>CM076581.1:629770146-630370146 GCA_034641835.2 Pinus albicaulis | reverse complement strand
TAATTTTTTACATAATTCCATGTGTGATCATTAAGCTATATCAACCTATTTTATTTATTGGATTATGCTAAATATGTTCCACTTATTGACTCTTGACATCATAACCACAAAAGTATATCACAAGAACCTAAAATATTATGATTTTACCACATATTTATTGTCTTTAAAAAATCACAGATATAGGTATGAGTATTAACTAACTCTCAATATATTTTGCATCAACACATCATGGAAGTGTTTAGTGATAAAATCTGTCTACATGCAAGCAAATTTTCGAGGAAATAAAACCCATATCAGCACATTAAAATTCTCACGAAAAACAATTATTTGAGAAACAACCATATAATGGAATTTTGACTTGGTGCCTAACTCATGATGTGGAAGCAATAAGATTAAACAATATTTGTACTAGCTTATGAAAGAACAATTATTTGAAAAATGGCATTGCTTCAATCATGAGACTCATATAATGAATGTTGTGGAACGAACAACCATTATTCAAATTCAGAAGCATATTACTCTTCAAAACGTGCAAGGTAAAACAATGGACCTGCCAAAATGGGCACATATAGTTGCTTTCTATAGTCATTAAGGCATAAGACTACACCCATGAATACATGCATCTTGGATGAAACTTATTATGCTCACTTGCAAAAGTAATTAAATCCTATAGAATTGTTCATTGTATAATTGTTTCCAACAACAACCCATTTTTTCATGATAGATTTAGATGATAAAAGTAAAAATTGTCCTATTGAATTATTCATTATTCATTTATACAAAATATTAAAGAGTAGGAAGCTACATCCATTTAATAATCTATTCAAAAATTTATAGTATATAAAAGATACAATAATTAAGACATTTACTCTAACAATCATTAAGACATTTCATTAGGGGAATTTTGAGGTCTAAAATGGGTCTCCTAAGGAAATAATAAAATAATACCAATAAAATAATATTTATAAATTTTCAATTCACTTTTTGCACCACAATCCATGTAACCATAGTTAAATTCAATTAAAAAGTTGTACCAAAATAAAATTCATAAAAAAATTGTATTGATGTGACTATAAATAAGAATGAAATTTTGAAGAAAAAGTCATTATCATTGAACAACTAATGCATTTGTCCTTTGTACTTAAATAACTTAAAATAAAATATAGATATAAATTCTTAAATTCTTAAATATATTATATGTTATTAATTATAATAACATGTAATTAATATACTATATAAATATAATATAATATAATAAATGTATAGGGATATGCATTGTTTCTTTTAAGAAATATGAAATGACAATAATATTATTTTATTCAAAATGTGTGAAATGACATTTATTATGAGTACTTTACTTTATGAATTTAAAATTACTTACAGCACTACCATGGTTAACCATGATTTTTTATCCACCATTGAGAATGTGAAAAGTAAGTACCTCTAACTCAAGCAATGCCACCTCAACCATTATGGATGATGTCATCCCCTAAAATGTGATTGGTTCTCATAAAGTGAATTTGGATGGTATATTTTCCTTAGGAGGCCCATTTTAGACCTCAAAATTCCCCTAATGACTCTAAATTTATGTGCATAAAAACTACAACTATTGATGCCTTTTGAGAAACAGTTTGCAAGCATGCAGTCTATATCCATTGAGGCATTTTCTCAAACACTTGAAAACCATAACCTCTTAAGGAAATATTAACAACCATTAACCAACATTAATATGATATTCTTCCTCAACCTATTTAACTCATAAAATTCATAAATTGGAAAGTTAAAATGTTGGCATATTAAAACAGGGACTAAATCATCCTAATCTTTCAAAACTCGATAATAGGAAAACACAGTTGGAAATATCAATCTGCAAAATCACAAAAAATTGTGATTTAGGTTCTGAAAATAATTTTTTTGGAATCAAATGGGGGTTTACAAGTTCAAATGGTATGGATACCCCCTGATATTGTCTTGAATCATTACGAAACAACCTGTGGATGAACATATTTAAATAGAAAGGACCTTAACCCTGGAATCCTAGTGTTAACACTGGAATATCGTACAAGAAAAAGACATTAGAAAATGTCAAGCAGAAGGTACAAATAAAGATCCACATGGAAGAAATACATTACAAGAGATGAAAATTTAACTTTTACTAAGGTCAAGCATGAAAATTTATTGAACTACACACAGGAAGCACTAACCCCAAGCGATCATTGGGGCTTTTTCTTCGATAGCCACGAAGATCATCACGATTATCCCTCAAAGAGCCATGAGGTCCTGAGGATGCGGAAAGTCACCATCCAAGACCACTTGGAGAAAAATATTCTCACTCAAGCTAGCCAAGTACAACCATCTCGAGGCTTTAGTGCAACACACAAAGGAATCATACCCCCATTCTTGTTTCAACATCCATCTTGTACCAAGAGAGGGAGGGAAAACTTGAAATTTGTCTATAAAGGCCAGCCATGGGAGGGGAAACATGAGAACACATTGTTATGTTGGCCAGATTGCTCAGAAGCAAACCATCTTGTGGTGTCCAACAACAAGAGGAGTGTAAGGATTCAGTTATTCACCAACACCTCAATCCAAGAGAGAAGAGTCCACCATGTGTCTGTTGATCTATCATCCTTCGAGAGGGAAGAGAGGCTTGCTGAAAGCTTGAGGGGAAGAGACCTGATTGTCTTGGATATTGGAGCTCCGTAGATCTAAGGATCTACTACAAGATATTTAGCATTATATATTCTACTAATACCAACACCTAATAAAGGGAGAGAGGTATCCATTGTTGAGTTATTAGTGTGTTTTCTCAATTGAGCTTGTTTCTTGTACATGTTTTTTTTTTTTGTTTCTTTATTTAACTTAGCTTATTGCATATTGAACTTGTTCCACTAACGTTTGACAAACCAATTGACCCATGAATTTCTTGTAAGAAAGCAACCTCCCTATTATGCGTAATGTATTTCGTTTGCCCTTGCGTAAAATACACTACGACAGGAATGGCGACTCCACCAGATTCTTTATTTTGAGCTAGTGGTTGTTGATGCAGGTCCTCTCACCTGCTCAGACTTGCTGCAAGACCACTCCTGGTTCCTCTCAACACTTTTCAGTCACCCTCAGTGAGAAATTTGGCTCAATGAAAGCGGATTTTTTCAGTATCCGTCATTAGCACGCATTCAGTTGAGACTGACGCGTGGTCTTCGCGCCTGTGGGGAGATAAGCCGTGCGGTAGGAAGTAAGCCCAATTTTCACTTGTTTTTCTCATATTTTTGCAGTTGTAAGGTGTTGGAAACCCATAAGAAATTTTCCATCACTGTGTTATGGTATTTCATGATTGGTTAGGACACTTATTTTCTAGAGTTTAACCTAGAAACCAAGTTGTTTTAATTTTTAAAGTTTTTTATGGTTCTAAATCACACATAGTTTAAGTAGGGGAAATTAAGTGGCATTCAATCCAAATATGTTGTCCGAAAAAATGATTTTCTAACTAAAAAATACAGAACACATAGAATGATTAGCAAAAAAGTAAGTGGCCTATACATCCACACATCTTTAGCTAATTCTTGTTTTACAATTTTTGCATTAGGTTTAGTTCAATTTTTGCATTAGGAATCAGGACTAGGACAAAACTATTAAAAATAAATAAAGTAATCTTTGCCACCCTTGCACCTCACGGTGAGCCTAGGTAGGCATATGAACACTTTCTTAAGATAATTTTTCATCTCTCTATAGTGAAAAACTTAGTCTAACTAGGCAAGGTGTAAGCGGACCATAATCCACACATTGTTTATTTATGCAAGGAACAATCACACATAGTGTAATTAGACAAGGATTGTAAAGGATCATCGCATATCCATATATCATAACACTTGTGATTGTACACTCAAAAGAACACATGAAGCATCAGTAAGAATTGGACCAAAATGCACCTAGTGGGTTGGGACTTTTGTCCTCTTCTTACAGTTACTTCACCAAGGCACACCTTAAGAAAATTAAGACTCTCTAAAAGAAATCACTAATCGAACTCACTAAATTCTCCCCACAGGGGCCAAAAAAGAAATCATAGTTCAGATTAGCACCATCAGGGGTAGGCATGCAATAATATGTCATGGTCATTCTACATTTTGAAAGAAAGAAGTTGAATTTTTATGGAGCTTAAAATTCATCTATTCGCCCAGGGAACAAATACTTGAGCATTACCAGAGGCTCATTTCAGAGGGGGTTAAGCTTAGGCCCAGTCCATGCGGTACTTCTTGGGGCTACTTGACCCATCTAGTGCTCAGTACTAGTAGTTGAATAACAAGAAGCTCAAGACTTGAACACTCACGTGGGACAACGATACTTTAGTGGCCAAATCTAGGGCATCCTTCCCTATAGGTGACAGTGTTGGCAGCACTAGAACCTCTTACCATTACCTTGGTCGATTCTTCGGCTGCTAGAAGGCATCATCAGTTCTTTTGGGATGTTAGCCCCAGTACCCATCAGAAAACATATTCTCAAGGCCCAATTATATTTGAGAGTGTAAGGACGATCAGGTCTATTTAGGCTTTTGAGTATCATATGCAAAACAACCAAACAATATTTTTTGCTTGCTTGATCACATAGCATTAAGGAAAACTTACCTTTATTTTTTCGCTTTGTTTTATGCATGTGGCCAGATTTTATTTGATAATAATCTTCCTTATCTTAGTAAACCAAAAATATTTCCAAGATTAAGCTATTTGACACCATAACGAACCCAACGGGGCCTCGTCGATCTTGGCGTTTTTTGGACCTCCCCCCTTTAGAGGGAGGAGTGCTAGGCCTTTCACCATTTAGGCATCAAAGGAGACACAACGCCACCATTATTGGACCATCAGTGATTGGAAACCATCAAGGATCACCCAACACCTCACCACTGGAAACCCCAGCAGGGTCACCATACTCAACTCCTCCCACAACCCCTAGAGGGAAGATGAGTGATACTCCGTCAGGGAGTTAGTAGAATATTCAACATGGTACGCCACAGGGTAATATTCCCCAGGCATCCCCCATAAACCATGACACTCAGATACCTGTGTTTCCTCAATACACAATGACGTCAATACTTAGTTACATTTTTAGCATCACTAAACCTTCCAGATCTATAAAAGTTGACCAATGACCCCATTACGCATAGCCTTAATTGGCCTCCCATGCCCACGAAGATCCCTTTAGATGCACCTAAATTCGAAGGGAAGCAAGCCGAAGAACCTGGAAATAATATTATGACATTACACCTATGGTGTTCTTCCAATAGTATCATTGAAAATACTATTCAACTGAGAGTGTTTCAATGAACCCTAACTGGGTCTGCTACGAAATGGTATGTTGACCAGCCTTCTACTTCACATGGAACCTTTAGCGCCCTTGCTACCACATTCCTTACTTATTTTCAACTACCATTCACCATGATTCGGGAATGGAACTTCTGAATCATTTTAGGCAAATTCCAACCATCCATATATCGGACCATCTCCATGAATGGTGGCGACGTCGTAGTTTGTGATGAGCGTGAGTATTGCAACAAGAATGTTGCAACTCCCAAGACTACCAAATTTAAATATCACACTATTTTATTTCCTAAATTACGCTAAATATGTTCAACTTATTGACCCTTGAAATCATAACCAAAAAAGTATGTCACAAGAACCTAAAATATTATGATTTTACCACATATTTATTGTCTTTAAAAAATCACAGATATAGGTATGAGTATTAAATGACTCTCAATATATTTTGCATCAACACATCATGGAAGTGTTTACTGATAAACGTTTTCTACATGTAAGAAAATTTTCAAGGAATTAAAACCCGTAGTAGCACATTAAAATTCTCACGAAACACAATTATTTGAGAAACAACCATATAATGGAATTTTGACTTGGTGTCTAACTCATGATGTGGAAGCAATAAGATTAAACGATATTCATACTAGCTTATGAAAGAACAATTATTTGAAAAATGGTATTGATTCAATCATGAGACTCGTATAATGAATGTTGTGGAATGAGAAGCCATTGTTCAAATTCAGAATTATATTACTCTTAAAAACGTGCAAGGTAAAACAATGGACTTGCCAAAATGGGCACATATAGTTGCTTTCTATAGTCATTAAAGCATAAGACTACACCCATGAATACATGCAGCTTGGACAAAACTTATTATGCTCACTTGAAAAAGTAATTAAATCCTACATAATTGTTCATTGTATAATTTTTTCTGACAACAACCCATTTTTTCATGATAGATTTAGATGATAAAAGTAACAATTGTCCTATTGAATTATTCCTTATTCATTTATACAAAATATTAAAGACATAGGAAGCTACATCCATTTAATAATCTATTCAAAATTTTCTAGTACATAAAAGGTACAATCATTAAGACATTTACTCAAACAATTTATGTGCATAAAAGCTACAACTATTGATGTCTTTTGACAAACAATTTGCAGGCATGCAATCTACAACCATTGAGGCATTTTATCAAACATTTGGAAACCATAATCTCTTAAGGCAATTTTGACAACCATTAACCAACATGAATATGATATTCTTCCTCAACCTATTTAACTCATAAAATTCATAAATTGGAAAGTTAAAATGTTGGCATATTAAAACAAAGACTAAATCATCCTAATCTTTCAAAAACTTGACAATAGGAAAACACAGTTGGAAATAGAAATTTGCAAAATCGCACAGATTTGTGATTTAGGTTCTAAAAATAATTTTTTTGGAATCAAATGGGGGTTTACAGGTTCAAATGGTCTAGATACCCCCTAATCTTGTCTTGAGTCATTACAAAACAACCCATGGATGCACATATTTAAATAGCAAGGACCCTAACCCTGGAATCCTAGTGTTAACACTGGAAAATCATACAAACAAAAGACATTAGAAAATGTCAAGAAGAAGGTACAAATAAAGATCTACATGGAAGAAATACATTACAAGAGCTGAAAATTTAACTTTTTCTAAGGTCAAATAGGAAAATTGATTGAACTATGCATAGGAAGCACTGACCCTAGGCAATCATTGCAGCTTTTTCTTCGATAGCCGTGAAGATCATCGCGGTTATCCCCCAAAGAGCTGCGCAGTACTGAGGATGCGGAAAGTCATCATCCAGGACCACTTGGCACACTTGGAGAAAAATATTCTCACTCAATCTATCCAAGTACAACTGCCTTTGAGCCACCTTGAGGCTTTAGTGCAACACAAAAAGGAATCATACCCCCACCCTTGTGTCAACATCCATCTTGTACCAAGAGAGGGAGGGAAAACTTGAAATTTGTCTATAAAAGCCAGCCATGGGAAGAGAAACATGAGAACACATTGTTATGTTGGCCAGATTGCTCAGAAGAAAACCAACTTGTGTTTTCAAGCAGCAAGAAAAGTGGAAGGATTCAGTTATTTTCCATCCAACACCTTAATCCAAGAGAAAATATTTCACCACATGTCTGTCAATCTACCATTCTTTGAGAGGGAGGAGAGGCTTGCTGAAATCTTGAGGGGAAGAGACCCCATTGTCTTGGATATTGGAGCTTCATAGCTCTAAGGATCCACTGCAAGAGATTTAGCATTTTATCTTCTAATACTACCAACATCTAATAAAGGGAGAGAGGTCTCCATTGTTGAGTTATTAGTGTGTTTTCTCAATTGAGCGCGTTTCTTGTACATGTTTTTTTCTTTCTTTCTTTGTTTATGTAACATGTTATGTTTCCATTTAACTTACCTTATTGCATGTTGAACTTGTTCCACTAGCATTTGAAAAACCAATTGACCTATGAATTTCTTGTAAGAAAGCAACCTCCCTATTAAGCACTATGTATTTCTTCCGCCCTTGTGTCAAATACACTACCATGGGAACGGTGACTCCACTAGATTATTTCTTTTGAGCTAATGGTTGTTGATGCATGTCCTCTCTCCTGCTCAGACTTGCTGTAAGACCACTCCTGCTTCCTCTCGGCACATTTTCAGTCACCCTCAGTGATAAATTTGGCTCAGGGAAAGTGGATTTTTCCATTCTCTTTCATCAACATGCATTCAGTTGAGACAGATGTGGGATCTTCGCGCTTGTTGGAAGATAAGCCGCGAGGTAGGAAGTAAGTGCAATTTTCACTTGTTTTTCTCAGATTTTTGCAGTTTTAAGGTGTTGGCAACCCATAAGAATTTTTTCATCATTGTGTTCTGGTATTTCATGATTGGTTAGGACACTTATTTCCTAGAGTTTAGCCTAAAAACTAAGTTTTTTTAATTTTTAAAGTTTTTTATGGTTCCAAATCACACATAGTTTAATTAGGGGAAATTAAGTAGCCTTAAATCCACATATTTTGTCCGAACAAATGATTTTCTAAGTAAAAAATACATAAAACATTGAGTGATTAGTAGAAAAGTAAGTGGCCCATACATCCACACATTTTTAACTAATCCTTGTTTTACAATTTTTGCATTAGGTTAGTTCAATTTTTGCATACGAATTGGGACTAGGAAAAAACTATCGAAATGAAATAAAGTAATATCTTCCACCCTTGCACCTCATGATGAGCCTGGGTATGCATACGAACACATTCTTAAGATAATTTTTCATGTCCCTATAGTGTAAAACTTAGTCTAACTAGGCAAGGTGTAAGTAGACAATAATCCGCACATCGTTTATTTTTTCAAGGAACAAACACACATAGCGTAATTAGACAAGGATTGTAAATGATCAATGCATATCCATATCTCATAACACTTGTGATTATACACTCCAAAGAAAACACGAAGCATCGGTAAGCATTGGACCGAAAGGCACCCAGTGTGTTGGGACCTTTGTCCTCTTCTGACAGTTAATTCACCAAGGCACACCCTAAGAAAAGTAAGACTCTCTAAAAGTAATCACTAATCGAAGTCACTAAATTTTCCCCACAAGGGCCACAAAAGAAATTATAGTTCAGATTAGGACTCACGAGGGTAGGCATGCAATAATCCATCGTGGTCACTCTACATTTTGAAACATAGATGTTCAATTTTTATGGAGCTTAAAATCCATCTATCTGCCCAGGGAAAAAATACCCGAGCATTACCAGAGACACGTTTCATAGGGGGTTAAGCTTAGACCCAGTGCATGAGGTACTTTTTGGGATTACCTGACCCATCTAGTGCTCAGTACTGGTAGCTAAACACCAAGAATATCAAGACTCGAACGCTCACGTGGGACGATGGTACTTTAGTGGCTAAATATAGGGCATCCTTCCCTATAAGTGATGGTGCATGTAGCACTAGATCCTCTTACCATTACCTTGGTCGATCCTTTGGCTGTTGGAATGCGTCGCCAGTTCTTTCAGGATGTTATCCCCAATACCCATCAGAATACTTCTTCGCAAGGCCTAGTTACATTTGAGAGTGTAAGGATGATTAGGTCTATTTAGGATTTTTAGTATCATATGCAAAACAACCAAACAATATTTGTTTCTTGCTTGATCACATAACATCAAGGAAAACTTACCTTTTATTTTTTCGCTTTGTTTTATGCATGTGGTCATATTTTATTTGATAATAATCTTCCTTCTCTCAGTAAACCAAAAATATTTCAAATATTAAGCTAGTTAACACCATAACGAACCCAATGGGTCCTCGTCAATACAGGTGTTTTTTTTACCTCCCCCCATTAGAGGGAGGAGTGCCAGGTCTTTCGCCATTTAGGCGTCAAAGACGACACACAGCCACCATTATCGGACCATCGGTGATTGGAAACCCCCAGGGGTCATCCAACACCTCACCAGTGGAAACCCTAGCAGGGTAACCACACTCAACTCCTCCAACAACCCCTAGAGGGCAGAGGAGAAATACTCCGTCAGGGAGTCAGCAGAATATTCAACAGGGTACGCCACAGGGTAATATTCCCCAGGCACCCCACATAAACCATTACACTCAGATACCTGTGTTTCCACAATACACAATGGCTATCAATACTCAGTTACATTTTTAGCATTACTAAACCTTCCAAATCTATCAAATTTGACCAATGACCCCATTGCGCATAGCCTTAATTGGCCTCCCATGTCCACGAAGCTCCCTTCGGACATACCAAAATTCGAAGGGAAGCAAGCGGAAGACCCTGGAAATCATATTATGAATTTCCACCTATGGTGTTCATCCAATAATATCATTGATGATATTATTCCACTGAGAGTGTTTCAACGCACCCTAACTGGGTCTACTATGAAATGGTATGTTGATCAGCCTTTTGCTTCCCATGGAACCTTTAGCACCCTCGCTATTGCCTTCCTTACTTATTTTCAACTACCCATTCACCATGATTTGGGAATGGAACTTCTAACTCATTTTAGGCAAATTCTAGCCATCCATATATTAAACCATATCCATGAATGGTGGTGACGTCACAATTTGTGATGAGCCTGAGTATTGCAACAAGAATGTTGTAACTCTCAAGGCTACCAACTTTAATTATCAACCCGGGGTTCGTACAAAATTAAGAGGTATTGACACTATGTGTGCATCATACAATGTGTCCTTCTTTGGTTGATATGATGTAATGGAGTGAATTTTTTGAAATCAAAGCCTAAACTAATTTTAGAAATGGAAGCGTTTCTTTGAAAAGAAATTAATCCTAGGAAAGAACAACAATTTGTAATTGAAATCCTAAGAGCATGAATTCAAATAAAAATACCTAATATAATTTGCGAAAATGAATGTCTTAAGTCATGTTTATTCTTCTTAAATTATGTATTTAGATCATATGCATCATTATTCAATCCTACGAGACAAAAACCAACCTTTGGGAGAAAATTTGGTCGAGTTTACACATGCTACAAGAGTGCTACAGGCAACTCTGTTTTTACTATAGGAATTTTTTTTTGGAAATAACTCATTGAATGACTACGGAAATAAAATGAAAATTGGATGGGGAAAATTTTGTTATTAATTATTATGTCTTAGGTCTGTATTCCAAGTGGAATCACTCCAAAATACCCCTGTTCACAGGTGATAAAAAATAACAGAAAATTACTACTCTAAAATCTGGAAATTCAAGAACTAGTGAGCTAGTTAATATATCAAATTCCTAACCTAATAAAGTGAAAATTAAATGGAGTAATTTTTTTGTAAAATTTAAAATTATTATGACCTAATCCAAGTCATTAACCCCTTCTAAAAAATAGCAGAAATTTACTACTATTTCGCTACAAGGCATTTCCAGAAATATTATATTCGTGAAGTAGTAACCAAATCCAAGTAGCTTAATGATTAAGATGAACTTCCAAAGTTATTATAAGGATGAATAATACTTTTTAACCTATAAAAAACCTGCAAAATAACTCACTTAAATAATCTAATTCAATCCTATAGTAAGAAAAGAAACAATACTAAATAAAGAAATATGCAAAACAGAAATAAGAGATGCATTTGAACAAGTGAAAAGAACATAAATAAATTGTGCAAGAGGGCTCTAAGGCTCCTGGGATAGCCAAGCCTAAGGAGGACTCAAAGTCCTATCGAATAAACCATCCTTTGAAGCTAAGAATGGCACCAAAATTCATTATTGAATCAGTACAAGTACATCCTTGCAAGGAAAGAAAGTGGAGCTCCTAGAAAACAAGTTTTCTCCACAATAAGAATAAACAATACATGCCCCTAGTGGTAAATTCGAATTGGTACATACAAAAAATGATGAGGAAGCATTCCCCATGAAATGAGTGATTTCCCCCCTCCAAGATCCCTCAAATAGTGGATCTGGTTCCCAACACTAGGAGTTTGTAGTAAATGACAGGGAACACATTCCTAGATTTTCTCAATCATCGGAGTTCCAGAATCTCTCCAGAATTTATCAATTATTATATGATATTTTGTTAATTTATTCTCCAATATTGATCCTCCAGTAGTAGGGAGAAAGTCCCTAAATTATCTCCTTATCCAAATATTCATAATCTGCCCAATATTCTCACAATATTCTACAAAAATAAATAATATTAGGCACAAATATGCAATTATCTCTAAACCTTCCTAAGAACATATTAAAAGCATAAAAAACATTATTAAGTGTATAAGAAGAGTTTTAATATATATTTTATGTGCCTAAGAAAGGTTAGATGTGCCTTAATTTATGTCTAATTTAGAGGCCCATCATACCCCCTACTGAAACTGTTTCTCATCCTCCTTTCCTTGTGGTTCTTCATGGATGATGGCCTATTTCATTCTCTGTTTATTGGTCCATGCGTTGCTCCTCCTGCTGACCTTCTTGCTACTCTTCTATTCGCATTTATTCTTGATGGTGTTACATGGAGGTCCTTAGGTGCCTTTGCTGGTGTGTTCATCCTCTTGGAGTCTGTTGGTGGTCCTTTGAAGCCATCTTCATCAACTTATCCTTAGATTTCTACGTTGTTGTTCCATATACATAATTGCTACATGAAACTTTTCAACTTCCTGTAATAGTATTCTCTTTGCTTCTTGGGGCTCCAGATTGCTTAGAGATGAAGGGAAATGGTTTATGGAGGTTAGGGATGGAGTGATGGAATTATTGGAGTGATCGAGAGGTAAGGCTAGAGGTCCCATGCCAAGGTATAGGTGATCTAGTTGCTAGTGGCACAACATAGGGTTTAGGGAGTGAATCCTTTGTGCATGTAGTGAAGTGAGGGTTAGGAGTGGTAGGTATAGGAAAATAAATAAATTATCATGCTATTTTTTAAGTTTAGAAACCTTTGAGAGAGCTACTTTCCTTGTAAATATTTTTCCTGTAGCATTTATAGGGTTTCT
Source organism: Pinus albicaulis (assembly GCA_034641835.2). NCBI lineage: Eukaryota > Viridiplantae > Streptophyta > Pinopsida > Pinales > Pinaceae > Pinus > Pinus albicaulis. The sequence continues at coordinate 630,357,373 of CM076581.1, read as the reverse complement.
TGTAGTGCTACAAGAATCATGTAGCTAATAGGAATTTCTTGTAGAAATTATAATCATGAGTAAAAATGGAGGTTTTTGTCTACTTGAAAGGTGAAATGAGTAAATGGGTGCATGTTGGAGTTGTCCATGGAGTGTGTAAGCAGAGGAGAGAGAAAAGAGAGGAGGAAAACCACCTTTGATCAAACAAAATTTGTCCTTTGTCTTTCCTATAGAAAATTTGTTTTTGCCTCTAGCAACCTTATTTTGCCTGTAGAAATTATATTTCACTTGTAGAAACTCTATTTTGCATGCCAAGAGGTGGTGGTTCCACCTTTTATTTTTTATTTTCTTTTTTCTTTTTTCAATATTTTCTTTCTTTTTTCAAAATTTTCTCTTTTTTTTTTAAATTTTTCTCTTTTTTTCATTGCATGAAAAATAAAATGTTTCCTGTTAACTGAGTTCTCCCTCAATTACCCCTTGGAACTTCTTGTCTTCCATCACAACCAACTGCTTACTACCCACTTTCTCAATTCCTCTCCAATTTTGTCTTGTTCCTCTCCCACATGTGCGTGTGTCTTGGTGGAAAAGTGAAGTTGACTGCTAAATAAGGCCGAGATTTATCTGCTACTGATTTTGGCTATAAAAAAACTTTCCTTCTCACACTTTTAATGTTTTATTAAGCTAGAATAGATTCGAAGAAAGTTTTAGATGATTTCATACCTGAGCCTTACCCTTGATTTTTTTTTGCAGGTGATATTGAAGCTGTTGATATGACTGTTGAAGTTTTCTTTGGTGGTTCTAAAGTTGCTACTCATGATCCTAAAGCTACATGTGATAATATGTTGGAGGTCCTATTTCTGATAGCCTTGAATCTGGAGGTCTTCTAGGGTTTATTTTGTTGGTGTTGTTGCTGCTTCACATCCCTGGATAAAATGATGTTCTTGATATGTTCATGATGTGCATGTTGTAGTTGATGATTTTGCTTCTGTACAAGTCTTCATAACATGATTATTCTTTGATAGATAAAGTTTTTTTTTGTGTTTGAAGTCTTATCCCAATGTTCAATCTTCTGCTGGTCAAGTGGATGGAATACTTCCTAAGGAGGGTGTGCTCTTATCAACTTCAGAAATGGCTTCATGATGCTTAAGGTGGCTGGATCTTCTACTCTGTGGTTGAAAAAAAGGAATTGATGTTGAGTTTTGATGTGACTGTACGAGCTGCTTAGGAAAACCCTGTTGTAGTAGACTTGATTCAGGAATAGCTTTCAAATGATAGATAACATTGACCTGAATTTTTTTTTACGCATATTACTATCATCCTTATGCACCTCCCCATAAAACATCTCGGCCATTGTGTGCACAAATATCAAGAAAACTAAAAAATGGTTGCAGGTGATGGAGGTCGATTTCTTGCAAAATGTGCACGAGAAATTCCTGAAATTGTTTGAGCATGTTACCATAATATATATGCATCTCCCCTTGAAATAGATTGGGAAATCGATGCACTATTTTTGAGATATAATAGAAACAATTTTCTACTAAAAATTGTTTCAGGACAACCCCCTTGCATCATACTTGTTTTAGGCATAGCTCTCAAACAGTAGATCGGATTGACTTGAAAGTTTTTAAGAATATTACTATCATCATTATTCACCTCCCCATAAAAAATCTCCACCATTGGATGCACAAATATCGAGAAAAATTAAAAGTTTTTGTAGGTAATGGAGGTCAATTTTCTCACAAACCGTGTACCAGAATGTGCTAAAATTTCTTGACCATGTTACCATAATCTATATGCACCTCCCCATGAAACAGGTTAGAAAATGGATGCACATTTTTTGAGATATAATAAAAACAAATTTCTGCTAAAAACTAGGAGTTTCTTGTAGCAAAACAGGGTTTCCTGTAGCATTTTAGCACAAAGATGAAAATGAATGAAAAAAATCTTGGAAATGATGGGTGGATGTTGTAAATGGACGAGGGTGATGGATTGGCATGATCCAGGTCCTTTTGGAGCATCTGAGCAAAGGAGGAGGAAGTCCAAGTTTGACTTCCTTTAACTAGGGTTTTCACCAACTTTTTCTTTTGGTGCCATTTTTTTTTTTTTTTGCTGCTTGCAAAGGTTGGAAAACACCTACATTCATTGGAAAGAGATACATGGAGCAAATACATTTGTTTTCTTTTCATTTTTTCACTTTTTTCCTTTTTTTCTTTTAGGCCTACTAGCTGCCTCAATGAGGTTTTCAACTAGTGGGTCTGCCTAGGCGACTCAAAGGAGGTTTTCACCTAGGATCTTTTATTTTTCTCTTATTTTCTCTTTTTTCCAACCCATTGAATGCCTCATGGAGGTTTTCAATCAGTGAGCCAATCTCAGATGCCTCAAAAATTTTCACCTAATATTTTATTCTTTTTCCTTTTTTTCTCTATTTCTATTATTTTAGTTTTTTCTATCCCATTCTTGAAAAAACAAAATCTCTTTCAAGTATAGGAATGCTTCCATTGGATCCATGTGCACATCAATATGACAGATAAAATCATGTGTACACTTGAAATACACGCTTTGACATGTACTTGAATATGAGATATGAATTTCTTTTATTGAGATTGTATCAAGTATTGTAGAAGAAGAGTGTGTGTAGGAATTTATAGGGTAAGTTCCTTAGATCAAAAACCAAAGGTCACCGCTCAAAAACAGATCACAAATCAGTACACCAGTATTATCACGTGGTTAAAACCCTTGAAGAGGGAAACAATCCACAGCCTAATCCAACGCAACCACTTCAGGCAATTTATTAATATAAAAAGAAAGGTTACATATGTTTATCTCATAAACGGTTACGAGACAAATGATCCTCCATGCTCTTTAAATAGAGATCATGGACCAATCAGGTGTTAAGCCATGAATCAAGTGTCGTTAATACCGAGGAGAGAGTGAACCGTCAGATTACTACAAATCGTGACCATCAGATTATAAGTTACAACTGTACATAGTAAAGAAACACACTTTAACTACTCTACACTAGACTAAGTTATTCTTAACTATTTCCTATGTGTTGGAATATTCTAACATCCCCCCTTAAGAACAAATTGGGATAGGATTGAAGGATTTACAAAGGTGACACAAAATGATCCTATTTCCTATGTGTCAAAATATCCTAACATCCCCCCTTAAGAACAAATTGGGATAGGATTGAAGGATTTACAAAGGTGACACAATAGGAGAAGGAAGGGGGCATTAGAGCTTATCCCCCCTTAATGATAACTTTCTTGAACTCCAAGCATGGATCAAAGTTTGGTAAACTTCACTTCTGTGAGAGCCTTTGTAAATATATCAACTACTTGATCATTGGTTGGACAATAATGCACTTCAAGAACACGATCATAAATGAGATTTATGATGAAGTGTATGTGGAGCTCAATGTGTTTCATACGCTGATGCTAAACTGGATCTTTACATAGCTGAATGGCACTCTAATTATCACACCAAAGTTTAGTTGGATGCTAATGACAGGATCTGACAAATCCACATGGCTTCCTTGCTAGCTTCAACTGCACCACGATACTCTGCTTTTTCTAAAGAAAGAGATGTGGAACTTTTTTTCTTACAAGACCATGTAATAGGTTCTGAACCAAGAGTGAATGCATATCCTGCAGTAGAATTTCGATCATCACAGTCACCAGCCCAATCAGAATTAGTGAAACCAATCAAAAATGGAGATGCTCCTGTACTATAATGAATCCTGAACTTAAATGTACCTCGAATATATCGAAGTATTCTTTTAGCTGCTTTCCAATGAATTTCATGAGGTTGGTACATAAACCAGGAAACAAGACCAACGACAAAGGAAAGGTCAAGATGGGTATGGGTTAGATATAGAAGTTTACCAACAAGTTGGCGATATGAGGTAGCATCAACTTTAGGGGTAGTACAAGTGATTGAAAGCTTGACTCCAGACTGAAAGGGAGAAGGGTATGACTTACAGTCTTCCATGTGAAAGTGGTGAAGAAGATCACAGGCATACTTGTGCTGAGAGATGCTAATACCTTCTTTCGATTGTAATACTTGAAGACCAAAGAAATAATGCAAGTGTCCTAAGTCTATCATTTCAAACTTATTTTTGTGGCTAGAATTCACATGGTTTATATGGTTGGGATCACTACCAGTAAGGATAAGACCATCAACATAAAGAACAATGATGGTGAAGGACTTACCCACTTTCTTGGTGTAGACAGTGTTGTCAGAATGACACCTAGAAAAGCCATTATCTAATAGAAATCTATCCATTTTGGCATACCAAGCTTGAGGAGCTTGTTTGAGACCATAGAGAGACTTCCTAAGGTGACAAACAAGGCTAGAGTCATTTTGGCTAAAGCCAGGGGGTTGTTCCATGTATATTTATTCATGCAAATATCCATGTAAGAAGGCGGATTTAACATCCATCTAATGGACTTCCCATTTAAAGGAGGCTGCAAGGGAAATAATAAGGTGGATAGAATTCGTTTTGGAAATAGGGGAGAAGGTTTTAGTATAGCCAATGCATTCAACTTGTGAAAATCCCTTAGCAACAAGGCGAGCTTTATGTCTATCCACTTTTCCATCTGGTCCAAATTTTTTTTTGTAAACCCATTTGCATCTGACAAGTTTTCTTCCTTTTGGAAGAGGAACAAGATCCCAAGTATCGTTTGCCAATAAAGAACGATATTCGTCATGCATAGCTTCATCCCAATCTGGATGACTGAAAGCTTCTTCAAAGGTGTCTGGATCAGGATTTTCTGGAACTTGAGGCAATAAGGAAGAGGCTCTTTCGAATTGAGAACGTGTATGTTGTCGATCTACAAGGTCACTTGCAAGAGAACCTGCGACATCCCGAGTAGAGCGGACCCATATTGGAAGCTGTGGAGTGAAAGGAATATCTTCAAGAGGTGGAGGAGGATCGTCATCCTTGTTGTCATCATATGAACTAGAAGGAATGCTATAAAAAATAGAAGATATAGAGAGAGGTGGCACATATGCCGAATCAGGCTCGCAGGCTAAAGTTGGCACACCCACCGAACTAGGCTCGCAGGCCAATATATTTTCATCAAATTTTACATCTCTTCTAATGATTATATTTTTGGATTTTGGTTGAATAAGTCTATATCCTTTGACATCTTCATAATATCCAACAAAAATACATTTTTCACTCTTAGGTTCTAAGGCTTTATGTTTGCATCTGGAATATGTGCCCAAGTATCACTTCCAAAAACACGAAAGTGACTTACATCTGGTTTGATTGAGCTCCAAGCTTCTTTTGGAGATATATTCTTTAAAACCTTAGTAGGAGTGTGATTTACTATATAATTTTCATAGTTAATTGCTTCTACCCAAAAATTGAGACCAAGTCCTTTAGATTGAAGCACACAATTAGCCATTTCTTTTAAGGTGTGATTCTTCCTTTCAGCTACACCATTCTATTGTGGAGTATAAGGAACAGTATGTTGTAATTGAATGCCCTGATCAGTGAAAAAGTTGATAATTTTTTTGTTAACATATTATTCTTCATTATCCGATCTTAACTTAAGAATTTGATGTCTAGATTGTTTCTCAACAAAGGCCTTAAAGGCCAAGAACATGTTAAAAACTTCACTCTTGAGTTTTAAGAAGTATACCCAAGTGCGTCTGGAAAAGTCATCAATGAAATTTAAGAAGTACTTGCAACCAGAGAAAGAAACAACAAGAAGTGGACCACATAAATCACTATGCACAAGCTACAAAGGGGCTGAAGCGTGCCAAGAGGCACATTTGTCAAAACTATCCCGATGATGTTTTCCGAGTACACATCCAGAGGAAACACCATCTCAGCAAGATACCATAGGAAGACATGTCACCATATTTTCTTTACATATAGTTTTAAGAAAGAGATAGTTTAAGTGACAAAATTTCTCATGCCAAAGTTTGCTCACTTCATCATTATGAGCAACAAAAATAGAGGGAAGACATGATGACCCAAAGTTGTCAAACTTATACAACCTTGTGGAATCATCAGCAATTCCAATAGCTAAAATATGTCTAGGATCTTTGAGGTCCTTGATTAAAACATCATGAGGTGAGAATTAAACTATTTTCCCTTCACCTGAATGCGTTATTGGATAAAGAGATAGAAGGTTGCATGACAAGGTAGGAACACATAGTACATCATTAAACTGACCATTATCTAGATGAATGGTTCTAGATCCTACAACACTAAGAGATCTATCATCATCAACATAAATATGTTTGGTGTTACAATCATTTAAAGAAGAAAACATGGCTTTATTTTTTGCCATATGGTAAGAAGCTCTAGAATCAATGAGCTGCTCATGAGAATGAGAAGAAGAAGATACATTTAATGCATAACCAGATGCTTGAAAACCGCAAGCAGAAAGTGCCATTCCTGAAGATGAAGTTGAAGAGGTCTACAAATTGATGTGGTGCTTCTTCATTGCTTCTTCCAAGGCTTCCATCTTTTTAAAACATTTGGACTCTACATGGCCATCACGATTACAAAAGTTGCAATGTCTATCTATTTTCTTCCCCTTGTTTTTAGTTGCCTTATCAGTTTGGTGAGTTGCTTTTTCAGTTTGCGGCTGAAATTTCTTAGGACCTTTGTTTGTTTTAGGACCATGATTTTTAGGATACTGCTTCTTGGGATTCTTTTGATATGGTTGTTGTTGGGCTGCTAAGGCTTTCTTAGAAGTGTTTCCAGAAGTGATAAGACCAATGTGTAAGAGTTTTTCTTGTTCTCTTATCAAAGAATCACAAAAGGCATCAAAAGAGGGGTTCTTGTAGGCAGTTCCTGAAGAAATGATGGCTTCTCTAGTGGAATAGAAGGTGGAAACAAATACAGAGTATGCAGAGCCAAGATTAGCAAGAATGGAATAGATGAGGCTACCATTGTCCCTTTTGACCTTACAACCTTCTAAAAGAAGTCTAAGGGTCTTGAATTTGGACAAAAAATCTTCAATAGAGGAGAAATTATTGGGGTCCAAAGTAAGAAACTCATTTTCAAGCTGGTGGGCCCTGATTTGATTTTGAATGCCAAAAACAATATTTAGCTTTTTCAAGGCTTCATCAGGGGTGTCAATTTCAAGGATATGAAATCGAAGAACTTGAGCAATGGACATTCCTATCAACCCTCTTGCTTGATTTTGTTTATTTTCCCATTTAGCATCTTTTTCTCCATCGTTAGGTTTAGTTTCTTGTCATGTGGCTATTCTATAAATCCCCTTACTTACAAGTAAATCTACAATGTGAGGTAGCCATTGGAAATAATTGGTGCTGTTAAGAATAACAGGGCAAGAAATTTCCATTTTTTAAAAAATGAAGCTGAAAATGGCTGAAACTAACTGCTCCAATGGAAATATCTCGAAAAATTAGGCTGATTAAAAAAAAAAGGCTCGAAAACCAGCTTCCGGATGAAGAAGTTATGCCTTTTTTTAAAAACTGAGTTGTAGATGTCGAATAGTTACGGGAACGGTTTGAAATTTGATGATGAAGTTCAACTTTAAAAAAAATAAAATTCCCTCCCCTTTAACAAAAAAGTTTTACAAAAGAAGCTTGAGAAAGAGATTTGAACCCAAGACCTCTATTCTCATAAACTAACTTCTCACCAAGTGAGATAGTGAAAGGATTCTGTAATTGTTTGAAAGGAGGAAGGGTTTTTTTTTTTTTTTTAGTCTTCAGTGTGCATGCTTTTTCCTGCACAAAAAACACAAAATATGAGCAACAAAAAACACAAAATGCAAGCCTTACGTCAGAATGTTATATTTTCGGTTAGTTTCTGATTTCCTGAGATAGCACAAAGACGCGGGGAAAGAGCATACGTAGAAAAAAAATCCATTTTTATGTTTATGATTTGCCGAGATTGCACACAGCGCAGAGAAAAGAGCATACATAGAGAAGAGGGTATAGATCCAGAAAATAAAATAACCAAAAAACAGAAATAAACGGAGGGAACCGAAATAAGGAGAACTATTAACAAATATACCTGCAAAACAGATACTTTATACCTCTAGATCTAAAATGACATAAATTGGGCGACCGGAAACTTTTTTGCATGAAACGAAAAAGGTTCCTCACTGTAACAGACATTCCAAACACAAAAGAGCAGTTCTCCAGGCCCAAAAATGTTCAGAAATAGTAGATCTAGAAAACAACAGTCGAATGCAGTTAAACCGGCTTCGGATTTAGATCAACAATGAATGCGGCCCTCAAAATAGCTCTGATACCATGTAGGAATTTACAGGGTAAGTTCCTTAGATCAAAAACCAAAGGTCACCGCTCACAAACAGATCACAAATCAGTACTGTAATATTCCCAATTAGCCATGAAATAGTTGGAATAATTTTTTTTATTTTTTTATTGCTTTGTTTTATGAATAAGAGGATAATGGAGGTCCATAAGTCTCCTTAATAATGAATAAATAAATGCCAATGTAAATGAAAACATCTTGGCAGATTAATTAAGCACCCTTAGGTATGAAAAGGGGCTAGAACATCTTGACTGGGTCAACTTTGACTAAATCAACAACGTTTTCATGGAGGAGTGGCAATCAATGAGGGACAACACAGTTTTAGATGGAGACACCTTGCATGGAAGTAGGGTCACAAATGAATGGGGCTTAGGGTTTGGAATCTCAAATCTTATAAAAGGAACAGGATGGCAGCCATATGAGACATGTTGATGATTATGTTATTTTGATATATGGTCTGTTTAGATAATATAGCTTTCTTTGGTTGTTTAGCTAAGATTGCACGTTGTTTGGCACTGGGTGTTCTTGATCAGGAATCCCACCTCTTCTATTGAGAAGCTCTTATAGGAGTCTTGTACTTCACTTCCACTATTAGGAATTTGGCCAAAGCTTCATCTTATATCTACAACGTGGATCCTATTGAGGGTTGAGTTTTTTTGCAGGTTGCAGTAGTGGAGACCATCTTTGGGTCACTTCAGTGCTTATTTTCAGTGGAGAAGGGTTCCTTTCCATTGGGAGGATAGTAAGGAAGGCCCTAGTGCTTATTTTCATATCTTGGCATCAGGACATTGATTTATTTTCCCCTATAGCGCAGTTTCTTTCCAGATCTGCATTATTTTCAAGGAGGAGTTGCAGGGTGGTTTCAGTACACCATTTGGAGAGGAGGTTTTCTAGTAAAGGGGATCTTCATTTCATCTACGATATCTATTGGAGGAGGCTACTTTATTTCTTATATCATATCAACCACACTTTCCAGGTCTATATGTTGCAGTGGATCTTCAGCCCTAGGGCTTAGATTCCCATCTTGTACATGGTGTATTTCTGAAAACCCTTGAGGGGTACTTCTTCATTGGAGGTTGTATAGTGCTCAGATCTGTATTAGATCTATATTTTGAGGCACATATCAGCCCATGATATTTTTTATATTCATTTTTTGTAGCAGTTCCTTTTAAACTGCACTGGAGCAGTGTTCCGACATTTTGGTATATAGTAGCAACACCTCTTTTGAGGGTTTTGTCCATTGGAGGCTTGTTATATTTCGTTGTACTTTTTGTGGCCCATTATTTTACATATATATGCTACTTTTATGATGAATGGAAGGTCTCCATATTGGTCTCCTAATTTTATCTAATGTTTACACTGCTATTTCCATGGTTTTGCACTATATTCCTACTTTTCCCATTTGGGAATATTACAGTGGTATCAGAGCATAATATTGGCATAGCCTGTGCATCTTGAAAAGCCAATATGTCATCTAAAGAAGGAGATCCTCTTACTGATAGAGAGAAGAGGTATCAAAGAATAAGACACTGGAAGTTTGACTATACAAATGACAAATAATACAAGGGTAAAACCCCTTTATCTAGAGGAGAAGATGAAGAAAAGGAGTTCCCCAAGATCCTTCTTAGAGCCATGCAAGACATTGCTAGTGAAATAAAGGAGATGAGAATGGATAGATACAAGGAATCCCCTAAAGGATTTCAACATGGTGAATTTTCCGACATTTCTCATCACTAGAGTGATCAACCAGTGCAGCAACAACAATTTTCCCAATGCTCTACAATGCCTACATTCTTAGCAGTGGGAAATGAAGGGTCCCAAAAACAAGAATCCCTTGAATACTATTTTATGGAGTATGAGTCTCAATCTCATAGATTCAAGAAAAACTTGAGTTTTCAAGAATTTTGTCAAATCAAGGACAATAGGAGACCTAGGCATCACAATAGAGGTGGAGGATTCATTCAGAATCATGATCTACACCACACTATGGGCATATTTTTCTTACCCAAATTTGATGGGTCATCCAAATGCACTGCTAAATCATGGGTAGAGAAGCTTGACATCTACTTGCAGTTGAACAAAGTCCCAGAGATGGAGGCCATTAAGATAACAGCGCTACACCTTGAGGGTGAAGCACATGATTGGTGGTTCCATGGCTTCTCTAAATTGGGTCATGCCAATGTGACTGCATATTCAAAGTTCACAAGGAGGTTGGTTGAGAGGTTTGATAGAAGATATCCTGAAGCACCATTTATGGGGCTTGTAAAACTCAAACAATCAGGTAATCCAGAAAAATATATTTTTGAATTTCTAAAACTTTCTGTTATGGTTCCTGATTTATCTGCAGCAAGAAGGCTCTATATGTTCATTGATGGGTTAGATGAACCTCTTCATGGGTTGGTTAAGTCTATCAAGCCCACTAACCTTCAATATTACATTGAAAGGGCTAGAGATATTCAAGATTCCTTGCCAAAAGCAAAGACAACATTGCATCACAAGCCCTCTTTCCCATCAAAGGGAAAAGATGAGAAGGCTCCTCTTTCAAAGGAGAGCCATAATAAAAAGCCTCTTGATGATGATGTCCGAAGAGACTTGAGGAGGAGTAATATTTTCTTCACATGCCAAGAATCTTGGGCACCCAAACATAAATGTGTAGCAGGAAAGGCACACTACATAGATGTCTTCTCAGATTATGAGGAGGAAGAAGAAGAAGAAGAAGAGAGGGGTCACAACGTTGGAATAGCAGTAGATGATCCACCACCACTAGGAGGTGAGGATGGAGAAATTGCTCCAATTAGAGGGACTCTTGCATCATTAAGAGTGGTACCCAAATATTATGAGACTTCCACACAAGAAACAGAGTTGGATTTTGGCAGTGGAAGCAGGAAAATGATAGTTCCCTCTATTATGCATATGATATTGGCTCATGATACATTATTATCTTGTGGCAAACCACCTGGGAGGCCACCTGATCAGAATTTGGTGAGAGATGTATCACATCATGATGCAACATTCATAGATCCAGGAGGAATGGGAGCATTAGGAGGCCATGATACAACACTGAGAGTCTTGGGTAGACTCAAGGAGGAGGGAGACATCCTCCCAACATCATCATTACCCACTCTAATTTCAGATTATGCACTGTGGGAGGAGCAACAAGGGAAGGATGACAACCTTTCAACATATACCTTTAGCATGGGAGATGTCAAGGAGAAGGGCAACCATATGACAGATTTTCTTTGTGATAGATCATCAACGCTGTCACTATGGAAGATTGATCCATATTGGAAATCCCAATTGTTGGTGGATTATTCCAAGGATCTTTTTACATGTATGATACCTGATGACCAGCTACATGAGGAGGGCTATTCAGTCCAAGATGAAGTCATCTATTATCATGGTAGGATATTATTATCTATAGCCTCCCAGCTCAAGAAGAAGTTTCTACAAATAGCACATGAAGAATTTCTTTTCATCCATACTACTTCCATGAGAGCCTACAACACTATCATGGAGAGCTACACTTGGGAAGGCTTTGGAGAGGAACTATATCAAAATTTTCAAAGATGCGTGAACTACATGGAGATGAGAGAGGTACATAACTCAATGAATGAGTTATCACAACCACCTCTTTCCTCTTTTGGAATGAGAGAGGATCTATCTATGGACCACTCCATTTGTATGAGCAGAAATTTGGGTGAGGAACATGCTTATGTACATAATGTTTCATTTGATGAATATTTGCATTTCTTTACCATGTATATGCAGGCCATTGCTCCAAGGAAGAGAATTCTTCCACTTAAACTTCATGGCAAACTTTGGGCCATAAACATTTTTTAACATGGCCACTCCCTTGGAGGATATAGGGAGATGTTGTATCATTGTGGGTGCACTCCAAAAGCACCAAACATTTCTCACATTTTCAGCCATTGTGAGAAGACTTGGGAAACAAGTAAGTGGTGGGGAAACCACTTACCAAATCATTATCTGATGCAGTCAGGTGATATACTGCGTTGGTTCCACATGTGGGACTATGACCCACCTCCATTTTTTCAAATTTCTGTTTGTATGTACTTGGTTTTGATCCCATACATTGATGATGTACTTATTGTTTTTAAGGGAATGATTGGAGGGAGGATGGGAGGATTGTATGTGCCATATGGGAGATATATTCTCCATGTTCATTATGCTACATGTTTCAGGGAGAACATTGGGAAAACCATGTTTGTTTCATGGGATCTATTGCTTCCTTGTGGGATGAAGTAATTGTATCTCATGAGAACTTTGGAGGAGCATTCATGGAGGGATGGATTGGTAGAAACTTAGCTTATGAGGGAAGCTTATCACATGATGGTGTCACCAATGATGGAGATTTTCAGCACTCACCTTTTCAATTTCTTGAGGACAAGCAACATTTGGGAAGGGAGGACTGTAATATTCCCAGTTAGCCATGAGCTAGTTGGAATATTAATTTTAGTTTTGTTGCTTTGTTTTATGAATAAGAGGACAATGGAAGTCCATAAGTCTTCTTAATAATGAATAAATCAATGCCAATGTAAAATCAAAACATCTTGGCAGCTTAATTAAGCACCCTTAGGTATGAAAAGGGGCTGGAACATCTTGACTGGGTCAACTTTAACCAAATCAACAACGTTGTCATGGAGGAGTGGCAATCAATGAGGGATAGAGCAGTTTTAGATGGAGACACTTTGCATGGAATTAGGGTCATAAATGAATGGCGCTTAGGGTTTGGAAGCTCATATCTTATAAAAGGAAGAGGATGGCAGCCATGTGAGACATGTTGATGATTATGTTATTTTGATATATGGTCTGTTTAGACAATATAGCTTTCTTTGGTTGTTTAGCTAAGATTGCAAGTGTTGTTTAGAACTCGGTGTTCCTGATCAGGAATCCCACCTCTTTCATTGAGAAGCTCTTGGAGGAGTCTTTTACTTCACTACCACTATCAGGCACTTGGCCAAAGCTTCAGCTTACATCTACAGCACAGATCTTATTGAGGGTTGAGTTGTTTTGCAGGTTGCAGCAGTGGAGACCATCTTTGGGTCACTTCAGTGCTTATTTTCAGTGGAGAAGGGTTCCTTTCCATTGGGAGGATAGTAAGGAAGGCCCTAGTGCTTATTTTCAGATCTTGGCATCAGGCCATTGATTTATTTGCCCCTACATCGTAGTTTCTTTCCAAATCTGCGTTATTTTGAGGGAGGAGTTGTAGGGTGGTTTCAATACACCATTTGGAGAGGAGGTTTTCTAGTGAAGGGGATCTTCCTTTCATCTAGGAGATCTATTGGACGAGGTTATATTGTTTCTTATATCAAATCAGCCACACTTTCCAGATCTATATGTTGCAGTGGCTCTTTAGCCTTAGGGCTCAGATTCCCATCTTGTACATGGTGTATTTCTGAAAACCCTTGAGGGGTTCTTCATTGGAGGTTGTATATTGCTCAAATTTTTATTAGATATATCTTTTGAGGCACCTATCAACCCATGATATTTTGTATATTCATTCGCTGTAGCAGTGCCTTTTAAACTGCTCTGTATAAGTGTTCCGACATTTTGGTATATAGTAGCAGCACCTCTTTTGAGGTTTTTTTCCATTGGAGGCTTGTTATATTCTTTGTACATTGTGTGGCCCATTATTTTACATATATATGCTACTGTTATGATGAATGGAAGGTCTCCATATTGGTCTCCTATTTTGATCTAATGTTTACACTGCTATTTCCATGGGTTTTCACTATATTCCTGCTTTTCCCATTTTGGAATATTACAAGTACACCAGTATTATCACGTGGTTAAAAACTTCGAAGAGGGAAATATTCCATGGCCTAAGCCAACATAGCCACTTTAGGAAATTTATTAATATAAAAAGAATGGTTACATATGTTTCTCTCATAAATGGTTACCAGAAAAATGACCCTCCATGCTCTTTAAATAGAGATCATGGACCAATCAGGTGTTAAGACATGGATCAAGTGTCGTTAATACCAAGGAGAGAGTGAACTGTCAGATCTCTACAAATCATGACCGTCAGATTATAAGTTACAAATGTACATAGTAAAGAAACACGCTTTACCTACTCTACACCAGACTAAGTTATTCTTAACTATTTCCTATGTGTCAGAATATCCTAACATCCCCTCTTAAGAACAACTTGGGATAGGATTGAAGGATTTACAAAAATGACACAAAAGGAGTCTATTTCCTATGTGTTGAAATATCCTAACAGTGTGTTGTTTCAACTTGATTGTCTGGAACCATATTTCAATGTAGCTTTGATGCCCTTGGTCTTCTTTCTCATTGGAAACATTATTCATGTCTTCTTCTACCATGAAATTCAAATCTCCCTCTTTTTGTTGATTATTCTGTGGAACACATGGAGGAAATGATGGTAAACATGAAGAAACTTTCTCAATATCTGATTCTTATGTCTGCTCTTCATCAAGTGCATCCCCTAATTCTTTGATCTACTCACTTGAATATTCTTCTTCTGGATGTTGTCCTTCAATGACATAAAGAAAATATCTTTTTTGTAATACCTTTCTTGAACTAGGATGCATACCATTTAGATCAAGAGGATATGTTTGGTAGTATTGTACCTCAACATTTTAAGTGGACTGAGATACTTCATTGTCTGGGTTTGGAAATGGTGGTATAGGTAGTTGAGTGGGAGTGGTTCTATGAGATGTATATGGTTGAGGTTGTGGTTGTGGTGGAGGTGGATGGTAGGGATAGCATGGACTTGGGCATGGAGGATATTGAGGAAAATATTGAGGATATTGTGGATTTTTCCCATAAGGTCCTTCCCAACCTTGTTGCCAAGATTTGTTTTAGGGTTGAGATGGCCAAGGTTTCCAAGGAGTGAGTGTTCCAATTGTTTTGAGATGGATGTGAATAAGCTTGAAATTGTGAAGTAGGTCCTTGCATCATATCAAGTTGACTAGGCTGCCATGGTCTTCTTGGAGCTACATAACATATTTTCTTTGGTGATTGACTTGCTCCAATCCTCTTGGTACATTTCCCTAAACCTTGATAATGATGGACAATATTTAGTAGCATATGATTCTGCATGGACACCAGAAATATCATCATCTTATTTTTCCCACTTTTCATTCTTAACATTTCTACTTGTTCACTTAGATTGCTAAAAAAATTTGTTTTAAAGTTATGAAGCAAATTTCAAAGTTCATATTGACTTACCAATGTTGATGTTGATTTACTTAGTCTTTCCCTTCCTCTAGATATGCTCTTGCATGTTTCACAAATTTCTTCAAATGATAATTGGTATACATTTCCTTTACTCATGAGATCAAGGAGACCAATCCACTCATCCCTAAATGTTCTAAGTAAGAGGGTTTTTAGTTTGTCAAATCCTAAATGTTGTAATTTTTCCCTCTTAAGATTAAACATGAACCTATTTATTAGATCCTCAAGGCTCACATATTATTTTTGATTCATTCTAAATATTTCTTCCTTAAGATCGCGGTCTTTATATTTTTCTAGAAATATCGTTTGCATACCATTCCATGACCTTACTGAATTAGTACCTAGACTCATGAACCATTTAAGAGCACTTTCCTTCAATGTTGCAGGAAAAAATGTCAATTTTTTAGTGTGTGATAAGTAGCCATAAGATCTACAAAGTATTTCAAATTCAAAGAGAAAGGTGTTCAGATCCTATAAAATCATACCATGGAAGTTGGGAAGGAAAGATGGAGGGATGCGCTTCATATGCACACTGACATCAGTAAATTTACTCCCTCCAGTAAGATCCTCATTTCCTTTGCAAATTTCTTTTTCCAGGCATAAATATTTGCAGCATCGGTCACAGCGGGTTTGGGAACATTAATGTCAATGAATTCCTTCAAGCCATTGTATTTGATTACTGCCTCCATCCCATCTTTCCAAGAAATATAGTTAGAGCCGCCCTCGATTTCATACTCCAATATCAAGCCATTGAAAGCCATTTCAATCTTGAATCACCAGTGACACCAAGAAAGTCTTCTTCAAATTCGAATTCTATTCAGTCACAAACTCAACTTCTTCTTTATTGGAGTAATTTCCCGTGCTCTGATACCATGTAGAAAATCTCTAGCATAGCTCTGATACCATGTAGAAATTATACAACATATATGTATATCATGGATTTAAACCGATCTAACAATGTAGTAAAGCTAGATACTAAATCGCTCCTACAAATCAATTACGGAAATTAAACACAATCACTAATTACAACAAGTGAAGAAAGAATCAAATCAAACCACAACACACATAATTTCCTAGGGAAATATTTCTACTCAAAACCCCACTATCTTATATTGTATATTCAACATGGATACATGAAACAGATACAATTTCCTCTTCTCACAAGAGTCTCCAACACTCATCTATCTGTCTCACACTATCCTGGACAAAACTGGCTAACACTTAGCCAATTCTTAGCCTCTAAACAACCTTCCTTTCTTGTGCAATTCCTGATGGATGCAATCCCTAAATAATAGGAATTTTAGCCTTTATTAACTACACAAGGATCATGGGAAATCCAATGGGTGTTTAGTTGCATGGGTGCAACCCAATAATACTACAACTGATAGTTAACATCCCTTTCACATTAGTCTCAAATGGGTCTCCACTGGAACTGACATGCATGAAGCTAATAATAGTAAATCCTCAGTAAATAATATTTAATTCACTTGATCTTCCACTAGAGTATCAAACAGTTATAACTAGCACAACTGAGTTTAACTCACCTAGACTGATTTAACTGATTACAACATGCATTAACTAATGCACTAACCACAACTTGGACTCAACAACTCAAAGAATCACTATACATGTCCTACCAACTACCCTCAACTATAAATTCATGAGATAAATGAGTTTATCACACTCAGTTAACTATTACAAGTGATTATGAGATAAGATTACATTTTATTGTCCATTTTAATTAAGGGATAATTAAAATAGACATGCACCAAATTTAGTCCACACTAGTGTCGGTTCTTCTAAGACCTGTGATCCCACACATGTGTAGGTGCTGCTTGGACCTCCTAGTCCCACACCTAGTGTAGGTGCTGCTTGGACCACCACTGTGTGAGTATCGCTTGGACCCACGATCCCACATTAGTGTGTGTGTCGTCATGTTGTTTCTGGATGCCACTTTCATTATTTCTTATTGCAAACTTCAACACTCTCAAACATGATGCTGCATAAGATACTCACATAAGTGAAAACCTTAGAAGATCCCCCTCGAACCTTCCCCAACTATGATACCATTCCATCGTAAACATGGCGCCCAGTCATAAAATTGATCAGCCTGTAGCCAGTGCAAGACACCAATGTGAGGTCTAGACGCCCCGTTGGGTGACGACGACCCTATCATGCGAACTATCATCGCCAGGGCACACCTCTCAGCTAAGTCGGTCACCGAGTCAATACGAATGCATCCCTGTGTAAACGGCTCGTCATCGCAATGATGCTCAACCCAACGTCGGATACTCACCCTCCCAGGAGGGAGTGGGTGTGGTAGAGCCTCGCCTTGAGGCAAAAATCCAGTCATAAAGTAAACATTCAGATCCAGATGGATGACGACGTCTCTACGTCGCAACACCATCACTCTTTTTCTCTTATTCTAGCAACGGACCAGGAAACAGAGCAGACTATCTTGTGATCTCAAGAGGTTATTCTCTAGAAATTTCAACAACCCCTACAGCTCCAACAGCCTCTGAGCATTGGTGTCCTACGCCATAGCTACGCGAAGATCGAGCCAATCCCGCTCGTGCCACAACATCTTGTTACTAGAGAAAAACCAGAACAAAAAATGAAAAAACCAAAAAATTTTAGGTCTTTTTCCCATCATCATGCATGTTTTCTACATAGGCCTGATGACCATGTGCATGTATCAGATACAGATTCGTGCATCATCGTGCAAAATCTTGGCCAAGAGCGATGACCTCATGGGAAAGCTTCCTCCTCCGCGAGGTTCGTGCAGCTCATCCTTGATCGCACGTGCGGTTGAGGCAAAAATGAGGTAGGTAATCCATACAAATCACATTTGTACGGACCCCCCCCCCCCCACTCCCAGTAAAAAATGACAAAATTTAAAATCAAGACATTCAGGGCCCTACCTAACATTGATGGCGTGAATCTTGAGTACTCAAGATAACCGCAACAGAAAGAAAGGCTCGGTAGCAAGGGCTCATCTTTGACCTCATACTCTCAAACGACACAAATAAATTAAAATGAATCATATTGGCCTATATATCACCCTTTTCTAATTATTGGACAACCCATAACTGAAGCTCAAAGCGCCCAATTGTAAAACTACAAGAAGCACAGTGATCAACACCTCATCATGTTCAAAATAGGCTTCATACATCCACGTCCATAAAAGTCATTTTTTAGTTATGACATGTATGCCCTCTCTTATCGTTTTCCATTAAATTTTATGTTCAATATGTTTGAATAGAAAATATGCTTTTACTTGGGGTATTGGTTGCAGGTATTACAAGCATGCCAAATCATCGGTTGCCCCAGCCATTAAAGGTACAAGAGCAGGTATCATTCTATCCCTAACATGATAAGCCCCTAAAGAAGCTTTGCATATCCTAACATCATTTCTCCATATAAATCAACCATAGGTTCCATTCACCTGACCATTTTTATCATCACCTCACCTCACACGTGATAAACATTATCGCAGGTCAGTAGAGCCTCACCCTCCATGGCACCCATCACTCAAGTAGACCATACACCAAAGTTTTGGAGCCATTGCAATAACATCCAATTCCAAGAAGCACTTCATGTTCATTCATCCATCATAAATCAAGTCAAGTTTTACCCATGACACGATAAAACCCATTTCTTGGACTACCATTCTCATAAGCATATTAAATACGCACCACCGCATCTCGCACTTGGCCTACCACACCCCCATTAGCATAGCCCATCTGCGACACTTTTCATCTACTTCATCACCCTCGCATCGAGACCAACCAATAGGGCCCCCACTTTCAGCAAAACACCCTCCTCAAACCATAGTGATGAATTATTTCCATGTTTATAGGGGCACCCGTCTTTGTGCTTGTACATCCAAATCCATTCTATATTATTTTGACAAGTGTACAAATATTTTTTAGGAGAGAAATACCACCCATCCATTCACATTTCTCACCTGGTATCAGTCCCTAATCACCCTTGGTCCACACCCCACCATGACACTCATAACAACCACACACCCACCCTGGACGTCCTACCGACTCCAAGGATTTCCTCACCAGAAATTGTTATGACTTCTGCCACTTGAATTTACGAGCTCCAACCTTGAGCCACTGAACTTCCAACATCATTTACAATCATCTCTTATCATCATGCCTAAGTTAAACTATCATACCTCGCCTTGCAACATCAGATACCCTAGTCCCTTACATTAGTACTCATCTTGATCGGTTGGTGCCTCCTTCTTGTTGACATCAACAACCATTTTCCACGAAGGAGGCAGTACCTTGGATGGCTCCTCACCTCAGTAGGGGCATATTCAGATGGCACTATGGGAATCATTATTGCACATCGATGTCATCGATCCTATGCATATTCGAATTCAACATAAACCTTCATGTCCAAGATAGTATTATACTTCATAACCGTTACACTCTATCATAATTTGTTGAAGACCCGTGACTTCATAAGCATCTCTCTCATCAATGCTTAATCGGGAAGGTCCATAACAGTCATAGACCCATGCATACAATGAGCACTTGTTCTAAACAAACATTTCATACCAAGATTATGCGTATGAGCACCACATTCAACCTTATTTCAAAGAAAAAACACTCTTGAGCGCGCCAGGAACTGTCATCATCAACCAGCAGCACGTCACTACCACAAAAGTGACATAGACAGAACCTCTATCTGTCAGATAAGCTTAAATCTTCAAAACATCACAAGAATGGGACATGCTCGCCTAGTAGAAATATTTTATTTATTTTATCTCTTGCAAGGTTCCAGTAGAGCACAATATCTCTTTTAATCACGCCAAGGGGTCTCCAACCTCAGTTTTCAAGCAAGTTACTCTCTCTCTCTCTCTCTCTCTCTCTCTCTTAAAAGGATTACACAGAAAAAAGAAAATATAATGTATTTCGGCTATACAATTCTTCCTAGACCTCTTACATTAGGGGGAAACTGTTAACAATGGAAAATTGTACAAGCAAAATACATTAGAAAATGGCAAGCATAAGGTATAAATAAAGATCTACAGGGAAGATATACATTACAGTAGTTGAAAATTTAACTTTTCCTAAGGTAAAATAGGAAAATTTATTGAATTGTGCAGAGGAAGCACTGACCCCAGGTGATCATTGCGGATTTTTCTTCGATAGCCACGAATATCATCTCGGTTATCCCTCAAAGAGACACACGATCTTGAGGATGCAGAAAGTCACCATCTGGGACCACTTGGCACACTTTGAGAAAAATATTCTCACTCAAGCTAGCCAAGTACAGTCACCTTGAAGCCACCTTAAGGCTTTAGTGCAACACACAAAGGAATCATACCCCCACTCTTGTGTCAACATCCATCTTGTACCAAGAGAGTGAGGGAAATTTTGAAATTTCTCTATAAAAGACAACCATGGGAAGAGAAACATGAGAACACATTGTTATCCTAACCAAATTTCTCAGAAGCAAACTAGATTGTGTTCTCCAGCAACAAGAGGAGTGAAAGGATTCAATTGTTGGCCATCCAACACCTCATTTCAAGAGAGAAAATTTCTCCACGTGTCCTTCGATCTACCATCCTTCGAGAGGGAAGAGAGGCTTGCTGAAAGCTTGAGTGGAACAGACCCTCTTGTATTGGATATTGGAGCTCCGTAGCTCTAAGGATCCACTATAAGGGATTTAGCATTCTATCTTCTACTACTACCAGCACCTAGTAAAGGGAGAGAGCTCTCCATTGTTGACTTATTAGTGTGTTTGCTCGATTGAGCGTGTTTCTTGTACATGTTGTTTTGTTTTTGTTTCTTTATTTATGTAGCATGTTATGTTTCCATTTAACTTAGCTTATTGCATGTTGAACTTGTTCCACTTGTTGATTTTATAATATCGGGAAGTGTTCCAAGTCTCAAATTTTGAGGAGAGGCTTGGACAACAATATTCTAGAGAACCTAGAAATCGTTTGTAGAAATTACACTCGAATCATGCTTTATTAAAATAATTAATTATTTTAAATTGATCCCTAAGTCTAAACTTAGGGAAATTAAATAATTAAAGGTTATTAATAAGGCAGAGTGTGAATCTTGTAGAAAACAAGATCAAGTCATCTTTTAATATGAGACATTGATTAAGGACATAATCTGGGTCATTGATTCATCAGAGAGAAGACTATAAGAGAAGGCTTGAGGGTCATTTGGAAAGTAAGCCGACCACATCCTCAGTACTCGAAGGAAATCGATTATGAAGTAAGAAAATTTAATTTTAGAGGGTGAGTCTGTAGAGGCGGGGTTGCAGAGATAGAAGGAGGAGGGAGAAGTAAATAGAGATGGAGAATAAGGAAGGCAGAAGATGAAGGGAAGGAAACCCTAAGCAACAACATTATCTCTTCATGTAGACTTACGCAGTCCAGGCAGTGACTGCGCAGAGGGGCTACACAGATTGACGCAGAGGGTGCAGGAGGACATCCTGTGTGTCAGAAATTCTTCTGGATTGCCCGAAAAATTCATATCATGTGTATGCTATTGATTATGCTCGTCATGAATGATGTAAATGATCTTTTCACTATTTAATATTAATACAAACCCTCATCTGCTACACCGGTTTTCCCACGTTGGGTTTTTCCGGGGACAATTGTCCAAAAATAACTGTGTTCATGTGGTTATTTCTATTGTGCTATATGTGTTCTATTTGTTCTTATGATTTTGATTAGAGTGAATAATGAAGCTTTTTTTATTTCAAAATTTATTGAAGCATATGGAAATAACTTATCATAATAATTAGGCGAAATAAATCAACTACTGCAGTAACAATTTTCAGAGTGAAAATTTCACATGGTATCAGAGCTAAAGGAAAAATACAAAAAGGGAGGTTCTGCAATGGAACTAAGATCCGACATTAACATAGCTTGGAAGGGCTCACGCAGTCCTCCAAAGCACATGGAGAAATAGAGGGAGCATGACATATTTTTTCTGGCATCCAGACTAGAAGAGGATTTCACTTGTGTGTCAAGCACGACCTCTCCAGGAATTTGGTATATTGACAGTGGAGCATATGCTCATATGATGAGAGTTTGAGAATGTTTTTCAAGCTACCGAGAAGAGAAGATGAATTTCCAGATCATAATGGGAAACAAGGCCAAGTGTACCCTCGTTGGAAGAGGTACCATAATATTTCAGACAAAAGCTGGCAATAAGCTTCGAGCCACAAACGTTCTACATGTATCGGGTTTGGGGATGAACATACTCTTGGTATCTCAGTTCTAGAATAAGGGTTATGACGTATAATTTACTGGAAATAAATTTTATGTCAAAAACACTAGCTAGAAAAGGAAGGCACAAATTGGAGTAAGGAGCCATAAATTATATAGTCTCTAGCTTGAGTCGCCAATGGCACTAATCGACAGTACAGATGAAAGGGATCGGATTGAATTATGGAACAGAAGGATGGAAAATTTACATCATGGAGCCTTGAATATTCTCAAAAATACTGTCATGGGAGCTCTAGAACTCAACACAAGGAAAGATGAGGTCTACGGGGGGTGTGTACTAGGGAAATATGCCAATGCAACACTTCCAAGAAGCAACAGTAGGGCGAAGAGTGTATTGGAATTGATACACTCAGACATCTGCTGTCCAATTTCCATGACTGATCTCAATGGTGCAAAGTAATTTTATACCTTTATTGATGACCATTCCAGGAAAATATGGATCTACTTTCTTAAAACCAAGGATGAAGTCTTTGAATGTTTCAAATAATTAAAGGTTTTGGTAGAAAATTTAACTAGAAATAAGATCAAGAAGTTGCAATCAAATAATTGTGGAGAGTATATTGATAAATATTTCATCAGTTTTTTCGCAAAGGAAGGCATCAAGAGACAATGGAAAACTCCATACAATCCAGATCATAATGGAGTAGCAGAAAGGAAGAACAGGACCATTGTAGAAGCCGCAAGGGTAATGCTATATGATCAAGACATGCCCAAATTTCTATGGGTAGAAGCTTGCAATACAATAGTGTATGTGAAAAATAGGGTGCCTCATATATCATTGGGGAAAGTGACCCTTGAGAGTGTGTTCACTGGCAGCAAGCCTGAGGTGAGCCACATCAGGATATTTGGCAGTATAACGTATTGCCACGTACCCGATGAGAAAATGAATAAATTGGATTAGACTACAGAGAAGGGCTATCTTGTGGGATATAGTGAAAATGCGAAAGAATATCGCATCTATATTCCAGAAAATAGGAAGATCGTAGTAATATGGGACATGAGGTTCATGGAGGAGAGAGCCTTCAAAAGATCCTGAGAAATGGCTACAAATATGCAGGCTGAGGAGGATCCACTAGTACAGCCTCAGCATCCTATAGAGGATGGCTTGAATGCCTCTCCATGGCACTAGGATTCTGAGGAAATTTCTTTTGAAGAAGAGTAAGCAGGAGAGTAGGTAAGTCCACCAACCACTAGTGGAAGACCAAGCAGAGAGCTCCAACAGATTCTGAGGGATGCAGAGGAATTTGTTGGAGTGCCTAAAGATGGGAAGAGGGTACATAGACAACCTGATAGGTACCAGGCACTGGTAGCATAGGTCAGATAACCCTCTAGATTTCGGGAGGCAACTCAACATCAGGTGTGGGTAGATTCCATGGTGGAGGAGTATAGCTCCATCATCACAAACGATGTGTGGGAAGTAGTCCCTAGACCTCAAAACAAATCGGTTGTAGGATCAAGGTGGATCTACAAGATCACTTATGTTTTATATGGAAACATAGAGAAGTTAAAAGCCAGGTTTGTGGCTAAGGGGTATGCATAGAAAGAAGGAATTAACTATAATGAAAATTTCACCCTTGTATCTTGGTACACTTCAATCAGATCTTCCATATCTCTCTCAACACAGATGGGATGGGAGATTCTCCAGATGGTTGTCAAGACAACGTTCTTGAATGGGGTGATAGAAGAGGAAGTGTACATAGAACAGCCAGAGGGCTTTGAGACATATGAGCAGAAGACTCATGTATGCAAGCTTAATAAATCCTTGTATGGACTAAAGCAAGTCCTCAGAGCATGGTATGGGCGAATTGATAGCTACCTGCAGAAGATGGGATTTGTCAAGAGTGACACAGATCCAAACCTCTACTATCTGAGAGTAGGGGATGAGGTGATAATCTTGGTATTATATGTAGATGATCTGTTCCTGATTGGATCATCTAAGCTTATCAAAGACTACAAGGAGAATCTGGCTGCTGAATTAGACATGAAGGATATGGGGCAGATGCACTATTTTCTTGGTATGGAGGTCTGGCAGCAGAAGGTAGAAATTTTCCTTGGGAAAGGAAGATATACTACAGAGATCTTGAAGAGGTTTCAGATGGAGGATTATAGACCCATGGCTATGCCAATTATTACAAACTAAAAGAAGATAGACACATCCGAGGATGATAAGGTGGACCCTACCTTGTATAGGCAACTCATTGGATCATTGATGTACCTGGTCAATGTTACAGGACAAATGACCTCCTCATCGGCTCAGAGGAGAAGGTAATATGGAAGGAAGAAAGTGATCTAGACAAAACCCATTTCTGCTAAGGTAATGCACCCCAGAAATAGCTAAACTGCGTTATAACACTTCTGAGCCATGTAAAGGTTGCGTTAGTGACTAGGGAAATTCTCCATATTGCCCAGAGGGTAGCGCTACCCGTGTTTAAACAAGAAATAGTAAAAATCTCACAGACAATGATTGAAAAATCCAGCTTTTTCTCAGGAAGAGTTAGTGCAAAATAGAAACTGAAAGGCACTAGCCTATTATTAGGCCTTGCCAAAAGCAATTAGACTCTCAAGGAAGGCAAAAGCATGGAAGGCTAAGGAAACATCTTGGTTTTTTCCTTTTTGAACTAGTTGAAAGAGTTGGGAAAGATTTTCCCTCTCCATCTCCTATAAAATGGAGTTGTGTGCTGTTAGTCCAAGGTAGAAGGTTTTTTTGAATACATGTGAAGCAGAGCTACGTTGTTGCAAGGTGGTAGTTAAGGATCATTGAATTCCATTGAGAGCTTACCACCTTGATCACCATCACATACAAGGAGAGAGAGAGAGAGATTGGAAGACTGAGGAGAGCTTGGTGCAACCGATGGTTGTAATCCTCATTTTTATAAATCAATAGAACTGTATTTGTTTTGTCCATTCGATGCTTTAATATTTCCATTGTTTTTCAATTTTTAATATAGTATGACATGAATGGCTTAGATCTGCATGGTTTTATGTTTATTATATGTTGATTTAGTTAATAAGAAGGATATTGTTGTAGAGATTACACGGGTGCTTTGTTTGATCGCAGGATCTGCATTTGGAGCGAGTGAAGGAGGATCTTTGCTTTGCTGCTCAGTGTTCTCCAAAGGATCCAAGATCGGGAAAGAGGTAATCCCCCATCTCATTTTATTAAATTATATAAATTAGTTTGAACATATATGCAGCATCTTCGTGAACTATACAACTAATCTGACTGTCTACCTCGGGCACCGAAAAGCCTAGAGAGGGATATTCAATAACCACTACCCAAGCATATTACCCTATATTAGAATTGGCGACTTCGTTGGGGAGGAAATCCCAAGTTTCCGGACTATTCCTATCACTCTCCCTTTTTCCTTCTGCTCGCATATGCTTCCGACCAGTTTATATGCTCAGTAGACATCTCAAAAGCTCACAGAGTCCAGACCAGACCCTGCTTAGCCATGTGAAGAAATTTACCCTGACTAATGCTGCCATTGCTAGTCTTCCAGAGTTTTATAACGTGGCCTAGGCTTAGAACCAGTGCGTTAGTCCCTGCATTAACGCGGTCCATGTTTAGATACAGTGTGTTACCCAGCCAAAAATTTGCTGCTTACACCTGTATTGTGTTTCCTTTTGGTTGTAAAGTTCTTGGCTATCAAAATAGCTTCTCTTACTGGATCCCTGTGCTCGTTTACCAGCTAGCATTTCTGTCTTTTTATTTCATTTAAAAAGTTAATGTCAAACACATCTACTTTTTGAAGAGAATTTTTTTTTTTTAATTTTGTGAACTTAGCTGAATTAATTCTGAAAATTTTTTGGTTAAAAAACTGTTAAGCAGAGATAAATAGATGTCTGAATATTTAAAGTTAAACTATGTTATTTGAAAGTTTGGTGCATGGATGTTGAAATAAAACCTCTCTTTGTAGAAATACTCTTCATCGAATTGAATATTTAGAGCATATTTTTGCATGGTTTTTTGAGTCAGAGTCTCATCACATTTCATACGTCCACTCCCCCTCCGCAAGACTAATAATCAAAGTACACTAAGAATCAAGCGATAATAAAATAAATCATATAAATTTTTCTAAGCTGACACCAACAGTATTTTAGGCTAGGATCTTGGGGTAGGAGAAGTTAGAAAATTACCAAAGATCTCAAAACTTGAAACTAGAGTGATTAATAAGCGAAATCCTACTGCACTCATATTATCGGGACCACTCCATTGTTGGAGCTAAGCGTGAGACAACACTCGGGTGCATAAGAAGGTAGCCCACCTTCGAGTGCATTCAGTGGGCATTCTATATATTGGGGTTCCCTTCAGGGATGTCGAAACTAGATCGGGGATCTAGGTGTTCTGCCCATATAACGTGTTGTCTAAGATTGTGACCCCCCTGATGATGTCTGTGATTTGAGGTATCTTTAGTGGCCAAAATTTTTAGGGACTTACAGAAGGTGACTGGGATGGGCTATCCTGGTACCTAAAACAGACGGACCTACTCTGTCTTCAGTCTTTAGGAGGGTACTTGTCTCCACGAGAGTACTTACACCTACTGTCTGAGGTTTAGGCGAAGCTCTAGAGTAACCGTAACTATACTTACAACCAACCCTCTCTGTATGCTATTGTGATACTGGGTTTCATCTCCAGCAAACGGTAGTACTCAGACAAGGCACCCTATTCTGGATGCTTTTTTATTGATTTTTAGAAAGTCCTTGTTTATTTTTTCATTTTTAGGTGTGTGGTTACTGTCACTGAGACTTTATAATACATCACAAATCATTAAAATTTGCTAAAATAAACTAGTCACCGTGGCGTCTTCCGACCATCACCGTCTGTCTCGATGATAGCAAGGTCTCCCTCCTTTGACATCGGAGGAAGAATTGAATCTTGGTGAACCCGTGCCTTCTGTGGAAGAGCAGTCTCCATTGAAAAACCCTTATTTTCACATAGCCCCGTATCACACGGAATTTCTAGAGAACCCTTTTACGGAAGGCATCGTACCTCCTTACAATCCTCCACTCACTAATCTATCGGCAACTGTGATAGTTCAGATTACACCACACCAAGAGATGTCTTCGACCACACCAACATCCATTTCACAACTGGCACCTATGGGGTCGGTACCAATGGCAAAAAACCCAGGTTCACCACCATCCTCACCGCCAGTAGTAAGTTCTATACCAATAATAGGTAACCCTAGTAGTCAAACTATACCTGGTCCCAACCCTACAGTCATAAAAACTGTCAGTGGATCCCCGATTCCTTCGGGATCTACTCTTACGGTGACCACATCGAGACCTACGGTTCCCTCTCCCATGAGTGGGACTACTTCGGTTCCTTTTAGCAACCCTTTCGGTTGGAATCCTTGGCTGAGTTCAAACCCCTTGGCCTCCATACCAGGGAGAAGTGTCACCAACACGTAGATAGCGGGGGGCATTTCACCACCCCTGCAATCGTTAGGACAAACTGGACAACCTATTGTTAACACTATTCCCTTAAGTGGTCTAAATATCAGTGTAGGGTCCACAACGTTGCTTAATTATGCACATAGCAACATGCCTCAGGCCAACTCTATTGCGTCCATATGGGCCAATCCACCCCAACATCCATCTGGACAAGGGGGGCACTTTTATCCTGGTGGCAACCAACCATTTGCCCCACAAAACAATATACCCTACGGATAGCAAGTATATATCCCTACACCTCCACCCATAGGAAATTTTTATCAACAAAGTCCTACTTATCCTACTGGTAACACATTGATGGGCAGACCCTGTGGTCCAAATAGTCAGCCAATACTTCCTTGTATAGATCATGGGGCAAACACGAAATTGCCATTTTTAGCAGCTCTAGACATCCCCGACATATATAAACTAACTAATGATCCCATAAACCACAACCCGCTCTGGCCTCCGGTACTGCACAAGATTCCGTCTGACATCCCTAAATTTGACGGGAAACAAGGGGATGATCCAGCTTCACACATCACCACCTTTAATCTATGGTTTGTATCTAATTCCATTGTGGATGATAGTATCTGACTTCAGTTGTTCCCCCGCACTCTCACTGGCAACGCTTCCAAGTGGTATTGAATTACCACGCATCGCCATCAACACTTTTGGTGCCTTAGCTACGGAATTTCTAAAAAATTTCCAATTACCTATCAGATATGAAACCGGCATGGAACTTTTAACCTCGCTACGCCAAGACACCGCCACCCACATCTCCGGTCACATTCATGAATGGAGGCGTAGGAGGAGGCTGGTCAAAGCGCCAATATCGGATCATCTCTTAGCTAATTGGTTTTGTAAATATCTCTTACCAACCCTAGCTAAAGACATTGGCCTATCCAGTGCGGTCATAGAAGATCAATCCATTCATCGTGCCCAACATTTAGATTTAATCTATTCGCAATCTGGCACGCTATATGATTTACTCCCCCATGCCCCTGGTAATCCAAATTCTCTTGCTACTAAGAAACCTGGAGCCCACGTCGACGGTCTCGTTGGCACAATCTCTGGCGTAGCCACAAAATAGTCTCGGGGGAAAACCTCCCAGCCATCTTTGGCTGCCACCGCCCCTAACCATTCGACTACTCTTCCTACTGCTGAGGTAAATTTTGTGCAAATTTCACAAAAACCTAGTGGAAAGAAAAAGAAGAACAAGAAAAAGACATCTTCTTCGGAAGAGAAGTCGGATGATCAGAATAATCCCAATCAGAAAAACACTGCTAAAAACGACAAAGGGAAGGAGAAACCCATGAAATTTCCTTGAAAAATCTGTGCGGAGGACCACTTGACATACAAATGTCCTTGGCTGCAGGAAAGCACAGATTTTATCGCAAACAAGGACTCCAAGAGGACACCTGCCATCCTTCATAATCCCTTCCCTAATCCACAACAACAACAACAACACATGGTTGCAAACCCACCACAACCCCCGCAAAGGGGAAATGGTGGTTCACATACTTCCGGTGAAGGATCATCCGCCATTTATGGCATAGAAAGTGTTGAACTTCAGACACGAGCCAAACTTTATGGAAATCCTGTCATGGATACTCAGGAGCCTGGTACCAGTTCAAATCCACCGCCGCCCAACGATTTGCATATCGAACGGCCCATTGCTGACCCCGCGATTCGTTCCCCCAAAGGGACACTTCGATGCATGACTCATAACACCTCTGCACGTTCTGCCCAAAACTACAATATTATAGAAGATTTGGCGCAGGCACCATCAGCTATGTCTGCTCTCGAAGTATTGAAAACTTTCCCAGCACAAAGGAAAGCCTTGGTTTCGTCCATTGGTGGGATTGACCCCCAGGACTCTACGCTAGCTATTTTTGACATGGAGAAATCTAAACCTCGCCTCTCACACCAACTTGCATTCCAGGTACAAGTTGTGTCAAAAGGGAGACCAATCCATCGTACTGTCATAGACGAAGGTTCTTTGACCTACGTTATGTCAACTACTTGCTGGCTTGCTTTAGGTTCTCCCACTTTGTCTCCACCGTTGAATTCCCTCAAAGCTTTCGATGGCCACACTTTCCTCCCAAAAGGCTACCTTGCTAGCTTTCCCATTACACTTAGTGGGAAAATGATAACGGTGGATGTTGAAGTCATAGATCTTCATCTCGACTATAATCTATTACTAGGTCGCAGTTGGTCTTATGCCATGACCGCCATTGTCTCTTCGGTCTTCCAACTCATCCTCTTTCCATTGGATGGGAAAATAGTCACAGTGGATCAGATATCCTTCTGCACCCCAGATTATACCACATTTCCAAGTAGCAGCGTACCCTTAATAGGAGGCTTTCCTGACTCTTATGTCAGTATTGGTACCGGTCTTCTGAAGACATATTCCTTAATGGGTTTCTTTCCTCTCCTGCCACCTGAGGTTCCAAACACAGTTGCAATGATATCCACCACGTTGGATGGCTCTATCGACCCATGGATCCTACCGGCACCTTCAGAAATTGATTCCTATGGAGATCAGATGCCGCTCTCACCAGCCGAGTTGGCTTACTAAGCCATCCAAATTACATCTGAACCCTCCACAGCTATGGTTTCGACCAATGGTACAAACCTCCCGCCCATCACGGTTCTTTCCAAGGATCTCCTCGATGAAGTCCTGCCTACAGACGAAGCTATTTGAGAGATCATGTATTTAGAAGAACGACCTTGGGGAGAGTTCCACCATCGCACTTCGATGTTCGATTCAGACGCAATAACTACTCAAATCCCATCTTTTGACCTACCTAAGATAATATCCTCTGTTTACATGACTGTTCAAATTATCGATTCGAAAGGGAACTTGGGAAACCTTTCTAAAACCTTGCTCATAGATATCTTGGTCAAAACAGGTATCGTGGAAAATATTCAAATTGGAGTAGATTGCAATCTTGAAGAAATTACACACTTCACATCCCTTTTTAAAGAATTCTGCGATGTGTTTTCTTGGTCTTACGATGAAATGCCTGACATAGATCCATCTATCATCAAGCATGAAATCAAGGTTTATGACAATGCCAAACCTATTCGGTAGCGACTCTAACCTGTCCACCTGTGAAAAGTAGCCGCCATTAAAACTGAAGTAGAAAAACTTTTGAACGCTGGTTTTATCTATCCCGTTCCTTTGACAAAATGGGTTTCCAATCTGGTCCCCATAGAAAAATAACAAGGCACCATCCGAGTTTGTGTTGATTGTCGCGATTTGAATGCTGCTTGTCCGAAAGACAATTATCCTATGCCGTTCCATTAGGGGAATTTTGAGGTCTAAAATGGGCCTCCTAAGGAAATAATAAAATAATAGCTAAACTAATAAAATAATATTTATGAATTTGCAATTCACTTTTTGCACCACAATCCATGTAACCATAGTTAAAATCAATTTAAAAGTTGTACCAAAATAAAATTAATAAAAAATTTGTCTTGATGTGACTATAAATAAGAATGAGTTTTTCAAGAAAAATTCATTATCATTAAAAAACTAATGCATTTGTCCTTTGTATTTAAATAACATAAAATCAAATATAAATATCAAATTTATAAATTCTTAATTATATTATATGATATTAACTAAAATTTATATTATTTAAATTATATAATAACATGTAATTAATATACTATATAAAAATAATATAATATAATAAACGTATAGGGATATGCATTGTTTCTTTCAATAAATATGAAATGACAATAATATATTTTATTCAAAAAGTGTGAAATGACGTTTATTATGAGTATCTTACTTTGACTTTAAAAGTACTTAGAGCACTACCATGGTTAACCATGAGCGTTTATCCACCATTGATAATTTGACAAGTAAGTAACTTTAACTCAATTAATTCCACTTCAACCATTAGGGATGATGTCATCCCCTAAAATGTGATTGGTTCTCATAAAGTGAATTTTTATTGTACATTTTCCTTAGGAGGCCCATTTTAGACCTCAAAATTCCCCTAATGATAGGTCAGATCCTTGATAATTTCACCGGATGTGAGTATTTTTCTTTTATGGATGGTTTCTAGGGGTATAACCAGATTGTGATTAAAAAAGATGACCAGCATAAAACTACCTTCATCTGTGCTTGGGGCACATTTGCATATCGTAAACTCCCATTCGGTTTGAAGAATGCGGGAGCAAATTTTCAAAGGGCTATGTACTACGCCTTTCATGACATTAGTCATATTGTACAAGCATACTTGGATGACCTTCCTGCTCACTCCAAGAAGCAATCCCATCACCTCACACACCTAAAACAAATCTTCGCTCGGTGTAGGTTCTAAAATATACGTCTAAATCCACATAAGTGCCTATTTTTTGTCGAGTCTGGATGCCTTTTAGGTTTTATTGTCTCCAAGCACGGGATTAGGGTTGCTCCCAATAAGGTTAAGGCAATCATTGAATTACCCGCACCAAAATCCATTCTGCAACTCCAACGTTTGCAAGGGAAGGAAATTTTTTTACATCGTTTCATAGTGAACTATGCCGAGATGACGAAAGGCTTTTTGCGCTTATTAAATAAGGGAACACTATATTTATGGAATGACCAAGCTCAATGGTCATTTGACGCCTTGAAACAAGCACTCATTTCTGCCCCGCTTCTTAGTGCCCCCAATTATTCACGCGACTTTCTCCTCTACCTGGCAGCCTCACCATCCTCACTTGGCATGGTTCTGGTTCAAGTTCACGATGACGATAGTGAAAATGTGATATATTACTTGTCAAAAGGTCTCATTGGACTCGAACTACGCTATTCACATGTGGAAAAACTCTCTCTAGCGATAGTCTTCACTGCGACCCGACTCCGAGACTATATATTACTACGTCAGACTACTGTCATTGCTTTGGAGAATCCCATGCGACAAATTTTGTCTCGCTAAGTTATTGGAGGAAAATATTCCAAATGGATAGTGATCCTCCAACAATTTGACTTAGTATTCACTGCTACCAAAGCAAAGAAATCTCTAGTCTTCGTTGAATTACTGTCGGACCTTCCTAGAATCGACCCAGGAGATGTAGCTCATGATCCATTTCCTGATGAATCTGTCTTCTTAGTCGATTCCTCTGATCCTTGGTATGGAGACATTTTTGTCTACCTCCAAACTCAACGCTTCTGCCAACTCTCACATCTGACAAATGTCGTCGTATTCGCCACCAAGCGAAACACTACCTCGTACTCAACAATACTCTATATCATCGTGGTGTTGATAATATTCTTCGGCGTTGTCTCACTATTGAGGAAGCAGAACGCGTTTTAAATGATTGTCACGCAGGGGTGTGTGGCAATCATCTTTCTGGCATAGCTACTGCCTATAAAATCTTGCGTGCATGCTATTATTGGCCCACTTTGTTTAAATATTGCATCACAACAGTCCAGAAGTGTCATCCGTGTCAAATTTTCACGAAGAAAATACATGCTCACCCCGCCCCTCTCCACCTGGTTGTCTCCATTGGTCCCTTCTCTAAATGGGGAATAGACTTCGTCACATGCAACCCCACTTTAGTCGACAGACACAACTACATTGTCGTGGCAGTCGACTACTTTAAGAAATGGGCAGAAGCCATTCCCACTTTTAGGGCTGATGGAGAAATTGTCACTCTGTTCCTGTTCAATCAGGTTATCTGTCGTTTCGGTGTACCCTTGTGAATTTTCACAGATCATGGATCACATTTTCAGAACCATATGATGACGGAATTAACTTCCATGCTAGGATTTCAACAAGATCAGTCTTCGTCCTACTATCCGCAAGCGAATGGTAAAGTCAAAGCTGTAAATGGCATCCTCAAAACCATAATTCATCGATTAGTTGGAAAACATAAAACCACATGGCATCGGAAGTTATATTCCGCATTATGGGCATACCATACGTTAGTCAAAGCTACCATAGGCTTCACGCCTTTTCAACTCGCATTTTGCCTAGAGGCAATACTCCCTATCGAGTGTGAGATTCCATCACTCAAGCTCGTTGTTGAACTCCTACTCGCCACCACCGCCACAGAAGAGCGCTTGCTCTCGCTCAATCACTTGGACGAGACTTGTCGAGATTCCACACTAGCACTCAAAGCCCACAAACGCCGAGTCAAAGCTCAATATGACAAATCTGTCAAGCCTCCTTCTTTCCAAGAGAGTGATCTCGTACTACTCTACGATTAGAGACATAACCTCTTGGGGGCAGGAACACTTCAACCATTATGGCTTGGTTCTTACATAGTCACCAAAGTCCTCTCAAAAGGAACTTATGAACTTTAGGATTGCAATGGAATTCCACTTGCGGAGCCCCGCAACGAGCTCTATCTGAAGAAGTATTTTGCCTAGTTTTCCACTAGGCATATGCTTTGTAATTTTATTTATATAAGTTTTGCCTTCGTTTTGATGTCTCTGGATATTTTTGGGTTTTTGAAGTGTTTTTCTCATATATACAATCTTTTTCTTTCGCACATATGTCGTCATCCCCCTTATCATACGTCGGATACGCAAACGGTGCTAATCGTCATACTAGACACATTGCTTCAACTGCTTGGGTTCTATACACACCTCAATCAGAACTACTTGGTTCTGGGGGAATTTTCCTAGGCAACGCCACCAATAACATTGTTGAGTACATGTTGGTGATACAACTCCTCACAGAAGCTGCATCTCGCGACATCTCCAATCTAGTGGTCAGGTTAGATTCTCAGCTCGTAGTTATGCAGTTGAACAATCATTATCGCTTCCATCATCCAGTCTTGTTACGTTATTTTTTAAGGGTGTGACTTTTAGAATGTCATTTTCAAACCATCTCGTTTGAGCACATTCCTAGAGAATTTAATGCATTGTCCGATTCATTAACAAACTATGTATTAGATTGGCATTTGTCACACTTGTTATAAAAATATTTACACATGAGTATATATTTTTTACCATAGAAAATGCATAAAAATTAAAAAACACATAATAAAAAAATCGCCAAAAGTATGTATATATATATGTGTGTGTGTGTGTGTATCGTTTCCAATTCAAAATTACATCAAAAAACTCTCAAAACTTGGGTGTTTTACAAAACTTGGCTACACTAAAGCCTCGCTATGAAATTTACACATCTACTCCTCCAACTACGCCTGCTGCTCAAAATAACAAACAACTACCCTGGCTATCCTCCTCAGAGGCACTAGGTATCTCTCCGGCACACCCACAATATGCCGCTGTAGACGAACTGGAATCTCTCTCATAGGAAGAGGTGGTACACCCATGCTTAAACCCTCCAGGTTTCTGGAAAGCTCATGCAAGATATAGGTATCATCACTCTCTCCGACGGCTTTTGCATCCTCTGCTGCTGTGCCAGTGCCAGGTAGCTGTAGTCCTCGCCGTGCATAGCGAGGGGCTCCGGCTGGATGGATAGGTGCCACATCTGTGTCAAGCAAAAAAGCTTCACATCAAAACATTTTTTCACCCATTTAAACAAAAAAATTGCATAAACATTCAAAAGAAAAAAAATACTTCCAAACTGCACTGATCAATCCTTCTCTTAACATCTAGACCCCACTGAGTGCCTAGGGGCAACACTAACTCTGGATCTCCTATAAATTTCATCCCCGCATAGGGATAATCCTCAATCATGATGATCTGGTGGTTAATCCAATCAAAGAACCTATCATCAAAGCAATGACGGACTGGACCCTCTTCATTCCGTGGTATCAAAGCTACCCATCGAGCTTGTCTCGGCTCTCGCGGGCCCAATACATCCGTAATCATTCTGGGTCTCATAACCAGCACCCACTCTAGTACAAAGGAAACAATCAGTGTACCATACCCAAAATCTATTTGGGTATGGGTCTTACACGCTGTCAACTCTACACGAACTCAACGGAAAACACCTTTGCACCAGTCAAAAACCTGGGGCTGCATACAATCCAGTGCTAACAACAACTGGGCCTTGGTGGCCACATGCTGACTCTTAGCCTCGACCAAGCAAACTATCATCCATAGCAGAGACCTCAGCGATCTCGAGGCCACCCGTGCAATAGGTACCTGGTTGCTAACTGCCTCAGTATTGCGTATGCAATGAGTAAGGATCAGGTCAGCAGTAGTACGAGGATCCACTCTGGACCCTGTCAAGTTGGGCCTTGGTCCACGACACGACAGGCTAGTCAAAAAATAGATATCATCTTTTTCAATCAAGAGCTCATTGCCCCCGATATGAAAGACGTGTTGATGATCATCCCACTGCTGAATTATCCACCTAAGAAGGTGTTGAAAATGCAACAAGATGATGGAGCTTAGTGAAAAGAAGTCACATTCACTAAGTGGGCCCGCAGGCTATTTTTGGCGCAAAGTCTATTTTTAGACTATGTCCATTTTTAGACATATGGATCATGGTCTATGAGTTGCAGGATGCTATTTATGGATGATTGGTCATGTTGGTAAAAATAGATGGACCTCTATTTTTAGACATTGGGCGGTTTCTATTTTTAGACTGTCGAGCTAAAAATAGAACAGTCAAATATTATTAACCCTTAATAATATTTGGACTATAAACATTATCTTATCCTCTTGGAGCACTTCAGTTTGATGCCTGGATGTGGCACATGCAGTTGAAAGAAGGAAATACGCTTTTCCTAAGGGTTAGTTGAGCTATTGCATGGTTGACTTAAGTTAGAACTCATGTGGCAGAGTTTGGTGGAGTTGATGAGACAGTTGGTGGAGTTGTGTTCGGTTTAACTTAGTTGAACTAGTTGTATTTAGTCTAACTGACAAATACACTAGTGATGAGTGGTGTGAATTAATTATTAATTAATTCACCAATTATTAACTCATAAATCAACTAAAGAACACATCAGTTAACTGCAATGCATGGACAGTTCAGTGGAGACCAGTGTTAGAGGTGGGTGAAAGGGTGAGTCTACTATCAGTTGTGACTATGGCTGTGCATGAGATTTGCACACACATTGATTGAGATTTCCAATGAGGATTGCGCAGTACAAGCCAGGGGGATTCAAACTTGGATCTAATCATTACTCATCTTGGATTGCGTAGTAGAGGCATGCAGACTTGTGAAGAAGATTTGAACTTGTGACTTGTTCTATATCTGAGCTAGTTTGTGTGTAGCATGTGAGATAGTGCTGAGAGCTGTGAGGAGCTTTGTGCTATGTATTGTTACATGTTCTCTATCATTATAATATACAGATAGTTGGGGGTTTTCAGCTGTAAGCTTTCCCCATTACATACTGTGTTCTATGTGTGCTTGATTATGTTTTAATGTGCGCATGTGACTGCTTCTATTTCCGCAAATTGATGATCAATTGTATAAGAGGTTATGTATTATGCATGAAGCTTAAATAGTGTATAATCAGGATAATCTCGGTGAATAATTTAGCTATTATTCAAATTTCTACATGGTATCAGAGCTAAATTGATCATCGGATCTATTACAGTGATTACAATTTATTTCGGTAGACAGAGTCTGTAAGCGGGCCAGGTAGCCTCTGGATCCATCCTTTCCTTGAAAGGTGATATATCCAGTAAATTCCCCTACATTCGATCTCTGTTCTAGAAATACTTTGTTCTCACAGATCAGAAGCGGTTGAGTTTTGAGCTGTTGGAATTCGAATTTGCAGCAGTGTTTTCTTGGTGTCGAAAGTCGAGATGTCTTTCAACGGATTGCGATTGGAGTATGCCCTTGAGGGCAGCTCGAATTATGTTGCATGGAAGGACGGGATGGAGGCGATGTTAGAAGACAATGGGCTGAAGGATTTCATAGATGCTGAGGTCCCAAAGCCTACTGATGCTACTCAAGTTGAGGCTTGGCAAAAGAAGACAGCAAAATGTCGAAGGATTCTGTTGGAGGGCATGAAGGATCACATTGTATCCAGCCTGCATGGAAAAGCTTCTCCATACTTGATGTGGAAAGCATTGACAGACTTATTCCAAAGCAAGAGTGACTAGAGGAAGTTGGCGCTCAAGGATAAACTCAGAAACATAGAGATGGAGAAAGGTGACAGTATATCCAAGTACCTCACGAAGTTCACCCAATGCAGGGATGAGCTGGGAAGTGTGGGGGTGACTATAGCTGATGAAGACTTGGTGGACTTGGCTCTTATTGGTCTTCCGAAGAGTTGGCATTCCTATTAGGACTCTGTCAATGGTCGGGAGAAATTTCCAGGATGGGAGCGACTTTGGTCGGATCTCATGCAAGAGGAGATAAGGCAGAGTACCAGGGACAGATCTTCATCAAAGACAACTGATGAAGAAAATTGCGCTTTGGCTGCCAAAGCAAAGAAGGGGAAGAGCAAGAAAGCTTCTCATTCCGATGTGAAAGGCAAGAAGCAAGACATGTCCAAGGTGAAGTGCTTTCACTCTCACTAGCACGAACATTATGCCACAAATTATCCGCAGAAGAAGAAAAATAAGCATGATTCTGGATCTGCAGCGGGAGAGGCCTTAGCCTCGCAGTTTGAGCTGGATTTTTCACTGATCGCATGCTTGGTATCAAGTGTGATGGGATCAGTATGGTTCTTGGACAGTGGTGCGTCTTTTCACATGACTGGAGATCGAGATTTGTTTTCCGATCTGGATGAGAAAGATCTTGGAGTGCACATTGAGATGGGCGATGATGGTAGATACAGTGCGACCGGTATCGGTACCATTTCCTTTGAGAGGGAGTCTGGTAAACCCTTCGTATTGAAGGAAGTGATGCATGTTCCAGGATTTAAGAAGAATCTTATCTCTGTGGCGATGTTATAAGAAAAGGGGTATGATGTTGTCTTCACCGAGGGAAAGGCTTTCCTGCGCAGTAAGACAACTGGAGAAACTCGGAAGATAGGGGTTCGAGTCAAGAACCTTTATCAATTGCAAGTAGATGGCTACGCAGCAATGGCATGCAAGGCAGAAGGAGTGGTGAGCCGGGATGATGGTGAGCTGTGGCACTGGAGATTGGGCCACCTTCACCATGGAGCTTTGAAGATACTGCAGCCCCATTTCACTGGCTTCCTAAGGTACTTTCACAGTTTCGTACGGCAATGGATGTACTTTGGAAAAATTTGTGAAAGCCACCTTTCACGAGAAGGATAGTCGCGCCACGACGATCCTTGAGAGAATTCACACAGACGTGTGTGGACCTTTCTCAATAGCTTCGACAGCAAAGCACAGGTACTATGTGATATTTGTTGATGATTTTTCTCGGAAGTGTTGGATCTTCTTCATGCATAAGAAGAGCGAGACATACTCAAAGTTCTGTGAGTTCAAGGCACTGGTTGAGAAAGAATCACGAAAGCAGGTGAAGGCTCTTAGGAGTCAAAATGGTGGTGAATTCATCTCTGGCGAATTCAAGGATTCTTGGTACAAGAGAAGGAATTCAGAGAGAGTCAGGAGACCTCTGCAACCCACAGCTAGAGAACGACACTTGGCCATGAGCTAAGAACATATTGATCGGGGTGTCGCACGGAGGCATGATCAGGGCCTACCCCTTCACTTGTGGGTGGAGGCATGCAATACTGCAGTATATGTGCAGAACCGTTGTCCTCACAAGATACTTGGCATGAGTACACCCGAGGAGGCGTTTCGGTAAGAGTGAGGGCCCGGAGATTTCCTCGAGCTCACATTTGGTTCAATTGCCTAAGGTCCATGGCTACGTGACGAAGGATGCCAAGAAGAAGCTGGAGTCGACCATAGAGGTTGGGATATTTTTGGGGTACACTGATATGCCCCACAACTATCGTGTGTATTTTCCAGACAGTCGCAAGACTGTTGTGCGACGGGATATCAAATTTCATGAGGAGAAAGCCATGAAGTGTTTGCTTGAGAGGGAGCCACACTTGCATGCAGATGAGGAGCTATTAGTTCCTAAGGATGAGCCTTGCGGATGTGATCGCCACAAGAGGAAGTTCATGGAGTGGAAGCAGGGTCACTCATGCAAAGACCAACCACGAGGGCGAAGCGCACTACGTGGGTTTTAGCTGATCGTCTCAAGATGGCAGAGAAGGTTTTAGGACCACCACATAAACAACGCAGATAGAGACAAGCTACCTAACGGCATTAATCGGGATACATGGCTCTTGTGAGAAAATGTGTCGTGACAGCCCATCCTCTTCATGGTGTGCCGTGAGACTGCATGGGTAGATGCCATGGTGGAAGAGCATGATCTTGATTTTCAACAGTAAGGGAGATTGTCCTAAGACCGTGAGGGGAACTATGGTGGGTTCAAGAGATGGATCTGCAAAGTGAAGTAGGCGGATGACCTTCGGGAGGGAGAAGTACAAGGCAAGATTTGTTGCCCGAGGCTTCTCACAGATAGAGGGATCGATTATGAGGAGACTTGCACCTCGTCGCAAGGTACTCTTCCATACGGACGATCCTTGCTCTCTCAGCGCAGATGGGGTGGCACATTCATCAGATGGATGTGAAGACTGTGTTCCTCAATGGAGTTATTGAGGAGGATGTGTACATAGAGCAGCCTGAAGGTTTCGAGATCTTCAGCAGTGAGTCGCATGTGTGCCGACTCAAGAGAGCACTGTACGGGCTGAAGCAAGCACCTCGTGCTTGGTACACACGGATTGACATTTATTTCACCGGGCTTGGATTTTCCAAGAGTGAGGCGGATCCTAACCTGTACCAGATTGTGGTGGAGGGGAAGCTACTGATCATTGTACTGTATGTAGATGATCTGATTTTGACGGGTGATGAGCTACCATACTCTCATGTAGCGAGGATCTGTTGGGAGAGTTTGAGATGCAGTCAGATCTGGCCTCCTTCATTGGCTTCTCGATCAGGGAACATGTGGCCGTCAGGCCTGATGGATCGGTTTTTTTCTCAGTAGAAAGTGCCTGAGCCACCGGAGAAGTTCAACATGCATGGCTGCAAGCCTGTTGATACTCCTCTTCCTGGTGGTTGGAGGAAGGAGGATGCTACATCGGAAGATGTAGTGGATGCCACTGTTTATCGATAGTTGGTGGGGTTGCTTATGTATCTGGTCAATACACGACCCGACATATGCTATGCTGTTAACCAGCTTTCGCAAGCTATGGTTAAGCCTACCAAGCTCTTCTAGAAGGCAGGCAAGCATGTATTGTGTTATCTTAGAGGCACATCAGGATATGGTTTGTGGTACAGACAGGAGGATGAGGTGAAGCTGTGTGGCTTCACAGATGCAGATTGGGCAGGGAGCCCAACAGATAGAAAGAGCACATCTGGAGGGATCTTCAGTATCAGGTCGACAGCAGTTTCTTGGTACAGCAAGAATCAGAGATCCGTGGCTCTCAGTTCAGCAGAGGCTGAGTATATGGCAGCAAGCTTGGCTGCATGCAAGGCCATATGGATGAGGAAGATCCTGGTCGGGTTGTTCGGGTCACACTTGGAGCCTACTGTGATTTATTGTGATAACCAGAGTTGCATTAAACTCTCGGCTAATCCAGTATTTCATGATAGATCCAAACACATCGACATCAGGTACCATCATATCAGAGATTGTGTGCAGCTGAGAATCATGTTACTTTCATATATTCCCACGGAGGATCAGGATGCTGACATCTTGACGAAGGCGCTCACCAGGAGCAAATTCGAATACCACAGAGGCAGGATAGGGGTTGCAGATAATCCATATCTTGTTGAGAGGAAGTGTTGAAAATGCAACAAGATGATGGAGCTTAGTGAAAAGAAGTCGCCTTCACTAAGTGGGCCCGCAGGCTATTTTTGGCGCAAAGTCTATTTTTAGACTATGTCTATTTTTAGACATATGGATCATGGTCTATGAATTGCAGGATGCTATTTATGGATGATTGGTCGAGTTGGTAAAAATATATGGACCTCTATTTTTAGACATTGGGCGGTTTCTATTTTTAGACTGCCGGGCTAAAAATAGAACAGTCAAATATTATTAACCCTTAATAATATTTAGACTATAAACATTATCGTATCCTCTTGGAGCACTTCAGTTTGATGCTTGGATGTGGCACATGTAGCTGACAGAAGGAATTACACTATTCCTAGGGGTTAGTTGAGCTATTGCATGGTTGACTTCAGTTAGAACTCATGTGGCAAAGTTTGGTGGAGTTGATGAGACAGTTGGTGGAGTTGTGTTCGGTTTAACTTAGTTGAACTAGTTGTATTTAGTCTAACTGACAAACACACTAGTGATGAGTGGTGTGAATTAATTATTAATTAATTCACTAATTATTAACTCATAAATCAACTAAAGAACACATCAGTTAACTGCAATGCATGGATAGTTCAGTGGAGACCAGTGTTAGAGGTGGGTGAAAGGGTGAGTCTACTATCAGTTGTGACTATGGCTGTGCATGAGATTTGCACACACATTGATTAAGATTTCCAATGAGGATTGCGCAGTACAAGCCAGGGGGATTCGAACTTGGATCTGATCATTACTCATCTTGGATTGCGCAGTAGAGGCAGGCAGACTTGTGAAGAAGATTTGAACTTGTGACTTGTTCTATATCTGAGCTAGTTTGTGTGTAGCATGTGAGATAGTGCTGAGAGCTGTGAGGAGCTTTGTGCTATGTATTGTTACATGTTCTCTATCATTATAATATACATATAGTTGTGGGTTTTCAGTTGTAAGTTTTCCCCATTACATATTGTGTTCTATGTGTGCTTGATTATGTTTTAATGTGCGCATGCAACTGCTTCTATTTCCGCAAATTGATGATCAATTGTAGAAGAGGTTATGTATTATGCATGAAGCTTAAATAGTGTATAATCAGGATAATCTCGGTGAATAATTCAGCTATTATTCAAATTTCTACAGAAGGTCCTCTTGTCCCCTCATCAGCTCTAATCGATTATACTTTAGCAAACCGCACCTGCGGAGAACTAACAAAGTATTTGCATCGATGACCATCTCACGTTCTTCCCACTCATGTTCCCTTTCTCACCAAATACTCATGGTGAATAGCTTTATACTTGCCAAAGCAACATTTTTAATGGATTAGAATTTTTGTGGAGTGCTTTAGAATGATAAACAAAGAGTTCTTAAAAACATTACTGCGCCTAACGCGGGCTCTAATGCCAAACAGTGCGTGATAATGCGTTGTTTCTTCACGGGAGGTGCGTTTAATGTAGGAAAAGCACTGCTCGCCCACGTTAGCCGCTTAAATTTTTTAGGGCTTGCTAAAATACCTATTTTGGACCTGAAAAACAAAAAAAAAAACTCTATGAAATGATAGCAGGAGGTTCCAGCTCTTACCTAGATCTCGCGGAAGGAAGAACTGTTGCCCGGATTGTCCGCAATCGCCAGCCGTAATTTCGCCACTTTTTTACCCCAGAGCTCTATCACAGCATTCAAAAAAATGAAAATGAAGGTCTTCAACCTTCTTATAGCCATTTCTGGGGGAAATATCCACTCAGTTAGTCTGCAAAAGGTCATGAATTTCTGCTGCATGTTTGTCACAACTATTGATTTTGGTTACCGATGTTTTGATGAGTTTTTAATGTCTATATGCAAATATGACCATATTCGACCCTGAATTGAGCATTATTTTTATGGTATTTTTTTTGCTCGTTAATCCTAAAAACATCGAGTTTTCTTCTTCAAGCTCATTAAAACTAACACGACGAAGCAACGAGCTTTCTTTTTAGGGACTTTTTTCTATCTCGTAAAATCGAAAAAACATCGAGTTGCTTTTGTCGGGCTCGTTAAACTACCATGACAGAATATTATGAGCCATTATTTTTCATCTTTATCAAAGCTCTTTAAATGAAAAAATTAATCGATTTTTTCTCTGTGTGATTCGCTAAAAATTCACGGAGAGCATCGAGTTTTTCTCCATGTGACTCATTAAAAATTCACGGAGAGCATCGAGTTTTTCTCCGTGTGACTCGTTAAAAATTCACGGAGAACATCGAGTTTTTCTCTGTTGGACTCATTAAAATTTCACAAAGAATATTGAGTTTACTTTGTCTC
Organism: Pinus albicaulis; assembly: GCA_034641835.2. Lineage (NCBI taxonomy): Eukaryota > Viridiplantae > Streptophyta > Pinopsida > Pinales > Pinaceae > Pinus > Pinus albicaulis. The sequence goes on along the minus strand of CM076581.1, from coordinate 630,313,254 downwards.
CTCGTACTCATCACAAAATGAGATAGACATCCATCGAACATAGATTTCTCATTTTTCCAGATTCGATGGACTAACTTACGAAAAATGAACTGTTTCAGGCTTACTATTCTCCCTTTTTTGTGCCTGGTTATCAAGACATGACAAAGGTACCCCCCTGAGTTGTCTTTTACGACATTTTTCAGACTCTCTAAATATGAAAAATTCACCAAGTTTACCCGTCTGGACTCGTTAAACTTAATCAGAGGGGGGGGGAATTTGGACAAAATGGATACTACTTCTGTTACATTTAAGAAAGGTCGATTTGGCAGCAAAAATCTTGAACATGGCACTTCCCAGAAAAATCTTTCGCATTTAGCCGAACCCTACCATCTATGAATTTAGCCTTCATCTCCCAGTGTTCCTACACTGGTCAAATCCTAAATACTCTTTGGTGTTCATTAGGCCTAAGCTGCCTAGTACCCTGTTAGAGTGCCTTCTATTTTTCAAATAGATCTCGCTATCTATTGCTCCTCATATCAACCAAAGCGATCATAATGCCAGAAATTATTTGTCGTCTGTTATTCCCATTTTCTCTTCAGAATTTCCATCAAGAAAAACATCATCTTTTCCCATTTCGTGTTGACTGATGTAGGATGCCTTAGTGCCTACCTTTTGACAGGTCTCTTCCTATCAACTGCAACATATGATCTAGGAAGCTGATCCAAAAACACATCAGTACCCAGATACTTGCAGACATCAGTGGCAGGTCATCTTGTATTTGATTGGGGGTCTTCATTATTGGCTCCCGATCGAATGATTATATGAGTGTTTGACATCAGCTCCTTTTATTCACACTCGCTAGATTGTGTTGTGCATCTTGGGGGCCATCATCATTATCGGTGGCCACCCTCACGTCTGTTAACAGTTTTCCTTACTGACTAGTAATCAAACGATTTCCCACATGTTCGACGACAACTCCTCCATTCACATGTAGGGAAATATGCAGTTCAAGTGAAGCGGCGACCAAGACCTTGGGGCAAAGGTTACATCATTACAACTGTGTTTCCTTCCCCAAGTTGCGATATTGTTTATGGAGACAACTTTTCAGTATTGATCCTATTCTGACAGACACTTCCACGTTACGCTTATTAGTGGACACACTGTTCATATCTCTGTTTTAGAGAAATCATGTTGATTAGCTACTGAGCATGGGAATGCCCGACTCAAGACAGATACTATATTTTTTGACATATGTTGTTGTATCAGGTTTTCCTCAATCCTCCAATCTCTCTAATTCTACTACACATAATATAAAGTATTTTGGCCATCGTCTTCATCTCTGACCTCACACTTTAGGGGGCATATGTTATAGGACAAATGACCTCCTAATCAGCTCAGAGGAGAAGGTAATATGGAAGGAAGAAAGTGACCTAGACAAAACCCATTTCTGCCAAGGTAACGCACCCCAGAAACAACTAAACTGCGTTATAATGCTTATGAGCCATGTAAAGTTCGCGTTAGTGACTAGGGAAATGCTCGATCTTGCCCAGAGGGCAATGTTACCCGTGTTTAAACAAGAAACAGGAAAAATCCTGTGGAAAATGATTGACAAATCCATCTTTTTCTCAGGAAGAGTCAGTGCAAAATAGAAACTGAAAGGCACTAACCTCTTATTAGGCCTTGCCAAAAGCAACTAGACTCTCAAGGAAGGCAAAAGCATGGAATGCTAAGGAAACATCTTGGTTTTTTCCGTTTTGAACTAGTTGAAAGAGTTGGGCAAGATTTTCCCTCTCCATCTCCTATAAAATGGAGTTGTAGGCTATTAGTCCAAGGTCGAAGGTTTTTTTGAATACATGTGAAGCAGAGCTACGTTGTTGCAAGGTGGTAGTTAAGGATCGGTGAAGTCCATTGAGAGCTTACTGCCTTGATCGCCATCACATACAAGGAAAGAGAGAGAGATTACAATAAAAAGGAAGATTACAACCATCGGTTCCACCAAGCTCTCCTCATTCTTCCAACAGTCAACACTAGACCAGACCTTTGTTATGCAGTGAATACCCTCTGTCAGTTCATTGTGGAACCAAGGAGGGCTCACTAGGAAGCAGCCAAACATGTTCTTAGATATTTGTAGGGGACAGTTGAGTATGGGTTGAACTACACTAAAGGAAATGAAATCCAATTGAGTAGGTTCGTTGACGCAGATTGGGCTGAAAGCAAGTGGATCGGAAAATTACCAGTGGGTACTGTTTTAGTCTTCGATCAGGAATGACTTCCTGGTGCAATAGGAAACAAAAGTCTATCGCACTGAAATCACCCAAGGCAGAATATATGGCAGCAAGCATAGCTTCGTGCGCGGACATATTTCTTCATAAAATTCTCTTGAAATTACTCAAGAAGAGGATGGAACTGACTGAGATTATGTGTGATAATCGGATTTGTGTCAAGCTCTCCGAGAATCCGATGTTTCATGACTAGTCGAAGCACATTGAAATTAGGTGCCACTTCATCAAATATTATGTCCAATGAGGAGTTGTACATTTGAGGTACACTCCTACAGGAGAACAGTTGGCAGATATCCTCACTAAGGCTCTGAGTAAGATTAAGTTTACTTACTTCAGAGAAAATATGGGGATGGTTGAGAACCCTTTCTAGTAGAGGAATGGGTGGATTTCAATGTCAGAGGGAGTTGCGGTACAGATGAGGTAGTGGCAGATATAGTGTCACAGTCAGCAATACATAGGGAAAAACCACATAGATGAGGGGCAACAACCAGGATATTAGCAACACAACATATGCTTTAGAATCAGAGTAGTACAATTGGTACTTTTCTTGAACACTTTCCTCGCTAAGAGGGAGTGTGGATTTTATAACATCGTGACGTGTTCCAAGTCTCAAATTTAGAGGAGAGGCTTGAACAACAATATTCTAGAGAACCCAAAAATCGTTTGTGTAAATTCCACTCGAATCTTGCTATATTAAAATAATTAATTATTTTATAGTGATCCCTATGTCTAAAATTAGGAAAAATAAATAATTAAAGGGTATTAATAAGGAAAAGTGTGAATCTTCTAGAAAACAAATATCAAGTCATCTTGTAATCTGATCCATTAATTAAGGACATAATCTAGGTCGTTGATTCATCAGCGAGAACACTATAAGAGAAAGGGTCATTTGGAAAGTAAGTTGGGCACATTCTCACTACCTGAAGGAAATCGATTCTGAATTAAGAGAATTCAATTTCAGAGGGTGAGTTTGTAGAGGTAGTGTTGTAGAGACAGAAGGAGGAGGGAGAAGTTAACAGAGACGGAGAAGAAGGAAGGAAGAAGACGAAGGGAAGGAAGCGTTGAGAAGCAACAAGAGGCCTCCACGTAGACTTACGCAGTCTAGGTAGTGACTCCGCAGAGGGGCTATGCAGATTGACACAGAGGGTGCAGGAGGGCATCTCGTGTATCAAGAATTCTCCAGAAAATTAATATCATGTGTATGCTATTTATTCTGCTCGTCATGAATTCTGTAAATGATCTTTCACTGCTGAAGATTAATACAAACCCTCATCTGTTGCAACAGTTTTCCCACATTGGGTTTTTTTGGGGAAAATTTTCCAAAAATAACTGTGTTCATGTGCTTGTTTCTATTGTGCAATATGTGTTCTATTTGTTCTTCTGCTTTTGATTAGAGTGAATATTGCAGCTATGTTTATTTCAAAATTTACTAAACCATCTATAAATAACTTATCATAATAAGTAGGTGAAATAAATCAACTATTGCAGTAACAATTTTCAGAGTGAAAATTTCACACCACTAACGTTTGACAAACCAATTGACCTGTGAATTGCTTGTAGGAGAGCAGCCTCCCTATTCAAAAAAATGTATTTTGTCTGCCCTTGCGTCAAATACACTACCACACCCATTTTCAATATTTTTCAAACAATTGGAATGCAAACTTCATCTACAACTCTACATGAAGAAATACAACCCAGAATTATGTTATTATGAACTATTAATTGAGTTCTTGATACCTATATTTAATTAGACATTGTACAAGCTGGAAATATACTTCCCTTGAAATGATTTGAGAAGCTTATTGCAACCACTCTTACAATTTTATAAAAACATGGCAACCCTGAATGCTACAACCATTAATACTTTCTATCAATTAGTTTTCAACATAACTACACCAAAAAATTATATATAATAAAATACATCCATTGAATAATTTATTCAAACATTTAGTGTGCAACCTTTTATACAAATCTAAGTTTCAACCAAGAACCCAATTCAAAATAAGAAGGAACCATGTAATAAATTTCTAAAAGGCACAATGAAATGCTATCAAACATATAATATGGGCTTTAGATAATGGATATGACCTGCTATGGACATAATTTCATTATAAGCACAATTTGAAAACCTTGGCAACACATTCTTGTTTTAATTCTGTGCATGTAAATTCTCATACATAGCTTCCATGAAACTGTTAAATCAATATTGGTTAGCTCAGAAATAAATTTCTAAATATTTCATAAATATTCATAAGTTTATAATAATGTAAAGTAACAATTTCCGATAAGTTTAAACTTTCTACAACACTTTAAAACTAATAACTAAAATTTGAATAACATTTATAGATACACCTGATGGTGTGTGTGTGTGTGTGTGTGTATATATATATATATAACTCCAAAAATATGAGAGTAAGCTCCAACTCTAATTCCTTAGATGAGAGTATGCTTCAGCTCTAATTCCCTTACCAAATCACAGTGAACCATTCGATTTTCCTCCCAACCATATCCAAGAATAAATTCTCCCCTTGGAACCCTCGAGCTGTAAAATCTCACAAGAAGTTTCAAAATGTAGTAGTAGAGATATATAGAAGGCAAGCTAAGGAAGATAAATTCCACTTCCTCTCAATACCACTCATGTTAAACTCCACTAGGTAGAGATCCTTAATAATTTAGTTCAAGAATTTTAGATTCATTTTGACAGAATTTTGCTACTCTCCATGTCTCTCCCTCTCACAATATTCTTCAGGTCTCTCCAACTCTTGGTATCATAATGCACCTACCCCTCCCCCAGGTGAGAATACATGAGATACATATATAGGGGGAGAAACAAATTATTGAGGAAGAGTAACATATTCCATTTAGAGGAGTGTAACTCATTCCATTAAGGAGAGGTATGCATGCCTTAGTTAAGGAGAGTATAACATATGCATTAAAGAGAGCGTAAGAAAATATTTTATGACATGCCTTTAATGAGTGTAAGAGGAATATTCCATGTCTTTAAGAGAGAGAGTGTAATGTATCATTAAGAGAGAGCGTTACATAGAGCCATGAGTGCTATCAAGGAGGTTTGAAGTGATTGAGGTGATGAAGGTGACTTGTAATTCCTTTTAATAATAATAATAATAACATAGTATCATAAAGTTTAATGATAATAATAATATTGATGATTAAGTCAAGGTTGAACTATTGGAATTTATTAATGATAAGTTCAGTGATTTTCCTTCAACTACAATTGATTATCAATTTATGCAAGGTGATTTACTATTTTTAAAAAGTAATACTTGAAATGCTAGACATAACTTTCTATTTTTAGAAATTCATTCTGGAATTGTCAGAAATGAGATTTTATTAAGGAAATTCATCCCTGAGCTACCCATGAGTAGAAGTTTTCTTTCAAAGAATAAGGATTCCACACCCATATTGCATGCATCTTCGTTCCTTAGTATATTGAGGAATTCGTGTCTTGATCTACACCAAGGATCCAAGATTCCACACCTTGATATTTTAAATATTTAAGACTTTGCGCCAAAATAATTTTAGTATATATCCAAGACTCCATGTATTTATTTTTCATGGATTTAGGACTTTACACCATAATTTTCATGGCTTCTCATCTACTCTTCTTTGAAACTTTGCGCTTCACCTTAAGGTAATGATTTTGATCTCATACCCATCTGATGGCTCATTGGTAAGGTCTTGTTCCAAGATCTGCACACATGAAAATCTCATAGATCAAAGGAACCAAATGAATTTCATAATAAACTTATTTACATTTTACCAAGAATTGTGCATGATTTCCATAATCATTTTTGGTTTTTGAGAAATGACTTCTGTAGTCATTTATAATTTGAGCATCCTTGTTGGAAAATGACTAGGTACCCTGTCACATCCTGCTCAATACAATATTAAGCATATATAATCATAGAAATCATATACCACCCATAAATCATAATGAACCATATGTTTCACATAACCATGATCATCCATGGACCTGTGTGTTTCAATCCCAGATCACCATCCATGTCATACACCTATGTTAAAACTAGGATACCAAAAGAGAAAACTTTGATAATATACACTTAAACAAAATAAATCTTATACACACAACCATAGATATTATCATAAGCACACATCAACCAGGTGACCAAACCAGTTCTACAGAATTCATAATATACATAAGTTTTACATGCATAATCTTATATCACTGCATCAAAATCACCCTCTCCATGTGTCACAAAACTAACCTTTACAAGGTGGGATACTACATACTCCCCCTCTTGGATTAAACTTGGCCTAAATTTTTCTTATATTTGTCAGATATATATATATATATATATAATCCAATCAAGTTGTCCTTTAAGACAAAACATACCATTATTAATCAAGTACCATGTATATTCATGTCATACTAGATAGATTTTGACATACACCACAATACATACTATATATAAACAATCATCTAATCAAGCATATTTTATCTAGATACTATTATTTGTAAATGATATAACATATGAAGCATCTACTCATATAAATGCCAATGATCTCACAGTACACATCGTCTTTTCCTTATCTAATGCATTAAGAATTCAATAATATTCCATGTGTCATTATCTTAGGTTTCTATAGGAAATTGAGCTTTCCAACTCACAAATAACTCCCATGTTAGTTTTATAAACAACAATTATGGTTCATCCCATGTCACAATCAAATTTTCATACAATAATCATCAAATCATACACATACAATTGCCAGTAAAACTACATAACAAACATGTCATATATATATAACCCACTATTACATACCACTTGATTTATTTATTCTCAATCCATTTCCCCCCCTTTCATTCCATAATGCATCCCTGCAATCAGAATCTTTAGGCTCTACGTACAATGTTTACTAAATGTTTCCTCTTTATGAAAAATCACAATTTGAGGTTCAAGACAACATTTTTTTTTAACAAGCTAAGGTTCCATACAGTCCTCATTGACCCACTTTGTATTATAGACCATGTTGGTCAATAATTGTCATTTATTAAAGCATTCTTGATGGATGTTGCACTATTGGAGGATTATAATTGATGACATGGATGACTATACTTGATGACACTTGATGAAGGACTTGATGACATAGATGACATAGATAATTGTTGGGGGCATTCTTATTTCAAGTAAAATCACAAATAAAAATGTTTTTTGACACCTTGGAGGTATCCTATCACATTGGCTTCTTCACCATATTTAAGGGGACTCTTTCCTCTTTCCAATGGGCCCTTACTCAACCCCTAACTCACAATAGTTTAAGAGAAATTGAATTTTTAAGTTGACATATACTATTTTGTGTCCTAACTGACCTACACTCAGTCATACAAGTTGGCCTCACTTCAAATAGATGTGTCCCTTCAGTCATAAAATGAAATCACTGTAAATTATAGTTTTAGACCTTCATTTCTCATCATCCAATTCGGCCATCCACCACATAAAGCGAGATATAGTTCACAACTCGTGAAATTGAAGGAATAAATGATAGGAGACGTAGAAGCCAAGGAATATTTTTTATTGGGTTAGAAAAAGGATGAGCTTACTTGATATCTAAAGCAGACAAAGTTGTAAGAGTTCGGATATGAAGACATCACAGTCTCTGTGGAGCCCAGATCTGTGGGATATTACAGTTTCAGTGGAGCTCGGATTGGTGAGCAATGCAGTCTTGGTAGAGCCCAAATTTGTGGGCATCACAATCTCGGTGGAGCTCATATTTGTGGACAAAACAATTTTATGGGTCGGGTTTCTTGTAGGGAGCTACCACCATTACAATACCCTTAGACCTGGTGCACAATTATTAGTTTTGACCTTCTATTCCCTCAGACTTGTGCATAATTTTTTGGCTTGGATTAGTACAATGATTATGTGGCTCAAGTAAATATGTGACAAGAAGCAACCACAACTTTGGACATGTTGAGTTGCATTGTATTTTGGAGTTGTCATACCCTTGACATATGAAAAATATATTCTTGGACCTGTGATGAAAGAAGCACCTAAATTGTTTAAGCCACAAGAGATTGGACCTGGGTTGTCTTGTAGGACTGTGATTCCTTCAAATTGTTGGAGGGCTAACATATATTAAGGGAAATCTACAAATCTAGTTGGATCTTAGGTGAAATGCTTCTTACTTATGGATACTAATATACATCAAAGGAACCCATGAAAAATTCAAATTTTGGATGATGAACCAGTGATGAATTTGAAGGCAAAAATTAAGAATAGTGAAGTGAAAATTTTGGAGAAGTGAAGGAATAACAGTTGTGGCACAATTCAAGTAAGTTAGCCATTCATATTTATTAAAAAATAGTTGAAGGGTTGGTTCCCTAGGGGTTGGAGCCTCCAAAAAATAGGTTGGAGTCTTTAGAAGAATAGGGTTGGAGCCCTAGAGGTTGGAGCCTCACAAAACTCCAAATTGGTGCTTAGAAACAGGTTGGAGCCTAGAAGATTGAAGGGTTGGTTCCCTCAAAGAAAATTGTAATCAATTTTTTGTAAAAGAGGATTTGTGTCCTCTCTTGTTTATAATAAAATCCTTATTATTTATTTCTCTAATTATAATTGTTTAAGAATATTAACTGGTAAACATAAAAATTGAAAAGAAATATTGGTTCACCCCCCTCTTAGTATTTCCAACAATTGGTTTTAGATCCAGCTTCTTCATAATCAACCTAACAATTGGAAGAAGGATTCTTAGGGCACAATAAAGAATCAGGAAGCAACAAGAAAGATCCCCCAATTTGATGGAACAAATTTTGGTTTTTGGAAGCATAGATGACATTCTATTTAATGTCTCTTGGACCTAAAGCATGGAAATCAGTTTTGGATGGATATAAATTTCCACCTAGTCCTCCAATAGATCAAGACAGAAGGAAAGTTTATATAGAAAATTATAAAGCACTAAATTCCATAACAAGTGGAATTTCTGATTCAAAATTCACAAAAGTGATGAATTTTGATTCTGCTAAGGAAATGTGGGACAAGCTTATTGCTATCTATGATGGAGACTCTAAAGTCAACAAGGAAAAACTCCAAACTCATAGAAGACAATTTGAGAGTCTTAAGATGGATGCCGAAGAAGATATTGTAGCCTTTTTCCTTCGAGTGGATGAAGTTGTCAACTCACTCAAAGGTCTAGGAGAAGAAATTGAAGAAAACGTAGTTGTCCAAAAGGTCTTGAGATATATTCCGAAACGTTTTGACTCCAAAGAAAGTTCCATTGAAGAAATAAAGGACTTTGATACTCTAAATATGGATGAAATTCATGGGATTATCATTGCATATGAAATAAGAAAAGGAATACCAAACTCCAAGGAAGTTACATTCAAGGCTTCAAAGTCATCAAAGAAAGGGAGAAATTATGATTATAACAATGATGATTCCGATACTGAATCTGAGCTAGCACAATTCGTAAGGAAATAAATGAAAGGATCCAATCTCAAAGGTAAGTATCCTCTCATTTGTTTTAAATGTAAAAGAATAGGACATTATGTTGCAAAATTTCCTCATAAAAATGATAGTGATGATGAAGATGAATATAAAAATAATATGTTCAAGAAGAAAGGGTCTAACAAGAAGAATTTATTCTCCAAATAGGATGACTTCGATGAAGAAGAATCTGTGATTACTAAGAATAAATCAACTAAAAATACCTTTATACACAAAAGAGATAATGATGAGTCCAATGAAGAAGATGCGTATGCTGGAAGCAATGAAGTATTATTTATGGCATTTACAAATGAAGATGATTTCGAACAAGAATATGGAGGAAATGTGGATGATTTTATAATGAGTTCCATTGAAGAAACTTAGAAACGAAGAAAGAAGGTCATTTCACTCAAAGTAAAAAAACAGGAAGAAAAAAGGTAGGAAGAATTATTGAACAATAAACTAAAAGAAAGAGAAGAAATTTGTGAAAAACTTGAAGCTAAAATTGTTTCCCTAACAAAATAGTTGGATAAAGTTAAAAAGAGTTGGAAAATTTCTCAAAACCTTGATAACATCCTTAATACTCAAAGACCTCAACATGACAATTCTAGAATGGGTTTCAAAGGAGAATCATCAATTACAAAGGAGAATGTAAATGAAAAAATCCAAATAAGTTATGGTGACACCCTCTGCAGTCATACAAAAGATGATAATCCAACCCACCAAGAGAAAAGATCCACCTTTAACAACCCAAGGAATGAAGGAATGTTACCTCCAAGGAAGAATACTACATCAAGTCAAGCCTATCCTAACAGGTATCAAACAATATTTCTTGGTTATCGTTTTTATTGTAAAAACTTTTGTAATCAAGCTAAGCATTGCAAATCCCATAAGGATTATACTTCAAGATATAAGATCAATTATCAAGGCAAGCCACATAGCCTAAAATGAGAAGGAAAAATCAACACTTACAATTCATTTTATCCTTTGGATAAGTATGATCTCGTTTTCTCAAAATGCAATGATTATGGCCATGATACATAAAATTGTCCATTCAAAAGAGAAGATTTGAAGAAGGAGGAAACCACTACTAATAAATTTGGTCTAGATTTTTGTGCACATAGTGATGAAAATAAATGGTTTGTGGATAGTGGATGTTCAAGACACATGACATGTGACCAAAAGAAGTTTATCTCGTTAAACAAGAAGGATGGAAATGTATCTTTTGGAAGAGGATCTGCTAAAATTGTTGGAAAAGGAAATTGTTTGTTGTGAAACCAGCTCTAAAAATAGAAGAAAAGAGATATCAGTGCCTTAGAAATAAGCCACTTCGAGGGGGAAACCTCCAATACATTACATGAATGAAAAATTCTTGGATGATACAAATTACCAAACCTCCTTTCTATATATAGGAGTCCATGGGGCCACAATGTAATCCTAGTGAGGCCACAATGTAATCCTATCCAACCTAACAATAATAATTTAAGGACATAATAATAACAATATGGGGGTTACAGGGGTACAATAATAACAATAAGGGGGTTACACTAACAACAATAAGGGACTGTACTAGTAATATAGGGACCTAACATGCCCCTCTCCTTCAAAAAAGTGTTGTCCTCAACGATTGAGTAGCTCTAGGTGCTTCTGTATTAAATTCTCATCCTCCCATGTAGAATCTTCAGTGGGTAAGTTCTTCCACTTGATGAGATACTCTGAAATTGATCGATTTGGTAGTTGTTGAATTCTTGTGTCCGTGACTGCTTCAGGTTCCAATATGATTTTTCCTTCCTCATCAAGTTCTGGCAATATTGTTTGAACTGGAATATTTTCACCTATAACCTTCTTTAAGCATGAAACATGGAAAAATGGATGCACTCGTGAAGAAGCAAGAAGCTCCAAATTGTATGCCATAGTACCAATATTTTGCAACACCTTGTAAGGACCATAGTACTTTGGCGATAATTTATTATCCTTCTTAGCTTGCTTGAGGGACATTTGTTTGTGTGGTTGTAGCTGTAAAAATACCCAGTCTCCTACATCAAAACTTCTTTCACTGCAATGTTGATATGCCTGTTGTTTCATTTGATTTTGTGCCAAATTCAGGCTATCCTTTAAGATTTGTAGAACTTCTTGTTGATGCTCGATGTGATCTTCCACTGCTTGAATCTTCAAATTTTCTCTTAAAGATGATGTGATGGACGGTGGATGATATCCATAAAGTGCCATAAATGGGGTCATTTTTGCTACAATATGGAAGGAAGTGTTATACCACCATTCAGTGAGAGGTAACCACTTGACCCATTTTGTTTGTTTATCATATACAAAACAACGAAGATATCCTTCCAAACATTTATTTACTATCTCAGTTTGACCATCGGATTGAGGATGATAAGATGGGCTATGAGCTAATTGAGTACCCAAACAAGAAAATAACTCCGTCCAAAAATTTTCAGTAAAAATGGGATCTTTGTCACTCACAATAACCCTTAGGTTTCCATGTAGATTTTGAATTGTGTTCATAAATGTAGTAGCAATTGTACTTTCTTTAAATGGATGAGATAATGCACAAAAGTGTGCATACTTGGTAATTCTATCAACTACCACCGTGATGACACTCTTTCCTTCAGACTTAGGTAAAAATGTGATAAAATCAATTGAAATCTCCTCCCAACATTGACTTGGAATGGATAAAGGTTGTAGAAGACCTAGGGTTTTAATTGTCTCAACTTTATTCTGCTAGAAAACCAAACATTCTGTCACAAAATTTTGAATATCAGATTTAAGGCCATCCCAAAAAAAAAAATTTCTTCACCCTGTGGTAAGTTTTTAAAAATCCTGAGTGTCCTCCTGAGGGAGAAGTGTGCAATTCCAAAAGAATATTTTGTTATAGTTTGGAATTTTTACAAATATATAAGTGATCTTTGTACCATAAGGAATCGTTTTTCCAACTAAATGTATCAGATGTACTAGGTTCCTGCTGCAACCTTTGAATGAGTGTCCACACTTCTTTGTCCCTCTTCCATTCATCCCTTGCTTCAGTTATCTAATCTTGTTGGATAATAGATATGGAACAAAGCAATGCTTCCACCTCTTCATTCTTTCATGAGAGTGCATCTGCAACAACATTTAGCTTCCCTTTTTTGTAGATTATTTCAAAGTCATAACCCAACATCTTTGTGACCCATTTTTGCTGCTCTTCTGAAGATAGTCTTTGTTCCAAAAGTGTTTAAGACTATCATGATCAGTTTTTACCTTGAAGTGTCTTCCCATTAGGTAAGTTCGCCATTTCTTTAGTGCATGTAGTATTGCTAACATTTCCTTCTCATAAATAGGTTTCTGTAAATACTTTCCTTTGATTGGACGATTTTCAAAAGCAATGGGTCTTCCTTCCTGCATTAAAACTGCACCAATTCCATTTCCTGAGGCATCACATTCCACAATAAAGGTTTTTGTGAAGTCTGGCGTAGCTAAGACCGGTGCTATGCACATTGCCTCTTTAAGATGTTCAAAGGCCTTAGTTGCTTCAGGAGTCCATGAAAATGCATCTTTCTTCAATAATGTTGTTAGAGGTGCCGCTATTCTCCCATAATTCTTAACAAACTTGCGATAATACCCTGTTAACCCGAGAAATCCTCGCAATTGCTTCATGGTCATGGGGACTTTCCATTCCTTAATGGCTTTAATTTTGTTAGGGTCTACTTTAACACCCTCGTGAGATATAATATGACCCAGATATTCCACCTCTTGTACTCCAAAGAAACATTTGGATGTTTTTGCATATAATTGTTTCTCCCGCAATAGTTTGAGCACCCTGTCAACATGTTCAACATGATCCTTCCAAGACCTGCTGTAGATTAGTATATCATCAAAAAATACTAGCACAAATTTTCCAAGGAAGGGTTTGAAAATGGAATTCATCAACCCTTGAAATGTAGAAGGTGCATTGGTAAGGCCAAAAGGCATGACCAAAAATTCATAATGACCCTCATGAGTTCGAAATGTCGTTTTCGGAATATCTTCAGTCTTCATTCTAATTTGATGATATCCTGAACGAAGATCCAACTTGGTAAAATAAATTGCTCCATGTAATTCATCCAATAATTCATCAATCACCGGAATGGGAAATTTATCTTTAATGGTGAGCTTATTGAGCTCCCTATAATCCGGACACATTCGCCATGATCCATCCTTCTTGTGTACCAATACTACAGGAGCAGAGAAAGAACTTTGACTAGGTTGAATTATACCCGCCTCTAACATTTCTGCAATCATACGTTCAATTTCGCTCTTTTGGACATAATGATATCTATAAGGCCTGATGTTTGGAGGAACACTTCCTGGAATCAAATGAATAGCATGATCATGATCACGAATAGGTGGGAGTCCTTTGGAAGTTTCAAACATCTTGGAATGATTGTCCAAGTCTTTTTGGAGATCTGAAGAAATAGATGATTTTGATGTTGGAACTTCTAGTGAGCATAATTGTGCAATTACGCCTCATTTTTCTTTCTTTAGAAGCTTTTTCATGACATTAGAGCTTATTATATTTCCCGTCTTCCCTGCAATACCCCGTAATTCGACTTCCTTTCCTTCTTAAAAAAATTTCAAGAAAAGTTCTTGAAAATTAAAAGGTACCGTCCCCAAAGATTGTAACCATTGTACTCCTAGTACAACATCAACACCTCCCATAGGAATGGAAAGCATTGGACTATTCAATACATATTCCCCCATGGTTAGCTTGATATTATGGCATTTTCCAGAGAAATTTATAGTTCCTCCATTTGCAACCATCGCTTGACATTCTGGTGCTGGGTATAGGAAACAATTTAATTCCTTGGCTACCTTACAATGAATAAAATTATGGGTGCTACCTGAATCAATCAACACTATTACCTTTTTCTTCTTGATATGTCCTTCTATCTTGAGAGTTTGAGGAGTGGTAATTCTTTCCAATGCATTACACGATATGGTCAGACTCATTTCTTCCTCTTCTAGGGTTGGTTCCTGGTGTATATCCTCTTCTTGTTCATTTTCTTCTTCCTCTTCACAATCTATGTAAAATAATTTCTTCTCAGCACACTTATGACCTTTAGCGTATTTTCTATCACAACTGTAGCAAAGCCCTTTTGCTCTTTTTTCTTCCAATTGTTGTGGTGTCAACCTTGTAGGTTGTGGAAATCTAGGCGTAGCAACACTTCCTTCTTTATAGAATTGAGTGGTAGGCTTCCTTGTCGCCATAATTTTACATTCAACTTTTCTTGCCAACCTGAATGCCTTCTCCAATGAATCAAGTTCCAAAACGTGAAATTCATGTTGGATGTTATCCTTTAAAGTGCCTATGAAGAGATCAATCCTGTGTTCCTCTGGAATATCAGTTACCCTTATATTCAATTTTTGGAAGTCCTCAATGTGCTACCCCACTAAACCCTTTTGTTTGAGATTTATCAAGTGGCTAAAGAAGGTGTTGCTCTTTGTATCCTCATAATGTGCTATCATTTCCTCCGTAAAAATTGACCAATTGACAATTTTTTTACAGGAGCAAAGCCATCGATACCATACAAATGTATTTTGTTCTAAATGTAAAGTTGCAATGCGTACCTTTTGTGTGTTTTGCACATTATGGAGATCAAAATATTGCTCCATCCGTAGTATCCATGTTACAGGATCCTTTCCATCAAACTTCCTCATATCCATTTTTGGAATATGGTGGTTCTTCCCTCCAACATTAGAGTTTATGAAATCACGATTAACGTTTATTTTGTTCTCATCATGAGTTTCCTCTACTATATTTTCACCATTAGGAAAAATTTCTTGTATCAACTTTGCCAAACCTTCTATGTCTACTTTTAGATCATTCTTCATGTTTTCCATGTTGTATTTCATTTTTTCATCGATCTTAGCTTCCATGTCATCCATCTTAGCTTCCATGCCCACTTCTATGCCATTCATATTAGCTTCCAAACCATTCATCTTAGCTTCCACACCTTTCTTCAAACCATCCATCTTAGTTTCCATGTCTTTCTTCAAAGCTTCCATTTCATTTTTTGTTGCTCTTTGCGAGAGTGAAATTTGTTGCACATGCTCTTGTAATTTTGATATGTCATGTTTCCATTCTTCGTCTTCATGAGTCATAGTAGAGCCTTCTAAAGTCTTAATGGGTGTTGAATTATTTTTAGGGGCCATTTTAGAATCCAATACTGATATCTATTCTACAATATTCCCTTGGAATCAATTCAACTTGATTCTTCAAACAAGACTTATGCAATTCGAAAAAACAATACACACCTTTTACTTGCTTTTGAGGAGCTTGATATTGAAATTGAATTATATCTATAATTACGGATCCTAAATATATGATATTCAACCCTGTAGTATCCCTTTGAATATCCTTTCAAATGCCACAGGTCTGATCTGATATGAATTCTTCAAGACAAGGTTATGTCTAATCTCCCAGAATGACCCAATTATGGACTGGTTCAGTAAAGCGAACTTGTATGACTTGCCACATGTCATTTTTTTCCTCATTTGGATCTAAAATTGATAGAAAGAAAACTATGGTCTGTGTACTTGCGACCACTTTTTACAGCATTCCAATCCGATCCTCATAGGGAGAGATATGAAGATTTTTCCACAATCACCTCTTTGAGATGAAATTCAGAAGCCTGAAAAAGCCCTACCTTCCACAGATCATATCTCCGAAAATATTACGAACGAAGATCTGAAATTTTGCAACGATGTTCCTCAGGATTTTAGCTTCGCACTCTAAAAATTTTAGCTTCTGAAACTTCGTATAAAAAAATTTATAGCGAAAATTCCACGATGACCTGTTTAGGTTAAATTCAGGAGCCTGCAAAATGACCTAAATTACACAGATTATATCTCCAAAAATATTGTGAACCAAGCTCTGAAATTTTACAACAATGTGCCTCAGGATTTTTCCTTTGCACACTAAAAATTTCAGCTTTTGAACTTTCGTAGAAAAAATGTTATAGCGAAAATGCCACGATGACCTGTTTGGAGCAGCAAAACCCTAGAATCCAAAGCTCTGATACCAAATGTTGTGAAACCAGCTCCAAAAATAGAAGAAAAGAGATACCAACGCCTTAGAAATAAGCCACTTTGAGGGGGAAACCTCCAAAACATTACATGAATGAACAATTCTTGGATGATACAAATTACAAAACCTCCTTTCTATATATAGGAGTCCATGGGGCCACAATGTAATCCTAGTGGGGCCACAATGTAATCCTAGCTGACCTAACAATAATAATTTAAGGGCACAATAATAAAAATATGGGGGTTACAGGAGTACAATAATAACAATAAGGGTGTTACACTAACAAAAATAAGGGACTATACTAGTAATATAGGGATTAACATTATTTCTCTTGTTAATGGAAAGGGAATAGCTCAAAATGCACTACTGGTGGAAGAGCTCAAACACAATATTTTAAGTGTTAGCCAGATTTGTGACCAAGGACATAATGTTGTCTTCAGTACTAAATATTGTGAGAAAATCAAATCCTCTTCAGGAGAACTTGTGGAAAAAGGAGTAAGAACACCAGACAACGTATATATTTTGAGTAAAATTCAAGAAGATAAATGCTATATGAGTCAAGCAGATGAAATTTGGTTATGGCACAATTGATTGGGGCATCAGCAAGACAAATGCAACAATGGGCATTCCAAAATTTTTCAAGCCAGGTCAAATTGTGTGTGGCCCATGTCAACATGGAAAGAAAATTAGAACCTACTTCAAGGCTAAGGAGTTCTCAACATCAAAACCTTTGGATATCATACATGAAGATTTATGTGGGCCAGCCAGAAATCCAGCTATACAAGGCAAAAGGTACTTTACTATATTTTTGGATGACTATACTAGAATTATGTGGGTATTCTTTATAAAATTCAAATCTGAAGCATTTGAATGTTTTAAGAATTTTAAAGCTCTTGTAGAAAATGAAAAAGAATCAAAGATTAAATGTCTCAGAACAGATAGAGGAGGATAATTCACTTTGAAGGAATTTGATGATTTCTGCAAAGTGAATGGAACCAAGAGAGATATCTCTATTTCTAGAACTCCCAAACAAAATGGAGTAGTGGAAATAAGAAACAAAATTGTACAAGAAATGGCGAGGACAATGCCACTCACAGTTGAATTGCAGGCCAGGTTAGGAGAGAAGGAGTCAGAAAAACAATATATACCTTGAATAGAACTCAACTAAGACCAAATAATGAAAAAAATCCATATGAATTATGGAAAGGAAGACCTGATTCAGTAAAATATTTTAGAATTTTTGGAAGCAAATGTTTTATTATAGAAAGGAATATTTCTTGGATATTCTACAAGGAGAAAAGCATACAAATGCTACAATAATTGATTATGAAATATTATAGAAATAATTGTTGTAAATATTCACGAAGTACTTCCAAAAAATGAAATTGAAGTCTATGAAGAAGATTCCATTCTTGAGGAACCCGAGGAAGAATCAACAAAGGAAGAAAAAGATCAATAAAGTAAAAAAGAACCATCCCAAATTCCTTCAAAGATGAAATTCCTCCAAAAACACCATCTGAAAGAATATATTATTGGCATTGTAGATGATGGAATACAAACCTGAAGAAGGATGAAAAGTACACCAACAAAAGATGATATAACCCTTCTATCCATGATAGAACCAGAAAATTTTGCTCAAGCCAGTAAGGACCCTCATTGGAAAAAGATATGGAAGAAAAATTGTTTCAAATCGAGAAGAATGAAACATTGGAGCTTGTACCTTGTCCAAAAGAAAAAAATATAATTGGAACCAAGTGGGTGTTCAAAAACAAAATGAATGAGGATGGAAAAATCATCATAAATAAGGCAAGGCGTCTCTACAAAGGATGCTAAAAAATTTAAGGAATTGACTTTGAAGAAAATTTTGCACCAGTAGCATGATTAGAAGCTCTAAGAATATTTTTGGCATTTTCTTCCTTAAAAGGATTCAAAGTCTATCAAATGGACATAAAATCAAAAAATTTGAATGGGGACCTAAAGGAATAAGTCTACAGGGAGAAACCGGAATTGAATAGGACTCTTTCCTATTTCCAACGAACCCTTACTTAGCCCCTAACTCCCAATAGTTTAAGAGAAACTAAATTTTTAAGTTGAAATATCCTATTTTGTGACCTAGCCGACCTACACTCAATCATACAAGTCGGCCTCGCTTCAAATAAATTTTTCCCTTCAGTTATAAAATGAAATTACTATAAATTACAGTTTCAGACCTTCATTTCTCATCATCCAATTCGGTCATCCACTACATAAAGCGAGATACAGTTCACACGCGTGAACTTGAAGGAATAAAAGATAGTAGACTTAGAAGCCAAGGAATATTTGTGATTGGGTTAGAAAAAGGACGAGCTTACTTGATATCTGAAGCAGACAAGGTTGTAAGAGTTCAGATCTAAGGACATCACAGTTTCGATGGAGCCAAGATCTGTGGGATATTACAGTTTTGGTGGAGCTTGGATTGGTGAGTAGTGCAGTCTTGGTAGAGCCCAAATATGTGGGCATCACAGTCTCGGTGGAGCTCAGATTTGTGGATAGAACAATGTTTAGGGGTCGATTTTCTTACAGGGAGCTACAGGCAGGCAGCGACAATCACATTTACTCAGGCAACCACCATTACAATACCCTCAGAACTGGTGCACAGTCAGTAGTTCAGACCTTCCACACCCTCAAACTTGTGCATAATTTTGTGGCTCGAATTAGTGCATTGATTCTATGGCTCAAGTAAATCCATGACAAGAAGCAACCACAACTTCGGACCTATTGAGTTGCGCTATATTTCAGATATTTCATACCCTTGACATATGACAAAGATATTCTCAGGCCTATGATGAAACAAGCACCTAAATTTTTTAAGCCACAAGGGCTTCGGCCTGTGTTGTCTTGTAAGAATGTGATCCTTTAAAATTGTTGGAGGGCTAACATACATTCAGGGAAATCTACAAATCTGGTTGGATCTAAGGTGAAATGCTTCTAACCAGTGGAGAATAATAAACAACAAAGGAACCCATGAAAAAATGAATGTTTGGATGATGAATCAGTGATGAATGTTATGAAACGAGATCACAAAATAGAATAAAATATATATTAATGACTTATAAATCAGCCTCTTTGAGGGGGAAACCTCCTTTACATTACATAAATGAAAAATTCTTGGATGATACAAATGAAAAAACCTACTTTCTATATATAGGAGTCCAAGGGGTCACAATATAATCATAACTTACATAAAAATAACAATGTAAGGGCACAACAATAACAATAAGGGGGCTACACTAATAATAAAAATAAGGGGATACACTAGTATTATAGGACCTAGCATGCCCCTCTCCCTCAAAAAAAAATTGTCCTCAATGCTTGAGTAGTTCTAGATGCTTCTGTATAAAATTATCATCCTCCCATGTTGAATATTCGGCGAGTAAGTTCTTCCACTTGATGAGATACTCTGAAATTGATTGATTTCATAGCTGTCAAGTTCTTGTTTCCATGATTGCTTCAGGTTCCAATATGATTTTTCCTTCCTCGTCAAGTTATGGAAATATTGTTTGAATTGGGAGCTTGTCACCTATAACCTTCTTTAAGCATGAAACATGGAAAATTGGGTGCACTCGAGAAGATGCAAGAAGCTCCAATTTGTATGCCATAGTACCAATATTTTTCAACACCTTGTAAGGACCATAATATTTTCGTGATAATTTATTATCTTTCTTAGCTTGCTTGAGGGGCATTTGTTTGTATGGTTGTAGTCGTAAAAATACCCAGTCACCTACATCAAAACTTCTTTCGCTGCGATGTTGATATGCTTGTTGTTTCATTTGATTATGTGCCAAAGTGAGGTTATCCTTTAAGAGTTGGAGAACTTTTTGCTGATGCTCAATGTGATATTCCATTTCTTGAACCTTAGAATTTTCTCTTAAATATGATGTGATGGACGGTGGATGATATCCATAAAGTGCCATAACTGTGGTCATTTTTGATGTAGTATGGAAGTAAGTGTTATACCACCATTCAGCCAGAGGTAACCACTTGACCCATTATGTTTGTATATCAGATACAAAGAAAAAAATATATCCTTCCAAACATTTGTTCACTATCTAAGTTTTCCCATCATATTTTGATATGATGATCTATGAGCTAATTGAGTACCCCAAAAAGAAAATAATTCTATCGAAAAACTTCCTGTAAAAATGGGATCTATGTCGCTTGCAATAATATTTTGGTTTCCATGTAGCTTTTGAATTGTTTCCATAAATGAAGTAGCAATTGTGTTGGATTTAAATGGATGGGATAATGCACAAAAATGTGCATACTTGTTAAATCTATCAACTACCACCATGATGACAGTATTTCCTTTGGACTTGGGTAAACCTATGATAAAATCCATTGCAACCTCCTCACAACATTGACTTGGAATGGATAAAGGTTGTAACAGACCTGGGGTCTTAATTGTATCAACTTTATTTTTTTGGAAAACCAAATATTCTACCAAAAAATTTTGAATATCATATTTAAGTCCATCCCCAAAAAAATCCTTCTTGATCCTGTTGTAAGCTTTTAAAAATCCCGAGTGCCCTCCTAAGGGAGAGGTGTGCAATTCCAAAATAATATTTTGTTTGAGTTGGGAATTATTACAAATATATAAGCGATCTTTGTATCATAATGAATCATTTTTCCAGCTAAATGTTTTAGATGTACTAGGATCTTGCTACAACTTTTGAATGAGTGTCCACACCTCTTTATCATTCTTCCATTCATCCTTTTCTTCGATTATCCACTCAGATTGGATAATAGAAATGGCACAAACCAATTCTTCCACATCCTCATCCTTTCTTGAGAGTGCATCCGCAACAACATCTTGTTTCCCTTTTTTTGTATATGATTTCAAAGTCATAACCCAACATCTTTGTGACCCATTTTTGTTGCCCTTTTGAAGATAATATTTTTTCCAAAAAGTATTTAAGACTATCATGATCTGTTTTTACCTTGAAGTGTATTCTCATTAGGTAAGCTCACCATTGCTTTAGTGCATGTAGTATTTCTAACATTTCCTTCTCATAAATAGTTTTATGTAAATAATTTCTTTTGATTGTAAAACTTTCAAAATAAATGGGCCTTCCTTCTTGCATTAAGACCGCACCAATTCCATTTCCTGAGGCATCACATTCCACAATAACAGTTTTTGTGAATTCTTACATAGCTAAGACATGTGCTTGGCACATTGCCTCTTTAAGATTTTCAAAGGCCTTAGTTTCTTATGGAGTCCAAGAAAATGCATATTTCTTCAATAACGATGTTAGAGGTGTCGATATTATCCCATAATTATTAACAAACTTGCAATAATACTATGTTAACCCCAAAAATCCTTGAAGATGTTGTATGGTTCTGGCGATTTTCCATTCCTTAATGGATTTAATTTTGTTAGTGTCTACCTTAACACCCTTGTGAGATACAATATGACCCTCATGAGTTATGAATGTTTTTCTCGGAATGTCTTCAGACTTCATTCCAATTTGATGATATCCAGAATGAAGATCTAGCTTGATGAATTATTGGATGAATTACATGGAGAAATTTACTTATTCCAAATGTTATGGATCCTGTAACATTGATACTATAGATGGAGCAATATTTGGATCTCCATAATGTGCAAAACACACAAAAGGTATGCATTGAAACTTTATAATTAGAACCCAATAAATTTGTATGGTATCTATGGCTTTGCTCTAATACCAAATGTCATGAAACCAGCTCACAAAATAGAATAAAAGATAGATCAATGACTTAGAAACCAGGCTCTTTGAGGGGGAAACATCCATTACATTACATAAATGAACAATTCTTGGATGATAAAAATGAAAAAACATCATTTCTATATATAGGAGTCTAAGGGATCACAATATAATCCTAGTTGACATAACAATAACAATGTAAGGGCACGACAATAACAATATTGGGCTTCTATGGGGCACAATAATAACAATATGGGGTCTACATGGGAACAATAATAACAATAAGGGGGCTACACTAACAATAACAATAAGGGTATACACTAGTATTATAGGGACTTGACAATGAATTTGAAGGCATAAATTATGAACAGTAAAGTGATAATTTTGGAGCAATGAAGCACTAATTGTTGTGGAGAAATTCAAGTAAGTTACATATTCATATTTATTAAAAAACAATTGAAGGGTTGGTGGCCTAGGGGTTGGAGCCTTGAGAATAATAGGGTTGGAGCCCTAGAGGTTGGAGCCTGACAAAATTCCTATCTGGTGCTTGGAAATAGGTTGGAGCCTGGAAGATTGAAGGGTTGGTGCCCTTAAACAAAATTGTAATCAAATTTTTGTAAAAGAGGATTTATGACCTCTCCTGTTTATAATAAAATACTTATTATTTATTTCTATGATTATAATTGCGTAAGAATCTTAACTAGTAAACATAACAATTGAAAATAAATATTGATTCATCCCCCTCTCAGTATTTCAATAGACCATTCCTTGAATTTCCATAATCTTGATTATTATTTACTTCTCTTACTTGAGAATTAATTATGAATGACTCAGTTAGAAGATATTCATTCCAAAAACAAATCAAATAGAAATTTTTTCAAACTTGTAATGAAGAACAACTCTCATAATTATGCAAATACGATATCTATATTATTGAATCGATCTTGATAATTGCAAGTCAACATGTTTTCCAAATATAAATCACTCGTGATTTCTATTCAATAATTAATCAATTCATTTGGTTTCACGTACTATTCCTTATTATTAATACATACACAAAACAGACTATGAAAACCATACATTTCTCAAAGTATGAAGAATCTTGTTTATTTTAAATAATATTTTGACTATCACAAGGGAATTTTTTGCCTAGAGTTAAGTTTTTTTTAAGGAGAATTACCACCCTCTCAAAAGATTACAACCTTTTGTAGGACTAATAACTACTCATACAACTATACATCCAAGCAAAAAATTACTAAATGCGTCAATCTCTTCCATTCCACATATAATACAATCATCCTAGGTTCCAAAATCCTGCAACAATTCCAATTCATCAAAATGTGATCTCACTCTCATTCATATAAGTAACAATGACAAGTTCCTGAAATTTTATGAGCTCGTTGGAAAATTTACTCAAGAAGAAACCAAGATGATCTCCAGTGGGAGGATTCAAAAGCATGAAGAGGGAGATCCCTCTGTATTTGTTTCTGAAGGCAAAAAGAGAAAAGGTAGAGTGAGACCATCTAATGCAAGAAAGGCTTATCCTAAATCCATGGACTCCAAGAGAAGGAATATAAAAGGCAAGCCTCGTGTCGAATACTTCAACTTCCATAAGCTTGGTCACTATGCCCGAGACTATCTAAAAAGAAGATATGTTCCAAGGTCCAACCATGGCTTCAACAACAACAGTTTTAATGATAAAAGAAGAAGTGATGATGGAAGGAGAGACTATAGAAGAAGAAGAGATGCTCCTAATGATCATGAAGAATGCTATCGTCCTCAAAAGAGATCAAGGAACTTAAGGTATGAAAATAATGTTATTTCCACTCAATCTGAATATATACATATTTATGCTCTTTCTAGCTCCTCTCCTCTAGATTCATGTGATATTTTATTAGTTGATAGTGGGGCTTCTAGGCATTTATTTGGGTACAAGGAGGTCCTCTCAAATCTGGTTGAGAGGGAGACAAATCTTATGACCATTCTTGGAGAAAACTCCACTAATCCAGTGAATGGCTTTGTTTCTATCAAATTTCATTTGGAATCTAGGGAATTTGTTCTTCTTCATGATGTTATGTATGTTTTAGGACTAAAGAAGAACCTAATATCTATATTTTATTTGAATACAAAGGGATGATTGTGGCATTCAAAAAAGGAAAGGTCCTCGCATGGCCTATGGAGTCTCACGTGAGGGATGATTTCACCTTATCCATAATTAAATGACTCTATAGAGTCAATTGAAGACCATTAAAAGTTATGGTCCACGATATCAATCATCAAAGTGAGATATGGCACTGAAGGTTTGCACATCTACATTATGAATCCCTTCCTAACATAACAAAGTTGGTTTATGGAATGCATAATATTCAAGCTAGTCACGATGGTATATGTCCAAGGTATGCTAGTGGAAAGAATAAAATGGGACCATTCCCCTATAGCAAAAGTAGGACTAATGATATTCTACAATTCATTCATTCTGAATTATTTGGACCCATGTTTGCGCACTCCCTTGGGGGTTATATTTAGTACATAATCTTTATTCATGACTTCTCCAGGAAAACATGGATATTATATTTGAAGCATAAGGATGAATAATTTGGCATGCTCAAGGACTTTAAGGTGTTCATAAATAATCAAATTTTTTAGGTCCGATAATGGCGGAGGATATACCTCAAATGAGTTTTTTGTCTTTTGCAAGGAGGTTGGAATAAATAAAGAGGAAATTTTACCATTCAGTACCAAGTAGAATGGTGTGGATGAAAGAAATAACAAGTCTATCATGGAAGATTCCTGAGTCATGTTGCGAGATCAAAAGTTGTCAAAGTTCCTTTGGGGAGAAGCCACAACTACAACGGTCTTTATTCAAAACAGGGTTCCTCATCAACCCCTAGGCAACAAATCCCATGAAGAAGTGTTTACAAGTGTGAAACCCAATGTTGGTCATCTAAGGATGTTTGGTTTCCCCATGTACTTTCATGTGTCGAAGGACAAGAGGAACAAGCTGGAAGCCACCAGAAAGAAAGGTAAATTTGTTGGATATTGTGAAAATTATTAAGCTTTTATAATATATTTTTCTAGTCAAGGAAAACTGAGTTTAGCAAGGATATAAATTTTGATGAAGATGCTACCCTTGGAAAAGAAAGGGGCCTTCCGCCACCTCCTTCTATTGAGACGAATAATGATGACATGGACCTAATAGAAGGTACTTCTCTACTGGAATATGAGAAGGATATTGTTGATGATCCCATGAAGCCTTTGTACCCCTTGTATTCTCCACCTAGTGATCCCCCTGCCAAGAAGAGACCCCTTTTTCTTCATGATACATTACAAGATGTTGAGATACATGTCGTTGAAAGAGGCAGCTATAGAGAAATCAAGAAGCCATGCTGATACCAGAAGTACATTGTAGCTATGAGATCCATCATACAGGTTGAACCTCCCACTTTTGAAAAAGTAGTAGAAGAGAAAGTTTAGAAGAATATCATGGCTGAAGAATATGAGTATATTATGAATAATGATGTATGGGATGTTTTTCTGAGACCTAAATGAAATTTTTTCATGACTTCAAAGTGCTAATACAAGATCAAGAATGGATTTTATGTGAGTATTGAGAAATATAAGGCAAGGTTCGTGGCTAGAGATTTCTCCCAAAAATAGGGAGAATATTATGATGACATATTTGCACCTGTTTCCTGCTACACCACCATTAGATCAATTGTTTCCCTCGTTTCTAGTCAAAGATGGAATCTTCACCAGATGGATGCGAAGAATTTTTTCTTCGTGAAACACAACAGGAAGAATTATATGTTGATAAAACTCAAGGATTTAAAGTGAAGGACATGAAGACTCACATTTATAGGTTGAATAAAGCACTATACAATTTTAAGAAAGCCCCCATATCCCGGTATGCCCACATTGACAGTTACTTGGTGAAGCTTGGATTCACGAGAAGCAACATTGATTCAAGGTATACCTTTGATTTTGGTTCTATATGGTGATGAAATATTATTGACAGCTAGTGAGCCTCTAATTCTCGAGTGTAAGAGGGAGCTGGCCTCTGAGTATGAAATGAAAGATCTTGTTTTGATGCACTATTTCCTAGGATTAAAAATGTGGAAAAATCCTATAGAGATTTTCCTTTCTCAAGGAAAATGTGTTGTGAAATTGTTGGGAAGGTTTGGAATGTTATAATGAAATTCCTTGGCCACACTAATGGAAATAAACTTCAAGGATTTATGTGGAGATGTTGTTGGACCTGGCTTGGTGAATCCCTCTGAGTATATACAATTTATTGGGGCATGGACGTTCCTCGTGAACACTCATCTAGACATGTTTTTTACTTAACACTTTGAGTCAAATCATGACTGATCCTCTTCATGCACACTAGGTTTCTATCAAGCATGTGCTCAGATATTTGCATGGGATGATTAATCTAGGTCTGAGATGTATGTCAAAGATGTCAGACTACATAGATACATTGATGTTGACTGGGCTAGAAATGTTGTTGATAGGAAGAGCACATCAAGGTGTTGCTTTATTTTGGAATCTACCATGATATTTTGGATGAGAAGGAAGCAGAATTTTGTGGCTTTGAGTAAAACTAAGGCAGATTATATTTCTACTAGCATGGCTAGCTACAAGGCAGTTTGGTTGAGGAAGCTCTTCAGAGATTTGTTTGAGCGGGCCTTAGATACAATATTGATATATTGCAACAAAAAGAGTAGGATCTAATGGGAAGATAATCCCATATTCATGACAAATCCAAGCACATTGAGATCAAATATCACTATATACAAGACATGGTGTAGAGAGGAGCCATGAGAATCCATCATATTTTGATTGATGAGAAGATAACAAACATACTCACCAAGGATTTGCTAAAAGGGAAGTTATTGGTATTTAGATAGCAACTTGGAATAATGAATGTAACCCTCTCTGGTAAGGGTATCTGTTGATTGAGAACATTGAGCTATGCTCTTCCCCCCTGTTTGAGCTCACAGGGAGAGGAATTGAGACAAAGAGATCTTGGGGTTCAGGGAACTCATGGACAATAGGTATGTATGATCCTTACCTCATTTTAAGTGTGTATCTCCCCTATTTTTCATTGTATGGTTGTGTATGATCCTTACCTCACTTTAAGTGTGTATCTCCCCTTACCGAGTATACCCCAATATGCATCCTACCCACAAGTTGGACTTGTCGGGATTGCCACCCATCTAGCTAATGGGTGAGGACACTTGGGAATGTTTGATCTTACCTCATGGTAAGTGTGTGTCTCCCCCAAGTACCTTGGGTTGTGTATGATCCTTACCTTTCTCGGTAAGTGTGTCTCTCCACCGAAGACAGTGGAAGTAGGTATTCTACCACTTGACTCTTGAGGGTCCATATGGGAGGATCAATATATGATAAGATAGTTGTGATCCTTACCTTCCATGGTAAGTCATATCCTACCTATTGTCCTTAGATAGAGGGTGGTAGCTTGAGCTACCCTATGATGTCAAATGATTTTTCTATTTGATATGAGGGTGTTCGGAAGAGATGAGCAAAGATGACATTTGACTTGATGATGATGAGACATTTGAGATGTGACTTATGATACATTCAGAAATTTCTCCCTAGCTGAGAGAGTGTTAATTTGGAAGTTCAGGGACAAATTCCCTCCTTTGTACAACCTTCCTCATATGGATAAGACCCTCTTTTCCCTTGGAATAATTTAATTTGTTCAAGGAAAAATATATTTTTAATGTGAAAACCCACATGTGCACAAAAGTTCAAGTTTCCCTAGAAGTCAAATTAGGTCTCCTCCAACACATATAAATAGACCTAATCTCACATCACTTTGGAGCATCATATCACAACCATATTCTCCTCTATATTCTTTGTATTTATTTGTGCAAGCTTGCAATTGAGAGGTTTGAGCTCACACGTGCAAAGGGAAAGAGGCAACTCTAAAATTTTGCATTGACTTTCTGTTTGGGTGACCATTAACCAAGTTTGACTTGGAGTTTCGATTTGCTTTCATTTGCATAATTTCAATATTTGGAGCTCAATTTTTTCTGTGGAGTAGATATTTTTTGGGCACTTTTGACTATTACTTACCATTGACTTTGACCTTTGAAATCTGAAGTTGACCGTGGGATTCTTCTCTCTTCTTTGAGAAAGTTTAACAAAGTTGTTTGGGATTGTTTTTACTACTGTTTGACCAGCAAGGAATGTCAAGTATTTTGACTGCTAACCAAGCTTCTTCAAGGAAGTTTTACCATTGACTTGTGGACTGGTTAAGGCATCTTTGACTGTTTTTCAATGTGGAAAAATTGTAGGCTTTGACTTGTTGACCAAATTTGACTTTGAGGCTAATCTATTGTATATTGGTTAGTTGATCTCTTTAATAGTCAAAGAATTGAATTTGACTCTTTTTTTGTGAATTGAATCATTGTACCTCTCTAGTAAACATTTGATAAAAATATAATAGAAGAATAATTCGAAAGGGTTTCCCCCCTTGTGGGGTTTTTTACCTGTTCATTGACCAAATATTGTGTCTCTTGTCATTGATATTCATTTTCTTCTATTGTACATTGCATTTAATATTATATATATAATTTTTATTTATCATTGGAAGATTAAATTTGATTTATAATTGAAGAAAATATTAGGCTAAGTGATTGTAATAACATACAATAGTGGAAAATTAACATATATAAATTCACATAGTATCTAGATAAGAAACATCGAAATTTTTTAATTTGGAAATGACATAATTCCTTCAATATGGTATAAATCCTTGACCACCTCACCCCTCCATAAAGTGGTATATTATGACATATCCAAATAGTCTTATCCCATCTTCTTAGCCTTATTCAAACAGAAAATAAAGAAGCATCCTTAGTAATCTATGATCCATTCCTAAGCATTACAATGCTTAGGAAGTGATAAAAAAACAAGAACAAGTACTATTTCCTTCTTCAAAATGTTTTTTCTGATTACCTTCAAGCTATTTAAACTTCTCACAATTTTTTATGTTCTTGTGGAAATTCTTCTCAATGTGCCCTAGTTTTCCAAAATAGTAACAAAATTTTAGCCTTTTGACTTGTTATCACAAAATTAGACATGATAGGTTGCTAATCAAATCAATCTCATGTAACTGTTTCAAACCAATCTTTCGATTGAGGCTTGGCCTCCTCAATTTGAGAGGGCTCTCTCAAGGGTTAATGATTTTTGATAGAAATATAGATGGATAACTCTATGTGGGGTATTAAGTAGATAAATAATAGATATTGGCTGCAAATCACATCAGCAAGTGCACATTGGGCTTATGGAGTCAAAATAGTTTCAGTAAAACCAAACAATCTACTTAGCATGGAAGTCAAGGCATATCAGAGTTCTAGTCAAGAGATACACATGTGAAACAGTAAAAAACACAGTAAGTTTATCTATATAGGAAGTCAAAGCATCAAAGATAAATTCTAAGTAACATAAAAAAACACCACTGCCATAGGATAGTAATAAGATGCAATTAGAACAAGAACACACTAGAACTCTTTATGAATCTCAAGTTGGCTAAGTAGAAAACTCTGTATTAAGTGGAAAACCAGTCACTTACAATAAACATAGTCTCTTGCTAAAAATGTCCAACCCATGCATATTCGACTTCTTGATCATTTATAGATCATTGAAATCATAAGATAACCTTATCTACAGCTAGATACATCAAACTCCTGACTCTTGACACCTTGCCTAACCATATGACATGGTATTTATTACAAAAGGATAGCTAATCCACTAAACAGTCCTATTACAAATAGGATTCAAACTCTTAATCACCTATCTATAACAACCTTATCTTAATTAGATTACATTCTTTTCCAAATGTATTAACACCTGGTCGAATCTAGATGATTGGCTCCACATCTTAATGACCATAATGCTAACCTCCATCAAAGTAGGAAACAATCCCCTGTTTTCTAGGCATAGGGTCCTTTGCACTCTTGAGACACTCTGACCATCATAAACTCATAATTTTAAGATTATTTGCTATTAGAAACTGAAGTAACACCTGCCCAAAATTCTCCCTAAGTTCCAGCTATCCAAAACCATCATCAAACTATTCAAATGAGCTAAAATAGACCTATGCTACGAAAACAATATAGTTTCGTAGCGCTTTTAGTAGTGCAACTCTTTTACTTTTTTCCTTCAAAATTTTGTTTTCTTTCCTCCAGGATTATCTTCATTATCATTTAATACATCCTCCCTGGAAATTTCAGGTCATAATTCATACTTTTTCCATTCAAAAATTTATGAGAAAGAGTGAAAAAAGCTGCTACAGTAGTTTCATAGCACTTTTCACTCTTTTTACAGTGTTTGCGCTACGAAACTACTGAGTGAGCAGTTTTATCCAATTTTTTTCAAAAATAAAAACCATAAATGTGCCAAAACTTAAAATAACACTGGTTTCATCAAATCAAAAAGTCATATAAACTGAAAAACACAGTTTTCATGAGGTTCCTTCTTAATTTTCACTTGATTTAGCTTTTGACTTTTTAATGATTGTCATTCTGCACCTTTGTTCCTTAAATCATCCTGAGTCAACTTCAGCTGCTGCTCCAAGTCCTCCACTTTATATCTAAGTCTTATATTACTGGCTCTCAAGTGAGTATTGATTACTCTGACAAATTTAGCTTCCTTGATGGCTGGAACTGTCCATGTGAAAAATTGTTCTGCACTGCTTGGGGTTTCATACCTAGAACTAGTTTGACCTTCCCACAATGCCTTCATTCTTTTGAACTCTGCTTTCTCAACACTAAGCTTTCTATCCCTCTTTCTCATCACAAAATTTTCTTGGTTTTCCAACGTCAATTTCTCCTCAAGATGTTTAAACTCTGTTTTCTTTGTCACTTCTTCTTCTCTCTCTTTTGTTCTGCTGACTGTATGCTTCTCTGCAGGTGTTGAGAGATCAACCACTTCTTCAGGGGCTTTAGCTGTTTCAATAGCTTCTTGAACTTCCTTGCTACCTTCCTTAAGTTTCTTAGCATGCCTAGTTAAAGGCTTTCTAGCTTGAAAGATAAAAGCTGCATTTTCACCCTCAAACTCAAGTTTCTTTACAAACTTAGCTTTTTTTTGTTTGTGCTCATCTTCTCCAATGAAGTCAGCTTGCACAATGGGTGTCTCCTCTATGTCAATTGCATGCAGGATGTTATCTAAGTTTCCCTTTATCACTGGGTTGTCCTCTGTATCTATAGCAATTGTTTTTCCCTTTAATGCCACTGCTTGGCTTCTTGTTACTCTTTTGATTTCCTGCCTGCTGACATCTTGTTTCTGTTTTTCCTTTTTGACAATCTTTGACCTATGTTTTGCAGGTAATGGAGTTGCAGTATCAAGCACTTGTGTTTGTTCTATCCTTTTCTCAACTTGTTTCCTTCGCTTCAGTTTTACAAATTCCTTCGGTTTTGCAACTACAGGTTGACTAGACTCTACTACTGGTGGTGATGAAGTTCCTTTAGTTTTAGGGCTTCTAGCAGGAGTTGATGCTTCCAATTCAAAACCATTTATAAACAAAAAGGATGACCAGTCCCTACCTATCTTCTGAAGCTCATTCAAAATCAGCAACTTCATCAAACCATGATGAAACAAAGATGTTTCACAACCTTCATATTTGGCTTGTACTTTATCAGCCATTTTAGCAAGACTCCTATGTAGGTAAAAGGGAAAATCAAGTGAAATTTTACCTATGAAATGCAGAAGCAGTTTGAAATGATATGTGTAGACCTTATGATACCTTCCTTCACATGTAAAATATCTTTGGATGTTGAGCAACAAATTTGCATAAGTGTCTTTGATGCAGCCTCTAGGGATAGAGTTATTGAGGTCCATATCTGCATACTTAGGTTTCATTAATTCCTTGCATGACTCCATATAAAATTTGAAACTTTTGAACCAAGTTTCTTGTCCCCTTGGTATTTATATTACAGTAGGAATAATTTCTGGTGTAATTGGCACACTTAGCATCCCAACCTTGGTAGTTGTTCCATTGAAGTGCAAGGAAAATTATTTAAACACCTGTGTGTGGCAACCCTGCAGCTTTTCACAAAACCGAAGACAACCTACTCTGTTGAATGCCTCCATCACTGCTGGGTCTTCAAGAAAGGCCTTCATATTTTTAGGCTCATATCTTAAGCAATGCCCCCCTCTGCGAACTTTTTTTTTCTTTGCCATGCTTCTTAGAAAAACCTGTCAACTTCACTTGAATATATGAAACAACCTCGATTGATTAGGATATATCTGCCTCGCTTGAGTATATGAAACAACCTCACTTGATTAGGATGAAGATAACCTTTGTATGTAACAACCGCAGGTTTGGCTTGACTACTTCAGAGCTCAGACACTCGTATGGAGGCAAATGAAATGAGAATGACCAAATTAGGCAAGATTTTGAATTTGAAATGTCATCTCATAACTGAATGATGCCTCATCCATACCCTATCATGAAAATGATGACTGTAATATAGGTAAGTACATTTAATCTCATCACTAACTAACTCATCATAACCCTAACCTATCATTTCCCAACGGATTCTAACAAATTTAAGCTCAATTGACAAGACAGTTAAGAAACCGCGCTTTCATAGCGCCGACAATGTATTTTTCCCAGTTTGCGCTATGAAACTATTAGAGATTTCATAGCGCAAATCAACTTTTTTAAACTAGTGGCGCTACGAAAACATGGATTCTTGGCTAATTTCAAAGTTTTGACCTGAAACTTTATGGAATGACTCGTAAATGGAAATTATGTATTTTTGACAATGAATGAACCTTTCAAAAACTTTATTTGAACTTAATGATGACCATTTAACTTATAAAAATCTAGCCTACCATTAAACAAATCCTAAATTGACTTCTAAACCTTTTTTGAACTATGACCAAAAACAAACATGAGACAATGATGTTTTGAACTTTTTTGGGTGATAACAGTGGCTCCACTTGGGATAGTGTGCCCCTGTGGTACACTAAGAACCAGTAGTTCCAGTGCTGCTATCCATTTTCTTGACCAAAACAAAAAAACTTTGAAATTTCAAGCTTTCTCCTCAATCTCTAATGGCCTTCACCTTGGGCTCAAGCTTGCTGGTTTAGCTTGTCATTATTAGCAGAAAAAACTCATAACATGGAATATGTACAATGACATGAATGATCAATCATATTTTAGGGAGAGTAATGCTTTAAAAACCTGCCATTGACAGGTCCTCTAGCATATGATTTTCCATCCATCTCCTGCAGTAAGTAAGTATTGTTCACATGGAAAGCAACTACCTTGAAAGGACCTTTCCACAAGTTCTCAAACTTACCATGTTTGCCTTTCTCTTCAATTCTGGCCTCCCATTTCAACACTTCATCCTAAATTTAAAAAATTTCCTCCTTCATCTTCTTATCAAATGTCCTCTTGATTCTGTTTTGAGATTGTTGATTGCTGTTATAAACTTCATTTATCTTCTCCTGCAGAGCTATTAGTTGATTGATTCTCCTCTAGACTTCATTTGGTTCCTCTTCTAACCCTTGAATCAGCTTCATGACAAGTACCCCTAGAGATGTAGGAAAAATAGCCTCAGCCCCATATACCAATTCATATGGTGATGTTCCAGTTGACCTTTTTGTGCTTATCCTATCAGCCCATAAGGCATACTTCAGCTTCAAATGCCAAGCCTTCTTATTCTCTTGCAACACCTTTTTAATGATCCTCGCAAGACTCTTGTTAGAAGATTAAGCAAGACCATTCCCTTGCGGATAGTATGCAGTAGAATGCCCAAGAGTAATATGATATTGATGACAGAAATTGATCAAACTCTTAGAATTAAATGCCTATGCATTATCAATTATAATCTTCATGGGGCAACCAAACCTAGACAAGATGTTATTTTCGAAAAAAGAAATAATCACAGAATCATTTGCTTGCCTAGTTGGGATTGCTTCAATCCATTTGGTGAAGTAATCATTTGATGTAAGAATCCAGCGATGCTGACCTGATGATGATGGATGAATCTCTCCAATAAAATCTAGCCCTCACTTCTGAAATGGTGCTTCCACATAGATAGGCATTAAAGGTAAAGGTACAAGTTTCTTCTTACCCTTGAAAATCTGGCATTCATGGAAGGCAAAAATCTTTTTGTAGACATCCTTAAACATTGTAGGCCAATAATACCCTGCTCTAAGAATCTTATTCACTGTGGCCTTCCAATAATGATTACCTCCACAATCTCCTTTTTGGAACTCCTCAATTACTTTATCAGCCTCCTCTTCCAGCAAACAATTCAGCAAAATTTTGCCAATATCCTTCCAAAACATATTTCTATCAAAAATGAAATATCTCAAGGATTTAAGCTTTACAAATCTTGCTTTAGATTTATTTAGATCGGCAGGTGCTTTATGATGTTGTAGGAAAAAAACAACTTCCTTTTACCAATCTGAAGTGATGTATTTTTCTTCAATAGGAACTAGTTCTTCTTCCTCATCTGAAATTTCTGATATTTCTACAATTAAATTTATGTCAAGACAGTCAAATTTTGATTGCGCCATGAGCTTTGCTAGGCCTTTCCCTTTGAAAAATTTTGTTGGATTAATCTCTATATCATACTCCAACAATTTAGAAATCCATTTTCCCCTCTTACCATCAGGATCAACTTGAGTGAGGATGTCTTTTACAACAATATTAGGAACAAAAGCCACAATATGAGAATGCAGAATAGGCCTGCTTCTCCAAGATATTATATTTAAGCTCAGAGTTGTCTAATTTCCTACAAAATAAAGAAATAGGCTGCTCAATACCTTGTTGTCCCTTTTGTAGCAAAACTCCAGTGATAGTATTCTCTGATGCGAAAGTAAAAACCAGAAATTCCTTTGAGAAATCCAGACTAATCAATACTAGTGCTTGTGTGAGTGCCATTTTTATTTTCTCAAATGAGTGTCTTGCTTCTTCTGTCCACTTAGTGTCAACTCCCTTCTTCAACATCCTTGTTATTTCCTTCACAATCTCAGCAAAATTAGGAATAAATCGCCTTACAAAATTTACCTTTCCAAGGAAAGATTGAATCTCCTTCCTTCTTCTTGGAAAATCCACCTTCTCAATTGCATTGACCTTGTTTGGATCAATATTAATCACATCTTTAGAAATGATTTGTCCAAGTAATTTACCTGAAGTTAAAGCAAAAATACTTTTGGTGGGATTTAGAGAGATTCCAAACCTTCTACACTTCAGCATAATTCTTTCTAGGTGTTTCAAGTGATCTTCTTCCATCCTTGAGAATATTGTTATGTCATCAAGATAAACAACCACCATCTTGTCCTTTTCTTCAGAAAAAGCAATGTCCATTGCCCTCTAGAAAGTAGCTCCTGCATTCATGAGACTAAAGGACATCTTGGTGTACATGAAAGTACCCCATGGTGTAGTAAAGGTTTTTTTTTCCTGATCATCAGGATGTACACGGATCTGATTATAACCTAAAAAACCATCAAGCATAGGCATTCTCTGAGAACCAACAATATTTTGCAAAATTTAGTCCATCTTCGGGAGAGGATAATTTTCCTTCAGAGAGGCTTTATTCAAATTTATGAAGTCAATACATATTCTGATTTCTCCACTTTTTTTCCTAACTAGAACCAAGTTTGCAAGCCAATTTGAAAATCTGATTGGGACAATGATTTTGGAATCAAAGAGTTTTTTGACCTCCTTCTCAATCAAAGGCATGAGAAGTGGATTGATCCTCATTAACTTCCGCTTAAAAGGATTTTCATTTTATTTTATGGGAATAGTATGTTGAATAATAGTGGGGTCATATTCTTTCAAATCAACATAATTCCAAGAAAACGCATCTATAAATCTCTTCATCATTTCAATATACTTAAACTTCATATCAGCTGAAAGAAAATTTGAAAGTTTAATCATTTTGGGCATAGCTACTGTACCAAGGTTACAACTTTCAACTTCTTCATCATCATCTTG
Organism: Pinus albicaulis; assembly: GCA_034641835.2. NCBI lineage: Eukaryota > Viridiplantae > Streptophyta > Pinopsida > Pinales > Pinaceae > Pinus > Pinus albicaulis. The sequence goes on along the minus strand of CM076581.1, from coordinate 630,276,763 downwards.
TATCTTAGCTGATTTAAAAACATCATTCTGATCAAAAAGTTTTTCCTGAGGTATGAGTCCATTTGGTATAGAATTGTTCTTTAGTTGCAAAACTTCAGATTTCCCTTTAGACTCAGCAAGCATATTTTGCTGATCTACTTGTATATTTTCAAACTCTTCTTTCAGCTCAATAAAGTTTTTCACTTGTTGATCATCCTCAAAAACTTGCTAATGAGTAATATTATCAAGGATAGTTGGTCTATGGCAAATCTCAACCTCATATTTTTCTGTGGAATGCATAGGAATAATGAAAAGAGTTGTAGAGACAGCAAAAGAATCAACAATGGAGTTTTGTTCTCTAGTTTTGACCATGAATGAATAAGCTTGAAAGTTTTCCAACATGTCCAAAACTAAGTTCCTATATGCCCTCATCCTTATATCTTTTGTTTGATAAGCACCTTCAACCTGTTTAATGACTAACTCCGAATCTCCAAAAACAGAAATGTTTTGAGCATTCATTCTTTTCAAAACCTCTAGGCCCAAAATCAAGGATTTATACTTAGCCATGTTATTCGTGCAATGAAAGTTCAAGTTATAGGAAAATAACTTACTCTCATCACTTGGACTTGTGATCCAAATCCCTGCTCCTGCTCCTTCTCTACTTGCTGATCCATCAAAATGAAATGACCACCAACCTTCCACCTCCTTATCACTGGTTTTCTGATCTTCTGTTTGCTAATTTTCAGACTGCTGAATTTCAGAACTCTGATTTTCTACTTTCCTTTCCTCTTCTGCTTCATTATTTAACTCATTGAAAATAATAGCAGAACCAAGTTCAGTATCAAAAGCATAAATTGGAAAATTTTGGGGTTTGTCTATACTACTCACCATGTAGGCCATTCTTGTCTCTTGATACAACCTTATTTTCTCACCAAAAACAGGAATGGTGGCATAAGTAAGGTCCATCTGCATTGTACCTTTGATTTTCGCTGCCCATAACCTTGATAATAGCATACCAAACTTCGGTGTAATATCTGCTACCACGATTTCTGTGACCATAGCTTTAGCAGGAATTTGTGTTAGACCAATAATAACATCCTTGATTAAACCAATTCATTGAACTCTTTTCGAATTGAAAAAAAACAAGTCTTTATATGGTCTAGTTATTTCTAACCCCATTCTTTCCATGATTACTTTGGTCATAAGATTATGAGAGGCCCTTGAATCCAACATAGCATTATGCAATGTCATGTCATGAATGCTAAGGTTCACATAAAAAGGAGGCACCTCCTCATTCTGTTCATCTTCTAGTCTTGGACCCAAGTATATGGTTGGATGATCTTCTAATACATTCAAAATATCAGCAGCTCCTGGTTGTGAATGACAATCCTACTCCTATATTCATTTACCTTGAGAATCTCAGCAAAAGGGATTGATATTTTAATATTAGAAATTTCATTCTCAAGGCTAAAAACAAAAACATATTTTTCAGCTTCTTTGATAGGAGGAACAGCTGGTATATATTTCTTATCTTCAACAACCTTAGGAACATATTTCCTGTCATCATCAACCTTAGGAGCATCTTTCTTAGGTTGTGTTTTGTTTGCAATGATATGCACATTTCTATTTTTGAGATTGTATTTTTTTTGCATCTCAAAAATAGCATGTTGATACCCCTTTAGATAATCTGATGTTTCCTCTCCATGATTACTTTGGTCTGATTGATCATGTTCTTCTTTAGTCAAGAGAATTCTAGACATTTCCTCATCAAAATAGTGAATAGACTCTTTAGGAATTTCAGGATCATCTTCTTCATCAACCAAGTTTTGTTGGAAAGGAGGTATCACTGGAGGATCGGGCTGCTGATTTATATTTTCCCTTGGCCTTTGCTGATTTTGAGGTCTCCTGAACTGAGGGTTGCTAAATTGAGGTTCATGTTGTGTAGGAGGAGCAGAGGTATTCCCAAGGGCCAACCTATCCATCAAATTTTCCATTGTTTTCATCATTGAATCCAGCTTATCCTAAGAGGTAGAGGAAGAAGGCTTCTCTTCTTCTTTCAACTTATTCTTACCCATTTTTTACTTTTTAGCTACTATTAAGTTAATCTCCATCTTCACTGCATCATTTTGCATTTCAGCAAGTGAAGGGGATTCTCTTTCTCTCAGCAGTATAGAAAACTCATAGTCAAAAGCTTCAACATATCTCATCTGAGCTAAGGCTTGTGGTGGTTTCAAATGGGCAGGAATATAGGCATACACCTTGTTAAACCTTTTTGAAAAGTTTTGAAAAGATTCATCAACAACTCTCTTCAGAGTGCTATACTCGGTAAGGTCTTGTACTGGATTAGTTCTATTTCCCCATTTTCTCAGGAAAGTATCTTCAAACTCATTCCAATTATGAATACTTCTAGGAGTAAGGGCTTTATACCATTTCCTAACCTCTCCAGTAAAACTCTGAGCAAACAACCTTAACTTAACATCTTCATCATCAACCTTCTCCCTGTCTATAAAATCATTAAATTGGTCCACATGTTCTTCTGCTGTAATATCTTCATCACTTCCCCAAGTTTTGATTCTAGCAACATGTTTGCTAGGGAGATCATGTAAAATAGCTGGAAGAATAAGAGGGGAATATCTAGCAGGTGCAGTAGGTGGAGGAGGTACATTTCCAACCATGGTTAAAGGGAGTGTAGTAGTTTTAGGGATGGCAGAAATAGAGGATGAAAAACTGATATGAGGAATATTGTTTAGTCTTTGTGGTCCACTAATAATTGAACTCCAATTTGGAAGAGGTAAACCAACTTTACTTTTCAACAATACTTCAAAAGGATCAAGCTCTTTGAATTTATCTAAAGACTCTTTTTCCAACAACAACTCAGAAGTAACAGCTTCCCAAAACTCTTCTTTGTCTTCCTGTGTTGCTAGAGTTGAGGTATCAATACCTCTCTTATGCAAGTCTAAGATAATTTCAATTAGCTCTTTTTCACTTTCTGATCTAAACTAAACCTCCTGAATTTTATCATCAACTCTTTTATCTTCATGACTTCTTAAAATTTCGGAGGACAAGGATTTCGAATGTGATGGAGTACCTGATATTTCAGAAATGCCTTCACTGCCTCTGGAAATGGTGTTTGGATTTTCCACGATGGTAGGTGGTTGTGGGTTAGGATTACTCCTTGTGTATCTCCTTCTTGAAGCCACCTTTGATAATATAAATTTTGAATGGAGTCACCAAGGTAGATTCAGCCTCGAAAAGCTTCCTGAGCTCCTGCCACCTTTAGAAGTTCAGCTTCAAAATCTCGGGAAAGCATAATCTTCAGACTCCCGACACACACACCAAAATTTTATCACAAAATTAGACCTGATAGGCTGCTAATCAAATCAATCTCATGTAACTGTGTCAAACCAATCTTTCGATTGAGGTTTAGCCTCCTCAACCTAAGAGGGCTCTCTCAAGGGTTATTGATTTTTGATAGAAATATAGATGGCTAACTCTATGTGGGGTATTAAGTAGATAAATAATAGATATTGGTTGCAAATCACATCAGCAAGTGCACATTGGGCTTATGGAGTCAAAATATTTTTAGTAAAACCAAACAATCTACTTAGCATGGAATTCAAGGCATATCAGAGTTCTAGTCAAGAGATACACATGTGAAACAGTAAAAAACACAGTCAGTTTATCTATATAGGAAGTCAAAGCATCAAAGCCTTTAATTCTGAGTAACATAAACAAACACCATTGCCATAGGATAGTAATAATATGCAATTATAACAAGAACACACTAGAACTCTTTATTAATCTCAAGTTGGCTAAGTAGAAAACTCTGTATTAAGCTGAAAATCAGTCACTTACAATAAACATAGTCTCTTGCTAAAAATGTCCAACCCATGCATATTTGACTTCTTGATCATTTATAGATCATTTACAACATAAGATAACCTTATCTACATCTAGATACATCGAACTCCTCACTCTTGACACCTTTCCTAACCATATGACATGGTATTTATTATGAAGGGACAACTAATCCACTAAACAGTCCTATTACAAATAGGATTCAAACTCTTAGTCACCTATCTATAACAACCTTATCTTAATTAGATTACATTCTTTTCCAAATGTATTAACACCTAGTCAAATCTAGATGGTTGGCTCCACATCTTAATGACCATAATGTTGACCTCCATCAAAGTAGGAAACAATCCCTTGTTTTCTAGGCATAGGGTCCTTTGCACTCTTGAGACACTCTGACCATCATAAGCTCATCATTTCGAGATTATTTGCTGTTAGAAACTGAAGTAACACCTGCCCAAAATCCTCCCTAAGTTCCAGCTGTCCAAAATCATCATCAAACTGTTCAAATGAGCTAAAATATACCTGCACTACGAAAACAACAGAGTTTCGTAGCGCAACCCTTTTACCTTTTTTCCTTTAAAATTTTGATTTCTTTCCTCTAGGATTATCTTCATTATCATTTAATACATCCTCCCTGGAAATTCCAGGTCATAATTCATACTTTTTCCCTTCAAAAAGTTATGAGAAAGAGTGAAAAAAGCTGCTACAATAGTTTCATAGCGCTTTTCACTCTTTTTACACTATTTGCGCTACGAAACTGCTAAGTGAGCAGTTCTATTCAAAAATTTTCAAAAATGAAAACCATAAATGTGCCAAAAATCAAAATAACATTGGTTTCATCAAATCAAAAAGTCATATCAACTGGAAAACACAGTTTTCATGAGGTTCCTTCTTAATTTTCACTTGATTTAGCTTTTGACTTTTTAATGATTGTCATTCTGCACCTTTGTTCTTTAACTCATCCTGAGTCAATTTCAGTTGTTGCTCCAAGTCCTCCACTTGATCTCTAAGTCTTCTATTACTGGCTCTTAAGTGAGTATTGATTATTTTGACAAATTCAGCTTCCTTGATGGCTGAAGCTGTCCATGTGAAAAATTGTTCTGCACTGCTTGGGGTTTCAGACCTAAAACTAGTTTGACCTTCCCACAGTGCCTTCATTCTTTTGAACTCTGCTTTCTCAATACTATGCTTTCTAGCCCTCTTTCTCATCACAGAAATTTCTTGGTTTTCCAACTTCAATTTCTCCTCAAGATGTTTAAACTCGGTTTTCTTTGTCACTTCTTCTTCTCTCTCTTTTGTTCTGATGACTGTATGCTTCTCTACAGGTGTTGAGAGATCAACCACTTCTTCAGGGGCTTTATCTATTTCAATAGCTTCTTGAACTTCCTTGCTTCCTCCTTAAGTTTCTTAGCAAGCCTAGTTAAAGGCTTTCTAGCTTGAAAGATAAAAGCTGCATTTTCACCCTCAAACTCAAGCTTCTTTACAGACTTAGCTTTTTTCTGTTTGTGCTCATCTTCTCCAATGAAGTCAGCTTCCACAATGGGTGTCTCCTCTATGTAAATTGCATGCAGGATGTCATCTAAGTTTCCCTTTATCACTGGGCTATCCTCTGTATCTATAGCAATTTTTTTTCCCTTTAATGCCACTGCTTGGCTTCTTGTTACTCTTTTGATTTCCTGCTTGCTGACATCTTGTTTCTTATTTTCCTCTTTGACAATATTTGACCTCTGTTTTGCAGGTAATGGAGTTGGAGTATCAAACACTTGTGTCTGTTCTGTCCTTTTCTCAACTTGTTTCCTTGACTTCAATTTTACAAATTCCTTCGGTTTTGCAACTACAGGTTGACTAGACTCTGCTACTAGTGGTGATGAAGTTCCTTTAGTTTTAGGGCTTCTAGCAGGATTTAATGCTTCCAATTCAAAACCATTTATAAACAAAAAGGATGACCAGCCCCTGCCTATCTTCTGAAGCTCATTCAAAATCAACAAATTCATCAAACCATGATGAAACAAAGATGTTTCACAACCTTCTGATTTGGCTTGTACTTTATCAGCCATTTTAGCAATACTCCTATGCAGGTAAAAGGGAAAATCAAGTGAAATTTTACTTGTGAAATGAAGAAGCAACTTGAAATGATATGTGTAGACCTTATGATACCTGCCTTCACAGGTAAAATATCTTTGGATGTTGAGCAGCAGATTTGCATAAGTGTCTTTGATGTAGCCTCTAGGGATAGCATTATTGAGATCCATATCTGCATACTTAGGTTTCATGAATTCCTTGCATGACTCCATATCAAATTTGAAACTTTTGAACCAAGTTTCTTGTCCCCTTGGTATTTCTGTCATAGCAGCAATAATTTCTGGTGTAATTGGCACACTTAGCATCCCAACCTTGGTAGTTGTTCCATTGAAGTGCAAGGAAAATTCTTTAGACACCTGTGTGTGGCAACCCTACAGCTTTTCACAAAACTGAAGAAAACCTACTCTGTTGAATGCCTCCATCACTGCTAGGTCTTCAAGAATGGCCTTCATATTTTCAGGCTCATATCTTAAGCAATGTCCCCTTCTCTGAACTTTCTTTTCCTCTGCCATGCTTCTCAGAAAAACCTGTTAGCTTCACTTGAATATATGAAACAACCTCGCATGATTAGGATACATTTGTGTCGCTTGAGTATATGAAACAACCTCGCTTAATTAGGATGAAGATAACCTTTGTATGGAACAACCGCAGGTTTGGCTTGACTACTTCAGAGCTCATACACTCGTATGGAGGCAAATGAAATGAGAATGACCAAATTAGGCAAGATTTTGAATTTGAAATGTCATCTCATAACTGAATGATGCCTCATTCATACCCTATCATGACAATGATGACGGTAAGACGGGTAAGTACATTGAATCTCATCACTAACTGACTCATCATACCCCTAACCTATCATTTCCCAATGGATTCTAACAAATTTCAGCTCAATTGACAAGACGGTTAAGAAATCGCGCTTTCGTAGTGCCGGCAGTGTATTTTTCCCAGTTTGCGCTACGAAACTATTAGCGCTTTCATAGCGCAAATCAACTTTTTTGAACTAGTGGCGCTACAAAAACATGGATTCTTGGCTAATTTTAGAGTTTTGACCTGAAACTTTATGGAATGACTTCTAAATGGAAATTATGGATTTTTGACAATGAATGAACCTTTGAAAAACTTTATTTGAACTTAATGATGACCTTTGAACTTATAAAAATCTAGCCTACCCTTAACCAAATCCTAAATTGACTTCTAAACCTAATTTGAACTATGACCAAAAACAAACATGACACAATGATGTTTCGAAAAATTTTGGGTGATAACATGACTTTCATTCATTGATTGTCACTACCATGATTTCTAAGATCCTCATTATATTTTTTTATGGTTTCCTCTATAATTATTATCCTTTCCTTTTCCTTTAATGAAGTGATCACGGTTCTTATTGTCAATCATTCCCTCTAAAGCAAGCTCCTCCTCCTCAATAAATAATTAACAAGAAGAATAAAAGATGAATTCCTTACCATATTATTTCCTTGAAACATTTATTCCTAAAAAAATGTGGAATCAAAGACATCAAAGGGTGCTCTCAAATTCACAAGAACAAGCACTATCCACTATCCTCCCTTCTAAAAGTGTTTTCCACACTCGTTTGTTAGCTAAATTTTTTTAACATGTGATAAGTCATCTTCAATATTCAGATGAATGTGGGTCAAGAGTATTAAATACTTTCTTAAGTAAGACAAATCAATTCTCATGAACCTTATCAAATAGAGCCTTCATATACCAATAATATATGATGGGTATTGAACAATACCATAAATAACATACCATATCATCAAACCATGATACATCGCCTCTAGATGAATCTCAAGAAATCTAAATGTAAGAATACTCAACATGCCTATAGAGGAGAGAAATATCATTCTATACATCACAATGACCATATCACACCTCCCTTTATACTATTTGATCTTCCAATTGTTACATCAAAAGATGAAGTATGACCGCTCAAAATTACATTTTTAATATGTTTTTATGTAAATTGATGTTTTAGATTTTTCCAAGTTGGTTGTCTTACATCATTTGCTTTGCTCTCATTTCAAGTATCTATACATCAAGGAGGAATGACTATTTCATGAAATATTTTGGTGCCTACAATGGATGATTTGGCAGAGCAGGTGGTTGAGGTGTGGCATCACTTTTTTTAAATGATTTTATATCATTTTTTCTTTTATAACAGCTATCTCTATTGTTTCCAGATTTGATTATATTTCCTTAGGCTCCATCAAAATGTGTTTCAATGAGTCTCCCTCTTTTGTTAGGCATTTATGGAGAACCAGATCAAGTTATTCCTTGAGATACTAATTTCAGGAGCTCCTACAATTTATTAGGGTAATTTCTTGCATTGCTTCTCATGTGAAGTGAATTGAAGCCACATGGAATGACTATAAATATGAAATTTCAACCTTGGGAATGAGGGACTCTTTACCTAGCTCAGTGCCTAAGGCCAAACATCGAAATTTTTGGGTAGGGGTGTCCCAAAGGGATAAAATTCAGCTCCTTATGTGGGATGGATCCTCCTTATGAGAGGCCATGAACTAGACTCTAGGGTGAAGAAAAATATTGCCTTATTTATTGGTCTCATAGATTAAAAGTTAGGTTATGGAGTCAAAAGGTTGATAATAGTGGGATTTCATTTTCACTTTACATAGCTAAAACTTCCAAAACTACAAGGAAATGTATATGATCAACAAGAATTGGTAGAAAATCTCATCTTTTTGTAGTCCCTTTAGGCTCATAGTACAAGTAATGGAGAAGGCCACTAGATCATCTATTGGTATAGAAACATCATCACTTATTTGGAAGAGAATAGATGTGGAATGAGAAGACTAGATTTGGACACATTATACTTCAAGGAGATATTATAACACATGTGTGTAGTGGATCTAGAAAAAACCACTGTATTGAAAACATGTAATAGTAAACATGGGGGATTGAATTGGATTGCATATAGGTTATATCCATCATTTATTTCAGAATCCATTTCACTATCTAGCCTTCATTTGGAGGCCACAATCCTCGTTTTTTTTTTGTTTTTTTTTGGATCACTAGTTGATCTTCCTTAAACTAGATCTGAAGGAAATCCTAAAAAAAAGTCTTTTCACTTTGAATACTTTTTGCTCAATCAACCCTCTTTCAAAAAAACATTGCATCATGATTGTAAAAAACCATCTCAGGCAACCCCATGTACTTATTTTGATAGTTCCTTAATCGTATTAAATATTGACTCAAGAAATGGAGCAAGTAGGAGTTTGGAGATGTTTTCAAAGTTGAAAGTGATATGGATAATAAAATGTAGCTGCTACAATTTTCTTAGGTTAGAATGAATCACTTTTTGTAGAAAAAGAAACTCTTAAAATCCAATTATAAGATTAAAACAATAATTAGGAAATTCTTGGAAGAAAAAATCGAGTTAAATCGCTCAAAGGGGAAATAAATAATTTATTTGATAGATCGATGATTAAAAACCATCATCACAACTACATCTCTTTCCTAAAATACAGCCTTGGAAACAAAATTTTAGACGATAGGTACATTGAACATGTGTTGGTCTCCTACTCCAAAACCATCTCATCTGAATCCCAGCTAGATTGATGCAACACCATTCAAAAATTCATCAAAACAATCTTTCGTGTTGTCATACAAGAGAAAAATACTTCCCTCCTATAAGATGTCACCTTAAAAGAGGTAGTGCGAGTGATAATGGATATTGCAAAGGAAAATTTTGCTAACTTTGATGGAATCACTACTGATTTCTTACATGCCTACTATAAAATAATCAAATTTATGTCTTGGAAGTAGTTTAGGACTCTCATAAATTTTCTCATGTGCTCCCTACGCTTAAATCTAACTTCCTCGCTCTCATCACTAAGGAAGAGAAGATGAATGACCCTAGTAACTTTTGAATCTTTTCCCTCTACATTGTAGCTTACAAAATCATTACAAAGTTTATAGAAAATCTCCTCAAGCCTCTTTTTCCTAATTCAATCTCCCGTAAATAATAGAGTTGTGTTTGAAAATGTCTAGAAGAGCAACGATGCTTATAAAACTACATATGTCAAAATATTCTGACAGGTTGGGTTGGCAATACATTTGCAATATCTTTTTGGGCTTGGGATTCTCAAAATAGTGGACTAGTTGGATCTTATCTCTTACATCATTGAACTTCTTCCCCCTCCTTAATCGATCCCCATTTACCACCTTCTCTCCCTTTTTTCATATTTTATAGTGTGACCCTCTCTCTCCATTTCATTTCATACCAATGGATGAAGGACTCAATTTCTCCCTCAGTGCAGTAGTCATCGACAATAAAATTAAATGCATTATATTTTTTGGTGATAATATTGGACCTTCACATCAACAATTTGATAATGACACAATGCTTACTGGAATTCCCATAGTTCAAGAAGAAAAAACTTTCAAGAAGATACTCGTAGATTTTATGGAAGCCTCGGGAACTTCTATCAACCAAGGTAAGTCTCAAATTTTCTTTTTAAAAATATCTCGTACCATCCAATTTAACATTTCCACAATGATTGGTTTTCAACAAATTTCCCTTTCATCCAAATATTTGAGTTCCCCCATTGCGGAGAATTTCATCTATAAGGTCACAGGTGAGGCTCTCCACTCTAAAATTGAGAAGAAAATAACAAGTTAGAACTTCTTTTCTCTAAACATGGTAGATTGACTCATTTTAATCAAACTAGTTCTTCAAGTAATTCCCTTGTATTTATTTTATGTAGTAGCAATCCTTAAGTTCAACTTGAAGGCTACTTGTAATTTGAAACACTTCTTCCTTTGGGGATGAGAAAATAAAGATAGAAAATTGGCTCCAGTTTCCTAGTACAAGCTCTTCCTTCTAAAATATGTAAGACGCCTAGGTATGTGAGATATTGAAATATTAAGTTCAGTCCTTGGGGATAAAACATTTTGGCATTAGCTTTAAGGTGGCAACAAATTTTGGAAGAAGATATGGTGACAAAAGTATGGATCCAACCTTGTTGACTCTAGCCTCATCAGAATAGAAGAGGCCAATAACAGATCCTTGATATGAAATGTAGCTTTGAATAATCATAACTTGCTTATGAATCATTGTTTTTGGAGATTCAGAGTGGACACCACACCTTATTTTGGGTTGATTCATCATATAAAATACCCAAGTGGAAGGATGAACATGAATCTTTAGAACTCAAGAAACACATGATCAAGTACAACAAAAAGAAAATACATTGATATTGGACATATTCAAATCTGGATAGTAAATGGAGGTATTGGACACCCAAAGAAAAATGGAACCCCTTATGACTAACCTTAATTAGCACAACTTTTGGAAAGATCTTATAGCAAGAAAACTAAAAATACACTACAACAAGGAAAAAATTCAAAGGGGATGCAACCCTGTAGGTATATCAACTAGTAGCTAGGTGTTTCAATACTAAGAAATCATATTAACTAGTAGTTAGCCATGATATTCTCCTAGCAAACAACATTTGAGCTAACTTTGGGAAGATAAATTTATTGTATCCTTCTATCCTTTTCTTTGTCAACAAAAAAATTCTGTCAAGTCTTCGAAATATTACAATGGGTATTCTAGCATATCACTTCTCTCCTGGCCTCACTACGATCGGAATTATTAGCCAGGGGAGCTATGCAAAAACAGAGTATAAATTTCCATGCTTTACATAATCTCAAAAAATAAAAAGGCCAGGTGACCCAGAAGACAAAAAGGATAAGTAGACACCCAACAATCATCAAAAATTAAGGGGGAACGTCATGTGCATGACCAACACCCGAAGTTGCAGGAGGTCCTAGATCCCTATGGGCATGGAATTCCATGTGAGCCAAGTGCACCTCCATCGCATCAAGGTGGTCATTGGTATGCCTTTGGCTCCTATTCAAAGATGCCAAATGGTCCATCATATCCCAATGGTTTTGTTTTAGGTTATTCATAAAAGCAATGACTTCATTTTTATCGTCGTGCCTTTGTTGTTGCATTTCCTCCATAGCTTCCATGATACTCCTCATTTACATGCCAAGGGAAGACACAGATTGTAGTTGGTCCACAGTCCCTAGCAACGACACTTGATCCTGGGCCAATTCCTCCTCCACAACATCATCCGTCACATCTTCTTCCTCAATAGCTTATGCCTATACACCCTACTCGCAATCTAGCCACGAGGCACCACTCCCCTCTGGGCTCGACCTTGTTGGTGAAACATCACAAAGGTGGTTTCCCAATGTCCTAAAGAAAATAAACTGTAGGGAGGACACATGACCCACTCTGACAAACCTCGGGGTCACCATGCCTAGACATAAATTTTAACAGTCCACCTAGCACATAAAACCAAGCTACAAACTCTAAATCCCCACCTAACTGACACACCATAGGACCATTGAAGTGGAAAACCCCCAAATGGGAAATTCCACTAGAAGAACCACCACAACTAGCAAGGTACAAGTTTTCTGCAACCCCACACCCTGATCGCCAGTGGAGGGGAAGAAAATTACACAAGTAATTCCCTACCAACATAAGAACAAAAGAAAAACTCTTCCAAGAAAAGGACCAAATAAATAAATTTACCAAAGCACTAGCGAGCTAGCTAAAAGTTGGCCTTCCATAGGTCCCTACAACAAGAAACAACACTGCAATGTCCCCGAATAGCACGAAACAAACGAAATGTGAGCATCTCTAGACCCAATCCCCAGGATCCCACACTGAGTGAGAGGGATTCTAGGCTTGCACACTCTATAATTCTCCCCACCTCACAACAAATACAAATGTAGAATTCACTAGACATGCATGCATGCACAAGTTCGGGGCCTATGCATAATCAATGTCAGTAATTCCAAACACAATATATGCCATGCCAAAAAAACACTAAAAACAAAAACAAACATCTTTCCAAGGTTTATAATGGACAACTTTCCAAGGTTTAAAATGACCAACCTCCTTCTCGATGATTCTATTCCCTTGGCCGCTCCACCTAACTTTTGCATGCGTCATAAAAATTGGTTTCATTTTCTCTACGTTTCCCTCTTGTACCCTAATTATCCACCCCCATTGGGGTCCTTCTATCCTCTTTATTGTCAAGAGGAGGAAACTGCAAAAAATATACTCAAACTCAATTTTTTTTCCTCCGTAACCTCACTTTGTGACCAAGGGGTTTCAACCTTTAAGAAATATGATCGTGATAGGTCTAGTTTAAGAAATAATATAGTTCATTCATGAGCTAAGGCATTCAAAAACTACATAGTGAACTGAGCTTAGTATTCTTCCCAAGCATGTTACTACGAAAAATTTGGATGAAACAAATCTATAGAATCTTCAAATAGGTTCATAAATAGGTCCATCACACTTGGAACAAGATCAAATGGGGTGATTAAGAAATGTTCCTAATATCCCCATGATTTAACCAAGACTGCAACTATTAATAGAAAGAAAACCTCATCTTAAAATAATTGGAATTCAGTCCAACAAACTATCTTCAAACTCAAGCTACCAAAAGTCCCATGCACATAACTCCAAATAAATGGAATCCTTCCCTATGGTTTTATTAAACATATTTTCCCCATTTAACATATAAGATTTAGAAATTCCTTCATCGATCTCTTCAATTTGTCTTTGTGATTTTTTTTCCATCTCCTTCCTTCTATGAGAATGAGTGTTTATCATAAACTTCGTATAATTTTCTTGCAATAAATTGTGAATTGATGCTTTGTTGATTTTTGGACGAGGATTAAATGAACGTAGATTTTCAAAAAAAATCTTAATATTCCTAGGAGCATTGAATTTCGAAGACACTACATTGGTGAAATATGTAGGATCATCACATATTGTTTTTCCTTTTCAATGCAATATTCATCGAATGAACAACAACGTCGTCGGTTGTGGTATTATTTCATGATATTTCCAATGCATAATCGCCAGAAAACTCTCATCGGATTTTTTACATATCTGTTGGATCTCCAATGACCTATCATCAGACAACCCCCTTCGGATTCTTGACTCTAGATCATGAGACAACTCTCGTCATATTTTGTACTCTCCTACGCCCTATCGTCAGACAACTCTCATCGAATTTTGTAAATAATGTCAGATCTCTGACGCTCTATTGTCAAAAAACCCCTGATAGCTTGTCTACCTATTCATCGTCTGACTGTATCATCAGAAACTCTCTGTAATATTCCAAATTTTCCATCAGCTAATTGGAATATTAGAGTTCTTACTTTTCTTATTAGTTAAGTAAATAAGAGGGTGGAGGGACCCATAAACCCAGTAGATGAATAAAATCCACTTCTATAGTGTGAATGTGGGTTAGTTGAGTAGTGGAGTAGCATTATGGAGTACTGGAGCAACATAATAATGAAGGAAGAGTGGAGGTCATAGAGCATTAATGAGGAAGATGATGGAGATAGTGGAGGAATAAATTCAAGATGATGGAGATAGTGGAGAATCAATTGCAGAGATTATGGAGTAAGTGGAGAAGTAATTGCGGTGGTGATGGAGATCATGGAGGACAGTGAAGTCTTTATGAAGGCTAGTGCCCACATGTGCAACGTAGTTTTGAGGTGGGCCAATGCTAGGGAAGGCTCACAACCATAAAAGGAATATGAGGGAAACAAAGGAGGGGAGTTTGGATTTTTATTATTGAGTGTCGAAAGACATTTCTTTACACGCTTCAGTTGTTTAGCTAAGTCTGTTGTGTTGTTTAGTACCAGGTGTTCCCCAGCGGGAATCCCACCCTTACCCACGGGGGACTTCTAGTGCCTACTTTGGGAAGGTTTTCTTGGGCAGAATTCATCATCCAAAAATCAGTGCCACTTTCAGGCACTCCCATCTGCACTTCCAGCTATAGGAATTACACAATCCTGAACTTAGGTTTGAGAGTTGGAAGGTTGTTCTCAATACTTCAGTTGAGAAACCTGTGGAGGGATCAACCCTTCACACTGTGGGTCCATTTTAGTCTTTCGGGAGTTTCATTTTCATATCCGACATCAGGACATCCATCTATTCTCCTATGCAACAACATTTCCTGCAGGAATTGCGTAATTCTGTAGTGAGGGTTTGAGGAGAAGAGGAAGTTCCAAGAAACTCAACTTGGAATATTGTGAGGGATTAATCCTTCACTCTGGGGATCACTTCAACAGCCTGGGATCAACATTTTTTTATCTATTAGCAGGCCACATCATCATCCCTCCTAGACAACACAGTATTTCCCAGTAGTTGTGCATGCAACAACTGGATATTTAGTAGAGGAGCTAGATCTCAAGTTTGGAGCTTGGGAATCGGGAGAAGGGACCAGCCCTTCAGTTAGTGAGTTGAGTCGGTGCTATCGCAGTTAGTAGATCATTATTTTAGCCACATATCAGTAGTTGTCTCTAGGGAGTGTGTAACTCAGCCAACAGAGGTGTAGTGTGCAACCCAAAAAAAAGGCCAAAATTCCAAACTCAAAATATAGCCAAACCATTTCTGGGTTTTTCGAGTAGAATCCATGGATAAAATCTCGGATATTTTTGAGTAATCTGGAAGCCTCTCGCACATAGATATTCTTCCCAGCAACAGAAGCATTTTTTACTTTCCAGTGCTAGTTTTCAGTAGAGTTGTTTCAACCATCTTTGGATGGCTTGAGTGCATACCTTTTTGGAGCACTGTGTATATTCATTTGTTGTTGATACATAATGATATGACTCAGCTATTTCTGCCCATATGTATGATGTTTTGATGTATTCCGACATTTTTCCAGTTTTATGTGTTTAACTCTTATTTGGAATTGTGCATATGTTCTATATTCTTGTCTTTCCCATTTTGGGATATTACACTCTCGACGTATTTTTTACTCTTCGACGATCATCGACACTCTATCATCAAAAAACTCTCGTCATATTTTGAAATTATCTGAAGAATCTCCAACGTGATATCATCGGGCGACTCACTGGTTATCTGACGTGGCTTAGTCACATTACATTATAGATACCAACACAGATTTCATTGAAGATCCGACAGTTGATATGTCCCCTTCCTGTTGATTATCTGATGAGGGACGTGTGTTAGATATATGAGGAGTGTTTTTTTTCATTAGATTGTTCAACTAAGTTTCACTGAAGAAACTCAGAAATAAGGTTCATCGGAGTGATGACACAAGTCTCTCTAATAACTGACAAAATTCCATCAGATTTTAGTGCACTATGTTAATTTTTGGTAGCATCGGAAATGCTCTAAGTCTCAAAATTTGTGGAGAGGATTAGACACATGTATTCTAGAGAACCCAAAAATCATTTGTGAAAATTCCACTTGGAATATGTTTTATTAAAATAATTGATTATTTTAATGGAGACCCTAATTCTAAACTTAGGGAAATTAAATAATTAAAGGGTATTAATAAAATAGAGTGTGAATCTTCTAGAGAACATGGATCAAGTCAATTTATAATCATAGTCATTGATTAGAGATCTAATATTGGTCGCTAATATCTCAACGAAAGACTATAAAGAAAGGCTTGAGGGTCATTTGGAAAACACACCAGTGTAGATACTCAATTGCGCAAGTAAATCAATTTTCTCAATGGCTGAAGTTCGGCAAGAGAAAATTGATCCATAGGAAGAGTTGTAGGTGGAGAAGAAACATAGAGGGTTCATCATCAATCTGGGGTGCAAGAGCAAGTGACACAATGAAAGGAGAGGTAGCGCAGAGGCATGAAGGGAACAATGTAGAAGGGTGACGCAGTTCTATGCAGTGCCCACACAGAGCCAACGCAATGGAGACACAGGATGCCAAGGAGGGTCCTTCCGGGGTCAGTTCTCATCAAGATATTTGTGAGAAATTTCTCCAGTCTTATCATAGAGAATTTCTCTTCATTATTGTTGATAGTAAATTGTACAAAAATATTTTTGTTGAAGACTAATATAAACCCTCATCTGTTGCACTAGTTTCCCATATTGGGTTTTTCCAGGGACAATTGTCCAAAAATCTCTATGTCATTCTTGTGCTAGTATTTCCTTGTATTTTGATGAGTAATTATATGGTGAAGTCTGCATTTGAATTTGTTTCAATATTTACTGAAGATATTTCTGTAAATAACTTATTTATGAATAATAAATAGAAGAAATAATATCAAATATTTCACTAGGATTTCAATTTGAAATTTTAACATGGTATTAGAGCCAGGTTAGGCAAGATATCATGAGGATCTACACTAAGGGAACTCGTGGTGCTACTCTAGCAGGAAATCTTACTCCTGAGAGGCTTACACATTCCTTTTGCCGAAGATGCTGGGAAAAGGAAAAGCATGAAGAAGATGGAAGATAGTGTTATTTCAGAGTTGGCCTCAAGGCTAGAAAAGGAATGTGTGTGTTTATCTAGATTTTCATCATCAGATGATTGGTATATTGATAGTAGGGCTTAAACCCATATGACTGGGGAAATAGATCCTTGCTCCAGCTATCAAGAGTAAAGGATGACTTCCAAATTACTATGGGAAACAAGACAAAGTGTACCCATATATGAAAAGGGACCATAGCATTTCAAACAGAAGCAGGAGACAGTATCTGAGCCACAAATGTGTTGCATGTGCTAGGTATGGGAATTAATTTACTTTCAGTGTCTCAATTTCAGGACAAGGTATATGATATTTACTTAATTGGAAGTAAATTATATGTCAAGCATGCCAACTGGAAGAATAAGGCTTAGATTGGAAGTCAAAGCAACAAAATAAACAAGTTGCAACTCGAGTCTTCAATGGCTCTGGTAGGCAGCAATGTAAGTGGAAAATAATATCTGAATGAGCTATGGCACATAGGAATGGGGCATCTACACCATGGAGCTCTGAGAATGCTCAGAGAAACTGTTACGGAAGTTCCATTCCGTAGCACCAAACATGATGATGTGTGTAGAGGGTGTGTACTATGGAAGTACGCTAAAGCAACATATTCCAGAAGCAACAATAGGGTGAAAAGTGTATTGGGACTAATACACTCAGATATCTGCAGACCAATGTCCACTACTTCTCTTGGTGGAGGTAATTACTTTGACAACTTCATTGATGATCATTCCAGGAAGACTTGGAGTTACTTCTTAAAGACCAAGGATTAGGTCTTTGTTCGGTCCAAGGAATTTAAAGATCTGGTAGAAAACCTGACCGGGAAGAAAATTAAAGTATTGTGTTCAAATAACGATGGGGAATATACTGATAAATAATTCAAAAATTATGCGCAAGGCAGGGAATCAGGACAGAATGGACCACTCCTTATAATTTGGAGCATATTGGAGTTGCAGAATGGAAGAACATGATTATTGTTGGGGTAGCAAAGGCAATGTTGTATGACCAGGATCTGCCTAGATTTCAATGGGCAAAAGCATGCAACACGACAGTATATGTCCAAAATAGGACCCCTCACAGAGCATTGGGAAAGACAACGCCCGAGAGTGTCTTCACAGGGATGAATCCGGAGGTAATTCACTTTAGGATCTTTGGGAGTGTGGTGTATTGTCACGTTCCAGATGAGAAACAAAAAAAACTAGATCAAACTGCTAAGAAAGGGTATCTTGTAGGATATATTGAGATATATAAGGCATATAGAATCTACAATTTGGGTAATAGGAAAGTTTTAGTAAGGAGGGGTGTGAAATTCATGCAGTATCGAGCCTTCAGAAAATACTGAGAAATTCCTACTGATGATCAGTCTGAGGATGTACTTCTTGTCCAGCAGTAGCTAGGATAAGATCTAGCAGATGGACAACCATCATGGTCTAGCACTGTGACCAATACTAGTATTTCTTTAAGAGAAGAAAATATAGATATATCGTTGCAAATTAGACAACAGGAAGAAGAAATGATTGAGCTGCCCATTACCAGTGGTAGAATTAACAAAATAGTACAACAAATGCTTAGGGACGCAGAGGAGTTTGTTGGGGCTCCTAGAACCAGGAAAAGGCGGCGTAGACTGCCTGACATATACCAAGCATTGGTAGCATAGGTTGAAGAACCCTCTATATTTTAGGAGGTTGTACAACATCAAGTTTGGGTGGATGCCATGGTAGAATAATACAACACAGGACATATCAGTTGTAGGATCCAGATGGATCTACAAGTTCAAGTATGATGTAGATGGACGTGTAGATAAGTACAAGGTCAGGTTCGTGGCTAAGGGATATGCTCAGAAGGAAGGGATAGACTATGAATAAACCTTTGCCCTTGTATCCAAATATAGTTCTATCATATCCATTATATCCCTTGCAGCACGGATGGGATGGGAAATTCACCAGATGGACATCAATACTGCATTCTTGAATGGGGTGATAAAAGAAGAGGTTTACATCGAATAGCCAGAAGGCTTCGAAACACATGAGAAGAAAGTTCATGTATGCGGGTTGAAGAAAGCCTTGTATGGGTTTAACCATGAACCTAGAGCATGATATGGTCGAATATATGGTTACTTGCACCAGATGGGATTTTTCAAGAGTGACGTTGATCCCAATCTCTACTATCTCATAGTAGAGAATGAGCCTTTGATTTTGGTTTTATATGTAGATGATTTGTTTTTTACAGGATCATCTAGGCTCATAAAAGACTGCAAGAAGAATCTAGCAGAAGAATTCGACATGAAGTATTTGGGGCTGATGCATTATTTTTTGGGATTGGAAGTATGGCAGAAAAAGGGAGAGATCTTCTTTGGGCAAGGAAGATACGCTACAGAAATTCTAAAGAGATTTAGAATGCAAGACTATAGACCCATGGCTACTCCAATGATTACCAATTGGAAGAAAATAGACGCACCTGAATATAAATAAGTGGACCCCACCTTGTATAGGCAGCTCATAGGGTCTCTCATGTATCTGGTCAACACCACACCAAACATTTGCTATGTTGTTAATTCCCTCAGTCAGTTCATGGTAGAACCAAAGAGGGCACACTAGGAAGTTGTTAAGCACATTCTTTGATATATGTGAGGAACAATCGGAGATGGATTAAAATACACCCATGATGGTGATATCAGAATGCGTGGATTCACAGATGCAGATTGGGTAGGAAGTTTGGTACATTAGAAAAGCACCACAGGGTATTGTTTTAATATTGGATCAGGAATGATCTCCTAGTGCAGTAGGAAGAATAAGTCTATAGCACTTGGCACAACTAAATCTGAATATATGGTTACTAGCACAACTTCGTGTGAGGACATATGGATTAGAAAATTGCTTGTGAATTTATTAAGAAGGAATATAGAGATGACCAAAATTCTATGTCATAATCAGAGTTGCGTTAAGCTCTCTGAGAATCTTGTTTTTCATGATCGGTTGAAGCACATCGACATCAGGTGTCATTTTATCAGAGACTTTGTTCGCCAAGGGACAATACAGTTGCATTACATTCCCACAGGAGATCATGTAGAAGACATTATCACCAAGGCCCTAGGGAGAACAAAGTTTGTTCAATTCAAGGAAAAGATGGGGATGATTGAAAATCCATTTCAGTAGCAGAAACAGATGAGGCAACGCTTGAGAGGGATTTGTAGTACATATGCAGTAGTGGTAGTGGAAATGTCAAGGGCATCAGTATAGTTTCAGCAGCAAGACAGGGGTTGGTGGACATCTTGTCAAAAATCAACAACGTAGAGGATGCTTCAGGGTCAGAGCAGTATGCAACAGTCATGTTGTTAGAGCACTTTCATCGCTAAGAGGGAGCGTTGATTTTTGGTAGCATCATAAGTGGTCTAAGTCTCAAAATTTGTGGAGAGGCTTAGGTGCATGTATTCCAGGAAACCTAGAGATAGTTTGTGAAAATTTCACTCAAAATATGTTTTATTAAAAATAATTAATTATTTTAATGGAGACCCTAAGTCTAAACTTAGGGAAAATAAATAATTAAAGGGTATTAATAAGACATATTGTGAATCTTCTAGAGAACATGCATAAATTCAAGTTATAATCTTAGCCATTGATTAGAGATTTAATCTCGGTCGTTGATATCTCAACGGAAGACTATAAAGGAAGGCTTTAGGGTCATTTGGAAAACACAGGAGTGAAGATACTCAATTTCCCAAGTAAATCGATTTTCTCAGTGGTTGAATTTCATCAAGAGAAAATCGATCCAGAGGGAGAGATGCAGGTGGAGGAGAAACAAAGAGGGTTCAACATCAATCCGGGGTGCAAGAGCAGGTGACATAGTGAAAGGAAGAGGCATCGTAGAGGCAGGAAGGGAACAATGCAAAAGGGTGACACAATTTTGCGCATTTCCACATAGATCCAGTGCAATGGTGACTCAGGAGGCCAAGGAGCGTCCTTCCGGGGTCATTTCTCATCAAGAAATGTGTGAGAAATTTCTCCAGTGTTATCATAGATCATTTCTCTTCATTATTGTTGATTGTAAATTGTACAAGAGGATTTTTGTGGAAGACTAATAGAAACCCTCATCTGTTGCACCAATTTTCCTGCATTGGGTTTTTCCGGGGACTTCACCTTGTATTTTTCTCAGTAATTTTATGGTGAAGTCTACATTTGAATTTCTTTCAATATTTACTAAAGAAATTTCTATAAATAACTTATTTCTAAATAATAAGTAGAAGAAATAATATCAGATATTGCAGTAGGATTTCAAGTTGAAATTTTCACACACTATGCAGTAATTGTGACAACCCACCCCACCTTACTCTCCCAATAAGATGGATTTCACCTCTAATCCAACTCCTCATGTAGTTGTTACAGGAATGGATAACAAGTCATAATTTTGTTTTTTCTATTCTAGTTTTCTTTCCTTGGTCATCCATGCATATTCTTGTTTATTCATAATCATTTGTACATCAGGTCTCTTACCTTAATCTAGGTAACCCCCTTTATACATGTACATGAATATATCCATGTTATTATTATACATACATATATCGCTATGATATATATAAACCTTGGCCAACTCCTTGTTGTGTCTCCACTATTACTATTACTATACATATATCAATATAATATATATACATATAAATGTATATATACATATACATACATATATATATAAACCTTGGTTAACCCCTTATTATGCGGCCACGAGGAATAGGCCTCGCCAATAACTTAGCTCTCAGCCCTATGGCTCTGCGCAACACACTGAATTGGCAACCCCACTTTCCATTAATTCCCAATGCCAATGGGACTTTTCCACACTGCCCCGCCTTGTGGACCCTGCCATCCACTATTAGATCTGACAGTCTAGATCTGCCTGGGGGTGATGTCATGACTTTGGGAGGTTGCAATGTAATGTTCGTTGTCAATCACGAATTTTTGATCAATAGTATGTGCAGGGGTCCCCTCCCAGTTGACGTCACCCGGGGGGTTATGCACACTGACGGATCCTCAGAAGTGATCCTTTGTCGTTGATCCACGCTCAGTGGCCCGCTTAATGTCACATCGTACTCCACCTCAAACTTCTCACTAATTCAATGACCCGCATCATTTTGTGCTTCTGATTTATGGATTTTGTCGTGGTAATATGCATGGAAATTATTTTCGGCAAGGGGTGTCATAATCCGGGTTCCACCATGAGGTTCTAGGGTCCGCATCAGATGGCCCACATCAATTTCTCTCCATCCGATGGCCTACATCCATTGAGCCATCCCCCCCCCCCCCCCCCCCTTCCTACTTACGCAATGGGGGAGAGGTGTTGTAATTCCCTCCCCACTGTCTGATTGTGGTGATCTTCATTGTCTGCTTGTAAATTTCTCTTCCCCCAGTCACAACATCTGGGTACATGGGGTATGTCCCAAAGCCTCTGACCATGGTCCCGGTCATGGTTGTATGGCCCTGTGCAACCTTTAAAAGCAACCCAAACCATCAACATTGCATGCTTTTCAAGCTACCATCTCACCACTAAAATTTATATATATAAGCTTATATATTAATATGTATATTTCTTAGTAGGGTGTGATTACAGAGGGACCTAGTAGATGAGATCAACACAAATCTCCTTCATAGACCCCGAGGCTCAGCATCTCCATTTATCAGCTCGATCTGAGAGTAAAAAATGTAATCATGCATCGAGGATGAAGATACCCTCTCCAGTTCTTAATCACACCATTAACACCATTACAACTCTTAGTGCCTACAACATTGTTATTAATGACTATATATGCATGTAGATATTGTTCCTATAAATGTCTATATCCCTGCATATAGAGAAATAGACCAAATGCATAGTCACAAGAGCCATTTCAACAGAGCCTCTTTCTCTTTGATTTAGCACTTCACACTAGGCATAGTTTAAGAAATTCAATATAGTATTTAATTCTTTAATAGTCGGATCTTATACTAATATTTTCACTAGGGTCTCACTTCCAAGCCAAATTTATGTGGAACATACTAGAATGATCACAAGAATTCCTTAGCTATTATAAACATCATTTAAACATAACATACCCTTCATTTATTAAAATAACAGGTATGCAAGAACACATATCTTGAAAAGTTCTATGAAATTGAGTCTGGGACAAGGACTCTCCACCCAACCATAGACAGTTGCAGCAAAGGTCACTCTAAATTATCACCACCAAGCCAGATTCCAGAGACTGGGGGGTTTGCTTCAGGGATTAAAACACCACTACCAGCTGAAGCAGGGACTCCAAAGGATTTCCTTCCTCCACCCACCAGCCACTCAATGATCAAATAAAACACAGGGAATCCAAAGGCCAGTTGCCTCCACCCCAAAGACACCAAGGGAATTTAGAAATTAAATCTCCACCCTTAAAACAAAACATAGTGGTTCCACTCACTTAGGGGAATCTAGAACCCACTGTAATCAACAACAAGAAGGTTTTTAGGTGTTCTCCCTCTAGGAATCCAAGGACACAATCCTCCACCCACACCAATAGGGGAATCTAGAGAAAACCATCTCCACCCTCTAGCTTCACAGGGAGAAACCATCTACTCATCAATATTTACAACCGAAATCAATTTATTTTATTTTTCTTCTCTTCTCTTCTACAACCTCCTTTTTCTATTATTCCTCCCTCTTGCACTTTTTCTCTGTGGCTATCTCTCTATTTTTTCCTACCTTTTTTTTTCTTCATAGAGTTCGAATGCCTTCTTTTCATCTATTTACTTGTTGCACAAGAGTTGAACTCTTTTCCTTGTTGTTAGAACTACCATCCTTCATTAATTATTCCTCTATGCTTTATGAGTGTTCTCCAAGGCAACATGGGTCAACATACTTCCCTTGCAGCCCAAATTAAATTCACGACTATTCCATTAAGGCTCACCAACCAGCGTTTAATGGTTGTCCCAAAAATAGTCCATATTTTTGCACAAGATACCCATAGATATCCCAAGCAAGCCACCTCCTCTTCTCTGGAATTTATGTCATGTGACCTGGTCCCCTATTAAATTTTATTTCTATAAAAACATTTACAATGCATTTTTATGTGAGAACCATGGTTGTGGTTTTCAAAAAACCCTCCCCCTTGAGGGAACACTACTCTCGGTGTTCTTTAGCTCATATGCAACACCATAAATCAAATACAAACACATATTGTTTTATGGATATCTATATACACACCTCTATACAATATTTACAATAATTTACATTTGCTTCAATCAGCAAAAAAAAAGGATAATTAGCCTTCATGGCATCATCCATTTCCCAAGTGGCTTCCTTTGGCTCAAAGTGCTTCCATTGCACTTTGACTTGCTCTATGGCTAGATTTTGGAGCATGAGACTCCTCCGGACAAGAATGCACAATGGCTTTGGTTGGAACTCTCCCTCTGGTTCTACCTATAGCACATACCAATCAAAAACATGATTAGAATTGTGTACATATCTTTTAAGAAAATAAACATGGAAAACATCATGAACTTTGATTGAAGGAGGTAAGGTCATCCTATAGGTCACTGGTCCAATCCTCTCAAGGATCTCAAAAGGACCAAAATATCGTGGTTCCAACTTAGCGCATGAACCAATATTTAAAGAAATCTTCTTAGATTTAATTCTTAGATAATCATGTTCCCCAACTTGGAACTCTTTATGCACCCTATGCAGGTCTACATATATTTTTTTTCTATCTTGTGCCACTTTTAATTTTTTTTTGATGAGTTGAACTTGTTGCTCCATTTCCTTGAGCATGTAATGCCCAACAAGGACCCTATTAACTAGATCACTCTAGTTGATAGTATTATTCCAACTCCTCCCATACAGAGCCTCAAATGGACTCATCCTTATAGACTCTTGGTATCCATTGTCGTAAGAAAACTCTACAATTAAAAGATATTCTTCCCACTTCATAGGTTTATGCATTACATACATCCATAACATGTCCTCAAGGGTCCTATTTGTCCTCTCTATTTTCCCATCTATTTTTGGATAATATGTTTTGATGAATTCCAACTTTGTCCCCAAACTTGCAGACACTTACTTCCAAAGTCGTGAAGTGAACTTAGCATCTTTGTTTGATATAATTTTCTTGGGGATACCATGTAGCCTCAAAATCTCCTTTATGAATATTTGTGCCACTTCACTAGAATAATTAGCGGACTTGATTGCCAAAAAATGAGCTACCTTTCTTAGCTTATCAATCACTACCATGATTTCATCATGTTACCTAGATGTTTTAGGTAATCCTATAATGAAATCCATAGAAACTACCTTCCATTTCCATTCTAGAATTTCCATCTACACAACCTTATTTTATTTTCCTTTAATGTACTTAATTTCAAATTCAAACTCACTGAGTATGGCCAACGATCTAGCTTGTCTTGCATTCAACTTGGGTTGCCCAAATAAGTACTTCAACCCACTAGATTTTGTCATAAGGGTAAATTTTATACCAAGCAGGTAATGCCTCCACATTTTCAGAGCATCAATGATGGCAGATAACTCTAGGTCATGAGTTACATAATTCACCTCATGTTCATTTAATTTAATTGACTCATAACATACTACATGTCCTTCCTTCATTAGGACTCCATCGAGCCCTTCCTTGCAGGCATTTGTGCACACCACAAAATACTTGTCAAAATTTGTAATCCTCAACACTGGTGCATTGGTGAGTAATTGTTTTAATTTCTCAAATATCTCTTCACATTGAGCAATCTGCTCAAATATATTTCCTTTTCTCTACAAAGTTGTGACGGGAGGGACTATCTTGGAGAAATTTATGATAAGTCTCTTGTAATATCCTTCCAATCCCATGAATGATCTAATCTCATCCACATTCTTTGGATTTGGCCACTCTATTATGGCATTGATCTTTTCTGGATAAATTGATATCCCTTCCTTGAAGACAATATGCCCCAAATAATGTATCAGATATTGGAAAAAATCACTATTGTTGAGCTTTGCATAAAGCTTGTGCTCCCTCAACAACAGTAGCATTGCATCCAAATGCTTCTCATGTTCTTCCTCTGTCTTTGAGTACACTAGTATGTCATCAACAAACAAAATGAAAAACCTGTTCAAATAAGGACAAAGCACAATATTCATTAAGCACATGAATGTGTCAGGGGCATTGGTAAGCCCAAAGGGCACCAATACAAACTCATAGTTCCCATATATTGTCCTGAAAGAAGTTTTATGAACGCCCTCCTCCTTGATCCTCACTTGATGGTATCCTGGCCTCATATCAATCTTGGAGAAGATTTTTTCTCCTCTCAAGCGATCAAAGAGATCATCTATCATTGAAAATGGGTACATGTTATTGATGGTCACCTTATTTAACTAATTGTAATCAATGCATAATCTAAGGGTTCCATCCTTCTTCTTTACAAACAATACATGTGCTCCCCCATGGGAACACACTTGGACTTATGTAGCCTTTGTCGAACATCTCCTTTAGCTGCAATTTCAACTCCACCAACTCAAGGGTACTCATTATGTATTGTGCCTTAAATGTTGGTGTTTCTCCTGGTACCAACTAAATAGAGAAATATATCTCTGTGAGGAGGTAATCCAGGATCCTCCACTAAAACGACATCTGCATATTGTTGCAAAACATGATACCTTCTTAGCAATTCCATCTCCTCATTCTTGATATCACTCCCAGCTTTCTCATCAATAAAAATCTATACTGCAAACAATGTGCATCCCTTTCTGCTATTGTGCTTGGCTTGCATAGCATAAATCAATCTTACTAATTTATGTTTTCTTTTTCCTTGTATAACTCTCATCTAAGCACTTAATCTACTTCTCAAAACATTCCAACTTAGTCTTGTGCATGTCCAACCAATCCATGACCAATAATATGTTGTATGCACCTAATGGTGATACATTCAAGTGTGTTATTGTGGGCATGCCACTGAGTTCAAATGCACATGACCTTACCCAATGACTAATCTTCATTTTTGTTACAGTTACTAACTGAGCCAACCATGGTTCTTCATGCAATTCCCTGACTAGATTGCATTTGTCAACAAGAAATGGGTCAACATAATTATAATTAGAACCTAGATCAATTAAAATGGAAATAATTTAATCATGCAACTTACATTCCATCTCAATGATGGATGTTCAGTGGTCTGTCTAGTAGTTGTCTACTATTACATAAATTTTAGGCATACTCTAGGCTACCTTACCCACTCTACAAGCTTCTTGGGCATTGTATATCTTTGGTCTGTCATTTTTTTGATGTGGAAAATCCATTTTTCCATGGTTTTCACCACATGTCCAACATTTTAGTGGCTCTCGACCATCATAATTGAGTTGTTTTGGTGCTGAATGTTGCACATTTTTCCTAAGGGCAATCGGGTTGTAGGGGTTGGCTACTTACCCTCCCTTTTCTTTGAACTTTTCTAAGGCCAATCCTTATTGATCCAAACATTGTTCTTTTCTTGCCATCTACTCTTAATTTATGGCTTGTGTTTTTCTTGCTCATAGCAATGTTTTAGCTTCTTGATAGCTTCATTCTGTGAAAATTCTACTGAAGTATCATGGTTTATTTCTCCTACTTGATTTAAATTATTACAAGTTATTTCCATAATATATATTTAGAAAATATAGAAATAAACACAACTATAGTTTACACATGCAAATCATTTATTGAATAATACGCTCATCCAACAAAGTGACACATGGATTTTTGGACATAAGTCCCCAGAAAAACCCAAAGCGGGAAAACTGGTGCAACAGATATGAAGGCTTATTTTATTAAGTAGATAATGAGTACAATAAATCTGGGTTCCAAATCTAGAAATCCCGACAATGAATAAAATAAATCAAATCTGCAGCTAACCTGTAGATCTAGGACCAAATATCTGATTGATCCACACCCTCGAATGCGATTTACAAGACTCAGCTCGGATCGGGCCCTAGAAACCCCAGTGCTACCCCTGAAGCCCCAATGTCAACCTTGCTAGCCTCATAATGCCACTGCGCTGCCCAGAGAGGGACTACGTAAC
The DNA here is from genome assembly GCA_034641835.2 of Pinus albicaulis. Classification (NCBI taxonomy): domain Eukaryota; kingdom Viridiplantae; phylum Streptophyta; class Pinopsida; order Pinales; family Pinaceae; genus Pinus; species Pinus albicaulis. Next base: position 630,248,481 of record CM076581.1, on the reverse strand, counting down.
CCCTTAGAGGGTGACGTGGGCCTTACGTTGGCCTTGGAGGCCCTGTGCGTAATTTTTGAAGCCCTATGGAGCCTCTACATTGTCCTGCGCATCACTTGCATAGCGGCTACATAGCTGCTACTTTGTTTCTCTACGTTTTCCTTGTTGCTGCTCTTTTTCCTCTTACTGACTCTTGGCTCCGGGATCAGATCATCCCCTTAGCCAATACTGCCCCTCGCTGCAGAAAATTCCTTTGGAAATTCTTAGCAAGCCCTGCCCTAGAATTCCAGATCTATTTCTTAGCTCTGCAACTGTGTGTGTGTGTCCAACTAACCCTCAAGCCTTTCTCTTATACTTTTTTGTTGAACCCTTACACGACCAAGATTAAAACACTCATTGACGACTAAGATTAAAATATTGCTTGATCCGTGCCTTTTAGAATATTTCAGCACGTGTTAATTAATTCACTTTAATTATTTAATTTTCCTAAGTTTAGACTTAGGAAATCCATTAAAATAATTAATTATTTGAATAACTTGAACACCAACTAAAATTTAACCAAACACTTTCTGGGTTTTGGAGTTCAAGTGTGTCTTAGCCCCTCGAAAAAATTTTAGGGCTAGAGCACACCCGATGCTACACCAACTATACAAAATATCAACACATTCAAAGTCTGAGGCTCCAACATAAAAATCTTTGAATTCCATAGTTCCCCCAAAAGATTTGTACATTCAAAAGTGTTTTCCAATTTGGGCCCAGCAACACTTCCACATATATTCTTAAAGTTGAGTTCCATCGGAGTAGACATAGACTTGCAATCCACCATCCCCCATTTCTCGAGCAGCTTCACAATGCATTTTCCTTGAGAAAGGAAAATCTTGCCTAGATTTTGTCATACCTCTAGGCCTAGGAAGTAGTTCATTAGACCTATGTCCTTCATCTCGAACTCAGAAGCCAACTCCCTCTTGCATTGATAAATGAGAGGGTATGCACCTGTCATAAATAGATCATCTACATAAAGGACCAAAATGAGAGGCATGTCATTTTCAACCTTGAAGTATAGGTTAGGATCAACATCACTCCTCGTAAATCCTAACTTCATAAGATAGTTATCAATCCTCCCATACCAAGCCTTAGGGGCTTGCTTCAACCCATAAAGGGCTTTCTTCAACCTGCATATGTGTGTCCTTCGATCTTGTACTTTGAACCCCTGAGGTTGTTTCAAGAAGACTTCCTCATTTAGCGAGCCATGCAAGAAAGCAGTCTTAACATCCATTTTATGTAGGATTTATCCTTGAGAGGAAGGGAGAGAAATAATAGATTGAATAATGGTATATAGAGCAACCGATGCAAATATCTAGTCATAGTCCACTCCTTACTTTTGAGAGAGCCTCAAGCAATGAACCTGGCCTTACATTTCCATGTTTAAGTTTGTATATCCATTTTGAGGTGACTATGGACTTGTCCTTGGGTCTAGGCACTACTTCCCAGACGTAATTCTTCATGATAGATTCATGTTCCTCATTCATCGGATCCTTCAAAACTTGGTGCTTTATGGCTTTTTCGAACGTACATGGCTCAATTTGAACAATAATACTCATAGCAGCTAAGTATCCTTGATACATGTTCAACTTCTTAATGTTTCTCTTGAAGCAATATGTTTTTCTGCATCTTCGTGAGTATCTTTGAGCTACAAATGTATTGTCCTTAAAGTAAGGGGATCACGAGGATGTGGATCAATGGGATGCATTGGTCCTCCAACATTGGGCATAGACTCTTATGTCAGAAGTTCATCTTGTTTTTCTGAAGTATCATCATTTCCCTTTCTAGGGATAGGGATACCTTGGGCTTTCCCAAGGGAAATTTCCATCGTCTTCATCAAAGGTAACATCATGGCTTACTTCCACATTTCTTTGACCAAGCACATCTATTTTATATGCCTTTGAATTTTCACTATAGCCAACAAATATACCTTTCGTCCTAGATGCTTCCAACGTGTTTCTTTTCTCTTTAGACACATGAAAATACAGGGGACAACCAAATATTCTAAAATGAGAAACATCGGGTTTCTTACCAATGAAAACTTCTTCAGGTGTCTTAAAATCCAATGCTTGATGTGGGCTCCTATTTCGAACGTACACAACAAGGTTTGTAGCTTATCCCCATAAGAACTTCAATAGGCCTTGATCATGGAGCATGGCATGCGTAGCTTCCATGATTGTTCGATCCTTTCTTTCAGAAAATCCATTTTTCTCAGGAGTAAACAGAACAATTGTCTCCCTCTTAATGCCAGCCTCTCAGCAAAATTCATTGAATTCATTTGATTCATATTCAGTTCCATTGTCAATCCTCAATATTTTTATTTTCTTCCCGATTTGTTTTTCCACCAATGCTTTGAAAGAACATAACCATTTGAACAATTCATCCTTCTTCTTCAAGAAATAGATCCATGTTTTGTGTGAGAAGTCATCCACAAATATTGCATAGTATAAGTATCATCCCAATGATGTTATGGGAAACATACCAAATAGGTCAAAATGGACCAATTGAAGAATATCAATAGTTTGTCTTTCACTAGAAGGGAACGGTCCCCTTGTAAGTTTCACGGCTGCACAACCCTGAAAAACTCCTTCATGATTCATGTTGAACTTGGGCATACTTGTGACCATATTCCTTACCCCAGGTAAGGCTTTTTAATGAAGGTGGGAAAATATTTGGTGCCATAATTTAGATTGAAGAGAAGTATCGCAAGTAAAGGCTCCCAAAGGACTTCCTCCAACTTGATAGGCACCATCAACCCTAAATCCAAGTGTGAATGCATATTTAGGGTTTCTTTTCCAAATACATGTCTTCCATCAATGAATGTTACTGTGAAGCCTTTATCTTCCATCGTAGAAATAGACACCGGGTTCTTCTTTAAATCGAGCACATACAACACTTTATGTAGATGATTGGTTTGACCTTGATTCAAGTGAAGAGTGGCAGTACCTATCCCTTTCACGGGGTAGGTGGAATTATCCCCAAGTATGATCGCCAAATTAGCCTTATTTTCAATCAAATTTGAGAGGGCCTCCTTGTACCCAGTGAAGTGCCTTGAGGATCCACTATCAATAAACCAATGATCTAAAGTATCCGGAGGAGAGGCAGTAGATAGAGCAGAAATAAGAAAAAACTCCTTTTGATTTTCTACAACATTACTTTCCTCATACCTGGAATTTATTGTCCTTTTGGGAGACAACCATTTCCATATCGAGCAACGTGATAATTCATTTTTCCTTTATTATTAAACTTGTAGTTTATTTGATTTCCATTTCATTTGAAATTTTTGTTGTTGTTGTCGTCATCCCTTGGAGAATCCTTCTTGTGAGGAAACTCTCTAGCATAGTGGTCGAACCTGTTACAATTGTAGCACCTTCCTTTTCTTCCTTCTTTGAATCCGTGCTTGAACCCTTGACCCTGTCTCCTTGGACCATAATTATGTTTCTTCTTTGCATGAGTGGAGAAAGCAGTAGGTTCATTTCCATTTGAGGGCTTGTCTCTCTCCATCATCCTCGTCTCCTCTTGAGTGCATCTACTCAATAATTCATCAAAACTAGGAATCGTGTCATTGTTGAGAATGGTGGTGTTAAACACATCCCATGATCTTGAAATGCCTCCAAGTGCAATGAGAGTGAGCTCCATGTCAGCAATAACTTCTCCAATATATAGTAGGTCATTCTTGATGTGTGTTATTCTCATAAAGTAGGATTGAATAGACTCCCCTTTATCCATCATGATGTCCTTCAACTTGTTCTTGAGAAAGAGGATTGGATTTGCATTGTTTACTTTGAAAATCCCAATGATATTTCACGTGTTAGCCACCTATAAATTATGTTATACCAAGTGGTGGCTAAATGAATTTGGATAGCCTTCAAGAAACAATTTCATTTGCTAAAAAATTTTGATGCTTAAATTCTTTTGATAATATCCTATCCTTTGTATAAACGTCACTGCCTTTCCCCCCTTTTCAACTCAGAAATCCTGCTGATTCCCAAGAAAGAATACTGTTGCTACCACCATTTTCCTTTTTTCCCCCTTCTGCCAAAACTAACCTCATCTTTGCCTTTTCTTTTCCCATGAAAACCTTCATTCTCATGTTTTCCCCTTCTCCCTTCGTCAAAACCCCTTTGATAAGGTCTAAGACCTTTTCTTAGCCTTATTGAAACCCTCAAACTCCTGTCAAAACCATTAAAAATTCATAAAAATACATTGTTTATGACTTAAGCCCCCTTGGGCTAAGTCTTTAACCCTCCCTTCCATACGTCTTGGTGTTGGAACCGAGCACCAACCCTCCAAGCGCTTATCGCATCACCTGATGCCGATTAGCCCTTCCTTTTAAAAAACCCCCGGTCATATGTTCTCCCATATAACCCATGGCCCCGCAGCCGGGCGCCTAACCATATTTTATATTTTTCCCACCCCAAAAAATATTAAAACCTTATGTTATTTTGAAACTTCGGGTTTTTTATTATTTCCTAAGTTTTTCCGTCAGTCCAAAATTCAAATCTCTCTCCACCGTCGATTTGATCTGCAGATCGACGGCACGCAATCCGTCGCCCTGTGGTCCCCACTGTCCACTCACCGTTGCAAAACCACGCGGTATCCATCGCACCGCTTTTGAGCGCGGGGCGGTTTTTTCCATTTCGCAGTGATTCCATATGCTGGCTGACATGTGTCTTGGGCACTGTTCACAAAGACACCATCCATCGCGTGCTAAATATCGGACGTGGGTCCAGCGCGATATTGACGTCCACCGTCCGATCTGAGGCCGCCCATCGGACGGCGACTGCTCGACAAAGAAGCCCGACAGTTAACCAGGCTACGGTGTGGCATTTAAAATATCTCCACCATCAATCTGATCTGCAGATCGACGGCCCACCATTCATCGCCCTGATTCCTCCACTTTGACTTTTCGCCTCCGCTCCTGACCGTCGATCTCTATGCGATCGACGACTCCAATTCATATTCCTTTTCTGCCTTACCTTTGAATTCCTCTGATCGATCCCGACCATTGGATGATGCCATCCAACGGCCACGCTCCCTCCACGTGCCTTTTGAAGCAGTTAACCTATACATGCAGGATTTTATAATAGTTGTTTGTATTTTTGCAGGGTTTTATGGTTTTTTCCGCTATGTCTGAAGAAAATTTGAAGGCAGAGGGTGACGATCCTCCCGCCTTTGATTCATCAAAGAAAATCCTTCGCAGGGTTTAAAATTCACGTTTCATCAGTGATTCACGAGGCATTGATGCCATATCATCCCTGCGCAACCCTGCATACCAACAAAGCACAGTGAATTAGACACAAATCAAAGAGTATCAGTGTCGAAGACAAAAATATATCAAGACAGGAAATTAAAGACAGATCTATAGGGATTATGGCTAAAATGGATTATCAGAAGCCTAAAACACAGTTTAAAGAAAATCATGAGTGTTTTATTAGATAGAAAGCATATTCTGCCACATCAGGGGCTAATTAAATTCCCCAGCCATCACAAAGCCACCTACAACCTCAAAACAATCAGAGGAAAGTCGAAGTTATTATCAGACCAGGAGATATTTTGCATCATACAGCTGAACGGTTATTTCAACCAAAGGAACTTATTGTAGCTATCAGTAGAAGTTATTACAAGGATGACGAGGAGCCTCGAAGTCAACAAATTCTTTCCAGCAAACCTAATAGTTAATGTAAATGATTTTATATAGAGGACACCTATGTAAGTTGCTTCATTGAGCCCCCAAAGGCCAAGAAGCCATTTAAGTCTGTATTAATTAGTTTTTGAGATCTTTTATCAGATCTCACCTCCTCATTCTTCTATATATACTTCTGAAGAATATGAGTAAGGGGTTGGTTGATCACTAGTTGTAATATTGGAACTCTCTGAAATAATACATAGTCTATTGAAGTTGAAGAAGAAATTGAAGTCTTGGACGTCCTGATGATGTTGTTGCATGTTTGTTACTGTGAAGGCTCTATCATTGGATCCATGAGCTTGGCTGTTGGTGAAGTTTTCTGAATTGTTTAATGTTTTTCCCTGTTTTCATTATGTTCCATAATTTTTTACTATAGTAGGTTGAAAGTTTTAGGCTCAGAAATGACTCCTGGAAGCACCTTAGACCTGTTCATCCTTAACGGTTTCATGTTTTCTTCCGCTGAAGTATTTTAGAGTCTTAAACCTCTCTCTTTAGTCTTCATGCTTGTTTATTTCCTTAATAGTTTGAATAGTTGGTTTCAGCATGATTTATGGTTCTCCCTGCTTGTGTGCTGCCACTTTAAAACTGTTATTGAAGTCTCCCTTCGAAGTTTTCTATTTACAGTGAGTCAAGGAGGTATGTTCTGATCTTTCCATTTGTCCTTACTTAAACAGTTGTCTCAAAGGTCTTTATATTTGTAATCATAGATGTGTTAGGTGTTCCCTATTCTATGACTGCAGTTATCAGTGAATATTTTATGTTTTCTAAGTCATTTGAAATAAAATATTTGAGGAAATAGGGTGTTCCCCGAATCTTAGATTTCTTTTCAAAAGTTGTTTTGAAATCATTGTTTGCTTAAAGGTGTGATTTGTAGAATTCATGGTTAGCCCTGTCTATCAAAAAGCTCTTTATTGTTCAAATTGTGCTTTCAAATTCCCTTTGTTTGAGAAATAAACTTCTATTTCCAAATCATTGATGTCCATCTCATTCCAAAACCAAGCGATCCTGTGGCCAAGTTAGATTTGCTCTTTGATATCCCATATCTATTGATGAGTATGTTATGACCTCTTCTTGACTCCATTTCCCAATGAACCATATGTTTCTCCATTCTATATATCTTTCCTAGACCTTTCATGTTCTGTTGTATCAATTCAACCAAACAAACAGACAAACAACTGCACTTAATAACTAGTCTAAAACAAATACTCAAAACACACAAAATAAACCTCTGCAAACAAACATTTGAGAGATCCCTCTCTGAGAACAGGAGGACTAGATCCTGGAACTCTAAAGATTGGTTCTGATGTTGCCTTGTCTTTTGATTTGCCAAACTATCAAAACACGGGACACCAACATAATGGCGATCATGGTGGGACCCTTCTGAGTTAGTGACAAACTAAGTAACCCTTAGGATTCTCATTAAACCTTATCAAACCTTGAAGGAATCAGTTACCAAGCCATAAGAGTGAACTCTATATGATTAAAATCCTTAGCTAAGTGTCAAATCACATTTAGGACACTCTCTTAACCTGTAAGATCGAAATAACTCAGAAAAACCCAAAATATTTCAGTTTGGCTTCACAATAAGCATGGTGGTGGAACCATCCAATATCTTACCTTCATAAAAGCTAAAAAGTTTCCACCTGGCGACTCCACTAGCTCCAGTAGGCCTTTTACTCATCTAGGTTCCCAGATCTCTTCAGGACTGTGTTAACTAACCGTGAAGAAGTTTAGAAGCCTAGTCCCTTACTAGATAAGACATCATGAGAGGTAAAATTCCCAAAAACAGTCTCTAAAACCTTAACCTATCTCATTTTGGAAAAAACACTCTGGCTTCACATAGGATTAACACTAGATCCCATCCAAACCCGAATCCTCCTTTAATCATTGAAAATCCTGAGAGAATTCTGTAGCAAACTTCTAACTCTGGAAAATCAGCTGCTAATAGGAGCCTCTTAAGAACAAAATCTGTCCTTGAAAACCTTGTTGTCTTGGAGGATTCACACTTTGATTTACACCATACGAAGAACATATTCAGAACTAAATCTTAAGGTGATTTCAACCAAACTGATCTTGACATTGCAGAATTGCAACAAAGCTACAGTAGAGAAGCCTCACCTTCCACTCCTCCTGACTCCCAACTTCTTCATCACTTTAGCCTTTTCCATAACAAGTCTTCTCAAAACACTCCTATTCAGCCCACTTTCAATACTGTAAATCCACCTCTTGTAAATCCACCCTTATTTATAACCATGGCTACATAGTATGCCCCATTAGTGTTACCACAACCTCTGCTTCCCTTACCAAATGATTACCAATCCAAAATCCCTCATTTCACTGGAAAAGAGTCTACAAGAGCTCAACATCATGTAGACAAGATGGAAGATGCATTTGATTAAATGGAGATAGAGGAAGAAACTGTGAAGATGAGGATCTTCGCTCAAATTTTGGGAGGAGATGTAAAGAAATGGTTTAAAAACTTACCTCCTAACAACATAAATGATCTCTCTGCCTTGCATCAAACATTCATCAACAAGTGGGAACTCAAAAGAAACCCCCTCCAAATACTAGCAGAATATAGCAGCCTCAAGAGAAATAAAGGGGAGAGTGTCCATGATTACTCCACTAGGTTCAATAGCGTTTACAACGCTCTCCCACCTCACATGAAACCTCCTCAAGGCATGGCCTTGGTAAGGTATCCCGAAGGCCTTGATGCTGAAATGACTTATGAGTTAAGGGGGAGAGATTACTTAAACTTAGAAGACATGCAGAAAGGAGCTTTGAGTGTAGAAGCAAACATAATCGAGAAAAGAAATAGGTTGAGATTAGAGAAGAGGGTAACTTATAATGATGACCTTCTACCCTCAACCTCAGCTTCTGACACAAAAATTGACAACCTAGTAAAGGTAGTGATGGAAAGGATGCTTGAAAAGATAAATTTGAATGAGAGATTGCCACCAAGAGAACCTCAAAATAACCAAAACAGAAATAGAAATCAGAATTATAGAAGAGAAAACAATCAAGATAAGCAAAAGGAAAGCGACCAACAAATTAGACCCCCCTTCCAACAGAACTATGTAGATCAATATGAGGAAGATAGGGAGTTGGAAAGGTTGGAAGAATCTCATGTAAATTTGATTGGATCAGACAGTGGGGATGATGTTTTCCTCATTGAGGAAGAACAAGGTTTTTTCTCTTATGATCAAAATACAAACAGCTATGAAGATTCTGATGACTATAGACTGGGGTTTGAAAATGAAATCATGGAGCTGCACAAACAGTATGATCTCAGGAGCAAGGGGAACATAGATAATTCAAAGGATAAAAACACTAATTCTGCTGTCAAGAAAAACATAGAAACTCAGCCTAAAAAGACAGCAGAAAAGACCAACATTTTGACCAAGAAATCATACATAAAAAAAGACAAAGGTGTCCAGCAAGATGTTGAACAGAGTACCCCTAGCACTTCAGCTAGTGGTTCTAATAAAATTGTCCCAATTACCAGTCCAAACAAGGTTCAGCAAATCAAGATTGCCGAAAGGAATTCAATTGAAAAGACATATGTAAATATGAACAAGTCTATTGTTCCTTTCAGTCTTGAGGGAGAGATTGCTAAGATAAAAATTACCATTCCCCTAGCTGAACTAGTAACCCAAGAAGTGTACAAAAACCAATTTTTGAAAGCTTTGAACCTAGGAAGTGATACTAACACCTTAAACTTGACAGATGACAAACCTGAGTTTTTGTTTGGTCCAGAAGTTGAAGGGAAATACCAAGAAGGGGTTGTCCCTCCCTTCTATGTTAGCTTGAACATACATGACAAAATTATAAACAATGCCATGTTAGACTCAGGAGCTTCACACAATCTAATTCCCAAGGTAGTGATGGAAATATTAGGCTTAGAAATTACTAAACCATACAAAGACTTGTATTCCTTTGACTCAAGCAAAGTCAAATGTTTGGGTTTAATTAAATATTTGTGTGCTAACTTATCCCAAATTTTTGCTAAGAGTTTAGTCATGGACATAGTTGTAGCTGATATTCCCCTTAAGTATGGCATGCTCTTATCAAGATCTTGGGGAACCAAACTTCAGGGAAGCCTTCAAATGGACATGTCTTATGCCACCATTCCTGTTTTTAACCAAAATAGAATACTATATAGGGAATCTCACATAAAGTACATGGTGAGCAACATAGACAAACCAAACAACTCTCCAATCTATTCTATTCTATCAAGTTTAGATTCCTTTATCTTATGTAATGAAGATGAAATTACACAACAAGATAAGGAAAACCTAGACCCAATCAGTTCGCCAGAACAATCCAATCTTCCCCTCAATCAAATGCAAAACATTGAAAATCAACAGCAACAAGAGAATGAAAACAAGGATGACATACTTTGGAAAATAAACTTTGATGGATCTTGTAATAAAACAAGTGCAGGAGCAGGTGTGTGGATTCAAAATACAAAACAGAAGTTTTCATACAAATTGGATTTCCCATGCACTAACAATATTGTTGAGTATGAAGCACTTCTCCTAGGCTTACAACTGCTTAAACAGTTAGAAGCCCAGAGGATATCAATCTTAGGAGATTCTGAACTTATCATAATACAAATCAAAGGAGAATACTCAGCTAAAAATCCAAGGCTTACGGAATATTGAAATGTTGCCCTTGATCTATTGAAAACCTTTGAAAAGTATGAACTTATTTTGATTCCAAGAGAATTGAATCATCTAGCAAATGAACTCGCTTTCAATGCCAGCAATTGCCAGATACCTGAAATAAATGAACAACTCAGTGTGAAGGTAAAACATAGGCCTGTTTTGCCTGATAACGAAGATCATTGACAAGTGTTTGATTCTGACAAACACATAGATGATTTCTTGAAATCAGAAAATGATTTCAGCATACCAATGTTAGAAACCAGCCATAAAGAAAATTGCTTGTATATTGAACAAATCCCAGAAGTTGAAATGACATATAATGTTGATATAAATCATTATGAAAATCCTTTTGAAGCAGAGATAACTGACAACACAGACCAAGAAGACTTGGAAGTTTTACAATGCAAAAATGATAAAATTCCAAGAGGTCTAGCACCTTTAGAACACCTTTTTGATTTTAACAATGTAGCCAAAGAACCGAGAATAGAGCATGTGGAAACAAATACAGAAGAGCATAACATAGGCAATCTAGAAGAACCCAAGATGATCAAAGTCCAACACTCTCCCAGCTCACATAAAACTGCAGTACATAGAGCTGTTCAAAGAGTTTAAAGATGTTTTTGCTTGGGGATACAAAGACCTAAAATCATACGATACCAGCATCATCCAGCATAAAATCCCTTTGAAGGAAAATCAAAAGCCTTTTAAACAAAAACTAAGGAGAATAAACCCTCTTTTACTCCCTTTAGTTAAGGCAGAAATTGAAAAGATACATGCTGCTGGGATCATTGTACCAATTAGATATTCTGAGTGGGTATCAAACTTAGTCTCTGTTAGAAAGAAAACAGGGGAAATCAGGCTCTGTATTGACTTCAGAAATTTAAACAGAGCCTCTTTAAAAGACAACTACCCCTTACCCAAGATGGACCATATACTTCAAAGGGTAGTTGGGTCGAAAAAGATATCCCTCTTAGATGGGTTCTCGGGTTACAACCAGGTGTTAGTGCTCCCAAATTATCAAATCAAAATTGCTTTCACTACACCTTGGGGCACCTTTATGTATGTCAAAATGCCTTTCGGATTAATGAATGCAGGGGCCACCTTCCAAAGGGCCATGGACATAGCCTTTTCTGAATATATTGGCTATTTCATAATCATTTACCTTGATGACACAACTGTTTTCTCAAAAACTGATGAAGAACATTTGATTCACCTAAGAAAAGTTTTTGAGAAGTGTAGGAAATTTGGCTTGTCATTGAATCCCAAGAAAACACTCTTTGGTCTCCAAGAAGGTAAACTTCTTGGCCATATAATTTAGGAAGAGGGAATCAAAATAGACCCTACAAGGATAGATGGCATATTGCAGATCAGCTATCCAAGAAGCCTCAAAGAATTACAATCTTTCATTGGAAAGATTAATTTTCTGAGGAGGTTCATCCCCAATCTTGCTGAGCTATTGAAAAACATTACAAACATTCTTAAGAAAGATGTCGGTGTAAAATGGACTTTACCAGCTAAACAATCATTCGAACTGGTCAAACAAGCTCTTACTCAAACACCAGTCCTGATTAGTCCAAATTTCACCAAAGACTTTTATATCTTTTCTTTTGCATCTGAACATACAATAGCTATAGTATTACTTCAAAAGAGTGATTCAGGGCAAGAACAACCAATATCCTTTTTTAGTAGGGCCTTAAGAGATGCTCCTCTAAAATATAACATCATGGAGAAGAAAGCCTTAGCATTGATGAAAGCATTAAAATACTTTAGGGTCTATATTTTACACTCTCACATAATTGCTTTTGTTCCACACATTGTTGTCAAGGACATTCTAAGTCAAGACCCTGATGGTAAAATGGGAAAATGGATTGCAACTATTCTTGAATATGACTTAGAAATCAGACCCACCAAACTAGTTAAAGGGCAGGGATTAGCAAAAATTATGGTTGAGTCTAACTTCCAAGCACTAGACATGAATATGGTGGACGCGTTGGAAGAAATAGAAGAATCTACTGCTCCTTTTATTGAAGAAACATTTCTAAATTCTCCTTGGTATGCTGACATTATTTATGTGCTTTTATATTTAGATGCCCCCCCTTCTTTGTCCAAAACTAAAGCTAGATTTTTGAAACAAAAAGTTTTGAGTTTCTGCATTGTAGATGGGATATTATATTGGAAAAATGATGTTGGAATTTTTCTTAAATGTTTACTTGAAGATGATGCAGGAAAAATCATGCATGAGTTGCATGACGGAGAATGTGGAGGACACCTCTACTGGAAGGCCACAACGAACAAAATTCTTAGATCTGGTTACTATTGGCCTACCCTTTTCCCAGACACTCAGAATTTGGTCATGTCTTGCCATAAGTGTCAATTTTTTTATGGCAAAAGAAAACTCCTTCCGTTACCCTTACATCCCATCAGATTTGAGGCACCTTTTCAACAATGGGGTTTAGACTTCATTGGGGAAATTCACCCATCCTCCTCAGCTCAACATAAGTGGATCCTCACAGCCACTAACTTCTTTACCAAGTGGATAGAAGCTATACCTTCCAGAAATGCTAATGAATCTGTCATTATCAAGTTCCTTGAAACAAATATCCTATCCAGATTTGGTTTTCCCAGAAAAATCATAACAGATAATGCTGCTGCTTTTAAATCTAAAAAGATGGTTGATTTCTATTACAAATACCACATAACTTTGGGCCATTCCACTACTTACTATCCCCAAGGAAATGGATTAGTTGAATCTTCCAACAAGAGCCTCATCAATATCATTAAAAAACTGTTGGAACAAAATCGGAAATCATGGCACAATAAACTGGTTCATGCCTTATGGGTTGATAGGTTAACTACAAAGAAATCAATAAACATGTCCCCCTATCAGCTAGTCTATGGTATGGACGCAGTTTTTCCCACCTCATTAGGAGTTCCAGTCATGAAACTCCTTCAGGAAGTGCAGATTGAAGAGAATGATATGCAAAGAAGAATCAACCAAACGATCCATTTACAGCAGACCAGAGAGGAAGTCTATGAGAGAACACAATTGGTACAAGAAAATATGAAGAAGCTATTTGATAAGAGGACTAAGGCAAACAATTTCCAAATTGGAAATGTTGTTCTTAAATGGGATTCAAGAAGAGAAGAGAAGGGAAAACATGGAAAGTTTGAGAACTTGTGGAAAGGGTCCTATATTATTCATGCTGAGAGGGTTCACAATGCATTTTTTCTGAAAGAATTGAATGGAGAAGACTTATATGGAGGTCCTGTCAATGGCAGGATGCTCAAGCATTACTTCTGCCAAGAGTCTTGAGTTTAAAGCATTTTATTTTTCATTATCAATATCATAGTCTAGACATTGCTTTTAAAGTTGGAAAAATCAAAAATACAAAAACAAAGAGAAGAGAGAAAAGAGGGCAAATTATAAAAAAAAGAAAGGTATAGCCCCATACCAAAAAGAGAAACAAATCTGAAAGTGTGCAAGCTTAAATGCCACTCCTGAAAAACACACTTCTAGTTAGTCAAACAACCTAATCTTGAGTAATTAGCTTTAAATTTTCTGCTGATAGGTTAGTAAATTCGATTTGCCAAATTGTTTAATCTTGGCTTATCAGTAAATAGTTTAGGATAGAAATTAAAGGTTCAAACATGCTCAAAATCTGAACCTGAATTCCAAGGAGAAAATGACTCAAATCTGTTTCAAGTTTTGAGTCAAAGGATGTAAAATTCTGGTTCTAATCAGCCCAAAGTCTGAACCAGTTAATAAAGGAAAGACAGCTCAATAAAAGGTCAAAACAGAGCTGAAGAAAGGAGGAAGGAAACATTTTAAAATCTCAGATCTAAACCTCCCATTTTTGTTTTAAATTTTCTGCAAAATAAATGTCTATGTGCAGCTTGTTTTTATGCCATAGATCATAGCAAGTCAAAACAACTTAATCTTGACTTGACTGTTTTTAAATTTATGTTTTAGAATTTAGAGAAATAAAGTCTGTTGAACAGTTTAATCCCAACAGATAATAGATTAGGTAGAGAATCATATGGTCTCAACCGTCTACTCTGAGTTCATGGAGAAATAAGAAGTAGAAATAGATTAGATTTCCTGCTTTAAAAAAGAATAAAATGTTGTGAAAGAGTTTGCCAATCCAAGTGCACTCTAATGAAGAAAAAAAGTTAGATCAGTAGGATTGGGTAGGTAGAAAGATTGTATTGATGATGATCCATTGTTTTCATGGCTGCTAATATATTTTCAAAACCAAATCATTGTAGCAAAGGAAGGGCAGCCCAATGGATGAGGCAACTGATCAGCCTTCCAGAAAATCCAAGTCTGAAATTCTTGATGTCTTCAAAAAAGGCACCATCCCCAAGTGGAGCCACTGTTAGCCACCTATAAATTTTGTTATACCAAGTGGTGGCTAAATGATTTTGGATAGCCTTCAAGAAACAATTTCATTTGCTAAAAATTGTTGATGCTTAAAGTATTTTGATAATATCCTATCCTTTGTATAAACATCACTGCCTTTCCCCCCTTTTCAACTCAGAAATCCTGCTGATTCCCAAGAAAGAATACTGCTGCTACCACCATTTTCCTTTTTTCCCCCTTTTGCCAAAACTAACCTCATCTTTGCTTTTTCTTTTCCCATGAAGACCTTCATTCTCATGTTTTCCCCTTCTCCCTTCATCAAAACCCCTTTGATAAGGTCTAAGACCTTTTCTTAGCCTTATCGAAACCCTCAAACTCCTTTCAAAACCATTAAAAATACATTGTTTATGACTTAGGCCCCCTTGGGCTAAGTCTTTAACCCTCCCTTCCATACGTCTTGGTGCTGGAACCGAGCACCAACCCTCCAAGCGCTTATCGCATCACCCGATGCCGATTAGCCCTTCCTTTTAAAAAACCCCCGGTCATATGTTCTCCCATATAACCCATGGCCCCGCAGCCGGGCACCTAACCATATTTTATATTTTTCCCACCCCCAAAAATATTAAAACCTTATGTTATTTTGAAACTTCGGGTTTTTTATTATTTCCTAAGGTTTTCCGCCGGTCCAAAATTCAAAGCTCTCTCCACCATCGATCTGATCTGCAGATCGAAGGCACGCAATCCATCGCCCGGTGGTCCCTGCCGTCCACTCACTGTTGCAAAACCACGCAGTATCCATCGCATCGCTTTTGAGCGCAGGGCGGTTTCTTCAATTTCACAGCGATTCCATACGCTGGCTGACATGTGTCTTGGGCACTGTTCACAAATCCACCGTCCATCGTGTGCTAAAGATCGGGCGTGGACCCGGCGCGATATTTACGTCCACCGTTCGATCTGAGGCCGCCCATCGGACGGCGACCGCTCGACAAAGAAGCCCGACAGTTAACCAGGATACGACGCAGAATTTAAAAGATCTCCACCGTCAATCTGATCTGCAGATCGAAGGCCCACCATTCATCGCCCTGATTCCTCCGCTTTGACTTTTCACCTCCGCTCCCGACCGTCGATCTCTACATGATCAACGGATCCAATTCATATTCATTTTCCGCCTTCCCTTTGAATTCCTCTGATCGATCCCGATCGTTGGATGATGCCATCCAACGACCACACTCCCTCCACGTGCCTTCTGAAGCAGTTAAGCTATACATACAGGATTTTATAATATTGTTTGTATTTTTGCAGGGTTTTATGGTTTTTTCCGCTATGTCTGAAGAAAATTTGAAGGCAGAGGGTGACGATCATTCCGCCTTCGATTCATCAAAGAAAATCCTTCGCAGGGTTTAAAATTCACTTTTCATCAGTGATTCACAAGGCATTGATGCCATATCATCCCTGCGCGACCCTGCATACCAGCAAAGCACATTGAATTAGACACAAATCAAAGAGTATCAGTGCCAAAGACAAAAATATATCAAAACAGGAAATTAAAGACAGATCTATAGGGATTATGGCTAAAATGGATTATCAGAAGCCTAAAACACAGTTTAAAGAAAATCATGAGTGTTTTATCAGATATAAAGCATATTCTGCCACATCAGGGGCTAATTAAATTCCCCAGCCATCACAGAGCCACCTACAACCTCAAAAAAATCAGAGGAAAGTCGAAGTTATTATCAGACCAGGAGATATTTTGCATCATACAGCTGAACAATTATTTCAACCAAAGGAACTTATTGTAGCTATCAGCATAAGTTATTACAAGGATGACGAGGAGCCTCAAAGTCAACAAATTTTTTCTAGCAAACCTAATAGTTAATGTAAATGATTTTATACAGAGGACACCTATGTAAGTTGCTTCATTGAGCCCCCAAAGGCCAAGAAGCCATTTAAGTCTGTATTAATTAGTTTTTGAGATATTTTATCAGATCTCACCTCCTCATTCTTCTATATATACTTCCGAAGAAGATGAGTAAGGGGTTGGTTGATCACTAGTTGTAATATTGGAACTCTCTGAAATAATAAATAGTCTGTTGAACTTGAAGAAGAAATTAAAGTCTTGGACGTCTTGATGATGTTGTTGCATGTTTTTTATTGTGAAGGCTCTATCATTGGATCCATGAGCTTGGCTGTTGGTGAAGTTTTCTGAACTGTTTAATGTTTTCCCCTGTTTTCATTATGTTCCATAATTTCTTACTACAGTAGGTTGAAAGTTTTAGGCTAAGAAATGACTCTTGGAAGCACCTTAGACTTGTTCATCCTTCATTGTTTCATGTTTTCTTCCGCCGAAGTATTTTAGAGTCTTAAACCTCTCTCTTTAGTCTTCATGCTTGTTTATTTCCTTAATAGTTCGAATAGTTGGTTTCAGCATGATTTATGGTTCTCCCTGCTTGTCTGCTGCCACTTTAAAACTGTTATTGAAGTCTTCCTTTGAAGTTTTCTATTTACAGTGAGTCAAGGAGGTATGTTTGATCTTGCGCTTTGTCCTTACTTAAACAGTTGTCTCAAAGGTCTTTATAGTTGTAATCATAGATGTGTTAGGTGTTCCCTCTTCTATGACTGCAGTTATCAGTGAATCTTTTATGTTTTCTAAGTCATTTGAAATAAAATCTTTGAGGAAATAGGGTGTTCCCCGAATCTTAGATTTCATTTTAAAAGTTGTTTTGAAATCATTATTTGCTTAAAGGTGTGATTTGTAGAATTCATGGTTAGCCCTATCTATCAAATAAGCTCTTTATTGTTCAAATTGTGCTTTCAAATTCCCTTTGTTTGAGAATTAAAACTTCTCTTTCCAAATCATTGATGTCCATATCATTCCAAAAACCAAAGGATCATGTGGCCAAGTTAGATTTTCCCTCTGATATCCCAAATCCATTGATGAGTATGTTATGACCTCTTCTTGACTCCATTTCCCAATGAACCAGATGTTTCTCCTTTCTATATATCTTTCCTAGACCTTTCATGTTCTGCTATATCAATTCAACGAAACAAACAATCAAACACCTGCACTTAATAACTAGTCTAAAACCAATATTCAAAGCACACAAGATAAACCTTTGCTAAAACAAATAAATTAAGAGATCCTTCTGTGAGAACAAGAGGACTAGATCCTGGACCTCTAAAGATTGGTTCTGATTTTGCCTTGTCTTTTTATTTGCCAAACTATCAAAACACGGGACACCAACATAATGGCAATCACTTGGTGCCTTTTCAGTTAGTGACAAACGAAGTAACCTTAGGATTCTCATTAAACCTTATCAAACCTTGAAGGAATCAGTTACCAAGCCATAAGAGTGAACTCTGTATGATTAAACACCTTAGCTAAGTGTCAAATCACATTTAGGACACTCTCTTAACCTGTAAGACTGAAATAACTCAGAAAAACCCAAAATATTTCAGTTTGGCTTCACAATAAGCATGGTGGTGGAAACATCCAATATCTTACCTTCATAAAAGCTAAAAAGTTTCCACCTGGCGACTCCACTAGCCCCAGTAGGCCTTTTACTCATCTAGGTTCCCAGATCTCTTCAGGACTGTGTTAACCAGCCATGAAGAAGTTTAGAAGCCTAGTCCCTTACTAGATAAGACATCGTGAGAGGTAAAATTCCCAAAAACAATCTCTAAAACCTTAACCTCTCTCATTTTGGAAAAAACACTCTGGCTTCACATAGGATTAACACTAGATCCCATCCATACCCGAATCCTCCTTTAATCGTTGACAATCCTGAGAGAATTCTGTGGCAGACTTCTAACTCTGGAAAATCAGCTGCTAATAGGATCCTCTTAAGAACAAAATGTCCCTGAAAACCTTGTTGTCTTGGAGGATTCACACTTTGATTTACACCATACGAAGAACATATTCAGAACTAAATCTCAAGGTGATTTCAACCAAACTGATCTTGACATTGCAGAATTGCAACAATGCTTCAGTAGAGAAGCCTCACCTTCCACTCCTCCTGACTCCCAGCTTATTCATCACTTTAGCCTTTTCCATAACAAGTCTCCTCAAAATCAGTTTATTGGCCCAAGTGTTTCTTCCACTCCAATTCATACTACCACTGTGCAAAACACTCCTGTTCAACCCACTTTCACTACTGTAAATCCACCTCTTGTAAATCCACCCTTATTTCTAACCATGGCTACATGGTATGCCCCATTAGTGTTACCACAACCTCTGCTTCCCTTACCAAATGATTACCAATCCAAAATCCCTCATTTCACTAGAAAAGAGTCTACAAGAGCTCAACATCATGTAGATGGGATGGAAGATGCCTTTGATTACATGGAGATAGAGGAAGAAACTGTGAAGACGAGGATCTTCGCTCAAAGTTTGGGAGGAGATGTAAAGAAATAGTTTAAAAACTTACCTCCTAACAACATAAATGATCTCTCTGCCTTGCATCAAACATTCATCAACAAGTGGGAACTCAAAATAAACCCCCTCCAAATACTAGCAGAATATAGCAGCCTCAAGAGAAATAAAGGGGAGAGTGTCCATGATTACTCCACTAGGTTCAATAGCATTTACAACGCTCTCCCACCTCACATGAAACCTCCTCAAGGCATGGCCTTGGTAAGGTATCCCGAAGGCCTTGATGCTAAAATGACTTATGAGTTAAGGGGGAGAGATTACTTAAACTTAGAAGACATGCAGAAAGGAGCTTTGAGTGTAGAAGAAAACATAATCGAGAAAAGAAATAGGTTGAGATTAGAGAAGAGGGTAACTTATAATGATGACCTTCTACTCTCAACCTCAGCTTCTAACACAAAAATTGACAACCTAGTAAAGGTAGTGATGGAAAGGATGCTTGAAAAGATAAATTTGAATGAGAGACTGCCACCAAGATAACCTCAAAATAACCAAAACAGAAATAGAAATCAGAATTATAGAAGAGAAAACAATCAAGATAAGCAAAAGGAAAGCGACCAACAAATTAGACCCCCATTCCAACAGAACTATGTATATCAATATGAGGAATATAGGGAGTTGGAAAGGTTGGAAGAATCTCATGTAAATTTGATTGGATCAGACGGTGGGCATGATGTTTTCCTCACTAAGGAAGAACAAGGTTTTTTCTCTTATGATCAAAATACAAACAGCTATGAAGATTCTGATGACTATAGACTGGGGTTTGAAAATGCAATCATGGAGGTGCACAAACAGTATGATCTTAGGAGCAAGGGGAACATAGATAATTCAAAGGATAAAAACACTAATTCTGTTGTTAAGAAAAACACAGAAACTCAGCCCAAAAAGACAGCAGAAAAGACCAACATTTTGACCAAGAAATCATACATAAACAAAGACAAAGGTGTCCAGCAAGATGTTGAACAGAGTACCCCTAACACTTCAGCTAGTGGTCCTAATAAAACTATCCCAATTACCAGTCCAAACAAGGTTCAACAAATAAAAAATGCCGAAAGGAATTCAATTGAAAAGACAGATGTAAATATGAAAAAGTCTATTGTTCCTTTCAGTCTTGAGGGAGATATTGTTAAGATAAAAATTATCATTCCCCTAGCTGAACTAGTAACCCAAGAAGTGTACAAAAACCAAGTTTTGAAAGCTTTGAACCTAGGAAGTGATACTAACACCTTAAACTTGACAAATGACAAACCTGATTTGTTGTTTGGTCCAGAAGTTGAAAGGAAATACCAAGAAGGGGTTGTCCCTCCCTTCTATGTTAGCTTGAACATACATGAGAAAATTTTACACAATGCCATGTTAAACTCAGGAGCTTCACACAATCTAATGCCCAAGGTAGTGATGGAAAGCTTAGGCTTAGAAATTACTAAACCATACAAAGACTTGTATTCCTTTGACTCAAGCAGAGTCAAATGTTTGGGTTTAATTAAAGATTTGTGTGTTAACTTATCCCAAATTCCTGCTAAGAGTTTAGTCATGGACATAGTTGTAGCTAACATTCCCCCTAAGTATGGCATGCTCTTAT
Source organism: Pinus albicaulis (assembly GCA_034641835.2). Taxonomy (NCBI): domain Eukaryota; kingdom Viridiplantae; phylum Streptophyta; class Pinopsida; order Pinales; family Pinaceae; genus Pinus; species Pinus albicaulis. Next base: position 630,227,736 of record CM076581.1, on the reverse strand, counting down.
CAAGATCTTGGGGAGCCAAACTTCAGGGAAGCCTTCAAATGGACATGTCTTATGCCACCATTCCCGTTTTTAACCAAAACAGAAGACTATATAGGGAATCTCACATGAAGTACATGGTGAGCAACATAGACAAACCAAACAACTCTCCAATATATTCTATTCAATCAAGTTTATATTCCTTTATCTTATGTAACGAAGATGAAATTACTCAACAAGATAAGGAAAACCTGGACCCAATCAGTTCACCAGAACAATCCAATCTTCCCCTCAATCAAATGCAAAACATTGAAAATCAACAGCAACGAGAGAATGAAAACAAGGATGACATACTTTGGAAAATAAACTTTGATGGATCTTGTAATAAAACAAATGCAAGAGCAGGTGTGTGGATTCAAAATACAAAACAGAGTTTTTCATACAAATTGGATTTCCCATGCACTAACAATATTGCTGAGTATGAAGCACTTCTCCTAGGCTTACAACTGCTTAAACAGTTAGAAGCCCAAAGGATATCAATCTTAGGATATTCTGAACTTATCATAAGAAAAATAAAAGGAGAATACTCAGCTAAAAATCCGAGGCTTACGAAATATCGAAACGCTGCCCTTGATCTATTGAAAACCTTTGAAAAGTATGAACTTATTTTCATTCCAAGAGAATTGAATCATCTAGCAAATGAACTCGCTTTCAATGCCAGCAATTGCCAGATACCTGAAATAAATGAACAACTCAGTGTGAAGGTAAAACGTAGGCCTGTTGTGCCTGATAACGAAGATCACTGGCAAGTGTTTGATTCTGACAAACACATAGATGATTTCTTGAAATCAGAAAATGATTTCAGCATACCAATGTCAGAAACCAGCCATAAAGAAAATTGCTTGTATATTGAACAAATCCCAGAAGTTGAAATGACATATACTGTAGTACATAGAGTTTTTCAAAGACATAATTACTTTTGTTCCACATACTGTTGTCAAGGACATTCTAAGTGAAGACCCTGATGGTAAAAGGGGAAAATGGATTGCAACTATTCTTGAATATGACGTAGAAATCAGACCCACCAAACTAGTTAAAGGGTAGGGATTAGCAAAACTTATGGCTGAGTCTAACTTCCAAGCACTAGACATGAATATGGTGGATGTGTTGGAAGAAATAGAAGAATCTACTGCTCCTTTTATTGAAGAAACATTTATAAATTCTCCTTGGTATGCTGACATTATTTATGTGCTTTTATATTGAAATGCCCCCTCTTCTTTGTCCAAAACTAAAGCTAGATTTTTGAAACAAAAAGTTTTGAGTTTCTGCATTGTAGATGGGATATTATATTGGAAAAATGTTGTTGGAATTTTGCTTAAATGTTTACTTGAAGATGATGCAGGAAAAATCATACATGAGTTGCATGACGGAGAATGTGGAGGACACCTCTACTAGAAGGCCACAGCGAACAAAATTCTTAGATCTGGTTACTATTGGCCTACCCTTTTCCCAGACACTCAGAAGTTGGTCATGTCTTGCCATAAGTGTCAATTTTTTTATGGCAAAAGAAAACTCCTTCCCTTACCCTTACATCCCATCAGAGTTGAGGCACCTTTTCAACAATGGGGTTTAGACTTCATTGGGGAAATTCACCCATCCTCCTCAGCTCAACATAAGTGGATCCTCATAGCCATTGACTTCTTTACCATGTGGATAGAAACTATACCTTCCAGAAATGCTAATGACTTTGTCATTATCAAGTTCCTTGAAACAAATATCCTATCTAGATTTGGTTGTCCTAGAAAAATCATAACAGATAATGCTGCTTCTTTTAAATCTAAAAAGATGGTTGATTTCTATTACAAATACCACATAACTTTGGGCCATTCCACTGCTTACTATCCCCAAGGAAATGGATTAGCTGAATCTTCCAACAAGAGCCTCATCAATATCATTAAAAAACTGTTGGAACAAAATCAGAAATCATGGCACAGTAAACTGGTTCATGCCTTATGGGCTGATAGGTTAACTACAAAGAAATCAATAAACATGTCCCCCTATCAGCTAGTCTATGGTATGGACGCAGTTTTTCCCTCCTCATTAGGAGTTCCAGTCATGAAACTCCTTCAAGAAGTGCAGATTGAAGAGAATGATATGCAGAGAAGAATCAACCAAACGATCCATTTACAGTAGACCAGAGAGGAAGTCTATGAGAGAACACAGTTGGTACAAGAAAATATGAAGAAGCTATTTGATAAGAGGACTAAGGCAAACAATTTCCAAATTGGAAATGTTGTTCTTAAATGGGATTCAAGAAGATAAGAGAAGGGAAAACATGGCAAGTTTGAGAACTTGTGGAAAGGGCCCTATATTATTCATGTTGAGAGGGGTCACAATGCATTTTTCCCGAAAGAATTGAATGGAGAAGACTTATATGGAGGTCCTGTAAATGGCAGGATGCTCAAGCATTACTTCTGCCAAGAGTCTTGAGTTTAAAGCATTTTATTTTTCATTATCAATATCATAGTCTAGACATTGCTTTTAAAGTTGGAAAAATCAAAAATACAAAAACAAAGAAAAGAGAGAAAAGAGGGCAGATTGTAAAAACAAGAAAGGTATAGCCCCATACCAAAAAGAGAAACAAATCTGAAAGTGTGCAAGCTTAAATGCCACTCTTGAAAAACACACTTCTAGTTAGTCAAACAGCCTAATCTTGAGTAATTAGCTTTAAATTTTCTGTTGATAGGTTAGTAAATTCGATTTGCCAAACTATTTAATCTTGGCTTATCAGTAAATAGTTTAGGATAGAAATTAAATGTTCAAACATGCTCAAAATCTGAACCTGAGTTCCAAGGAGAAAATGACTCAAATCTGTTTCAAGTTCTGAGTCAAAGGATGTAAAATTCTGGTTCTAATCAGCCCAAAGTCTGAACCAATTAATAAAGGAAAGACAACTCAATAAAGAGTCAAAACAGAGCTAAATAAAGGAGGAAGGAAACGTTTTAAAATCTCAGATCTCAAACCTCCCATTTTTGTTTTAAATTTTCTGCAAAATAAATGTCTATGTGCAGCTTGTTTTTATGCCATAGATCACAGCAAGTCAAAACAACTTAATCTTGACTTGACTGTTTTTAAATATATGTTTTAGAATTTAGAGAAATAAGGTCGGTTGGACAGTTTAATCCCAACAGATAATAGATTAGGTATAGAATCATATGGGCTCAATCGTCTAATCTGAGTTCATGGAGAAATAAGAAGTAAAAATAGATTAGATTTCCTGCTTTCAAAAAGAATAAAATGTTGTGAAAGAGTTTGCCAATCCAAGTGCACTCTAATGAAGAAAAAATGTTAGATCAGTAGGATTGGGTAGGTAGAAATATTGTATTGATGAGGGTCCATTGTTTTCATGGCTGCTAATATATTTTCAAAACCAGATCATCCCAGCAAAGGAAGGGCAGCCCAATGGATGAGGCAACTGATCAGCCTTCCAGAAAATCCAAGTCTGAAATTCTTGATGCCTTCAAAAAATGCACCATCCCCAAGTGGAGCCACTGTTAGCCACTTATAAATTCTGTTATACCAAGTGGTGGCTAAATGATTTTGGATAGCCTTCAAAAAACAATTTCATTTGCTAAAAATTGTTGATGCTTAAAGTCTTTTGATAATATCCTATCCTTTGTATAAACTTCACTGCCTTTTCCCCCTTTTCAACTTAGAAATCCTGCTGATTCCCAAGAAAGAATACTGTTACTACCACCATTTTCCTTTTTTCCCGCTTCTGCCAAAACTAACCTCATCTTTGCCTTTTCTTTTCCCATGAAAACCTTCATTCTCATGTTTTCCCCTTCTCCCTTCATCAAAACCCCTTTGATAAGGTCTAAGACCTTTTCTTAGCCTTATCAAAACCCTCAAACTCCTTTCAAAACCATTAAAAATCCATAAAAATACATTGTTTATGACTTAAGCCCCCTTGGGCTAAGTCTTTAACCCTCCCTTCCATATGTCTTGGTGCTAGAACCGAGCACCAACCCTCCAAGCGCTTATCGCATCACTCGATGCCGATTAGCCCTTGATTTTAAAAAACCCCCAGTCATATGTTCTCCCATATAACCCATGGCCCCGCAGCCGGGCGCCTAACCATATTTTATATTTTTCCCGCCCCCAAAAATATTAAAACCTTATGTTATTTTGAAACTTCAGACTTTTTATTATTTCCTAAGGTTTTCCGCCGGTCCAAAATTCAAAGCTCTCTCCACCGTTGATCTGATCTGCAGATCGACGGCACGCAATCCATCACCCGGTGGTCCTCGCCGTCCACTCACCATTGCAAAACCACGCGGTATCCATCGCACCGCTTTTGAGCGCGGGGCCGTTTTTTCCATTTCACAGCGATTCCATACGCTGGCTGATACGTGTTTTGGGCACTGTTCACAAAACCGCCATCCATCGCATGCTAAAGATCGGACGTGGACCCGGCGCGATATTGACGTCCACCGTCCGATCTGAGGCCACCCATCGGACGGCGACCGCTCGACAAAGAAGCCCGACAGTTAACCAGGCTACGACGCGACATTTAAAAGATCTCCGTCGTCAATCTGATCTGCAGATCGACAACCCACCATTCATCGCCCTGATTCCTCCGCTTTGACTTTTCGCCTCCGCTCCTGACCGTCGATCTCTGCGCGATCGATGGCTGCAATTCATATTCCTTTTCCGCCTTCCCTTTGAATTCCTCTGATCGATCCCGACCGTTGGATGATGCCATCCAACGGCCACGCTCCCTCCACGTGCCTTCTGAAGAAGTTAACCTATACATGCAGAATTTCATAATAGTTGTTTGTATTTTTGCAGGGTTTTATGGTTTTTTCCGCTATGTCTGAAGAAAATTTGAAGGCAGAGGGTGACGATCCTCCCGCCTTCGATTTATCAAAGAAAATCCTTCGCAGGGTTTAAAATTCACGTTTCATCAGTGATTCACGAGGCATTGATGCCATATCATCCCTGCGTGACCCTGCATACCAACAAAGCACAATGAATTAGACACAAATCAAAGAGTATCAGTGCCGAAGACAAAAATATATCAAGACAGGAAATTAAATACAGATCTATAGGGATTATGGCTAAAATGGATTATCAGAAGCCTAAAACATAGTTTAAAGAAAATCATGAGTGTTTTATTAGATAGAAAGCATATTCTGCCACATCAGGGGCTAATTAAATTCCCCATCCATCACAGAGCCACCTACAACCTCAAAACAATCAGAGGAAAGTCGAAGTTATTGTCAGACCAGGAGATATTTTGCATCTTACAGCTGAACAGTTATTTCAACCAAAGGAACGTATTATTGTCAGACCAGGAGATATTTTGCATCATACAGCTGAACAGTTATTTCAACCAAAGGAACGTATTGTAGCTGTCAGCAAAAGTTATTACAAGGATGACGAGGAGCCTCGAAGTCAACAAATTCTTTCCAGCAAACCTAATAGTTAATGTAAATGATTTTATATAGAGGACACCTATGTAAGTTGCTTCATTGAGCCCCCAAAGGCCAAGAAGCCATTTAAGTCTGTATTAATTAGTTTTTGAGATCTTTTATCAGATCTCACCTCCTCATTCTTCTATATATGCTTCTGAAGAATATGAGTAAGGGGTTGGTTGATCACTAGTTGTAATATTGGAACTCTCCAAAATAATACATAGTCTGTTGAAGTCTAAGAAGAAATTGAAGTCTTGGACATCTTGATGATGTTGTTGCATGTTTGTTACTGTGAAGGCTCTATCATTGAATCCATGAGCTTGGCTTTTGGTGAAGTTTTCTGAACTGTTTAATGTTTTCCCCTGTTTTCATTATGTTCCATAATTTATTACTACAGTAGGTGTTGAACCTTTAATTAAACTGAGAGGGGGGGAGGGGGGGTGAATCAGTTTAATGCATTCCTGATATTTTAAAACTTTTCATTAAGCTATTTACACCTTCATTTCATATCCAATTTAATGTGCAAGTAATCTTAGAATGCAAGCAGCAAGTATTAGTTTAATATAGCAGTAGACTTAATATGAGAGTTGCAAGTATTAAGCAGATGATACATATCAGATTCAATACATAACTATCATGTACAAAGACACCAGATATAAGTGGAAACCCATAACGGGAGAAAACCACATCTTATTATTGTTGTGATGCAAAGGAAAGCTCGTGCTCCCTCTCACCACTGTTTTTCTGTAGGCACCAACCTACAGGAGGCTCCAACCTCAATTCTACAAGCTACAACTTGCAAGGAAGCACCAACTCCCTTCAATTTTCTGTAGGCACCAACCTACAGGAGGCTTCAACCTTTGTCAGCTACAACTGACAGCTATTAAGCTGAATGTTTGCTGATTTACTCCAGATATCAGCTCTGTTCTGTATCTGCTCTTCTTCTCTTAATCTTCTCTGCTTTATTCTTCTATATTCTGCATTCTCTATATCTTCTCTCTCTCTCTCTCTCTCTCTCACTGTCTTGAGCTTATCAAATTGATCTTATATAGGAATTCTCACAAGACTGTTTGTATTCCTCTAGGAATTCGAAATGAATGGTCATACCTCTTGGTCTTCTGCCTCCTCATTTCTTTGTCCAACTCAATTTAAAATCATAATAATATGTACAATATTTCATGCTACAGTGGAATTTTTGTCTTTTCTTTAGGATACCTGCCTTTGCATCACAAACAATAAAAAATTAATTACAACATTTACTTTCACATTTTAATTACATATTTCAATTTCACTCAGCTACTTTTCCGAATTTTGGCTTTACTGGATTTGTCTTTTCTTGCTGCTGTTAAGAACCTGTTCTGCATACCTTGGTTCACTGTAGTTGTGTGCACCTGTGAATGTATACCTGTCAAACCTGTAATCTCAGTTTATCTCTGCATGCTCTCCTCTTCTTTTTCCTTTTCCATAATTGCATTTAAGTTTTCATGCTCAATCATATTCCAACTTGGGCAATCTCTCTCTCTGCACTTATTCTACGCTGGCAATTTCAATTAAGTAAGGCTAGCTATTTTCTCGGTTGGTACTCAGATAATAATCAATAAATCTAAGGGTTTATTTTAATGCCTCCTCTAATAATGTGCTCTCCAAGACATACATATATCACTGCGTTCTTTAATTACTCGCAACCTTAATATATATCAATGCAAATAACCCGGCGTCGAACATATACATATATACGATCAACCTTATCATATAACCCTCGGTGATAAATATTTAAAATATATTGTATTTAATCCATTGCACAGGTTAATATGTCTCCGTCGTTATACATAAGTTCTTTTATACTCCGCCGGGCCTTATACTAAATTAATAACCCAACTTCATTACTTATATTTCCGCCGGACCCACAATGCCTTCAACCGCCAATCGAATGCACACAACATACATGACTTATCGTCCACGCACCTTTATTAAACCTCGTGCAAGTCCTGTGATCGCCCACCGTTGGATAGCCTTTGCCCAGATCAACGGATCTTATTCATTTCGCTGGGCGTCTTCCGCCGATCGTTAATGCGCGAAATTTCATTTTAATCAAAACCGCTTGGGACACGCGGCCAAATCCTAATGGAATCGCTCTGATTCCACAGATACCACCTTCCATATAAAAGTGGCGCGGAAAATACCAGAAACCGCCGTCACTGTTCCCCGTTCCTACTCGTGGTTCCGTTGCTTTACTCCAGGTTCCGGTCCTCCACGATTTCATATACATATAACTTTTCATCGTATTTCAGTTATATATATGACTATGGTTCCTTCCGCCTTTATTAAAAACAAATCGCTCATATTTCAATGTATTGTCGTATTCGATTCCGCTCCAATGCTCCGGGTTCCGCTGCCTATTTAATGTACAGAGGTTCTATCAAACTGTTAACCCCGAAACTTGTGAGATAATCAATACCACGACATCATTGGCTACCAGAGTTCAGAGATTGAGCCATTACACAGAGTCGACACCTTTCATCACAATCTTCCACCGTAATTTATCTTGCTGGTAACTACAGGTATGGCTACGCATAACTAATGACTTTCAGTAGGCATCAATTTATTCCAATCCCACACAGAATCACGGCTCATACATTCCACATAGTCACTTTGTGTTCCATTGCGGGTTCAACGGTCTATCCACACATAACCCTCGCCACAGAGTTTATTTATTCGACACAAAAACCTCGCCACAGATTTTATTTACACACCATACCTCAAAATTGCACACTACAACATCATAGACCCATTTAGACCCCCAATTACAGAATCTCATGTAATGCAAAACTTCTTCACTACTATGCACCTTGAATAGCTCTTTACATCAATTCATTTCCTTTGCTTCCTCTGCTTTTTCTTTGTTGCCTCTGCTTCTTCTCTGCTGCCTCTGTTCTTTGCCATCTCCTTGCAACTGTTCCTGTCTCTGCATCTGTTACCTCCTTTTCCATCAATGACAACATTTCCAACAGTCTCCCCCTTTGGCATTGATGGAAATACTTTTTCTCTGTTTCCCTGCTCTTTCTGCTGTTGTTTGCTCATCCTCCCCCTTTGACATCAATGGCAAAGGGCTGCTTTTTGCATTTCCCATCTCTGAGTTATGTTTAGGCCCTCTTCTGCATGCTGCTCCATAGTGATGTAAAAGACTTGTTGAGAGAACACTTTGAATTTGAATATACATTGTAAATTGATACAGTTCTAGGATAATAGCTTGGTGTTCTTTTGCTTTAATCCTTTGATCCTGAGGACCTGATTCATGCTTTCCTTGCTGGCTGTTCTCCCCCTGGAATGATATTTTCGTTTTGTTCTCCCCCTGAAATTGTGCTTTCTCTTTATATCAGAGAGTAGCATCTGTAGATACTACCCCTAGTTTATCTCTCAAGTATTCGAATGGTTCTCTTGCAAGTGGTTTAGTAAATATATCTGCTCTCTGTTCTTTTGTTGGTACATAGTCCAGTTTTACTATCTTCTGAGCCACTTGTTCTCGGAGGAAATGATACTTGATTGGTATATGTTTAGTTTTTGAGTGAAGTACAGGATTTTTAGATATACTTATAGCACTTGTATTATCGCATTTGATTGAAATAGGCTCATCAATGCTTACCTTCATGTCTTGAAGAGTTTGCTTCATCCACATGACTTGTGTACAACATGCTACTGCTGCTATATATTCTGCTTCAGCTGTAGACAGAGAGATGGATGTTTGTTTCTTGCTTAACCAAGCAACTAGGCTTTCTCCTAGATAGAATGCACCTCCACTTGTACTTTTTCTGTCATCCACACAGCTGGCCCAATCTGCATCTGTGTATGCTGTTAAAGTGAAGCTTTTGCCTTTAGGATACCAAAGCCCATACTGTGTAGTTCCTTGTAGATATCTGAATATTCTTTTGACTGCAAGAAGATGATTTTGTTTAGGTGCTGCTTGATATCTAGCCACTAGTCCTACTGCTAGCATGATGTCTGGTCTTGAAGCTGTCAAATACAGTAGGCTTCCTATCATGGATCTGTAGAGTTTTTGGTCTACATCTGTAGACCCATCATCAACACACAACTTGCATCCCGTGATCATGGGGGTAGTCACAGGTTTGCAGTCCTCCATTTTGAATCTTTTCAGCATTTCTTTTAAGTATTTTTCTTGAGAGATGAATGTGCTTGTGTTCTTTTGCTGAATTTGCAGTCCCAAGTAGAAACTGAGTTCTCCAATCATAGACATTTCAAACTTTGTTTTCATCTCATCAGCAAACCCTTTTGCTAGTTCATATTTGTTGCTTCCAAACATAATATCATCAACATACACTACACAATCAGGAGTTCATTTTCATGGGCTTTTATATATAGATTGTTGTCTACTCCACCTCTCTTAAAACCCTGTTTTTGCAAATATTTATCCAGTCTTGAGTACCAAGCACGAGGAGCCTGTTTCAGTCCATATAGGGCCTTTTTCAGTCTGCATACATAGTCTTCTTTGTCTGTCAATGAGAAGCCTTCTGGTTGTTCCATGTATACTTCTTCTTCTAGATCTCCATTAAGAAAATCAGACTTTACATCCATTTGATATACCTTGAAGTCTTGGTAGCATGCAAATGCCAGGAACATTCTGATAGCTTCCATTCTGGCTACTAGGGCAAATGTTTCTTCATAATCAAGTCCTTCAATTTGTGAGTATCCTTTGCAGACCAGCCTGGCTTTATTCCTGATTACTTGACCTTGCTCATTCATTTTGTTTTTGAATACCCATTTTGAACCAATGATATTCTTCTCAATTGGTCTAGGAACTAGTTCCCAGGTATTGTTCTTCTCAATTTGGTCCAATTCTTCATTCATTTCTTTTACCCAATACTTTTCCTTGCTGGCTTCTTCAAACTTCTTTGGCTCTATTTGTGATAACATTGCTATGTATACTTCTTATGTCTGTTCAGCTAGTTGCCTTCTTGTTTTCACTCCTACACTCTTGTCTCCTATGATTTGATCTTCTGGATGGTTCTTTTGAGTGCATCTTGAGGGGGTTTTTGAGCTTAGTTCAGCATTTTCTGATGTTTTGCTTATTTCATCATCATCTTGGTCCTCTTATTCATGATTTTCAGGATGGCTGTTGCAGTCTGTATCTCTTGTCTTGTTTGGGAGTTCTTCATCAAATCTTACATCAATACTTTCTACAATTTTCCGAAGAGTCTTGTTGTAGCACCTGTACCCTTTACTTTTGGATGCATAACCTAGAAATATTCCTTCATCAGCTCTTGCATCAAATTTTCCAAGATTTTCATCATTATTCTTTATGTAACACTTGCTACCAAAGATCCTGAAGTGTTTGATTGATGCAGGTTTACCATGCCATAGCTCATAAGGTGTCTTATCACTGTTAGGTCTTAAATGAGCTTTGTTTAGAATATGTACTGCTGTGTGTACAACTTCTGCCCAAAATGTTTGAGTAAGGTTATTCTCTTGCATCATAGCTCTGGCCATTTGTTGTACAGACCTGTTTTGTCTCTCTGCTACTCCATTCTGTTGAGGTGTCCCTGCAATGGTAAATTGTTGCTTTATTCCATGTTCATTACATAGGTCTGCAAAGTCATAGTCTGTGAATTCTCCTCCTCTATCTGATCTGATACATTTTAGCTTGCATCCAGTTTGATTTTCTGCTAATGCTTTGAATATCTTAAACTTTTCCAGTGCTTCTGATTTGTTCTTGAGAAAAGCAACCCATGTCATTCTGGAGAAATCATCTATTATCAACATGAAGTAGGATTCTCCACTTGGTGTCTTGGTTCTAGCAGGTCCACACAGATCCATGTGCACAAGCTGGAGTGGCCTTCTTGTTGATAGCTCATCTTTAAATTTAAAGGATGTGCGAGTCTGTTTCCCCAATTGAAAAGATTTGCATATGGTATTTGAAGGCCTTTTTATTTCAGGCATATCTCTGACAGCTTTCTTCTTACTCAGTCTGATGATATGGTCGAAGCTGAGATGTCCCAGTCTCCTATGCCATAACCATGACTCCTCAAGTTTGCTAAGATGGCAGGCTTCATCCTCCTCTTTCACTATGTACACATTACTCTCTGTTCGGACACCTTTGAGTAGAGTCTTTCCTATTGTGCTTGATCTGACTTCACAATCTTGTGCTCTAAAGAGAACTTCATAGCCTTTGTCACACATCTGACTGACACTCAGTAAATTTTCTTTCAGCCCATCTACAAATAGTACATCTTGGGCTTTTCCTCTTCCATTATCTATGCTAACTGAGCCTTTTTCCTTGATCTTACCTGATTTATCATTGCCAAAAGTAACATTGCTAGATTTCTTTTCATCAAAAGTTATAAACTTGCTTTTGTCTCCAGTCATGTGTTTTGAGCAGCCACTGTCCAAATACCATTGACTCTTCAAATCTTGAGCAGTTAAAGCCAAGTCACATTTATTCACCTTCTTTATCCGCTGGAGGCCCCCTTTTGTTTGGTATCTTTTGTGAGGTGATGAATTATATCCCTTTAGAGAACACTTGGAAGATATATGTCCAACTTGATTGCATATACAAAATTTGATTATAGTTTTTGCAGAATTGTGAGCATGAACAAAATTGCTTTGACTCATAAACCTCCTTGAGGTATTGAACATCAGTCTTTGTCCATACTTTCTACATTCAATAATTCTATGGCCAAAATCCTTACAATAAAAACAATAACCATAGAAATTACTTGCATACCTGATGTAAGGTTGTCTCTTCCATGCTTGCATCTTTTGCTGGTTTGAATCATTCCTCCTTGCATGACAATATGCATCAATGTGTCCCGGCTTGTGGCAGGCATAACAGGTGGCATTCTTCATAGGAGGCAAGAATCTCCTTTGATGGCTTCCAAATTTGATATAATCAGGAATATATGATCCTTTCTCTGTTGTCTTAGTATTTGTTACAATCTTTGTTATTAGAGGTTTCTTCTGGTCTCTGTCTTTCTCATTACATGTTTCTTCCTTTGTAGGAATTATTTGAGTTGCTTCATTAGCCTTCTTTGCTTTCACAAAAATTATATTTTTGTTTTCCTTTACTTGATTCTCCTTCATAGCCTATCCCAGTTTTTATTAGAGGAGATTTTTGAGCATCCAAGATTTCATTCAACTTACCAGAACTTGTCATTTGAGAAGGGTATATAGAAACTTTTTGTTGAGCACTTTCTAATTTCCTTCTCAGACACAGAATTTCTTCTTCCAGCTTCTCTTGTTCTCGAGTTTTATCTTTGATTTGCTGAAGTAGCATATCTTCTATATTCTTGGCTTCTTCAAGATTTACCTTCAGCTGCATGAGGACTTCTGAATTTTGTTCTTCTTTCACACATTTGAGGAGAATCTCTTTTTGTTTTCTACATTTCAGTTTGAGTCTATCAATCTCTTCTAGAGCACTTCTTAGCTCCCCCTCAAGGTCTACTTCACCTTCTTCTTCTTCTTCTAGCAAGAGTCCTTCAAGATCTTCTATGGCCATTAGCAAAAATTCAGAGGTTCCCTCTTCTCCTGAGGATTCATCTGAGTCTTCAGATGTACTGCTGTCTTGTTGAGCATAGAAGGATTTTTTGCTGAACTTCTTTCCTTTCTGCCAGTACTTTGATTTATTTTTCTCTGACTCTTGAGCCTGATCCCTTATTTTCTTGTGACGACACTTAGCAGCATAGTGTCCCACTCTTCCACAGTTAAAGCATTTGAAGGGGAGTTTACCTTTGTATTTACCTGAGCCTCTATCCAATTTCTTGACAAACTTTTCCTCTTCTTCATTTGAGCAAGAGCATATGTCTCCCTCTTATTCTGTTTTAAAGGCTGCTTCCCTCGTACTAGGCTTCTTCTGTGGGAGCCTCATTTCATAAGCTGTTAGATTTCCAAGTAGCTGGTTCATGGTCAAGGTCTCCCAATCAACTGTTTCTTCTATTGCAGACACCTTTGGATTAAACCTAGATGGAAGAGATCTTATAATCTTTTGCACAATTATACTTTCTGGCATTTTTTCTCCAAGGGCTTTCATATTGTTAATAATTTCTGCAGTTTTTAGGAAGAAACTGGCAATGTCTTCATCATCATTCATTTTTAAGTTTTCAAACTGGGCTCTATATACTTGAAGTTTGGCAGTTTTTACTTTCTGGTCTCCCTCATGTATATTCTCAAGAGTATCCCATATTTTTTTGGCAGTGTCTTTGTGCATTACTGTAATAAACTCTGCTTCACATAATCCATTCAGGAAGGCATTCATGGCTTTTGCATTAGCCACAAAATCTTGTTTTGAGTCTTTTTCTATGTCAGTTGCCTTCGGGGCATATCCTAATTCCACAGCAGCCCAGACTTCTATTCCTAGAGACATTATGTATGTCCTCATTCTGATTTTCCAGAAAGCATAATTTTCACTAGTGAAGAAAGGGGCTTTATTGGTTGAGCATCCTTCTTTACTAGCCATCTTGGGAACCTAGGATCTCCTTTCAGTTGTTAGACTTGTACAAAGGAACCCGCTTTGATACCAATTGTTGAACCTCTAATTAAACTGAGAGGGGGGGGTGAATCAGTTTAATACATTCCCGATCTTTTAAAACTTTTCATTAAACTTATTTACACCTTCATTTCAAACTCAATTTGATGTGAGAGTAATTTTAGAATGTAATCAGAAAGTATTAGTTTAATATAGCAGTAGACTTAATATGAGAGCAGCAGGTATTAAGCAAATGATACATATCAAATCAATACATAAATATCATGCACAGAGACACCAGATATAAGTGGAAACCCATAAAGGGAGAAAACCACATCTTATTATTGTTGTGATGCAAAGGCAAGCTCCAACTCCCTCTCACCACTATTTTTTTGCAGGCACCAACCTACAGGAGGCTCCAACCTCAATTCTGCAAGCTACAACTTGCAAGGAAGCACCAACTCCCTTCAATTTTCTGTAGGCACCAACCTACAGGAGGCTTCAACCTTTGTCAGCTACAACTGATAGCTATTAAGCTTAATGTTTGCTGATTTACTCCAGATATCAGCTCTGTTCTGTATCTTCTCTTCTTCTCTTAATCTTCTCTGCTTTATTCTTCTATATTCTGCACTCTCTATATCTTCTTTCTCTCTCTCTCTCTATTGAGTTTATCAAATTGATCTTATATAGGAATTCTCACAAGACTGTTTGTATTCCTCTAGGAATTCGAAATGAATGGTCATATCTCTTGGTCTTCTGCCTCCTCATTTCTTTGTCCAACTCAATTTAAAATCATAATAATATGTACAATATTTCATGCTACAGTGGAATTTTTGTCTTTTCTTTAGGATACTTGCCTTTGCATCACAAACAATAAAAAATTAATTACAACATTTACTTTCACATTTTAATTACATATTTCAATTTCACTCAGCTACTTTTCCGAATTTTGGCTTTACTGGATTTGTCTTTTCTTGCTGCTGTTAAGAACCTGTTTTACATACCTTGGTTCACTGTAATTGTGTGCGCCTGTGAATGTATACCTGTCAAACCTGTAATCTCTGTTTATATCTGCATGCTCTCCTCTTCTTTTTCCTTTTCCATAATTGCATTTAAGTTTTCATGCTCAATCATGTTCCAACCCAGGCAATCTCTCTCTCTGCACTTATTCTACGCTGGCAATTTCAATTAAGTAAGGCTGGCTATTTTCTCGATTGGTACTCAGATAATAATCAATAAATCTAAGGGTTTATTTTAATGCCTCCTCTAATAATGTGCTCTCCAAGACATACATATATCATTGCGTTCTTTAATTACTCGCAACCTTAATATATATCAATGCAAATAACCCGGCGTCGAACATATACATATATACGATCAACCTTATCATATAACCCTCGGTGATAAATATTTAAACTATATTGTATTTAATCCATTACACAGGTTAATATGTCTCCGTCGTTATACATAAGTTCTTTTATACTCCGTCGGGCCTTATACTAAATTAATAACCCAACTTCATTACGTATATTTCCGCCGGGCCCACAATGCCATCAACCGCCAATCGAATGCACACAACATACATGACTTATCGTCCACGCACCTTTATTAAACCTTGTGCAAGTCCTGTGATCACCCACCGTTGGATAGCCTTTGCCCAGATCAACGGATCTTATTCATTTCGCTGGGCGTCTTCTGCCGATCGTTAATGCGCGAAATTTCATTTTAATCAAAACCGCTTGGGACACGTGGCCAAATCCTAATGGAATCGCTCCGATTCCACATATACCACCTTCCATATAAAAGTGGTGCGAAAAATACCAGAAACCGCCATCACTGTTCCCCGTTCCTACTCGTGGTTCCGTTGCTTTACTCCAGGTTCCGGTCCTCCACGATTTCATATACATATAACTTTTCATCGTATTTCAGTTATATATATGACTATGGTTCCTTCCGCCTTTATTAAAAAAAATCGCTCATATTTCAATGTATTGTCGTATTCGATTCCGCTCCAATGCTCCAGGTTCTTCTGCCTATTTAATGTACAGAGGTTCTATCAAACTGTTAACCCCGAAACTCGTGGGATAATCAATACCACGACATCATTGGCTACCAGAGTTCAGAGATTGAGCCATTACACAGAATCGACACCTTTCATCACAATCTTCCACCATAATTTATCTTGCTGGTAACTACAGGTATGGCTACGCATAACTAATGACTTTCAGTAGGCATCAATTTATTCCAATCCCACACAGAATCACGGCTCATACATTCCACATATTCAATTTTTGTTCCACTGCGGGTTCAACGGTCTATCCACACATAACCCTCGCCACAGAGTTTATTTATTCGACACAAAAACCTCGCCACAGAGTTTATTTACACACCATACCTCAAAATTGCACACTACAGCATCATAGATCCATTTAGACCCCCAATTACAGAATCTCATGTAATGCAAAACTTCTTCACTACTCTGCACCTTGAATAGCTCTTTACATCAATTCATTTCCTTTGCTTCCTCTGCTTTTTCTTTGCTACCTCTGCTTCTTCTCTGCTGCCTCTGCTTCTTCTCTGCTGCCTCTGTTCTTTGCCATCTCGTTGCAACTGTTCATGTCTCTGCATCTGTTACCTCCTTTGCCATCAATGACAACATTTCCAACAGTAGGTTGAAAGTTTTAGGCTAAGAAATGACTCCTGGAAGCACCTTAGACCTGTTCATCCTTCACTGTTTAATGTTTTCTTCCGCTGAAGTATTTTAGAGTCTTAAACCTCTCTCTTTAGTCTTCATGTTTGTTTATTTCCTTAATAGTTTGAATAATTGATTTCAGCATGATTTATGGTTCTCCATGCTTATCTGCTGCCACTTTAAAACTATTATTGAAGTCTTCCTTTGAAGTTTTCTGTTTACAGTGAGTCAAGGAGGTTTGTTATGATCTTGCCCTTTGTCCTTACTTAAAAAGTTGTCTCAAAGGTCTTTATAGTTGTAATCATAGATGTGTTAGGTGTTCCCTCTTCTATGACTGCAGTTATCAGTGAATCTTTTATGTTTTCTAAGTCATTTGAAATAAAATCTTTGATGAAATAGGGTGTTCCCCAAATCTTAGATTTCATTTTAAAAGTTGTTTTGAAATCATTGTTTTCTTAAAGCTGTGATTTTTAGAATTCATGGTTAGCCCTGTCTATCAAAAAGCTCTTTATTTTTAAAATTATGCTTTCAAATTCCCTTTGTTTGAGAATTAAACTTCTCTTTCCAAATCATTGATGTCCATCTCATTCCAAAACCAAGTGATCCTGTGGCCAAGTTATATTTGCCCTCTGATATCCCATATCCATTGATGAGTATGTTATGACCTCTTCTTGACTCCATTTCCCAATGAACCAGATGTTTCTCCATTCTATATATCTTTCCTAGACCTTTCATGTTCTGATGTATCAATTCAACCAAACAAACAAACAAACACCTGCACTTAATAACTAGTCTAAAACCAATACTCAAAACACACAAGATAAACCTTTGCAAACAAACATTTGAGAGATCCCTCTCTAAGAACAGGAGGACTAGATCCTAGAACTCTAAATATTGGTTCTGATGTTGCCTTGTCTTTTTATTTTCCAAACTATCAAAACACGGGACACCAACATCACGCATCTCCTTAAATGTTCCCAGATCATAAATATAGGCAACCAAATGATTTTGAATGGAGTCTATGATATTTATCTCAGTTTTGACCTCACCTTTCTTATACTTCTTCTTTGCAGCAACAGGTGCATTTGAAGGAGGCTTCACCACTCTTCCCTGCACATAGGCCATGGCATCATGCTCTTCCAAAGTCAAGTCCAAAGTCATCTTCCATGCATGATAGTCAGATTTGTCCTTGAGCTTATCCTCAGATTTGAAGTCTCCTTCAATGTCCTTTAGCTTCAATGTCCTTCAATGTCCTTTAGCTTCCCAATGACAATTTCCAATTTAGTCTCCAATAAAAATCACATTAACCATTAATCACATTGATAGAAATTGTAGATAGAACATGAAATAACAAAATGCAGAAGACAGGCCAAGACAAGAGGACACCAGATTTTTCTAATGCCAAGGAAAAACCCCAAGATGGGGAAAACAATTTGATCAATTCTTCTTAATATTATATCAAATGTTCAGCAGAGAGAGAGTACAAAAATTCAAAGTTGAATTGACAAATCAAAGTAAAAAAAATCCTGTCAAATATGCAGTCAAATTCAGCCCTGACCAGAAATTCAAAGACGATCAACTCAACAATAAAACATCCTCAAAGTAGCTAGGTCATACCCAATCAAACTCGGACTGAACAGATGGTCAACATCAGCCTAAAACAATCTCAAAGTCAGTAGCCAAACTTTTTCAAATTCAGCCCTGAAATCTGTGGTCAATCTACAATTATCCTTGTGTTCAAAGTGCTCAGATCACCTTGGTTTCTGTGCCAAACTATATGGCATACCAAAAATGAAATGATTCAAACTATACGGCCTACCTTTCTTTGTACTTCCTAATTTTTCCACCTACGTAATGGTAGTCTTCACAATGGACTTGTTTTTCCGTAAACTTCATCAACGAGGCCATGGAAAAAGAAAATGCACAACATATGTAAGAAATAAATATCAAGGTCATACAAAAAATGAAAATATGAGAGGTTGACTAAATAAATTAATAATAAAGGGAGAAAAAACACTTACCGCTTAATTTAAGAAGACACAGTTGAGAATTGAAGGGAATTGTCAATTCCTTGACAAATCTAAAGGAAGGTGGTTGCTCATCATCATTATCAACATTGGTTGATGATGCATGCTACTTTTCCTTTCTTTTTATTTCAGGACAATTGGATACATAATGTCCAAAATTTTGACAAAAACGCCCTTCTTTTGATCTTGAACAGAAGTTGGTCATCTACTTGAACTCTTCTTGCTAAATTTTCTAGAGTCTTTTTGTCAAATTTTCCAAAGTTCCTTCTTCCCTTTCCTTTTCAACTATGAGTTACAAGGGCTTGTGTTTCCTCATATTGTGAATTTTTTGAGTTGTTCCTCGAAAACAATCTTATTTCTTCTTGAAAACAATCAGTCCATAAATCATCAAATGTGGGTAGTTTTGATTGTGCACAAATTCCTTGAATAAATGGCTCCCATGAGGGAGGAAATGCATTGAGAGTAATTGTATCAAGCTTTGGATCTTTAATGGTCTCCCCAATGGCTACATGCTCATCTCTGAATTGGCAGATTTTCATAAGATACGAGACAACATAATCTGATCTAGTCATTGTGATATTACAAAGATGTATTTTCAAGGCAAAATTCCTTTTGGTATTGTTACTTGCATAAAATTTC
The DNA here is from genome assembly GCA_034641835.2 of Pinus albicaulis. Classification (NCBI taxonomy): domain Eukaryota; kingdom Viridiplantae; phylum Streptophyta; class Pinopsida; order Pinales; family Pinaceae; genus Pinus; species Pinus albicaulis. The sequence continues at coordinate 630,208,452 of CM076581.1, read as the reverse complement.
ACCAAAGCATTATATACTGCCATGGAAATCTTTAATATAGAGACATGAGGAATCACATGATATTTTATGGAACCTACCAAGATTTTCTTGGCCTTAGCTTCATTCATCTTATATTTTGCTTTCCCTTCAACTCCTCTAGAATGACTTTCTTTACATGAACTTGTTAATTTTAGATAACAATGGTATGTTCTATGCTTACAATAATTACTTCAATGTCATTTTTGTAGCTCAATGATAATTTCCACTAAATTTCCAATATCAATCACATAAACCATTAATCACATTGACAATAACTTTAGATATAATATAAACAATAAACTGCAGAAGATAAGCCAAGACAAGAGAACACCAAAATTTGGCTAATGTCAGGGAAAAACCCCAAGATGAGGAAAACCCTTTGATCAATTCTTCTTGTTATAAATATCAAATGTTTCGCAGAGAGAGAGAGTACAATAATACAAATTCAAAGTCAAAATTGACTTGCCAAATCACTATCCAAAACAGTCCTATTAAATTTGCAATTCTGCCCTCAGTCAACATCAGTCAAATCAGCCCTAACCAATCAACAATCAATGGTCAAAGCACCTCTTCTTGAGCTCGGTCAAAGCCAATCAAACTCGACCTTCTTTGCTGGTCAAAGTCAACCCAAAACATTCAACAAATCTACAGTCAAAATTGGTCAACCTAAAGTCAACCTTACAGTCAACACAAGTCAAAGTTCCCAGAAGTTCTCGGTTTTTGTGCCAAACAGTACATCCTGCCCAAACAAAAAATTTCCCACAAAAATCGCAATCAAAATTAGTCAAATAGCCCTTGGTCAACGTTGGTCAAACCCTGCAACAGACTTGAAATTTGACCTCTTGAAATTCGTCATCCTTTCTTACACACTTATGAAAAGAACAACTACCCAATGAGGTGTACGAACTAATCAAATGAGAAGAGAGAGGAATGTTTTGTGTGATGATGATGCCAAATGAGGGTGGAGGTCTAATTTATATGAATCGATGAGGGTCAAAAGACATGTCAGTTGGGCTTCATGAGCCTATATGATGATGTGGTCGACCTTGACAATTTGCATGTGTGGGCTTCACTCAAAAAAACATATTTCTCCTTGTCCAAATTTGGTGATATTAAGGTCGATTTGGTCATCTCGAAAAGAGGAATTCAATGCAATAATTATCTCCATCAAATGAGTTGTCCAAAGTGGAATTTTTCCCTAGTTGCCAATTTTAACACTCCCTCTCAACTAGGGAAATTCCACTTCCCAATATCTATCAAAACCAAGTATATTTTCGTTGTTGAGAATGGTGGTGGTAAATACATCCCATGGTGTTGAAAGACCTCCAAGTGCATTGAGAGTGAGTTCCCTGTCAGCAATAACTTCTCAACTTATCCAATAGATAGAAGGTCATTCTTGATTTGAGTTATTCTCATGAAGTAGGATTGGATAGACTCCCCTTTAGACGTGTTATTGAAAAGGAGAATTTGACTTATCATATATTTCCTTAGAAAGTTCCCAAATCAGAGATATAGGCAACCAAATGATTTTGAATGGAATCAATCAAAAATTTCTTAGCTTTAACCTCACCTTTTTTATACTTCGTTTTAGCAGCATTCGGTGTATTTGAAGGAGGCTCCACCACTTTTCCCTGCACATAGTCCAATACTTCATGCTCCTCCAAAGTTAGGTCCAAAGTCATCTTTCATGCATGATAATCAGATTCGTCATTGAGCTTGTCCTCAGTCTTGAAGTCAGATGTAGATGCCATGGAGACTTATCTAATAATTATTGCCCAACAGATCTCTTAATGATTGATTTTATCTCTCTTTCTTGGGCTTTGTCTTCACCTGAGCTCTAGTACCGTGTTAATTTTAGATAACAATGGTATGTTCTATGGTTATGTAATATCCCCAAATTAGTAGTGAGCTAATTGGGATATTAATTTTGATTAATTTTGGCAAATCCTAATTTTGGGTGGAAATAAAGTGGGTAGGGGACCTACAACTAATAATTAGGCCAAATAAAGTATTTTCCTAAAGTCCCTAAGGGAAAATTGAGGCTCTAGTGTTGGGGCCGAGTTGGCCTTAGGTGGTATCGTAGAAGAGGTACGAAAAGGATAGCATGAGATTGGCAAGAGGAAGGCAACACGTGAATGGTCAAGGAGAGGTAGCACAGGTCAAGGTGGGACCCAAGGAATACGTTGGGCCTCAATGGATAAAAGGAAGAAGGGAAGTCTCATTCAGGATTCATTCATTCAACTATTTTCTTCTTGTCATCTTGAAAAAGCACGCTCGAGCCGGAGAGCCAAGTCAAAGTGTTGTTTAGCACACAAGATCTTCAAGCATAGATATCAACCTCTTCCTCGGGGAACTTCGCGTGCCGCTTAGGAGAGGAGTTCCACCTTTTGTGAGGGGATTTTCCATCAGCAACATCAGGAGGAAGCATAGCCATTTCTAGACTACGCAGAGGAGGAGCGGACTGCGTAGTGGAGGACGCAGTGTAGTGTGGAGTTTGTGTTGGGAGGTTGGAGAGAAGGGAATTCATACCAAGAGATTTGGAGAGGAGGCTAGCCACCTCCTACCAGGGATTATTGCAGCATTTTGGAGCCATTTTCCAGCAGTCCCTTCTAGTGGTTCGATTTCCCGAGCAGTTTATTGAGCCAAGCCCAAGAGGGCTAATTTCCGAGGTTACGCTTTAGGCAAACCCTTTCTGGGTTTTTCTGGGTTATTTGAGGAGAAGCCATGATTAATTTGGCAGAATTTTCTGGGAAGATTTGAGGTGCCAAATAGAGATCCAGACTCAGCCAACAGCTAGAGGAGCTAGGGGAAATTGGGTCGAAATTCCAAAGTCAACATTTCACCAATTCCTTCATAGGTTTTCGTGGGTTTATTGAGAGGAGTTTGGCAACCAATTCCAGGAATTTTCTGAGCATGAGAGCTAGGCCAACCAACAGTCTAAAACCAGGCAGTAGCAGCAAATTCCAGGACTGGGCAATGCAGTGGGAGAGCCATGCAGAGCATAATTCAGCAGATAATTTGCAAGGATTAGAGTTGTTCTTCAGCCTGCCTTACGTAGGCCCAGGTGTTATCCTTATAAGCACCATATTGTACTATTTCCCAGCATTTTAATAAAATGGCTTAGCGTTGGATTTTGGCTTCAGTTCATGTATTTTTAATGGTGTTTTCCATTTTGTTGTAGTTGTCTATTTGCACTTTATTTACTGTTAATACACATTTGAGTATATTACAATGGTATCAGAGCTTCGTTCTTGGCTCAGTCGTGGGGATATTTTCCTATGAACAAGGAGGGTAGGAAGTAGAGGTGGCAAATATGGGGGAGTCAAGGAGCAAAGGGGAATCAACATTTGGTAGCATCTTAAAGGCCCTAAATGATTTAGCTAAATAACAGAAGGGGAAGCCATCAAAATGGCTACCTTGCACTTGGAGGATGAGGGCACACAGGATTGTGGGGAACTCGTAGATACACCTAGTGTGTCGCAGGACTCACCCTTATTGAAGACTTCCTTGATCGTGTCGGTTGACATCTTAGTGGAGAGAGTAGAGCCTACCCCAGTAGAGCCATCCATTGAGGTGGTGACTGGAGTCGTGTCCGAGTTTGTGGGTGACAACTGCATGCAGTAGATGGGTGAGGTGCCAAAAGATGTATCCACCTTTGATGAGGCACTAAGAGATACAAAGGTAGAGCGGCAGGACATTCCTTCTGTATGTCAAGACGAGGACTCTTCTTTGGATGAGTCCATGGGGTCATATGAGGATGCTTCTGGGGAGCATGAGTAGTCATGCAGATTTGATGACAGTAGGTCGGTTTTGTATTCCAGTGTGCATGTGGTATCAGGGGACTCTATGGGAGATATTCAGGATGAGGAGTCACTTGTGATGATTTAGCCAGAGCAAACATCTAGACGACACATTGGAGCGCCGAAGCAACCCTCTTCAAGCATCCATAGATGGGGTTAGCAACACATTTGGTTCACCTTTTGCCATTAGAGAGAGAGAGACATAGCTACCTAGTCAGATCTCATGCGTTGACTTGGATAGCGAGATGAGATTACCTGAGTTGCAAAGGGTGCAACATCTGCATGTCGGGGTTGCTCTAGGTGCGGGAGTTCACTCATTCGATCCCTCTCTTGGGGTTGGATGGCGAGAGATTCTGAGTTGGTACCTGGGGGACTGGGTTATGGAGATGGTGACGCACCGAGTTGTAGCTCAACATGAGCTTCCAAGTGTTGGGGTTACCGAAAGCCCGGATTGGCATTGAGATCCGGGCAGAACTACCTATCATTTCATAGGTATGCTAGTTGACTACGACCAGGAGGGTACAGTTTACCTAGTTGTTGAGCGTGCACATTCACTAGGGGAGTTTCAACCAGCACTAGTGTCCAACCAGTTTACGTAAAACATCTTAAGTTGTCTTGGTACGAGGATTGTACACAGGATCATGGGATGATCAACATACTCTGGCAGAAGTTTGCCAGAGGAGGGGGCATTGGTAGGTCACCAGACAGTGCCTTGTATGGAGCTAGGGATTCTTCGCATTTGTGTGGGGCACGAAGGATACGGAGGAGCAGAGCAGGATTGGCATCGCTACTAGTATCTAGGGAGATTCACTTCTTGGGTCCCTTAGGGAGGATTTGGAAGGGAGATCCATTCATTAGAGAGTATGTTGATGCACCAGTAGAGGTGATGGTACCAATCGAGTATGGGCCGACGCATATGGATACATGCTTAGGCCATCACACCTTGGGATGTGTAGGAGCATCCATCATTGGGCAGTGGCCTGTAGATGGGCATGGAGATGCATGGGGGTGTGTTGTGGAGCAGGAGTGTTTCCCATCGCATTGAGTACATGCGGGGAGTGACAAGTGTGGTGGCGCATGATGGACACATGACAATACAGGACTGTATATTTGTTGCCTAGGGTATCCATTGGTGTATAGGGGTAGGTTGCGACATACAGTGGCAGGTCGAGGAGTGTGATTATATTTGGTGGTATGTAGTGACAAATGATGCGAAGCAGTGGGCTCTTAGAGCGTTGCCTTGAAAGAGACATGGACAGGAGCAGTAGGTGTACCATGGGATGCAGCTCACCTAGGATTGATGAGGATCTTGTTGAGCAACTGGAGATGCCATGTTTAGCGGAGATAGGGCTACGAGGGTGTTATTAGTAGATCTGAGGCAGAGAGAGTGTCATCTGAAGGATTACTCTTGAGCATTCAGGTAGACTCTTGGTCACACCGTTTGGGACATACCTATCCATCATCCTCTAGTGTTGCTTATGGTCGCGGAGTGTTTGGTTGGTGCCCCTTGACACTCTCCATTCACACAACATGGCATGGGAGGCTCACCCTAGACAATTGGATGAGATACCACGTGTCATGACCTGGGAGGAGACTCTCTAGTTGAGACACTTCGTAGGTGCACAAGTTGGCGGGTCCAGGCTTAGGGATGGCATGTTTGATTTCCAAGGTAGCATATGTTCCACCCCTGGGCTCACATTTGAGGGATGCTGGATGGTAGAATTTGCCTACAGGAGGGTACCCAAACTCTGAGCAGTATCCAGGTGTATCAACAGGAGTTGGGATAACGGATATCACGACATGATCTGGCAGGAGCAGGGCAGGTACACATGCGTGGGATAGAGTCCTGATACTTGTGTTCCACCCAGGGGATACATACAGGGGTCAGAGATGAGGGCTAGATGGGTTCTAGCAGGTAGCAACGCTATGCAGTGGCATCCCACGAAGAGTGGGAGTTGTGAGCTCCCAGTATGGTTGGGGGATCCTGGGGTCTATTGGGTAGGTGGATCACTCCACTTTGTGATGAGCAGAGACATAGCAGATGGTGATCTAGTCCACCTTGGGTTTGACACATGGGGGAGCACTGAGACCTCCATTGCATGGTGAGGCATACTTATTATGTTGTTGCTCAGGGTCATGATCAACATCATGGAGATGCCCAGGCAGGATGAGCTTTGCCTTCACAGATTTTTTGCCACAAGGCCCCGTGAGAGAGGGATACAGTTTGTGCACGATGGGGGTTATCTCATAGTCAGAGTGGTGCAGCGACAACATGGTGGCACCTCTACGAGATTAGCAGGGGACCCGAGCATTATAGCTCTACACAGCTCGATAACCTCTAGGGGTGAGTTGTATACTACATGGGGAGATCATGTATATCTTCCATTAGGCTTTGGCAAGTCACTGATGGATTGGGGGACTTCATTAGTATGGCAGGTGGGTCAGTGGGATGATAGCAGGAGAGGCTCATGTGAGAGAGACACTATCTCAGCAGGGATTAGGCGGTATCTTCGAGGGTTTACTCTTGGAGTGCATGGGATGGACTACTTGGTAGGGAAACTTCATGAGGAGTTGAGCATAGTGCCGCATCATCATGATTCCCTACTCACTAATGATGTTCAGAGGGCTTCTGCTACTTGTTCTTGGCAGGATGGTGAGAGGGGGAGATTCATGTTGGACATGATGGCTTGGGATTTGGGTATAGTTGGGGGATGCAGAGGCCAGGGATGATTTACTGGCGCATCTGGGACCCTGACACAACTTCGCAATGACAGTGGGTAGTGTTAGCTAGAGAGGATGCTTGTTCAGCCATTGCTGGAGGAAAAGCAATTTTTGGTGGGGAGGACTGTAATATCCCCAAATTAGCAGTCAACTAATTGGGAAATTAATTTTGATTAATTTTGGAAAATCCTAATATTGGGTGGAAATAAAGTGGTCAAGAAACCCACAATTAATAATTAGGCCAAATAAAGTCTTTTCCTAAAGTCCCCAAGGGAAAATTGAGGCTCTAGAAGTGGGGTCGAGTTGGCCTTAGGTGGCAGCGTAGAAAAGGCACGAAAAGGACATTGTGAAATTGGCTAGAGGAAGGCAACACGTGATTGGCCAAGCACAGGCAATGCAGGTCAAGGTGGGACCCAAGGCATACATTGGGCCTCAATGGATAAAAGGAAGAAGGGAAGTTTCATTCGAGATTCATTCATTCGGTTATTTTCTTCTTGTCATCTTGGCAAAGCACGCTTGAGTCGGAGAGCCAAGTCTACAGTGTTGTTTAGCACACGAGATCTTCAAGTAGAGATCTCAACCTCTGCCTTAGGGGACTTCGAGTGCCCTCTCAGGAGAGGCGTTCCACCTTTTGTGAAGGGATTTTCCATCAACAACATCAAGAGGAAGCGTAGCCATTTCTGGACTGTGCAGAGGAGGAGCAGACTGCGTAGTGGAGGATGCAGTGTAGTGTGGCGTTTGTGCCGGGAGGTAAGAGAAGGGAATTCACACCAGGAGATTTGGAGGGGAGGCTAGCCACCTCCTACTAAGGATTATTGCAGAAATCCGGAGGCAATTTCTAGCAGTCCCTTCTAGTGGTTCGATTTCCCCAGCAGTTTATGGAGCCAAGCCCAACAAGGCTAATTTCCGAGGTTAAGCTTTAGGCGACCCCTTTCTGGGTTTTTTTGCATTATTTGAAGAGAAGCCAGGATTAATTTCGCAGAATTTTCTAGACAGATTTGAGGTGCCAAACAAAGATTCGAACTCAACCAATAGCGAGAGGAGCTAGGGTAAATTGGGTCGAAATTCCAGGGTCAACATTTGGCCAATTCCTTCGCGGGTTTTTGTGGGTTTATTGAGAGGAGTATGGTGGCCAATTCCTGGAATTTTCTGAGCACGAGAGCTAGTCCAACCAGTAGTCTGAAACCAGGCAGCAACAAGAAATTCCAAGACTGGGCAGCGTAGTGGGAGAGCCATGCAGAGCATACTTCAGCAGATGATTTGCTAGGATTAGAGTTGTTCTTCAGCCTGCCTTGAGCAGGTCCGGGTGTTATCCTTCGAAGCACCATATTGTACTTTTCCCCATCATTTTAATAAAATGGCTCAGTGTTGGATTTTGGCTTCAATTCATGTATTTTTAATGGTGTTTTCCATTTTTATGTAGTTGTTGTCTATTTGCACTTTATTTACTATTAATCCCCATTTGGGGATATTACAACTTACAACAATTACTTCAATGTCCTTTTAGTAGCCCAATGATAATTTCCACTTAACTTCCAATAGAAATCACATAAACCATTAATCACATTGGCAGTAAATGTAAATAAAACATAAACCATAAACTGCAAAAGGCAAGCCAAAACAAGAGAACACCAAAATTTGGCTAATGCCAGGGAAAAACCCCAAGATGGAGAAAACAGTTTGATCAATTCTTCTTATTATAAATATCAAATGTTCGACACAGAGAGTACAATAATACAAAGTCAAAGTCAAATTTGACTTTCCAAATCACTGTCCAAAACAACCTTGTCAAATCTACAATTATGCTCTCAGTCAACAGTAGTCAAATCAACCCTAACCAATCAACAGTCAACGGTCAAAGCACCTCTTCTTGAGCTCGGTCAAAGGTAGTCAAACTCAACCTTCTTTGCTAGTCAAAGTCATCCCAAAACAGTCAACAAATCAACGGTCAAAATTGGTCAACCATGTGGTCAACGTAGGTCAAAGTGCTAAAAAATTCTCGATTTTTGTGCCAAACAGTGTGGCTCGCCCAAACCTAAAATTTCTCAAAAAAATCACAATCAAAGGAGGTCAAATAGCCCTTGGTCAACATTGGTCAAACCCTCTATTAAATCTGACATTTCCTAAAAATCTAAGCGAAGCCTCTCGGAAGCATCATATATATATATGCAATTATATTTAAAAAATAACGTTCAAAATACCAAATTAGTTGTAGAAGACATGAAAACATGCATATTTTTACATAAATCAAGATAGATATGGCATCCATTGTACATCGATGATTAATTATTTTAACCATGTAGAATCTAGATTCCTCTTCTCTTGTCTAATCTTTGCCTCTGCTTCGATTCTCTAAGGATAATAATTAACATTGCCCGATTTTGACCAAACGACCTAATCCAAGCCTTATAATATGGTAGAGAAAGTTTAACATGTTTGAGTGAAGGGTAAATTGTTTCTAAGGCCGTGGCAAAGGATTTCAACAATCAACAACACCAACAGTAGGGTACATATAGTGCTCGGTGCTCTTGATTAAATGTCAATCACATGCCCTCATACATGATATAATCCAATGAAACACCACAATCCCATTGATACCGAAAACTGTTAAGTCTGTTGAATTTTGAATGGGATATGAAATTCTATTTTATCCATATGAAGTCTGATGAGGTTGAAACCACTCTCAAACATCCTTAGTCATTTCATGGTAATTCTAAAAATTTAAGTAAAAGGATGAAAATGAAAGATAAAGGAGAATGTCACTTTTACTTTAAAAATTTAACATTACTATTAGGAAGCATCTAGGTAGCATCAAAGGGAACCTTGGGAGTATTCGGAAAGCATATTTCCTCACATAATAGTTCAAAGTTTCCAAAAACAAAAAACAAAAAAAGCCCTATGAAACCGTGTGAATTGTCCACCTTCTCTCGAATCCGCTCGCAATCCGCGGAGGATACACGCCCGAACCTCCATGGACATGCAACTAATCCTTTCTGGATCCGCAACTAATCCTTTCCAGATCCGCGAATCAAGCAGCCGAAACGACAGATTGGGCCCCCGCAAATTCGATTTTCCAGAAATTGCCAAAAATTGGCATAACCGCGGATCCAATTTTTGGATTCGCGATTCCGTCGGAGGATTGGTGGCGGATCCGTATGGGACGTTGCTTTGTCTCTTGATCCTTGGGGGGGCGGGGGGGTCTTGTTAGGATATTCCGACACATAGGAAATAGTTAAGTATAACTTTGTCTAGCGTAGAGTTAGGAAAAGTGTGTTTCTTTACTATGTACATTTGTAACTTATAATCCGACGGTCACGATATGTAGTGATTCGATAGTTCACTCTCTCCTTGGTATTATTGACACTTGATCTGTGGCTTAACACCTGATTGGTCCATGATCTCTATTTAAAGAGCATGGAGGGTCATTTGTCCAGTAACCATTTATGAGAGAAGCTTATGTAAATTTTCTTTCTTTATTTTAATAAATTGCCTGAAGTGGCCACGTTGGCTCAGGTCATGGACTGTTTCCCTCTTCGAGAGTTTTATCCATGTCAAATACTGGTGTACTGATCTGTTATCTGTTTGTGAGGGGTGACCTTTGGTGTTTGATCTAAGGAACTTACCCTATAAATTCCTACATGGTATTGGAGCCATTTTAAGGGCCGCATCCATTGTTGATCCAAATCCGAAGTCGATTTGACTGCGTGCGACTATCATTTTCCGGATCTACTATTTTTGACCACTTTCGGGCCGAGAAAACTGCTTCGTTGTGTCCGGAGGGTCTGTTACAATGAGGAACCCCTTTCGTTTCATGCGAAAAGGTTTCTGGTTGCCCAAGTTATGTCATTTTAGATCTGGAGGTATAAAGTATTTTTTTTGCAGTTATATTTATTAATCCATATGTTTATTTCGGTTTATAGTTTTTTTAATTGCCATATCTATACCCTATTCTCTGTGTATGCTCTTTCCTCTGCGCTGTGTGCAATCTCGGCAAATCAGAAACAAGAATATGAGAATTTTCTGCTACGTATGTTATTTCCTCGAGTCCTTGTGTGATCTCAGGAAATCAGAAATAACGAGAAAAAAGATAGTTGTCGATAAGACTAATCAGAAATCTAAAGTTCTGCCGTAAGGTTTGTTTTTTTTGTGTATTTTGCAGGAAAAAGCACGGACATTGAAGAGCAAAAAAGAAAAAAAAAACCCTTCCTTTCAAACAATTACAAAATCCTTTTACTAGCTCACTTGGTGTAGAGTTACTTTATGAGAATAGAGGTCTTGAGTTCGAGTCTCTTTCTCAAACTTCTTTTTCTTCAAAGGTTTTTGTTAAGTTATTTTTTCTTAAAAATTCTTTTGGCAAGTTGCCAATTTTAAAAAGAGGGTTTAATTTTTTAGTAAAAGTAACATTGTAAAAGTGACTCTCACTTATTTATAAAAGTGGGTCACATAAAGTAGTTTTTTTTTAAGTGAGCTTATTGTATTAAGTTTGAAAAAGGTGGGGGGGGATTTTTTTTTAAATACAACTTCATCATCACTTTCAATCTCTCACGTAACTATTCGACATCTACTACAATTTTTTTTCCAAAAAGGCATAACTTCTTCATCCAGAAGCCGTTTTTAGAGGTGTTTTTTTTAACTGGCCTAATTTTTCGAGATATTTCCATTGGAGCTGTTAGTCTCAGCCTTTTCAGCTTCAGGGTTTTTTAAAAAGAAAAGTGCATGCCCAGTTATTCTTAATAGCACCAATTTTTTCCAATGGCTATCCTACATGATATACTTGCTTAGAAGTAAAGGGCTTTATAGAATAGCCACTGGACATGAAACTAAACCTACCGATGGAGATAAAGCCGCTAAATGGGAAAATAAACAAGATCAAACACGAGGGTTGATAGGAATGTCCATTGCTCAAGATCTTAGATTTCATATCCAAGAAATTGACACCCCTAATGCAGCTATGAAAAAACTAAATACTGTTTTTGGCATTCAAAATGAAATCAGAGCCCACCAGCTTGAAAATGAGTTGCTTACTTTGGACCCCAATAATTTCTCTTCTATTGAAGATTTTTTGTCCAAATTCAAGACCCTTAGACTTCTTTTAGAAGGTTGTAAGGTCAAAAAGGAGGATGCTTGTTGAGAATCTGTAGGCCCGAAGATTAATTCAAATTCTCTTCTTGATAATTATTTGTGAGGTTACTTGAGTTACTTATGTCTTCCCTTCTTTAGCTTACTTAGTCCTTCATCAAGTCAATTATCACAATTACATGAGACACAAAAATTAGGCTCCTAGAGCCAGGGAAAAACCTCTCCCTCTTAGAGAGGAAAACCCGTAAGGAATTCTTCTTATAGATATTCAAATGACAAGTACCATGACCAAGACTCAGACCCTTGACCTAAGAATGCTTCCAAGACCTTGTTACTTCTTCCTTGTCGATCTCCAACGCTGACCTTTTTTTTTTTTTTTTTTTCTGCACCAACCTGCACTACCCTGCACCAGAGAATTCGATCTTTAAGACTATCTTCGTTGACTCGATTGCTCAAACACTCCTTCCTTGCTTGATCTTCAAGTATCTTTCTTACTGCTCTATATTAGTGTCTTTTCACAAAATTCTTCAGATATTAGGCCAGGTCACTCAGACCTTTTACTTCTTATTACATTGAGGTTACTTCACTTTGGGATATGTTGTCTTTCCCTTTTATTAGGAAGGTAAATCATAGATTTACCTTAACATCCTTTCACTATACAACACCCCAAAACAGATCTGCACCTCACCTGTATATACAACAAACTGATGTAGAATCTCAGCACTTCCTTAACCTTGATTTGAATGCCGGATTTACCTTTGAATTTGACTCTGACCTAATCCGAAGCTTTTACTTGTTGATCCATACTGTCAAGTCCGCAAACTTCTGTCCTTATATCCACATTTGAAACCCTAATCACAACCTCCGAAATTCGCACTTTATACTTCAAGAAATCCACACTTTTCTCTGTGGAAATTGCAAAGAGATCTGCAATTTTTTCTGTGTCAAATAGGCTGCAGGTTCAGGGTATATATATTGTTCTTTGACATGCCTTTAGGCCGACCCTACACCAAGTTTGTAGGCCGACATTGTTACTGCAAATAGGTCGACTTCAACACAACATTTGAGCTTATATTTCAGTGTTGTTTGAGGGTTGAATTAAGCCATTCTTTCACGGTTTATTTGGCAAGGTCTTGGAGCATTTTCTCTAGACTAGATACTTCATATATATGACACTTCATTATATTTATACCTAGAACACAGAACCCTAATAGACATCAAGAAGAAGTCTATTGACCTATAATAAAAATCTTGCTCATGAAACCCATGAAGCAAGTATAACAAAATACATTTTATTATTTGTCTTCTTCTTTACATAAATACATAATTACATAGTCAATATGAAGACCGATCCTAGTTACACTTTTCAACACTCACTCTTAACTAGGGAGGTATTCATACAGGTACATTGTCACTTTCAAACTGAAGAATCTCATCAGAAGAATCGGATTGGTAATCAAATCTGTATAGCAGCATATCAACCAGCATTGTCCTAATGCAAGGCCTTGACTAACAGCCCATATCTCAACGAGACAATGGGATACAATGCTGGCGAGACACATGACTTATAGACACCATAGTCATTGTCTCTCCAAGGTACATACTCCACCCGGGTGTTCCCAAAGTATGACCTTCTTGGACTATTCTTTTCTTGGGTAGCTAGCCCTCAAAGAATATCGATCCCCGACTACTCTTATCTTGAATGCCCTAACACATTCTCAAAGAGTATCGAATGCTAGATGATTACCCAATCCTCCATTTTGTCTTCCCAAGTGAAAACCAGGATGATGTGTCTATCTCTCCCTCTAAGCCAGGGAGGACCTATTCCACAAGGGAATTTACTCATTCATGTATAAGGAATGTACCTAAGCTCATTCTTAGGAATTACCCAGTTTCTTCAAAGTAAGAAACTTATCACCAGGCTCCCTCTCAATCAGGGACCTGCAACAACAATGGTGAGACACCCAACTTCTCATGAAGAATTCCTCCCCTCGGTGACATGGATTTCGATATTGAGGAATTTTCAACTTTAGCTCCATAGGGTACATATCATCCATCACTTTCATTCATGAGTCATGTCATCTACTAGAAAGTGATTCATTTTTCTTTCTTATTTGGTCCACCTTTTATGGCATGTTGCTTTCTTTCGAATCATCTCCAAGGATCTTACATTCTTCTCATGATTAGCATCCCTACACAAATTCATCCAGATAAACACATACATATGAACTTTTAAAACAAAAGTTACCTCAATGATGATCTTTCACCATGACATCTTCCTGTAGGCATCGACATCCTTTATTCAGATTGACACATCTCCTAATGATAAGTTTTGTCAAGGGTCTTGTTCTTTACAAGACTTTTATCAGTCTACATATCCTCCCAGGAGATATTCTAGTCACATATTCTTGGCTTCCAGATGATAAGCACCTCTAGACATGGTTGCACTTCATGATATCTTTCTTTCTACACATCTTCATTCCCAGGGACTTCCAATTTACAATTCCTTTTTCATATACAACAACCTCATATTCCAAATGAGCATATATTATGTTGATTTCATTTGTCAGTGCACCGAGAGAGATTCTCATCCATAGATCATACCTCTAAATATAGAAGTCCATTACTTGCAACCATATGACATGACTTCATAACATCCAATGTCAGCATACATACATACACACACACACACACACACACACACACACATATATATATACCTCATACCTTTTTCCTTTGATTCATCCTGTAGAAATTTCACTAGAATGAAGAGCTTCATTCCCCTGACCTGCTTCATCAATATGTCATCACATCCCAGAATTTTGTAGCATAGAATTCTTGATGAAACCATTCTGCTTTCTTTCTAATCAGTGAATTCATAGAGAACTCCATTAGAAAATGTCAACACCTGTTTCCACGATGATCCTTGATCTTGATGACTGCCTTCCATTAGTATTGTTATGAGAGAGGTTTTCTAGGCGCTGTTTTTCCAAGAGCTCCTGCCATGCTTCTATCGTGATGCTATTAACATACATTGCTTCCTATCATACTATTTTACAACCAACAGAAATAACTTGAAGGAGAAGATGATCTCAATCATAATAGATATCCCTTGCATCTTCTTTCTTAAATTTCTTTGCATCAGGTTCTTCCCTCATATCTGAGATATGGGCTTCTTCCCTTTTACTCTTGTCCTTTTCAGATTTAGGACAATCTCTTTTATAATGCCCAAGTTCATTACATCCAAAGCATCGTACTTTTTCCATATTTCTTCTTTAATTCTGAGGACCAAATTTTCTGAATCTTCCTTTCTTCCTGTACAGCTTGATTCCCTTCACTTGGTCTTGTATCAACTTTGGCTTTCAGTCTTGTTCCCTCTATTTTACATAGAGACCATAAATCATGGAATGGTATGGCTTCTTTCTTCCCGTATAAACTTGAAGTGAAGTTTCTCGATTCTTATGGTAGAGCATTCAACACCACTATAGTCATCTCAGTGTCAGACATTACTTCTCCTAGTTCTTGCAGTTGATCTCTTATTTCAGAAATCCTCATAAAGTATGAGGTGATTCCCTCTTCCCTTAACAATTTCATTTTATATAGTTCTTGTCTCAGAGAGATTTCTTCTCTTGCAGTACTCATAGAGAATAGCTCCATCAGTTTCTCATATATTTCTTTAGCAGACTTTAGTTTTGATACATAGGGAATGAGTGAGTCCTTAATGGATTCTATGAGAATCCTTTGGGCTCTGATTTCTCCCTTCATGGACTTGGCATGAGTTGGAGCATCTTCTTTTGGTGGTTTAATTGTAGATCCTTCGATGTAGTCCATAAATTCGTCTTCAATTAAATTCAAATTTGTCCTCTTCTTCCATGCACTAAAGTTTGATGACCAAGCCAGCTTGTTACTCTCTTTACAATAAATCATCTTGACAAATTTGAGTAAGGTCATAGATACTTACTTGAGTAGAGTGGCTTGCAGCTTCCTTGATGAAGATGAAGTCAGGAGATTCTTCTAAGATTAAAAACTCCAATGTAGGTGTTCTTGAATCTTTGATGATAAATGATATCTTCAAAAGATGATGTCCTCTTCTAGCAATGTCTTTGAATGAGATAGAAGATTGTTCTTGAAATAGCTTGAGAGCCTTCCTAGCAAATTGATTTGAATTTTCAACCCAAACTTTGATCTTCGCTTCCTGAAGTGTCCTCTTTGTCAAGTAGCCCTTGTGTTCATCACCTTAGTTATGATACCATGTTGAGAATTTGTAGGGCCGAAGATCAATTCAAATTCTCTTCTTGATAATTACTTGTGAGGTTACTTGAGTAACTTATGTCTTCCCTTCTTTAGCTTACTTAGTCTTTCATCAAGTCAATTATCAAAATTACACAAGATACAAAAATTAGGCTCCTAGAGCTAGGGCAAAACCTCTCCCTCTTGGAGAAGAAAACCCGTAGGGAATTCTACTTATAGATCTTCAAATGACAAGTACCCTAACAAAGACTCAGACCCTTGACCTAGGAATGCTTCCAATACCTTGTTACTTCTACTTTGTCGAGCTCCAACGCTGACCTTTTTTTTCTGCACCAACCTGCACTACCCTGCACCAGAGAATTCAATCTTTAAGACTATCTTCGTTGACTCGATTGCTCAAACACTCCTTCCTTCCTTGATCTTTAAGTATCTTTCTTATTGCTCTATATTAGTGTCATTTCACGAACTTCTTCAGATATTAGACCAGGTCACTCGGTACCTTTTACTTCTTATTACCTTAAGGTTACTTCAGATTTACCTTAACATCCTTTCACTATACAACACCCCAAAACAAATCCGCACCTCACTGTATATACATGACACTGTCGTAGAATCTCAACACTTCCTTAACCCTGATCCGAATGCTAGATTTACCTTTGAATTTGACTCTGAACTGATCCAAAGTTTTACTTGCTAATCTATGTTGTCAAGTCCACAAACTTTTGTCCTTATATCCACATTTGAAACCCTGATCACAACCTCAGAAATCCGCACTTTATACTTCAAGAAATCCTCACTTTATACTTCAGGAAACCCGCACTTTATACTTTAGGAAATCCACACTTTTCTCTATGGAAATTACAAAGAGATCCGCAATTTTTTTCTGTGTCAAATAGGTCGCAGGTTCAAGGTATATATACTACTCTTTGACATGTCTTTAGGCCGACCCTACACCAAGTTTGTAGGCCAACATTGTTATTGCAAATAGGTTGACTTCAACACAACATTTGAGCTTATCTTTAAGCGTTGTTTGAGGGCTAAATTAAGCCATTCTTTCACGGTTTCTTTGGCAAGGACTTAGAGCATTTTCTCTAGACGAGATACTTCATATATATGACACTTAATTATATTTATACCTAGAAGACAGAACCCTAATAGACATCAAGAAGAAGTCTATTGACCTATAATAAAAATCTTGCTCATGAAACCCATTTAAGCAAGTATAACAAAATACATTTTATTGTCTTTTTCTTCTTCTTTACATAAATAAATAATTACATAGTCAATATGACGATCAATCCTAGTTACACTTTTCAACAATGGTAGCCTTATCTATTCCATTCTTGCTAAGCTTGGCCCTGCATACTCTGTATTTGTTTCCACCTTCCATTCCACTAGAGAATCCCTCATTTCTCAAGGAACATCCTACAAGTCCCCCTCTTTTGATGCCTTTTGTGATTATTTGATAAGAGAACAATAAAAACTCTTACACCTTGGCCTTATTAATATTGGAAGCCCTTCTAAGAAAACCTTAGCAGCCCAACAACAACCATATCAAAAGAATCCTAAGAAGCAACATCCTAAAAAGAATGGTCCTAAACCAAACAAGGGTCTTAAGCAATTTCAACCGCAAACTGAAAAAGAAACTCAACAAACATATAAGGCAAATAAAAACAAAGGGAAAAAAACAGATAGATATTGCAACTTTTGTAATCATGATGGCCACGTAAGTCAAAATGTTTTAAGATGGAAGCATTGGAAGCAACAATGAAGAAGCACAACATCAATTTGGAGAACTCTTCAACTTCATCTTCAGGAATGGCACTTTCTGCTTGTGGTTGTCAAGCATCAAGATGTGGTTATGCATTGAACGTATCTTCTTCTTCTCATTCTCATGAGTGGCTCATTGATTTTGGAGCCTCTTACCACATGGCCAAAAATAAAGCCATGTTTTCTTCTTTAAATGATTGTAACACCGAAAACATTTATGTTGGTGATGATAGATCTCTTAGTGTTGTAGGGTCTGGAACCATTCATCTAGATAATGGTCAATTTAATGATGTATTATGTGTTCCTACCTTGTGCTACAAAATTATATTTGTTTATCAAATAACTCGTTCAGGTGAAGGGAAAACAATAGAATTCTCAGCTCATGATGTTGTCATTAAGGACCTCAAAGATCCTAGACATATTTTAGCTACTGGCATTGTTGATGATTCCACAAGGTTGTATAAGTTTGCAACTTTGGGTCATCATGTCTTCTCTCCGTTTTTGTTGCTCATAGTGATGAAGTGAGCAAACTTTGGCATGAGGGATTTGGTCACTTAAACTATCGCTCTCTTCAAACTCTATGTAAAGAAAATATGGTGACAGGTCTTCCTATGGTATCTTGCCGAGATGGTGTTAGTTCCGGATGTGTACTCGGAAAATATAATCGGGATAGTTTTGACAAACGTGCCTCTTGGCACGCTTCAACCCATTTGCAGCTTGTGCACATTGATTTATGTAGTCCACTTCCAGTTGTTTCTTTCTCTGGCTGCAAGTACTTCTTAACTTTCATTGATGATTTTTCTAGATGCACTTGGGTATACTTCTTAAAACTCAAGAGTGAAGTTTTTAACATATTCTTGGCCTTCAAGGCCTTTGTTGAGAAACGATCTGGACATCAAATTCTTAATTTAAGATCAGACAATGGAGGAGAATATGTTAACAAAAAATTTATCAACATTTGCACTGAGCATGGCATTCAATTGCGACATATTGTTCCATATACTCCACAACAAAATGGTGTAGCTGAAAGGAAGAATCGCACTCTAAAAGAAATGGCTAACTGTATGCTTCAATCTAAAGGACTTAGTCTTAATTTTTGGGCAGAAGCAATTAACTATGCAAATTACATAGTCAATCGCACTCCTACTAAGGTTTTAAGGAATATAACTCCAGAAGAAGCCTAGAGCTCAATCAAATCATATGTAAGTCACTTTCGTGTTTTTGGAAGTGAAGCTTGGGCCCATATTCCAAATGCAAACATAAAGCCTTAGAACCTAAGAGTGAAAAACACATTTTTGTTGGATATTTCGAAGATGTTAAAGGATATAGACTTCTTCAACCAAAATCCAAAAATGTAATCATTAGAAGAGATGTAAAATTTGATGAAAATATATCGGCCTGCAAGCCTAGTTCGGCGGGTGTGCCACGTTTGGCCTGCGAGCCTGATTCGGCATATGTGCCACCTCTCTCTATCTCTTCTATTTTTGACAACATTCCTTCTAGTTCGGAGGATGACAACAAGGATGACAATCCTCCTCCACCTCAAGATATTCCTTCAGCTCCACAACTTCCAAGATGGGTCCGCTCTACTCGGGATGCAGTAGGTTCTGTTGCAGGTTTGCAGGTGACCCTGCAGATCAACATCGTACATGTTTTCAGTTCGAAAGAGCCTCTACCTTATTGGCCCAAGTTCCAAAAAATCCTGATCCAAACACCTTTGAAGAAGCTTCAAGTCATCCAGATTGGGATGAAGCTTTGAATGAAGAATATCGTTCCTTATTAGCAAACGATACTTGGGATCTTGTTCCTCTTCCAAAGGGAAGAAAATTTTTCAGATGCAAATGGGTTTACAAAACAAAGTTTGGACCATATGGAAAAGTGGATAAACATAAAGCACGTCTTGTTGCTAAAGGTTTTTCACAAGTTGAAGGCATTGACTATACTGAAACCTTCTCCCCTGTTGCCAAAATGAATTCTATCTACCTTGTTCTTTCCCTTGTTGCCTCCTTTAAATGGGAAGTCCATCAGATGGATGTTAAATCAGCCTTCTTACATGGGGATTTGCATGAAGAAATCTACATGGAACAACCCCCTGGCTTTATCCAAAATGACGCTAGCCTTGTTTGCTGCCTTAGGAAGTCTCTCTATGGTCTCAAACTAGCTCCTCGAGCTTGGTATGCCAAAATGGATAGCTTTCTCTTAGACAATGTCTTTTCTAGATGTCATTCTGACAACACTGTCTACACAAAGAAAGTGGGTAAGTCCTTAATCATCCTTGTTCTTTATGTTGATGATCTCATCCTTACTGGTAGTGAACCCAATCATATAAACCATGTGAAGCCTAGCCTCAAAAAGAAATTTGAAATGACAAACTTAGAACACTTGCATTATTTCCTTGGTCTTTAAGTCTTGCAATCCAAAGAAGGTATTACCCTTTCTCAGTCCAAGTATGCCTGTGATCTTCTACGCCACATTCACATGGAAGTCTGTAAGCCATCCCCTTCTCCCTTTCAGTCTGGAGTCAAGCTTTCAGTCACTTGTAATTCCCCTAAAGTTGATGCTACCTTATATCGTCAACTTGTTGGTAAACTGTTGTATCTAACCCATACCCGTCCTGACCTTTCCTTTGTCGTTGGTCTTGTTGCTCAGTTTATGCACCAAGCTCATGAAAGTCACTGGAAAGAAACTAAAAGAATACTTCAATATATTCGAGGTACAGTTCAGTTCGAGATTCATTATAGTGTAGGAACATCTCCATTGTTGATTGGTTTCATCGATTCTGATTGGGCTGGTGACCCTAATGATCGAAAGTCTACTGCAGGTTATGTATTCACTCTTGGTTCAGGACCTATTACATGGTCTTGTAAGAAACAAAGTGCCATCTCTCTATCTTCGGTAGAAGCAAAGTATCGTGGTGCAGTTGAAGTAAAAAAGGAAGCCTTCTCGCTTCGTTAGATCCTATTTGAATTTGGTCTTGATCAGTGACATCCAACTACACTTTGGTGTGATAATCAGAGTGTCATTCAGCTATGCAAAGATCCAATTCAGCATCAACGCATGAAACACATTGAGCTACACATACACTTCATCAGAAGGCTCATTCATGATCGTGTTTTTGAAGTGTAGTATTGTCCAACCAATGATCAAGTTGCTGATATCTTTACAAAGGCTCTCACAGAAGCGAAATTTACCAAACTTCGATCTATGCATGGAGTTCAGGAAAGTTATTCTTAAGGGGGGATGTTAGGATATTCCAACACATAGGAAATAGTCTCCTATTGTGTCACCCTTGTAAATCCTTCAATCCCATCCCAAGTCTCAGAAGCATCTAATATATATATATATATATATATATATATATATATATATATATTTGCAATTATATTCAAAAAATAACATCCAAAATACCAAATTAGTTGTAAAAGACATGAAAACATGCATATTTTTACATAAATCAAGATAGATATGGCATCCATTATACATCAATGATTAATTATTCCAGCATCAACCATGTAGAATCTAGATTCCTATTCTCTTGTCTAATCTTTGCCTCTGCTTCGATTAACATTACTATTAGGAAGCATCTAGGTAGCATCAAAGGGCACCTTGGGAGTATTTGGAAATAATAGTTCCTCACATAATAGTTCAAAATTTCTAAAAACAAAAAACAAAAAAAGCCCTACGGAACTGTGTGAATTATCCACCTTCTCTCGGATCCACTCGCGATCCGCGGCGGATACACGCTCGAACCTCCATGGATCTGCAGCTAATCCTTTCTGGATCCACAACAAATCCTTTCTAGATATGCAAAGCGAGCAGCCAAAACAACGGATCGGGTCCCCGTGGATTCGATTTTCCTGGATTGCCAAAAAATGGCATAATTGCGGATCCGCGATTCCGTCGGAGGATCGGTGGCAGATTCGTACGGGACGTGGTTTTGTCTCTTGATCCTTGGAGGAGGGGGGAGGGGTGTTCCTGCAACATTGGTTTGAATACTAGTCTCTAGGGCTAACTTCAATGGTTTCTCTTTCAACAAAGCTCTGATGCCATGTTGAAATATCTACAAGGATGAACATAAGAAACTGATTTTCTGATCTGATAATTACTTTCTAATGAGTTCCAGACAATTTATCTTATGCCACTTATATCAGTAAGCAATTATACACAAAAAAAGTCAACAATAATGCAACAAAAAACAGTAAGATCATAGAGATAGCCATGCACAATAGAGACAACAAATTTACCCTAGGGAAACCCAACCTTGGGAAAAACCCAGCAACTTTTCTTCTAGGAGAAATTTGTTCAACAATATTTACAATTACAAAAATATTCTAGAAATTGTGCCAAAATCCAGGTCTATTCACCAATCAAACCTGTTCAAAATTCTAGCTTAATCAACATTGGTCAAGCCCTAAAAATAGCCAATTCCAATCAACTTTTCGTCCTAGCCAACTTATCACCTGCAGTCAAATTTGGACTTTTCCTGCGGTCAAACTTGGACAGATTCTCAGTCAAACAGAGACAAATTCTCAGTCAAATAGAGCAAATCAAAACTCAATCAAATGGCAGCTTCTATGACTTGCTCAAAACTTCAGATCGTCTTCTTGACTTCACATGTGTGAATAGAAGAGAGAATGTGCTAATTTGAATTTTTGTCAAAAAATGGAAGTCAACTTGTGCATTTATATTGTTAAATGGGTGACTTTGACCAAGGGTCACACCCTTTCAAGGTGAGGCCAACTTGACCATTTGGGGACTACATGAAGCCCAAAAATACAAATTTTAATTTTTCATTTTCATAATTTTACTTGTCCTACTTTTCAGGCCTTTTGGCATGTGGGAATACCTCCTGATGCTACACAAAAATCAATAAATCAAACCGACATCATAATTGGAGAGAGATTGCTGCAGTTTGAACAATCTCGTCCTGTTTGTTTATGCCTTTAACCCAAACGTTAAGAGCTTCAATACATGCTCTACAATGAACTGTTTTGGCTACCACCCTCAGAAACATAAACATTAGTGAAAATGGAACTATTGTAAGCACAAAGTATGAATGAGGATTACATTTTATTTTCATGTATGCCAGAATTTTCAATGCAATAATAAGATAATTAGAATTTCAGCTTTCCTTTTTTCTTAGCAATTTATACTTGTGATTCCAGACTAGAGCACTTTCGAACACCTAAACAACATGATATTTTCACTCTGTTTTCAAGAGAGCCTTCTGTTTGGTTGAGAAAACCAAACCAAAAAGAGAACTGCCAAATCATCCGACAAAAATAAAATCATCCATGTTGCAAACAAAACATGAATGTAAATAGTATAATTTCTTTTTCTCAAATTTTTTGTTTCTACATGGTTAAGTCACAATGTTTAAGGTGTTCTGTTAACACTCTCTGATCACAATTCACAACAATCTATAAAACGGTCAAAGCCACTCCAAAATTCAATGCAAAAGCCAAGTCTGCACATCTCTTAGAAGATTATACTAAACATAATATGAATTCAGAGTAACAATCATTTACTAAACAAAATTACAACAGCTAGGCTCTAGCCAACTTGCATGTATCTGACGTATGAGAGTCATTGGAAAGTAAGCTGTCCAAATCAGAATGTTTCCCTCAGACTTGCTTATATACTAATGTCATGGCCTAGCAATCTAATCTTAGGAAGCTTTAGAGGGGAACTGTACAAAAATATATACTCATAATGCTGTTTCATATATTAAACCATTTTTCTTACAAAGGAATCCTTGATCCAGAGAACCAACTAACATGAAACAGTGATCCAGTCTCAAAATTGCTCTACTTCTCATTTTCGTCAACTTTCTTCAAGCATCCATCTACATCACAAAGCAACAGACATCTGTCATTGACCAACTACAAATTACACAAAATGTTCTACAAGTATGTTTCACTTTGCATGGCCACTTAATAGTGAAAACCATGGCTTAAAGTTCGCATTGCACACCTGGAAGACTGGCAGCACTATTGGCCAAGGAGGATGCAGAAATGCAATCCTGTTCCACAGAAAGTTTATTTTAATTAGTCCAGTGCCTCAGGGATATCCCAATGACAAGACATTCTGCATTTTGGCTAATAATATAAAAGTGAAAAAGAATAAGTATTTATTTCTTTTGGTTAAAAATTGGAAAAAAACACACTTGTAGGAAGTTTACTCACATTTACTTCAAGTTTGACCAGGAATAACTTGAATGTATTCATAAGATTTTCTGCCTCTTTTGTCAAATCCATCACATATTTATCAGAAAAGTAACTATGCAATTCCTGCATGTACATTAGAAACAGAATGTTATAAAGTGATGGACCATGGTAGGTACTAGGAACTAGTACTGCATGTTCTAAAGTATAATGAGTCACAAAATGGCTGCATTTGAATCTTTAGTTGTTAAGAAGGAAAATGCTACATGTTGCACAAGTTTCCAGAATGTGGGAATTAGGTATCCAGAACAGCTACAATATGCCCCTAAGTTTTCAGGTAATTGCGAGTTGGGAACAAAAAAATATATCTTAAAGAAATACATACACATACATACATACATATATATTAAATCCACTTTTTTGTTTACAACAATTGTACATGGAATATATCATCATTGTTATGACTCCCTTGGGAAATCTTGTCTCTTGATAAACATAAACATGCTGAATAAGTTGCAGCTTAGCTGCCAAAAACAAAACGTTGAGCTGTGTAACATATTTCTCATCCCAATAAACCAACATAAGTATTTCTAACTGCATATTTATTTACAGAACGCTGAGAACTTAGAAAAGGCCTTCCAGCCTTCTGTACATTTCTCACATGCTTCAATTCATGGCTTTAAATACCCTCAGAGAAAAATATAAAAAATAATGGCTGTAATGGTCCATGGAAAGATTATTGAGTATAAAGTTAAAACAATATCAAAAAAGAAGAAGGAAAAAATTGAAAACCAGGTTACCAAATTAGTCAAACAAAATCTGCAAATTATCGCCTAATTTATTTCAATTCTGAAAGGAGGCAGAAAACAAAAAGACTAGTATTCCAAAGTCGAAAGAGCACTCCTATTGCTGCAGTTTTCAGTGCTACCACTAATAGAGTACTGGTATATTTAAAGATCTTCTAGGAAATTTGTATTTACTGTGTAGGTGACAGCACCTAGCCATTCTATGATCTCAGAGGTCGGTGCATGCCAGCTGGATGTTTTTCTACAAGATTGTTAACAGGAATGATCAAATACAAATTATATTGTGATACAAAACATGGCAGTTATGTTCCCAATAATGACATTCTTCTTACATGCAGTTTCAAAAGAATGCCACACAAACATCAACTACTCTGATATAGATTTTCAATTTTGAAGGTCCTTTCAAATCAGGAGGAAGAACTGGACGTTTTTCTACAAGATTGCTAACAGGAATGATCAAATACAAATTCTATTGTGATACAAAACATGGCAGTTATGTTCCCAGTTATGACATTCTTCTTACATGCAGAAAGAATGCCACACAAACATCAACTACTCTGATATAGATTTTCAATTTTGAAGGTCCTTTCAAATCAGGAGGAAGAAATTGGGGAACCCCAGGAATGGCTTCCGCCATTCTTGACAATGGTTCCCATGCAACACAGCAAATGTATGTATTATCCTGTACACCAAGACCGTACTGCCAATGAATCCCCAAATACTAAAATCAGGGAATGGAAAATGGGTTTCTGGAATGGTAAAATACTGGGATCCAGTGAGTGCAGGAAACACAGATTATATGAGCTAGTTCGCACTCGTCAACAAACCTCTTCCAAAGCTTCGAGCGGAATTGAGCAGAGGCCAAAGCTTTGGCCTCAAAATCTTCCATGAACAGATTAGCAACGTCAAGGAAGAGCGTAGAACCCATAGTTACTCCACAAGTTTGTTCATAGAATTCACCCTGGAAGCTGAAAAAGGTAGATCTAGGCAAAGGCCCACTAATTTGGCAGTGTCATCATTGGTAATTTGATATATGACATTAATGGCCTCATTAAAGGGGATTTTTGTATAAAGAGAAACAACATCAAAGTTTACCAACAAATCCCCAGGGTCAAGCCTCATAGCTTTCAACTCATTAACAAAGGAAGCAGAGTCCTTAACAAAGGAATCCGTGCGACCAACCAGAGGTTTGAGTTTCTTGGCTAAGAATTTAGCTAGAAGATAAGTGGGCCCTGTTACCACTCAAACTAGCAGGGGACCTAAAAGGGGTTCCTAAGAGGGCAACTACTAGGTCAAGGGCAACGATGGAGACTTAGCCCAATGTCACCACAGCTAAGACTCCCTTCTCTTTACGGACTTTCACCGATGGGAGGAGACCCGGTAATTAGGAAGTCACTTATAAAGGATGGATCAATAAATAGATGTGAAATGACTTTAAAGACCCTTTCCCTAGGATAGGATTAAGAATGGAACTTGCTTGCTCTTTAAGCATGGTACAAGACTTTCTAGGGAAAGGAGGTGGGGATTTGAGGGTTAGGTTAAAGGAAAATGACTTGAAAAGGAATTTCCCAATCCCTAAAATCCTTATAAAATTTGGATTCCCAAGTTTTCCTTGATGAATTGTCTTCAATAAGAAATGGGACCACACGGGGCCAAGTGGACCCAACCCGGGTTAAGGGGATGGAGTCTAGCAACAAATGATATTCTTAACCTGACTAAGGCAAGGGGAAAGGATCAAACAATAATTCACCTAAAGATGTCAAATTGATCCTATGAGGCACTAGCCTTGGGAACACAAGGGCAAAGCTTGGTCCTAGACCTAGGGCTTGGGATATCTCGTGATCCCACGGTCGGAATCTCTTCAAATTCGGAGGAGACCTTGAGGACACACTAGCACAGTAGGGCCTAGGATATCAAACTTTTATTAGGGCTAGTTTCTCGAGAAATTGATGCCCTAGGTGGCCCAACGTGTCTAGACCTAGAAAAGGGAGGAAAAGGTGAAAGAATATGGTTTAGATGATCACCCTTTGATGGATCAGTGACTAATTCCTCTTGGGGATATGGAGTCAAGGAGAATTAAGAAGATGGACTTCATTTCTTGTTCAAGGAGGCTCTCAAAGTCGACTTCGTCCAATGTTATGGGCAAGAGAAGAAAACTGACCTTGAAAGCTTTTATACTTCATTGCAAATGGAAGAGGCTTATTGAGATAACATCGATCTCTTGGACATTTCATTCATCGAACATGGCCCATACATAGAGAGAAGTTAAATAGAAACATAATTCCACATTTGATGCCATAAATGCATGCAACAATTAGCCCTAAAATAGCGAAAATCTCATAACCAATGTATGCAGCAAAATAGAAGAAAATAGCGTTAAAATTGCACTTAGATGTAAGAGAATATATCCAACCATCAACACGTTTGCAATATAAGGAGCTCCAAAATAAGAAGAACCTAATCCATACATCAAAATTCATCCATGATCCAAAAATATCCACCAAGGAAAAAGTGCGAAGTTCTCTAAAGAGAGAATGATCCAAGTCAAGTGATGATCCAAAATGAATCCATCCAACTCCTATTTATACACATTAGGATTTTGAATTACCTAATGGACCTACATTAGCCCCTAAAATAATATAATGTGCAAATTAACTAACTTTTGGTGACAAGCCCACCAAACTAGCTCACAAATGAAATAATAAGCCTCTCAAGAGGTCAAATAATAATCTATGCATGTCATAGGGCCCTTCAAGAGGCTTGATGAGGTCCATAAGTGCCATAATGATGAATAGGATCCTCCAAAGTGATGGACAAGGGGGTGGCCCCTTGTTCTCCAAACAATAAACATTTGGTGCTCCCAGTCAAAGATGAAAAAATCGCGATCGGGATATTATTGCCGAGGGGAAAAAATCGTAAAAATCGGGAAAAAATCGGCACATACAAAAATATTCATTTTTTTTCAATTTTTTTAATATCTAAAGCATCTACAGCATAAAATAAATGCATTGACACATAAATATGAAAAAAAAACTAATATATAAGATGTGTAATATCATGTCTAGTGCTACATCACACATAAAACTGAATCCTGTCCTGAATACTAAGTCCCGAGTCTCAACTCAACCTCAAAATATCAACAAAAAATATAATAATGTATCTCATATCATGAGTCATAATGTTATATACAAAGGAATGCACCAAATAACCTATACTACTGATATCCTCTGCCCCTCTTGCGAGAAAATGTAACAGCTTTCCCTCTAGACGAAGAAGTTGGCGGGGCTGGCAATGGACTCTGTTGTGCTCCAGATCCTGAAGCACTAGGAGCTAAAGGAGGTAGACCACGTCCTCTACCAGTAGCAGGAGTAGGTGGTGTCACCTCCTCCTCCTATTGTTGCTCCTCCTCCTCCTCCTCATGAAACTCATCATTGATTCATCGCTACTAGAAATGGGATCATCAGCAAGAGATACATAAACATCATCTAGCTCAAAGTCTTCAGACTTGGATTGCTCAACCTTAAAATGCGGTAGAAAAAGATTAACATGCCTAACCAGTTGTTTTCCTTTGAGTGAAGGGTACATTCTTGTTAAGGCCACAGTGGGGGAGTTCAACAATCAATACCACCAACATCAACAAAGTTCAACAATCAATGCCACCAACATCAAGGTTCTTAAAGGACTTCATACTCTTGATCAAATGCCAATCTCATACCCTTACACATAATAGAATCAAATAGAAACAATGCAAATCAAAGCCATGGAAACCACAGAAACATTAAGTATTTGAATTTTGTGTAAATCTATGATGGTTCTATGTGAAATCAATGATCAAAACACTCAACATCACACTGGTCATTTCACTGCAAATGTTGAAGAGTTAAGTAAAGAATCCTTTATTTTCATTTCATCCTTTTACTTTAAAAATTGCTGTTTCATAGTATTCTCATAGTGTATGGAAAATGGGGAAACATAAAAATGACAAAAAAAAAAAATCGATTTTTGAACTTATAGGGTTGCTATTTGATGGGCCCACGAATTTTACCAAAATAATCGCGATTTTTTCATAAAATGACCTCATGGGTCTCCATATGACTCGAAGATGCTTGTAGACCATTTGTAAGGGCTCAGATGATGGAATGAATGTTGTGATGTCATCGTACAAGTCCTGGGACACTTGTCAAGTGTGTGTAGCACCTGTGGGGCCAACGAGGCATAATGTACCAAATGCATCTTCTTCGTCCAAAAGGTGGATCGCTAGCAATCTTTGAACATCTCTAGGGTTCCATGGAGTGTTGAATACTGCTGTGGAGGCCCATGGCACTTTACACACACCCTATATGTGCCAATGTAGCCCTCTGGAGGGTTAGGATCCCATATATGGAGACCAAACCTAAATGGACACCTTTTGCAATCCTGCATAAGATTCAATGCGTCCCCTAGCCTTCCAGTACAACGAGTCATTAAAGTAATCGGGTAAAAGAGCTTACAAACCATGGAAAACAAGTGGACACTTCATAATGGCATGCCCTTCCATAGTGGACTTTGGCATGTGCTAATGTCTCCAAGCTCCAAAGGGGGTTAGCCAGGTACCTTATTAGGTGGTTTCTACCTTTAGAGGGGTCTACCTTTAGAGGGGATAGTATGTCCAAGGTACACCCCTCAAATGGTGGTGCCACGTGATAAAGAGGTGAAATGGAATAGGGAATGATAAGGGCAATCTTGGGACACATATCGAGGCACAAGGGTAGCTAGAGAAAGGGAAGCCCACACCTGGGTATGTAATGTGTAGGAGGGAGCTATCGTGGTACATGAGGGGCCCCAACCTTGATTTTTCCACCCTTCTTTATATGCCTTTTGCCTTTTATGATTTTTCTTTGATTAACTGCTCGGGTCTCAAAGGATAAGAGCATGATGTGTAAAGATATAGCAGTGATTACCCCCTTTTTGGTAGGGTGGTTCATTTCCCTCCAAGGGTTGGGACAATCATGGGTTTCTGAGTGATAAAGGAGGCTCATCTAGGGCCTATGGAACTAGGGTTATGGCCATGGGTATGGGGTAGAGCTCATGCATTGGATTTTTCCCACGTGCTAATTATGTTTGTCCCGACCATCTTTTGCATCTTGCAGTACATTTTCTTGTTGAATGTGGCCATTTATGCTTTACTTTTCTTTTCAGTTGCTTCAACCTTCGGGGCATCGATCCAAGCCTAACCCAAGGTGGAGACAAGGGAATGGGGAGGCTAACCCTATGTGGACCCAGGGGGGAGAGATGATGAATGGGGGTATACTGAATGGAAGGGGAGCGGTATATGTGGATAAGTGTTAATTTCTACATATGTTCTATGCCATTTCAGATTAAGGCACAATACTGAAGAAGATAGAACATACTAATAGATCGATAGAAGACAAGCCAAAACAGAGATGATAGATGGTGGCGTTACGGCAATCAGCAGGATGCTTCTACCAGCAAAGTCTCCAATAGGTCATTCAGCCAAGCGTGTCACACATAACCCAGAACAACCCAAACATAGAACCGTCCATATATATCACAGTTCCAATGCTATCCAGAGAGAGAATTCCTCCACAACAATGTGTGTCAAATGAACTCTAAGTCTCTCCAATATATAGGAATCTTTGGGGGTGTGTCACACGACCTTTAAGACATTTAAGTCTATATTTTATTCTAGGCCGACCTAGCACATAAGTGGAATAAATTCAAAGTATATGTTCTGCTCATCCAATCAAGATGATCTTTAGATCAATCTTACACCTCTTCGAAAGAGGAATCCAATAAAAATATTGGGATCGTCATCTGAGCAGCACAACCCGGAGTTTGGACCTAGTTGTCCAATTTGTCTCAACTGGGGGAACTCAGTCAGTGCAATCCCAACCGTATGCGTCATCTGGTAACCGCTGCGGAATCTTTTATTTCGAAACAGTGCATACCATCACAAAGACATCATTCCCGGCTGACAGATTCAGCCCAGAGGTCAAAACCTCTATTGGACTCACAAAGAGTCTCCAACCAACCCGAAGTTGGTTCATCTAACCCGAAGTCAGGCAAAGGTCCGAGACCTCACAAGACTTGATCCCAGATCAAGTGGTTGGACCATGCCATCCTAGATAGAGAGTAGGACAATCTCTGATGCGTCCATCAGTCTTTGCTACTAGTCTCTATCTTTTCCCACCTCATTGGCCAAATGAGAGGTACTTCCCATGAGCCCTGAACTCAATGCGTAGGATGCATATGGGGCACAGATAATGAGAGGTGAACCAACTCAATAATCACAACGGTGGGGTCCAAGCACACCAACAAGGTTTGGCAAGCCTAGCCTTGTGGTTGCTCATAGCTTCGAGAAGCTGTCCCCAAAGCCCCCCAGAGCTCCTCGAGCTCATTGTCCAACAGAACCCACATCATAGGGTCGTTCCACGATACCAAGTCTCTCACGGAAGGTTAGAAACTTGACCTTCCCCAGGGGCTTAGTGAGAATATTTGCGACCTGCTCATCAGTTCCTATATGATCGAGCTTTACGACGCCTCGCTGTACCATATCCTGGATGAAATGGTACCTGATATCAATATGCTTGGATCGGTCGTGGAATACAGGATTCTCGATCAAGCGAATCCCACTCTGATTATCACAGAGTATCACCGTGGTATCTAGCACATGCTCGAACAACTCACTGAAGAGCTTTCACAACCAGACTGCTTCACAACAGGCCATACTTGCCGCAATGTATTCGGCCTCAGCGGTGCTCAAAGCCATCGACTTCTGCTTCCTGCTCATCCATGAGATCGAAGCAGAACCAAGATTGAAACAGCATCCCAATGTGCTCTTACGATCCACCACACTGCCAGCTCAACCGACATTAGTATATCCATGGAGTGTCATACTCCTGGCAGTGTATCTTAGCCCATGTTCTATTGTGCCTCAGAGATATCTCAAGAGTTTCTTGGCACCAACCCAATGAATGTTATGATCAATCATGTGTTGATTCAAAGTGTTCACTGCACAACATACGTCCGGACGGGAGTTTACTAAGAACATCAGGGCCCCTACGAGTTGACGGTACTCAATAGGATTTAACAATACGGGCCCAGCAACGCTGCCACTCAACTTCTTGAAGTTGAGTTCCATTGGTGTTGACACGGACTTGCAGTCCACCATACCAAAAGCTTCATAATGTATTTTCCTTGAGAAAGGAAAATCTCGCCAGGTCTCTGCTAGACCTCCAGGCCTAGGCATCAGTCCTAGGTCCTTCATCTCGAACTCAGTAGCAAGCTCCCTCTTACACTGATGAATGAGAGGGTCAGCACCTGTCAGGAAGAGGTTGTCCACATACAGCACCAGAATGAGAGGCTTCCCTTGGACAACCTTGAATTACTTCGAATGAAGCCTAGCTTCATCAAGTAGCTATCTATCCTCTCGTACCAAGCTCTGGGTGCTTGCTTCAGCCCATAGAGGGCTTTCTTCAACCTCCAGACATGGGTGTCCCTATCCTGGACTTCGAACCCCAGAGGTTGCTCAACATACATCTCTTCCTTTATCGCATCATGCAGAAATGCGGTCTTTACATCCATCTAATGAATGATCCATGCTTGATTTTGAAGCGAGGTGACAACAACTTTGATCTGTGGTCTAGGAAACATATCCCATATATCACCCTTGTATCCTTGCAGATTTAGATACTTTACAGCTTCTTCAAATGATCTAGGCTCATATTGTACTCATGGCAGCTAGATACCCCTAGTATTTATATGGCTTCTTGGTTTTCCTCTGGAATTTCCCCCTCTGAAGCCATATGTCCCTAAGCCATGAGGATCTTCTTTCGTTCAGCAATGGTATCTGCTCATGGGCATATACAGATATATTCTCCCTCTTAATCCCAGTTTCTCTTTCGAGAGAAGACTTCTAGTTTAAATGAGGGCATCCAAGACACCAGCTTGGCAAGGAGTTTTATTCTCCCATAGTCAAAGCCATTAAAGACTTATAGCCATATTGCTTTCATGCATCTTGACAATAATCTGACCGTTTCATAATATGGCACTAGAGGCTTCTATAGTCAACCCTGTGAAAAATCCTTCCAATTTCATTTAAAGAGACTGCTTCTTAGGGCTTTCAGATCTGCCCAACTGCAGTTGATGGTTGACTGATCTAGGGCTTTAAATTTTCAGATCTAGCACAGTCATAAGGGTGCTTCTGCTCATCAAAGTTATTGCCCCAATCATCAATAGGATAAATCTGGGCCACTTAGGGATAGAGCTTTTCTAGCTTCCTTTACACATAGGAGACCCTCAGTTGGGGCATCATTCAGTTCTGAGTATACAAAGCTCCCAGGCCATTAGGCCTTCTATGACTAGACAATACTAGCCAGACGATTTCTGAATCTTCAGATTTTATCTGCATGCCCGGAATAATATCTTCTTTGCAACAGAGAGGCGTGCAATCCATAGTAGGTATTTGATACATGCCTTGTCAAAGCATGGATTGTCCTTTGCGCCAATGGCTCCCTAATACAGCAGTCCTGCTGCCCTCATCAGAATACTTACCAATGATCCAATCATGAATTGCCGAGTGAGTCCACCTTCTAAGGTCCTTTATGACAGCACGTCTAAGGCACCTTGTCATCTTAGCACATCATAAAGATGACAAGCACATGGTACCTAGCCTAGGCACAAGTGTTCACAGCAAGTAATGAGAATAGAGGAACCTGATGTGGATTTAGCACACAGACTTAGTCATTTCAGGCAAAATAATGTGAGACCCCAGCGTTGTAACTTTCAGATTCAAGGCTCTCAGGTACCTGAATGTTTGACCTTCTCTTTCACAACAGTCTCAGCCTCACAATGCATATATCAGCAAAGCAACATACGTACCCGGATTCAGTCAACAAGATTATTAACCCAAAGAAAAATTAACCACCTAACAGATTGCATTAGTATAACTGTTTTCATCTTGCATACCTTCCATATTTCTAGATGCATCAATCTGTCTAATGTTTTCAATTCCATCAGCACTTTCAGTTTACACTTCTAAAATGTGAAGGCTTTCACTTAATGTTGCACCACTACCACTACTATCTTGGCTCACAGCTTCAACATCACGCATGACTCGCTCATTGCGTTCAACTTGCATCTCAAAGTTGTGGTGAACAACACCTGTAGTCTGATGGTTTCCTTGTACCATAGAAGCCTGTTGTGCAAGTTAATTTGAAATACCACTTCTTTCTTTAGTTAGATAATGCTACAGAATTAGAGCGCAATTTTATTGAGGCTCTATGACCCTATCACAGAGAATTTTTCAGACTTCAGGACAAAATTATGGATGGCTGTGACTGCATCCTTGTTAAGTTCAATATTGGAAAGAAAAAAATGTTGGGTACAGGGAGCTTAGATCTTCTATGTATCTA
This sequence comes from Pinus albicaulis, assembly GCA_034641835.2. NCBI lineage: Eukaryota > Viridiplantae > Streptophyta > Pinopsida > Pinales > Pinaceae > Pinus > Pinus albicaulis. The sequence goes on along the minus strand of CM076581.1, from coordinate 630,174,430 downwards.
AACATTCTTCCATGAAGCACTCCCTTCCTTGCCGTGATGACAAATTCGAGGTTGTGGCTGTCGGTGACTTGGAGCGAAGAAGTTTGCGATGCCACAGAGTATAATTATAGCGAAACACAGACATTAAAAAAATGGAGACACGTTTTACTTTCTCCCTGCCCACTCGGGAGCCGGTCCTGGTTTCCTCGTCAACGATTCCTTCGTGAACTGTGGCTAGCGAAAAAGTGGTTGAGGGATGCAATAGAAAACGACTTCATTGTCATTTGACGTGCATGCAGGGATTCCAAATTCTCACCGTCGTCACCACCATTATCATCAGAACGAGGAAATTGTGTCTAGAAGTGAGATGGAGCCCGCGACATCTAACGTAGATCTAGATTTGAAAAACGAAACGCTGTTTTCTTCTCTTTCTTCGGCAATCGGAAACAAATCATTTGGTTATCGAAACCCGACATTCGAATTCTTTGTTCGGACTTGTCTGGACGGCGATTCCGATCATCAGCTCATACCCTGCTTGTCGCTGGGAATTAATGCTTACGCAAAGCAGTCTTGTGTAACTGTGAAATGGCGGCAGCTCCTTGCGAATAATTTCGATGACCCCTATCGAGCATTCGGTGAATGAGCGACGAAATTCTGATTGCGGCTTTCTTTAAATCCATGATAGGCTTCGCAGGGTCCACACCATTCAAAACAGCATCAACAACTAAAGGAGCAAAAACTTCGACGGCCTGACGGATATCAACCTTAGATAATTTCACTGCTATCCACAACTCAATACACAGAACATCATAAATTTTGCCAATCCGATCCACTGCCATGAACCTTAATCCGCAATTCCTCAAATTCTAGAGCCTGAGTCAAGAGCCCACTCGAGACCAAGGCCACAGTATGGAAGCCGTCGTTCTCACACAATGTTGACCTCGACAACCCCGAGCAAGAAGATACAGCTGCAAAATTCCCATGACAGGCTCCTGCGGGTAGTTGGTAGCGTTCTGGAATGTCCCATAATATCCCTGCCCTGCAGCCACCCTCGTATTCTCGTCGGATCGCGAATCACCCTTCATCTTCAAGGAAAGTGGAGTTCCAACCTTAAATCTCTGTGCCCAAATATACAGAATCTTTGGTTATAAATCGGGTGAATTTCGAACCTTGAACCTCTAAATCAATTATCAAATACTTAAAGATACGGCTGGAAAACAGCGTGAGACATAATTATTGGCATTTCCCTATTAATGTGCGCCCCGACCTTGCGCCGAATGGCTGGCATAAGAGATTTAGCCACTTCTTCCTCGCTGAAGCCATAGTTTGTGGAACCCATTTTCTCTTTGGTGATTGCAACAAATTAGGGCTTGTCTTAACCCCGCTCTGATACCATGTTAATTTCTGCATATGTTCTATGCCATTTCAGATTAGGGCACAATACTGAAGAAGATAGAACATACTAATAGATCGATAGAAGACAAGCCAAAACAAAGATGATAGATGGTGGCATTACGACGATCAGCAGGATGCTTCTACCAACAAAGTCTCCAATAGGTCATTCAGCTAGGCGTGTCACACATAACCCAAAACAACCCAAACACAGAACCGTCCATATATATCACAGTTCCAACGCTATCCAGAGAGAGAGAATTCCTCCACAACAATGTGTGTCAAATGAACTCGAAGTCTCTCCAATATCTAGGAATCTTTGGGGGTGTGTGACACGTCCTTTAAGAGATGTAAGTCTATATTTTATTCTAGGCTGACCTAGCACATAAGTGGAATAAATTCAAAGTATATGTTCTGCTCATCCGATCAAGATGATCTTTAGATCAATCTTACACCTCTCCGAAAGAGGAATCCAATAAAAATATTGGGATCGTCATCTGAGCAGCACAACCCGGAGTTTGGACCTAGTTGTCCAATTTTAACAATAAGGGAGCGGGACCACGCAACCAAAGTCAGGGTTTCCCAAGTAGTACCACCCTAAAACCAAATGGTCAGTAAAGGAGATCCCACGGGACTAAAATCCAAGGGTAACATCCAAAAGAGGTCAAGGGGACAAAAGCACAAGCTAAGCCCACTCTTTCCACCGAATCCCCCCATCAATCCATGCCCAAGAGTGTCCATGATAAGTAAACCTAATACTCAATTATCAAATGACAAGACATACCTTTAGGTTCGGGAGACCCACCTTCAAACATACAATCAATACAGATGGGTGAGGGACCATATGGTTGGCTCAGGTGGCAGAGAAATGTCACAACGAGCTAGTTGAAGGCTACAAGTGGTTGTTGGTTACCGACTGAGATCCATCATGGAGAAAAAAATTCTCCTAGGGATATCACCCATGAAGTGGTGAGTAATAGGCCCATCTATGGTGTTGATAATAAGTCTTAGAGGGGCCCCTTCCTTATGAATCTTCGGAAGCCCATAGATTCTGGGGGTGAGAGGGTTATTCTCAATAAGATATTTGCTAATGGGGTTAAGCATATTATTAGCTTTTATGGCACACATAAATTCTTTAGCAACTTTTTAAATGGGATTCTTATTGAGTTTTCGGTAACTTTTGCTATTGTAAAGGTGGTCCAACATTTTCTTATATAGTCAGCGTTATCTGAAATTACAACAGCCCCACATTTATCGGCTTTTAGAATGACAATGTCAGGATTGTCCTTCAAGGATTTAAGGGAAAGAAACTCATCTTTGCTAATGTTTCTTTTAGGAGGCTATGCTTTCCTAAGAATATTAGTGCAATCTTGTCTAATATGTTAACTTTTCATCAATTTTTCTATGTTGCAACTATTACTTCAACAATATCCAATAGCATCCAATTTAACAATTTCCACTTCTTCAATTTAACCAATGACAGTAAAGCAATAGTAGATAGAACAATTATTCAAATGCACAATGAAAGACAGCCAAGAGACAAGAGACACAATATTTGGTCAATGACCAGGGAAAAACCCCACAAGGGGTAAAACCCTTTGTAATTCTTCTTCTATTAGATTGTCTTCAAATATTCGGCAGAGAGAGTACAACATCCAAGAGTCAAAGTCAAACTTTGACTAGCCAATATCTAACATCCAGTCTAGTCAAAATGTCATGCTATTTATCAAATTAAAGATGACAGTGATTCAACAAAAGTCAACTGTAATTCTGTCCAAGTCAATAGTAGCAAAGTCAACCCTAACCAATCACCAATGAATAGCCAAAACAACCTTTTACTAGCTCAGTCAACATCAGTCCAAGTCGGGCTCAAATGTTAGTCAAAGTCAGCTCAAAACAGTCCCCAAAAAGCCAATCAAACTCAATCAATGTCTACACTTGCTTCTGCAGTCAAACCTGCGGTCAACCCTATAGTCAATGCTAGTCAATCTGCTCATATTTCCTCGATCTTTGTGCTCTCCAATGCGGCCTAGACAAGCAAAGATATTCCACCCAAAAATGCAGTCAAAGATGGTCAAACAGTCCTTGGTCAACGTTAGTCAACACCCAGAAATAGTCTTGCAATTCGGTCCAATAAAAAATGACTTCTATCCTTCACACATATGAGAGATACCCTGCAATTCTGAGCTATACGAACCAATACAACGAGGAGAGAGAAGACATGTTGTGAGTTGATGATGTGCCAAATGAGGACTCAACTTGTATTTATATGCAACTTGAGGGATGCCATCTTATCCTTGAGATGTATCATTTGACCCAAGGTCGACCTTGACAATTTTGTATTTGTGGGCTTGACCTCAAAAATCTAATTTCCTTATCCGAATTGGATGCTTCAAAAGTCAATTTTGGTCCACTCGAAAAGAGGAATTCAATGCAATGGTTGGAATTTGTCACTAAGTTGCCAAATTAACACTCCCTCTCAGCTTGGGAGAATCCCAATCAAATCATGTAATCATCATAAGTATCTTGTCATCATGTCATGTACATCCCTGCTCATCTTTGCTTGCCACTGCTCATCTGATGCTGAACATTCTCGAATCTAAAGAAGAATTGCTACATCGGAGTTCCAACTACCACCCTGTCTCTATCTATTAAAATTGGCAACTAAGGCCAAATTCCACGTTGATCTGCTCAGTTGATGGAGATAATCATTCAATTGAATTCTTGTTTTCGAGAGGACATAAGTCGATCCAAAGATCGTCAAATTTGGACAAGGAAAATATTTGTTTATTTAAAAGGAAATTTGATAAGTTATGATTTCGTTTAAGAGGGAAAATTTCAAATTTGCCTCCAAAATTTTAAGGTCGGCCTTCCCTCCATCTTGTATATAAAGAGAAGCCTACATCCTCATTTCAATCATCCATTCTTTCTCTATTTTCTCTGAATTGGCCACAGCAAAGGAAGCTCTCCAGCATGGAGATCTAGGTTTGTTTGGGTTATAGTTTGGAGGCCGCTTAAGCTACAGATGGACAACCGCAGGTTCTGAGGCAAATTCTGGGCAGATTATGTATGGGGTTTATATCTTGTGCAGGTCCTGAAGAGAAGCAGATGATAACCACATTTCTATAGGCAGATGTGGCGAGGTTCTTAGCATGTTTATGGCCCTGTCTCATTAATTCGCAGCTCTAGAAGACAGAATAGGAATGCCACTGGTCTTGGAAGGTATTTTTGTAATGTTTATGGTCCTGTCTCTTTAGGCCGCAACCATAGAAGATAGGACAGGTAGGCCACAGGCCTTACCCACCTCATTCTGGGTGACATGAGGGTAATTTAGGGCTACTAATTAGCCCTGGACCATTGCAAGTGGAACATAGATAAAGGAAGTTTAGTCGCAGCTTGGAGGAGATTAAGTAGGCTAATATGGTCTGCATTATGTTTGTAGGGTAACCCTAACCTGTGGATAAAATCTACAACAATATATTTAAAATCAAAGCTATGTACATTTAGCTATGGACTGTATACCATCAGATCATGCCTCTACAACAGTTTGATTCCGGGGCTATGTTTGTCTCCTTCAGGATAACTATTGGTGGGCCATTGTTTTCTCTACTATTTGTCAAAGAATTATTGTACTCTCTCTCTGTTGATCATTTGATATTAATAATAAGGAAGATTGATCAAGGGTTTCCCCATCTTGGGGTTTTTCCCTGGCTTGAGCCAATTTTGTGTTCTCTTGTTTTGGCTTGTTCTCTATATTAATGAATTATGTTCTTTCTTCAGTTACCATCAGTGTCATTATGGTTTATGTGATTAAAATAAAAGAATTGAAGATATAAAGCGGGCTATCTAGGAACATAGAAGTAACAGTCCTAAGCAAAGAACATGTTAATCCAAAATTAACATGGTATCAGAGTTAGGAGAGGCCAAGCCCAAGCTAGAGTGAAAAACTTTGTTGACTAGACCCTATGGACAATGGAATGTTGCACAAGAAATGGATCTTGAAATCTTCAAATCAGCCCTAATCAAATATTCAATCCGAGTCCTAGGTATAAAGGATTAGTTCCGCATAGGTTGAGCTCTTTATTCGTGACTTAGATGGCTATTGTAAGCTGAAGGTTTGGATGTGGTTCGTCCTCTGCCATTGTATGGGTCCATTCATTGAAGAATCATTGTCCTGATCAACTACATATGAAGAAGGTTGGTGAGGTATCTCTTCAGCTCTCAGATTCATTTAAAATCAGATAAAAGGCAATGAAGAAGTTTAGTTTTGTTCTGAAATTTTGGTATCAGGGTCGGCCCTCATTAGGGCACCGTACTCTAAAATTATGCATCCTTATTTATATGATTTGAAGACCTGCGGGGGAAAAATATTTTCAGAACATCTGACCCTTTCTTCAAGAGATATAAGGGTTGTCTTACCCTTGCAAAGAAGATAGTAAGTATTGGGACCTTGCCATTAAGGTGTGTCCTCATAATTTTTGAATTTAAGAACACAGATTGTAATATTTAGATCTATTCTCGGCCTCGGGCTACTTCAGAAGTTGTAGTCCAGTATTTTTATGGCAAGGAATGATTCCCTCCACGATGAACCATTGCAATGCCCCAGCTTTATTAACAGCGAAGATTCCGAGTTTAATTACAATGGTCCACTCTCCTTAGCTTGATGTCTAGAATTCTCTAAGTATACATATCTGACAATCAAGGAGAATATTGATTTTTAATGTACCTTGGAGAAGTGGTTTCCCATGGGTTAGTCTCTACCTAGGGGAAAGTGTCCAAAATAATTATTTTCCTAAGTGTGACTTTATAAAGTGAAAGTGACTTTATAAGTGGTAAAGTCAATATTAAATTATAAAGTGAAAGTGACTTTATAAGTGGTCAAGTCAATGTTAAATTATAAAGTGAAAAGTGACTTTAGACATAAAGTACAATGTGGGTGCTTTATTTAGTGGGTGAGTTAAAAAAATAGAAAGTGAGAATTAAATGCACATTTACTCTCATCCCTTGATCTAAATGAATCTGAACCATTAGATCTTAAGGTTGCCCAAAAGTCATTTAGGAAAACAAAAGGGAGAAAAGAAAAGAGAGACTGCATTCGATCATTCTGCATGAGCAGATTGGAGAAAGGAGGCTGAGAGCTGGAGAAAAGTTTTGAAAGAGAAATTTGTTGCAGCAAGCTGAAGGAGTGATTTCTGGGCAAAGCTAGGCACGGAAATCAAGGCATAGAAGACAACAGAATCTATAGTACGAACAACATTTAATACTGTGAGTTGCATGCAGTTCGAGAGCATTTTTTGAGAAAAAAATGGAAAAAAGTCCTTACCGCGGTACGGAAATCTGTACAGTCCATACAGAATCCATACAGTATAGTCAACGTCCATACAATACTTTTTCAGCTTCAATGGGCATGGAAATCAAGGCAAAGTGGGCACGATTTTCAAGGAGTTTTGGGCTGAAGAGATAAGTTGTACCTTGCTATTTTGTTTTGTCTGCAAATGTATATTTCCTGAACTTGAAAGCTAAATAAATTTGAAGAGCTCTCTAACAGGTTTTCCCTAGAGAAGATTGAAGGGGTTTTTTGTAATATTCCTAATTAGCACCGCTAATTGGAATATTTCATTTTTGTATAGTTTTGCCGCCTATAGTTAAATTAATAAATAAAAGTGAGAAAGAGGGGGTCAACTCACTTTAATAAAATAAAGTGCTTCCTAGTAGAGGAACGTTGTAACTTAAAGGGAAAGCCTTGGGGGTCCACACGTTACATGAGAGAGGCCTCACGTAGGCTCTAAAGGCAACTACGCAGGCATAGGAGGAGCTCAAGGACGCAGTTAGGGTTTTGAGGGAGCTAGCACTATAAAAGGTGGGGGTTTCACTCCATTTGGCATTATTGATATGTTGATGATATTGTGAGCTAGACTTCTGTCTACTTGAGCACGCCGGTTGTTTAGTCGGTCTGCAGCACTGTTTAGTGCAACTGAGTGTCTCCGGTCGGAGATCTCGCCCTTGGCCCGGGGGGACTTCGAGTGCCTGCTCGGGCAAGGTATTCCTTCAGTTTCAGCAGTTGATTTGCAGGAGATTTGGGTGGACGTTTGCAGAGGAGCTGAGTCTCATTTAGTGACTGCGCAGTCCAGGAGGGAGGACGCAGTTGGGTTCAGAGCAGCGCTGTTGTGGGGAATTTTCGTGGAGTCCTCAGCGTGTTTCAGCTTGGAGGGATTGTCTATTCAGTTGGAGAGTTTTGCAGAGGGATTTGTGGCCCTTTTCCAACATTCTTCTTGGGCCTCTGCGCTGTGCTTGGGAGAGACAGCGTTTTTCTTGAGGAGGGCTTCTGTGGTGGTTTTTCGGAGGTGGTGCATTTGCTTCATGGTTTCTGGGTTTTGTCCGGAGCAGTGAGTACAGGCAATCTACTGATTTTCAGCTCATTCCGGTGAGGGGATCAGCCCCTAGTTCCAGTACATTGCAGCAGCAGCATTCTATGGCAGATTTCTCCAGCAGCTAGGACGCAGCCTCTATTGCAGCCATTTCCTATTCTGAGAGGGTTCTTCACTTGCCTTGTGCAAGGATAGGTGCACTTATTCTGATTATCTATTGTACCCATACATGTATTCTCAGAATTAATAAAATGGCTTAGCGTTATGGTATTTTTATGTGCATTTGCTCTATATTCTAGTTCCGGCATTTTCCCTATATATTTGCATGTTTGTATTTCTGTGTATTACTGTCTATTTCCCGTTGGGGATATTACAGTGGTATCAGAGCATAGTTCTGGCTCAGCCTGTGGAGCTAGCAGTCTATGACGCCCGGGGATAAACCCTCCATTGGTCAGAGGAGAAGGAGATATAGGGACGTTGAGAGTAGGTGGGAGAACCCCTACAGAGAGGGGGAGCCTGTGACGGATTCCGATCAGGAGCCGCCTGAGACAGATTCAGAACAGGAGCAGACTGTGGGGTACGCAGAACAGAGGGGTCCTATGGCAGATGAGGAGGACTCGAGGAGATTTAGAGAGGCACTCCTCCAGCACATGCAGGAGGTGACACACAGACTCACGACGTTAGAGGTCAAGCAGCGGGAAACCCCCAGGGGTTTTCAGATCGGTGAGGGGTCGGGCATGTCCCATCATGTGCCGGTGCATGATGCTATCCCCATCATGGCATCGCATGCACCCACGCGATCCACTATGCCCACATTCTTAGCAGAGGAAGCAGGGGCAGGAGCACAGAGGGATATTCCAGCACCCACGCGATCCACCATGCCTACCTTCCTAGCAGAGGACGCAGGGGCAGCAGCATAGCGAGAGCCGGAGCCGGGCCACATGGGTGACTATTTTGCGGAGTACTGGGCATACGGGCCGGAGTTCATGGAGGCTCTCTTGTTCAGAGACTTTGTCCAGCTCCAGTGGGACAGTAGACCCCGCGAGCATCACCGGGGGCACCAGCATCACCATGACGGAGACTACCACCGCACAGCTAGCAGATTTCATTTGCCCACGTTTGATGGTTCATCAAACAGTTCGGCAAAGTCTTGGGTGGAGAAGTTGGATATCTATTTCCAACTTAACCAGATGTCGCAGTCAGAGGCCATTAAGGTGGCAACATTACATCTGGATGGTGAGGCCCAGGACTGGTGGTTTCATGGGATGACGATACTCGGGCATTCTACAGTGACGACCTATGCCGAGTTTACCCGGAGGGTGATAGAGCGTTTCGACAGGAGGGATCCGGAGCAGCACTTTGTTGAGTTGACGAAGCTCAAACAGACTGGGAGCCCAGAGACTTACATTTCAGACTTCTTGAGGGTTTTAGTGATGATGCCTGATCTATCCGCGGCTCGGATGGTTTACATGTTTGTGGAGGGGTTGTCGGAACCACTTCGTGGCCTAGTCCGGTCGACTAGACCAGCTACACTTCAGGATGCCATCAGCAGGACTCGGGATTTACAGGATGTCTTACCCAGGACTCGGGCACCTTACCCCCAGAGATAGGCCTTCCAGCCTAAGGGGAAGGACACGAGGATTCCGCCTCCCAAGGCGAATCCTGGGCGAGGGCAGTTTGATGATGAGGCCAGGAGAGAGCTGAGGAGGAAGCGGTTGTGCTTCACTTGCCAGGAGCCATGGGCACCGGGACATAGGTGTGCTGCAGGGAAAGCACATTTCATTGAGGTTTTCTTCGAGAGCAGCGGGGAAGAGGATGAGGGGGATGACGTGGAGGCAGGAGATTGTTATGCAGCGCAGGGTACCTTACCACCTCCACCACCCGCAGCAGGTGGGGCATCATTTGCACCCACTGGAGGAGCTCTAGCCGCATTGCGGGGAGTTCCCAAGTACTTGACGCTGCGCGTACGGGGGACAGTACGCGGGCAGCGGGTCTCAGTCTTGGTTGATAGTGGGGCCACCCACAATTTTATTGATGCACAGATGGTTGAGAGGAGAGGCATACAGACTGAGGGTTTTGATGGATTTTCCGTCTTGGTCCCAGGAGATCAGACTATGGCATGTGCTCGGTATGTCCCAGAGTTATCGGTGACGATGGGCACTTATACATTGATAGATCATTTCTTTGTGGTGGATATTCCGGACACCAACCTGATATTGGGTGTTCAGTGGCTCATTACTCTGGGGAAGGTCACGACAGATTGGAAGGCCCTAGAGATGGAGTGGGATGATCCCAAGATAGGGAGGCATGAGAAGATACGGGGACAACACACATACCCGCCTCAGACAGTGTCGGCACATAGGATGGAGGCGACCTTCCGCAAGGGAGATATAGAGTGGGCCGTAGAGTTGCGAGCTTCAGAGGCAGTGGATACAGGTCAGACAGTGCATCCGGAGCTACAGTCTATTCTCGACAGGTATGCCGCAGTATTTGGGGATATTCCACTAGGGCAGCCACCGGATCGGGGGTTTGAGCATACTATCGAGCTTGAGCAGGGGATACAGGCAGTGATCACCACACCGTATAGGCATCCCAAGGCCTATCGGGATGAGATAGAGCGTGCTATTCAGGAGTTGCTGGCCCTTGGTCACATTCGGCCGAGCACGAGTCCTTTTGCTTCTTCCGTGGTGTTGGTGAAGAAGAAGGACGGCACATTGCGAATGTGCATTGACTACAGGGCTTTGAATAAGAAGACCCTGAAGAACAGGTACCCCATCCCCAGGATCGATGAGCTGATGGATGAGCTGAGAGGAGCACGGTTCTTCTCAAAGATTGACTTGAGATCCGGGTACCATCAGATACGCGTGAGGGAACAGGACATTCCCAAGACCGCCTTCAGGTGTCATTATGGGCACTTTGAGTTTCTGGTCATGCCTTTTGGGCTGACCAATGCACCCGCTAGCTTTCAGTCGTGCATGAACCACATTTTCAGGGGTCATCTGAGGAAGTTTGTGCTGGTCTTCTTCGATGACATTCTTATATATAGCAGGACTTGGGAGGAGCATCTCCAGCACATTGAGACAGTTTTATGCATCTTGGAGGAGCAGCAGTTCTATGCCAAGCTCTCCAAGTGTGAGTTCGACTTGACGGAGATGCTGTACTTGGGGCACATTATAGGAGTGGACGGGGTGAGAGTCCACGAGGAGAAGATCAGGGCCATCAGAGATTGGCCAGAGCCGAGGAATGTGACTGAGCTTCGGGGATTTATTGGCATTTGCACATACTACAGGAAGTTCATCAAGGGCTTCTCACAGCTTGCTGCACCCCTCACAGATTTGACGAGGAAGGGGGCATTCAGTTGGTCGGACACAGCACAACGAGCTTTTGATAAGCTCAAGGAGGTGATGAGCAGCTGCCCCGTGCTGGCATTGCCAGATTTCACACAGCCATTTGTCCTCGAGTGCGATGCATCAGGAGAGGGGATTGGTGCAGTTTTGATGCAGGGCGGTCACCCGATAGCTTTTGAGAGCCGGAAGCTCCTCCCGCATGAGAGGTTGTATTCCATATACGACAAGGAGATGTTGGCCATCATGCATGCATTGGCCAAATACCGGCAGTAATTAGTGGGCAGCAGATTCAGGGTGAGATCAGATCACAACAGCCTGAGGTACTTTCCGGAGCAGAAGCAGTTGCAGGAGAGACAGTAGAAGTGGATCAGTAAGATCCAAGCCTATGACTTTGACATAGAGTACGTCAAAGGCAAGAATAACGTGGTAGTTGATGCCCTTTCTCGTAGACCGGCCACGTTATCTCTTATGACCTTGGACGCTGATTGGAGGGCTCGACTGCTGGTAGAGTACTCCAAGGACAGGTTTGCGTGTGAGGTGTTGGATGGGCAGGTTGCAGATGACAGGTACAGGGTGGTCGACGAGATCATCTATTACAGGGACAGGATCTTCTTGACTGAGGGATCTCAGCTCAAGAAGAAGATACTCCAGACTTCACACGATTCTCCATTGGCGGGCCATCAGGGGTTCACCAAGACTTACAGGGCTATCCGGGAGAGGTTCTCATGGAAGGGCCTCAAGGAGGACGTACTCCAGCATGTCAGGGAGTGCGATGTTTGCCAGAGAAACAAGGGAGAGATGAGCCATCCTGCAGGGTTGTTGCAGCCTCTTCCCATTCCAGAGGGGAAATGGGAGAGCATATCGATGGACTTCATCACCGGGTTGCCCATGGTGCAAGGCAAGGACTGCATCTTTGTCGTCGTTGACCGACTGACGAGGTATGCTCATTTTTTTGCCATATCCGCACACCACACAGCAGCGCAGGTGGCTGAGCTGTTCTTCAGGGAGATTTTCAGGTTACATGGTCTACCCAAGACCATCGTCAGCGACAGGGACAGCCGCTTCATGGGCAGATTCTGGCAGGAGCTCTTCCGGCTAGTGGGGACGGAATTGACACCGAGCACTAGTTATCACCCCCAGACGGACGGGTAGACAGAGATAGTTAACAAGTGGCTGGAGGGCTACTTGCGTAACTATGTCAGTGGGCAGCAGAGGGCATGGCTGAAGTGGCTGCATCTGGGTGAGTACTGCTACAACACGACGTATCACATGTCCATTGGTATGTCACCTTTCTATGCTTTATATGGATATCATCCCTTATCTTTTGTGGACATGATGTTTGGTGCTAGCAGGGCTCCGAGAGCCAAGATATGGATCCAAGAGAGCCAAGATATCCTCCGAGCTCTCAAGGATAACATAGCCACAGCCCAGAATCAGCAGAAGTTGTATGCTGATAAGGGTCGGATGGAGAGACACTTTGAGGTAGGGGACTTGGTCTACCTACGACTACAGCCATACCGACAGTCTTCGCTTAAGCAAAAAGGGGCGGAGAAGCTTAAGCCCCGCTTTTATGGGCCATACAGGATGATACGCAGGATTGGGCAGGTTGCATATGAGTTGGAGCTGCCCCAAGGCAGCAAGATTCATAACATATTTCATGTATCATGCCTGAAAAAGGCATTGGGCCAGCAGGTGACAGTCACAGAGGAGCTACCACCCACGGATGATGAGGGGCATCTGGTGTTGCAGCCGGAGGCTATTATTGATACTAGGAAGAGGCAGCTGCGGAGCAGGACGATCCGGGAGTTCTTGGTGAGGTGGAAGAACTTGCCGGATGAGGATGCCACTTGGGAGGATGAGAAGATATTGCAGCATCCATCACTTCAGTTGCTTGAGGACAAGCAACGTTCTACCGGGGGAGACTGTAATATTCCTAATTAGCACCGCTAATTGGAATATTTCATTTTTGTATAGTTTTGCCGCCTATAGTTAATTAATAAATAAAAGTGAGAAAGAGGGGTCAACTCACTTTAATAAAATAAAGTGCTTCCTAGTAGGAGCAACGTTGTGACTTAATGGAGAGCCTTGGGGGTCCACACTTTGCATGAGAGAGGCCTCACGTAGGCTCTAGAAGCAACTGCGCAGGCATAGGAGGAGCTTATGGAGAGAGGGGACGCAGTTAGGGTTTTGAGGGGAGATAGCACTATAAAAGGTGGGAGTTTCACCTCATTTGGCATTATTGATATGTTGATGATATTGTGAGCTAGACTCCTGTCTACTTGAGCACGCCGGTTGTTTAGTCGGTCTGCAGCACTGTTTAGTGCGACTGAGTGTCTCCGGTCGGAGATCTCGCCCTTGGCCCCGGGGGACTTCGAGTGCCTGCTCGGGCAAGGTATTCCTTCAGTTTCAGCAGTTGATTTGCAGGAGATTTGGGTGGACGTTTGCAGAGGAGCTGAGTCTCATTTAGTGACTGCGCAGTCCAAGAGGGAGGACGCAGTTGGGTTCAGAGCAGCGCTGTTGTGGGGAATTTTTGTGGAGTCCTCAGCGTGTTTCAGCTTGGAGGGATTGTCTATTCAGTTGGAGAGTTTTGCAGAGAGATTTGTGGCCCTTTTCCAGCATTCTTCTTGGGCCTCTGCGCTGTGCTTGGGAGAGACAACGTTTTTCTTGAGGAGGGCTTCTGTGGTGGTTTTTCGGAGGTGGTGCATTTGCTTCATGGTTTCTGGGTTTTGTCCGGAGCAGTGAGTACAGGCAGTCTACCGATTTTTAGTTCATTCCGGTGAGGGGATCAGCCCCTAGTTCCAGTACATTGCAGCAGTAGCATTCTACGGCAGATTTCTCCAGCAGCTAGGACGCAGCCTCTATTGCAGCCATTTCCTATTCTGAGAGGGTTCTTCACTTGCCTTGTGCAAGGATAGGTGCACTTATTCTGATTATCTATTGTACCCATACATGTATTCTCAAAATTAATAAAATGGCTTAGTGTTCTGGTATTTTTATGTGCACTTGCTCTATATTCTAGTTCCGGCATTTTTCCTATATATTTGCATGTTTGTATTTCTGTGTATTACTGTCTATTTCCCGTTGGGGATATTACATTTTTCCTGGGTCTAAGTTGACCAAAAATCTGTGTATTTTTTATGTGTTATTGGTCTGTTTATGTCCATATTTATTTTCAGCATGTGTTGACAGTCCCATGTGTTTTAATCTGAAAATTTCATTTCCAGAATTCTATATGTTGAATGTAAGTTTATGGGAAAGGGCATTTAACTAAATGGGAGTGATAAGGTGAAATTAAAACCGGGTTGGGATTCCAGGAAATTTTTTAATCATCAAATTTCAACATGGTATCAAAGCTACAAGCTGAAAATTGTAGTTTGAACAACATACAGTAGTTTGGGACAACAAACAGTGGTTTGGACAACAAACTAAATTTTTGGACAACAAACAGTGGTTTGGACAGAAAACTGAATTTTTGGACAACAAGGTGAAATTTCACACAGACTGAACTTTTGAGACAGCAAGGTGTGCTGGAAAGTTCATCTCTCCATTTTCTTGGTTTTGTAAATTTTGGACAGTAGTCATGGCCATGCTCTTAATGATAGAGGACATACTGGATGGGATATCCAATTATGCCATTTGGAAGGACAGAATTCAGATAGTGTTTGAGAAGGTAGCAGTTTGGGACATAGTGCGGCAAGAGATTGTACCTCCTACTGCTGTAGATGAACTTGTTGAATTCACAAAAAATAATGCAAAGACAAAAAGGATTTTGATGGACAGTTCGAAGAATCATGTGGTTCCTCAGGTGAGAGGAATCACATGCATATCAGATGTGGACAACTCCAACCACTCTCTATCAGAGTACCAATGAGAGCAGGAAGATGGTACTCAAAGACCAATTGAAGAACATCAGGATGACAAAGGCTGAAAATGTAATTCATTATCTTGGCAAGGTCAAACAAGGTACGTGATGATTTGACTGCTATTGATGAGGTAGTTGCACCCACAGAATTAGTCAGGATAGCCGTAGTAGGACTTCCTAAGTCTTGGGAGGTATTTGGAGATATTGTTACCTCTAGGGAGAATCTTCCCAATTGGGACAGATTCTGGGATGATTGTGTGCAACATGAGATACGATAGACTGGCAGTGGTGGGGTGAAGATAGCAGATGAGGAGGATGTAGCCTTGACAGCCAAGGGGAAGAACAAAGGGAAGGCCAAGAAAGGGGCCTCATCAAATGGGGCTAAGAGAAAGGAGAAGAAGAAGAAGAAAGATATGGATATGTCCAAAGTCAAATTTTGGGCATGTCAGAAGATGGGACACTATGCTATTATGTGTCCTGAGAGGAAAAACAAGGAGAAGAAGGGTACTACAGCTTCAACAGAGGTGGAGTAGTTTGCTTCACAGCTTGACAGGGACTTTGCATTTATTACTTCTACATCTAGTAGGTGTACATCATTTGATGTGTGGTACATAGACAGCGGGGCTTCCTGCCATATGACAGGTGCACAGGAGTTCTTTTCGGAGCTTGCAGAGTGGGCACTTGATATTGAGATTGTACTAGGAGATGACCACACTGTGAGAGCTGTTGGTGTGGGGACTGTGACCTTTGGGAGGGAGTCTTTGCCTCCTTTGAAGGTCATGGATGTTTTGTATGTTCCGGGGATGAAGAAGAACTTGATTTCAGAGTCTGCTATGGAGTAAAAGGGGTTTGACGTCACCTTCTCAAGAGGGCAGGTATTGATGCATCCCAGGGGAGCTTCCATCACTTTGGCCAAAGTGATTGGAGTACGCTCTGGGAAACTATACAGGTTCAATTTTCAGTTGGCAGGAGCTTTGATGAGTAGCACATTTGGTAGCAATCACACTAGTACCACCAACAGTAGAGACTTGTGCGAGTTATGGCACCAAAGGATGGCACATAAGCATCATGGAGCTTTGAGAGTTCTGAAGGAGATCACTACTGGAGTTCCTGATTTCAGTGTCGAGCATTATGAGGTCTGTAGAGGGTGTGCTTTGGGCAAGTACACCAAGTTACCATTCCCAGCGAGCGACAACAGATCTACAGGTATACTAGACTTGATTCATACTGATGTTAGTGGTCGTATGTCTCATGTGTCCTTGGGTGGTTACGAGTATTATGTTATATTCATTGATGACTACGTTAGGAGGACTTGGATATATTTCTTGAAGACCAAGGGTGAGGTCTTCAGTCGCTTTAAAGAGTTCAAAGCTCTTGCGGAAAAGTAGACAAGTAGGAAGATTCAGGTCTTGACGTCAGACAATGGTGGTGAGTACACCGATGGTTGGTTTTCTGACTTCTGTGCAGAGGAGGGCATTAAGAGAGAGTTCACGGCTCATTACAACCCCCAGCAAAATGGGGTGTCTGAAAGGAAGAAAAGAGCTATTGTTGGGGCTGCTAGAGCGATGATTCATGATCAGGGGTTGCCATTGTTTTTGTGGGTTGATGCCTGCAATACTGTTGTTTATCTTCAGAACAGGAGTCCTCACAGAGTATTGGGGAATATGACTACGGAGGAGACCTTCACTGGAGAGAAGCCTCATGTGGGACATCTTCATATCTTTGGATGTCTCACATATTCTTATATCCCCAAGGAGCAGAGGATGAAGCTGGAACCCATTGTAGAGAAGGGTATCTTTATGGGTTATAGCGAGACTTCGAAGGCCTATCGGATCTTCATTCCTTCTAAACGGAGAGTGGTGATTACGAGGGATGTGAAGTTCAAGGAGGAGAGGGCCTATCAGATATCACAGGAGTATGATGAGAGAGAGTCAGAGTTCTCCTCAACCGGGGGGTCAGGTTCAGGGAGCAGGACCTCAGGGTTCTGAATCGACTGGTACAGGAGGTACTTCAGTGTCAGTGACATCTGGGGCAGCAGTGGCGAGTTCATCGAGCACTTCTTTAGGGAGTCCACTGGTTCAGAGTTCACATGGCACTTCAACTGACACAGGCACAAGTTCTTCGAGGACAGGTGTTGGTACAGGCACACCAGGGTCAGTTGGCAGACCTTCAGGTTCACTAGAATGGGGGGCAGAGGATGAGTTTCCCTATGGGGAAGCTTCTTCAGGGAAGAGGAGGCCCAGGTAGCTTAAGGACACCTTGAAGGAAGCGGATGTAATATCCCCAAAGGGAAATAACCAGTAATAAACAGAAAGATGCCAGACAGATATAGAAACACAATGCTGAACCAGATCATGGAACCAATACACATAGAATGCCAGAAAACTGAGCCATTTTATTAATCTGAATTACATAGAGAGGGGTACAAGAAAGTCAGAATAAATGCACCTATCCTTGCTCAAGGCAAGTACAGAATCCTCTCAGAAAAATAGGAAATGGCTGCTACAGAAACTGCATCCCAGCTGCTGGAAGAAACTGCCGTAAACTGCTGCTGCTGGAATGAACTGAAGCTAGGGGCTGATCCCCTTGCCGGAATGGGCTAAAAATCTCCAGATCACCTATACTCACTGCTCCGGACAAAACCCAGAAACCATTTACCAAACGGACCACCTCCGAAAATCGCCCCCAGAAACCCTCCTCCTACAAAAACGTTGTGCCTCCAGGAACAGCGCAGAAGCTCAAGAAACACACTGAGGAAAGGGTCTGAATCCTCCTGCAAAACCCCCGGCTGAAATGGCAACCTCCTCAAAGCTGAAAACACTGAAAACGCTGTCAAATCTCACTCACCAGACTCTACTCATCAGATCAGCGTCCTCCCAGAAGGATCAGCGTTCTATATGCTCAGATCTGCTGGATCTGAAACCTCCAATCCAGATCTGCGTCCTATCCCTCCAGATCTGCGTCCTCCTGTGTCAGATCTACTGCTATCTCTTCAGATCTATGCTAGATCTGCCAATATCTCTTCAGATCTGCAACCCCAAAGGCTGGATCTGGTGTTATCTCTTCAGATCTAGGCTGGATCTGCCAATATCTCCTCAGATCTGCAATCTCCCAAGCTGGATCTAATGCTACCCCTCCAGATCTGCAACCTACAAAACCAGATCTGCAATTATCTGCTCAGATCTATAATCTCCAAAGCTGGATCTATCAATGTGACTTCAGATCTGCGTCCTCCTCTTCCTGCTGGAACAGCGTTTTTCCTGCTAGATCTGCGCAGCCACTAGAGGGCTTCTTCCTCTCCGAATCTCCACCTGAAACTGCTACTGAAACTGAAAGATAGAACTCAGAAATTAACCTTACTAGGGTGGGCACTCGAAGTCCCCCGAAGCTAAGGGTGAAACCAGAAATAACCTTACCAGGGCAGGCACTCGAAGTCCCCCGAGTCTAAGGGTGAGATCCCCGACCGGAGACACTCGGTTGCACTAAACAGTGCTGCAGACCGACTAAACAACCGGCGTGCTGAAGCAGACAGAAGTCTAGCTCTCAATATCAATATAAAATCATGCATGCCCCAAATGAGGTGAGAACCTCTCCTTTTATAATGCCAAACTCCCTCCAAAACTTAACTGCGTCCTTACTCTCCTTTGACCTGCGCCGTTAACCTTGGGTCAGCCTGATGCCTCCCCATCATACTCATGTGGACCCCCAAGGCCCCCTCTCTAAGTTATAACGTCAATCAACTAGGAAAAGAACACTTTATTTATGAAGTGAGGTGACTAAAGTGAGGTGACTCCTCTTATTTCTCACTTTATTTATTATTTCTAGTTAAAGCGGTAAAATAAAGCAAAAATGAAATATTCCAATTAGCAAGGCTAATTGGGAATATTACAGTCTCCCCCGGCAAAACGTTGCTTGTCCTCAAGCAACTGAAGTGATGGATGCTGTAAGGTCTGCTCGCTCCCCCAAGTGGCATCCTCATCCGGCAAAAATTGCTTGTTCTCAAGCAATGCTTGAACAAGCCCACTCTCTAGTTGATGCTCCCTGCCAATACTGCAAAATGTGCCTGGGTCCCACTGAAACCTCTCTGCCTCCTGCATCACCCTGATATGAAGGGACATCTCAATGCCAGGATCCCAAACTGGCCTCTCATGGTACCAGCCAATCAATAGTCCTCCCGGATCCCATCGCCACTGTGGCCAATAATCGCACAAGTCCCGTGACTCGAACTGCTCACTGCCTCTGGCTATGACTAAAGACCGTGACCGCTGCTGCTCGGCAACTATGACTGTGTAAGTTGGCCCATCAACTGTGAACCAACTCGTCACCTCTCTCCAATCAAGGCATGGAGTCGAAAACATAATGAGGAATATCTCCCTCCTGTGGATCCTCCATCTCCAAGCAATCACCCAGACAGAATGAGCCACCTCCCAACAAGGCAACTCCTGAAAATCTCCTTCCACCTCAAGCTCTGGTAATGAAGGTGGGCCGAAAATATGAACTTGGCAAGCATCATAGCTTACCCCATGCTGTCCTTCTCTCCACTCATGACAAGTGTAGAGTCTATGCTGATCCAGGGCTGCAAAATCATTGCCCTCCAATGGCAAAGTGGAAAACAATCCATCATAGAAGGTTCCTCTATCAATGAAGAACAAGCTGGCCCAAAACTAACCATCCATGAAGAATATGACATGGTCATCATGGATCACCCTAATGAGATGTTTGCTGAAGGTTCTATATGAGGATACATCATGCAAACAATCTCTCACAAGGATACAACGTAGTCTCATCCACTGCAACTTCCGAAAATTACATGGCAAGCAATGTACATCTACTAATGGATAGCAAATGGTTGAATATGAAGACGATAAAAGACCAAACAATTGCCCATGGCTATACAATGGATGACTAGCAATCTCATGGCCCACCTCAGAAGAGAGCACATATGTAGTAGTGGTGGCCATGCCTCCTCCCATGCTCCCATTAGAACATGTAGTGCAGAAAATACTCAAGGACACATCCAGCTCATGTGTCTCTCTCATAATCAAGCCTCCCCTACAAATCTGACCATATGCTGGAAGTAAGATGGCACATGGATCCATAAATGAGTCCTCCATAGTGTTTTGGCATGCTATGAAGAAGAATGAACCATGTGCTGCAAGAAGATAATCCCCCTCATGCTTGGAAACCCAAGTCAAGAAGAATATGCCATAGATGTCTCTATCATCATTACCTCCTCTTTGTGCAACGAATATGAAGTGATCCTGGGACCTATGGGTTATAGATCCACCATATCTCTGCTGCGCACACTTCATCCATAATGTCCTGCTCCAAGGTGACAATGCTGTGAGCTCATGCAGATAAGTTCCTGTCAATACAAGACTCTGTTCTTTGACATGTTCCTTGTCAAAGACTCCTCTAATAATGCTGCAACAAATATGGAATACCTCCCAAGATGGAAGTGCTTCCCAATCAAAGATCAAGGAGATAGTGCCATCCCCTCTTCCTGCAACATCATGCAAAGTGTGAGAGCAAATTTGCCCTTGCTCTCCCAGAAACAAACCAAGCAACCAAACAATTTGCTGCCTCCCCATACTTCCATCATACAACTCATGTGATGAAGACATAACGAGTATCATAGCAACACCATGCATACATACTCTATGCTGCTCCATGATGCAAGTATCCAGCCATCTTTCCTCCACCCTCCAACTCTTAGGAAGAGTGTTTGCCAAGAGATGGCCAAACTCTTTCAAGAGTAACCAGCGCAGCCAAGCCTCCTGCTGCCTGGTAGCACAGATCTGCAAGTAGCCTCCTAGCTCCTTGCTCATCATCCCCATCCACTCAATCACTTGTGGATGCCTCCTTCTCCTCGTCCTGGTACTCCTCCCATGAGGGCTACCATCCTCCCAAATCAAATTTCTGATTTTGCACTTCATGGGATTTTGGAATATAAACTTCTCAAGGATCAATGAGACCCTATCAAGAATCAAATAGGTGGTAGGCAAAAACCTCCCATCATGATGTGTATGGCTCAAGGGATGTCCATCACACGCATGAGAGATGTTATCCATCCGAAGATGTCCCCCGTCTTCTATCTGCTCTTGTGAGAAGGGAAAAAAACCATTGCACCCCATGGCGTGTCGAAATGCATCTCCAGTGAGATCTCTCCTTGAGACCTCCCTCTCATCCATAGTCTGCTCCACCGAGTACCAACTCAAAATCTCTCGCCATCCAATCTCAACACGTGGCTGTTGTACCCTGTGCAACTCTGATCGTCTCATACCACTATCCAAGTCAACATATGAGACCTGACTAGGTGGCTCTGCCTCTCTTTCTCCAGCGGGAAGAGATGACTCAACAATACTGCTAGTCCCATCCATGCATGCCTGAAGGGGAATGATCTGACGCTCCCTCGTGCCCTCTGGTTGTACCATCAGGGAATCCAGCTGTTCCCCAATGCGGACCAACTTGGCCGCCGACTTGGCACAAGTCCCTCTCATACCCTCCAGCTCCTAGTCCTGCAACAAAATGGTCTCCCGTACTGACGCGGCCTTCTCTCTCAAAACTCGAAGGTCCGTCCGAAGCCGATGATATCGCTGTCTGCGACCATCATCCGATACTTCTGTATCTCCTAGTGCCTCATCAATAGTGGATATATCCCCTGATATCTCGCCCATCTGTTGTGTGCTACTACCACCCGAAGACTCGGACGTAGCTCCAGTCACCACCTCAGTGGATGGCTCTACCGGGGTAGGCTCTACCTCCTCTACTACGATATCAACCGGCACGGTCAAGGATGTCTCCAATGAGGGTGAATCCTATGTCACACTAGGTGTAACCTCAGACTCACTGCAATCCTGTGTGTCCTCATCCTCCAAGTGTGAGGTACCCATTTTAATAGTTTTCCTCCCTGATACTTGGTCAAGCTGGAAAGAGGTATCCAACTTGTCCACTGTGCGCTGTAAGCCCCTATCATGTGAGTGCTTGTTCCCTCTGCGAAAGTTGTGAGGTCTACTATCACGCTGGAGATGAACATAATCTTTACTCGCGGTGCGGTGGTAGTCTCCACCATGATGATGCCGGTGCCCCTGGTGTTGATCATAGAGTCTAATGCCATACTGGTACAGGATATATCTCTCGAAGGGGAAAGCATCCATGAATCCCTGTCCGAAAGCCTGATACTCTGCAAGAATGTCAGCCATCCGAGCTGGTTCTACCTCTCGCTGTACTGCTATTCCTATGTCCTCTGGCAAGAATGTGGGCATAGTGGGACGTGTGGGTGTACATGACTCCCTATGCCGAGTGGCATCATGCCGAACGATCTGAAAACCCCTAGGGAGTTCTCTCTGCCTGCTCTCTATGGCCAAGAGCCTCTGTGATGCCTCCTGCACCTGATGGAGGAGTGCATCCAGTTTCCTATCTACGTCTTCCATCTGGTCCCACTGCTCTGGGTCCCTCACAGGCTCCTCAGAACCCGCACGGCTGCTG
Source organism: Pinus albicaulis (assembly GCA_034641835.2). Lineage (NCBI taxonomy): Eukaryota > Viridiplantae > Streptophyta > Pinopsida > Pinales > Pinaceae > Pinus > Pinus albicaulis. The sequence continues at coordinate 630,151,994 of CM076581.1, read as the reverse complement.
CAAAACCATACCGCTGCTTAACTCTGACCTCCGATTTACCCATTGAAAACTACTCAGAAGATTCCAGGAATTTGGGAAGGTGATCCTTGTCCAAAACCCAGAAAAACCCAGAAAACGTTTTTCCTAATTCCAAACTTCAAAATTTGACCCTTTTTATTTTGGCCCTTTTTCCAACTGCGTTTCTGGTATTGCAACTGCTATTGCTCTGTATGATCTCTTTTCTGATGTTCTAGACCACAGGCTGAGCCAGAATTATGCTCTGATACCACTGTAATATCCCCAAAGGGAAATAACCAGTAATAAACAAAAATATGCCAGACAGATATAGAAATACAATGATGAAACCAGATCATGGAATAAGTACACATAGAATGCCAGAAAACTGAGCCATTTTATTAATCTGAAAGTACATAGAGAGGAGTACAAGAAAATCAGAATGAGTGCACCTATCCTTGCTCAAGGCAAGTACAGAATCCTCTCAGAAAAATAGGAAATGGCTGCTAAAGAAACTGCATCCCAGCTGCTGGAAGAAACTGAAGCTAGGGGCTGATCCCCTTGCCGGAATGAGCTAAAAATCTACAGATCACCTATACTCACTGCTCCGGACAAAACCCAGAAACCATTTACCAAACGGACCACCTCCGAAAATCGCCCCCAGAAACCCTCCTCCTACAAAAACGCTGTGCCTCCAGGAACTGCGTAGAAGCTCAAGAAACACACTGAGGAAAGGGTCTGAATCCTCCTGCCAAACCCCCGGCTGAAATGGCAACCTCCTCAAAGTTGAAAACACTGAAAACGTTGTCAAATCTCACTCACCAGACTCTACTCATCAGATCAGCGTCCTCCCAGAAGGATCAGCGTTCTATATGCTCAGATCTGCTGGATCTGAAGCCTCCAATCCAGATCTGCGTCCTATCCCTCCAGATACGCGTCCTCTGTGTCGGATCCTGCGCTGTCTCGCCGGATCTATACTAGATACGCAATATCTCTTCGAGGATACGCAACCCCAAAATTTGGATGCGATGTTACTCTCCTTCGGATCTGTTTGGACTCTGATATCTCCTCGGATCTACCCAATCTCCCCAAAATTTGGATCCTAATGCTACCCTCCGGATACGCAGCCTACGAACCCGGATACGCAGTTATCTGCTCGGATCTACAATCTCCAAAGGCGGATCTATACGATGTGACTTCGAATCTGCGTCCTCCTCTTCTCTTTGCCGGCGTTTTCTGCTAGATGCAACGCGACCACTAGAGGGCTTCTTCCTCTCGAGATCTCCACAGGCGCTGCGGCGGGAAGATGGGGCTGGAGAGAGCAACCTTCTTAGGGCGGGCACTCGAAGTCCCCGAAGCTAAGGGTGAAACCGAAATAACCTTACCCGGGCAGGCACTCGAAGTCCCCCGAGGCTAAGGGTGAGATCCCCGACCGGAGACACTCGGTTGCACTAAACAGTGCTGCAGACCGACTAAACAACCGGCGTGTTGAAGCAGACAGAAGTCTAGCTCTCAATATCAATATAAAATCATGCATGCCCCAAATGAGGTGAGAACCTCTCCTTTTATAATGCTAAACTCCCTCCAAAACTTAACTACGTCCTTACTCTCCTTTGACCTGCGTCGTTAACCTTGGGTCAGCCTGATGCCTCCCCATCATACTCATGTGGACCCCCAAGGCCCCCTCTCTAAGTTATAACGTCAATCAACTAGGAAAAGAACACTTTATTTATAAAGTGAGGTGACTAAAGTGAGGTGACCCCTCTTATTTCTCACTTTATTTATTATTTCTAGTTAAAGCGGTAAAATAAAGCAAAAATGAAATATTCCAATTAGCAAGGCTAATTGGGAATATTACAGCGGAGTTTTTTGGTCCTTCAAAGAGGGTGAACAGGGAGAGTGTGCCACCTGAGCGGTTTTGCAGTTATGTAGCCAAGGCTACCAGCATTGTTGACTCTGAGCCTATTAGCTATGAGCAGGCTGCCAGCCAGGAGGTATGGAGAGAGGCTATGGTGGAGGAGTATCCCTCTATCATTAAGAACAATGTCTAGCAGGTGGTGCCTAGGCCTAAGGGAAAGTCTGTTGTGACTTCTAGGTTGAGAAGTTCAAGGCGAGGTTTGTGGCTAAAGGGTTCTCACAGATAGAGGGAGTTGACTATGATGAGACCTTCGCTCCCGTAGCTCCGTACACTTCTATCCGGTCCCTTATTTCTATTGCTGCAGAAATGGGTTGGCAGATCCACCAGATGGATGTGAAGACTGCATTTCTGAACAAAGTTATAGAGAAGGAGGTGTATGTTGAGCAGCCACAGGGCTTTGAGGTTCTTGGGCGGGAGACCCATGTATGTCGGTTGAGGCGAGCACTCTACGGACTTAAGAAAGCTCCGAGAGCTTGGTATTCGAGGATTGATACTTACTTGCAGCAGATGGATTTCGCGAAGTGTGACGCAGATCCGAACCTATACTACATTGTTGTAGGGGATGATCCGCTCATTCTTGTGCTATATGTTGATGAATTGTTCATTACTAGGGCAGAGAGACTAATTAGTGGTTGCAAGGACGATCTTGCTATGGAGTTCGAGATGAAGGACATTGGGCTAATGCATTACTTTTTGGGGCTTGAGGTGTGGTAGGAGGGGCATATCTTTCTAGGGTAGGGGCAGTATGCTGTGGATGTGTTGAGCAGATTTCACATGTCAAATTGTAGACCCATGTCTACACCTATGATCACCAACTGGAAGAAGCTTCATGCTTCAGATTCTAGTTTGGTGGATCCCACATTGTATAGGCAACTTATTGGGTCCTTCATGTGTCTGGTCAACACTAGGCCATATATATGCTTTGTAGTGAACACACTTAGCCAGTTCATGGTTGAGCCCAGGAGAGTGCATTGGGTAGTTGCAAAGCACATTCTTCGCTACGTGCAGGGGACTGTTGATTATGGTCAGACTATAAGCAGGGAGATGGAGTGAGGTTGGCAGGTTACACAGATTCAGATTGGGCAAGGAGTGCTTCTGACAGGAAAAGCACTTCAGGGTGTTGCTTCGGATTGGGTTCGACAGTTGTGTCGTTGTTCAGTCGAAAGCAAAAGTCAGTTGTTTTGAGCTCTTCTAAGGTCGAGTATATGGCCACTAGCCAGGCTATTTGTGAGGTCATTTGGCTTCCCAAAGTATTGTATGGCCTATTTGATTAGGAGTTGAGACCGATGGTTATTCACTGTGATAATCAGAGTTGCATTAAACTCACGGAGAATCCAGTGTTTCATGAGAGGTCAAAACACATTGACATCAGATATCATTTCATCAAGGACTATGTTTAGAAGGGGGTAGTGAAGTTGGAGTATATATCAACAGATGAGCAGGTGGTTGATGTTTTCACGAAGTCCTTGCCAAGAGGCAAGCATGTCCATTTCAGGGACAAGATGGGTGTGGTGAGAAACACTTTCCTCGGTAAGAGGGAGTGTTGATTTTTAATGTACCTTGGACAAGTGGTTTCCCATGGGTTAGTCTCTACCTAGGGAAAAGTCCAAAATAATTCTTTTCCTAAATGTGACTTTATAAGTGGTAAAGTCAATATTAAGTTATAAAGTGAAAGTGACTTTATAAGTGGTAAAGTCAATGTTAAATTATAAAGTGAAAAGTGACTTTAGACATAAAGTACAATGTGAGTACTTTATTTAATGGGTGAGTTAAAAAATATAAAGTGAGAATTAAATGTACATTTATTCTCATCTCTTGATCTAAATGAATTTGAGCCATTAGATCTTAGGGTTGCCCAAAAGTCATTTAAGGAAACAAAAGGGGGAAAATAAAAAAGAGATTGCATTCATTCATTCTTCATGAGCAGATTGGAGAAAGGAGGCTAAGAGCTGGAGAAAAGTTTTGAAAGAGAAATTTGTTGCAACAAGCTGAAGAAGTGATTTCTAGGTAAAGTTGGGCACGGAAATCAAGGCATAGAATACAACAAAATGTACAGTACGAACAACATTTAATACTGTGAGCTGCACGCAGTTCGAGAGCGTTTTTTGAGCAAAATAAAAAATGGAAACAAAAAACCATACAGTCTGTACAGCGGTACAGAAATCCGTAAAATTCGTACGGAATCTGTACAGTACAGTCCGCATCCGTACAGTACTTTTTCAGCTTCTGTGGGCATGGAAATCGAGGCAAAGTGGGCATGGTTTTCAAGGAGTTTTGGGCTGAAGAGATAAGTTGTATCTTGCTGTTTTGTTTTGTCTGCAAATGTATTTTTCCTGAACTTGAAAGGTAAATAAATTTGAAGAACTCTCTAACATGTTTTCCTCGAAGAAGATTGAAGGGGTTTTGTCTAGGTCTAAGTTGACCAAAAATCTGTGTGCATTTTTTTATGTGTTGCTAGTCTGTTTATGTCCATATTTATTTTCAGCATGTGTTGAGAGTCTCATATGTTTTAATCTGAAAATTTCATTTCCATAATTCTATATGTTGAATGTAAGTTTATGGGAAAGGGCATTTAACTGAATGGGAGTGATAAGGTGAAATTAAAACCAGGTTGGGATTGCAGGAAACTTTTTAGTCATCAAATTTCAACAAAGAATTATGCCAACCTGTTCTAAATCAAGATCCAAGCAGTTGTAGTTGAATGTTTCGATTGGCTTGGAGTCTTTATTTCTTGTTGAAGACTGTTATGGAAGTTTGCAGTAATCTAATTACATTATCTTCTTCAACAATCATCTCAAAGTTGATCTGTGTGGATGATCTAAATTCAAATCTTCTATATTCTTGAAGATCAGGATTTCCAGTTTGAGAACTCGGTCCTTGAAAGTTAGTTTAATTTGAAGGAATAATATGGCACAATTTATGGAAAAGAATATGACTGCAGCCATACAGCATTTGCAAAATAAGGGGATTATTACATTGGCACCATAGTTAAGTTCTGGGTCATCAAATTCTATTGGCAGTATTAGTGTCAGACCAAGCTCAGGCAAGCACTACAATATGAATAAAAGATATCATCCTCATTTTAAGTACAGTTCCAAAACCAAAAGAGACAGCAATCCTATTTTGTTGGAAGTAAGCGTTCTCTAATCTAAGGGTTACAAGAATGTTGTGTTGCTCAATGATTTACATACTGATCCTGACAAATGACCTATGCTCTGTGATCAAGCTTAAAAGATGGCAAAATAAAATATTCTTGTTTCTTCTGTGAAGGATCACTGTGCACTAAAGTCTACAGTACCTTCGTCTTGCATATTAAGATCATTTGAGCAGACCTAAGTATGAGGATGGCAAGGCCCTCATTAGTGCAGTGTCAGGGAACTAATCCATTTAGTGACAGAGATAGCTGCTTATGTCATATCTTAATAAACAGTGAAATAAGTGGCTCCAGTGTTTTGGTGCCTTGTGTATCAAAATAGGTTAAACCGATGATAAGCAGCTATAGACAGATGTCGAAAGTCAATGGTATTGTCATCAGTAATAGCATCAGTTGAGGTTGTCATATCTCAGGAAGTTCAGGTACCGCAGACAGCAAGAGCAGTGGTTGCATTAAAATATTCCTTTATATATAGTATTTTTCACAAAAGAAGCTGTGAACAAGACAGTCGGATAGCCTATTTTTGTAAAGTTATCCACTTTGAAGAAATTACAAAAATTGGAGCCTTTATTTTGAGAAAAACCTAGAAGAAGAAGTACACAACACTACAGAACAATCTCTTTCATGACATCAGAGGTGCAGAACAATCTCTTTCATGACATCAGAGGTGCCTTGAAGAAGGTATATATCAGATACTATGTCTTAGACCCTGATTTTGACATCCAAGTTGCATTAACTCGAGTGCTACTTCAGTTGTCACGTGAAGGAATATCATGATTGAAGGCCAGATGATCATTGAAGTAATAGCCAGTTGCAGATGGTTGCATAATGGACAAATTTACCCTTCTCGATATTCAGAGGGAGCTATAAAGTTGGATATAGCCTAACAAAGATTGATGAAGTCTGCATATCTATTTGGAGCAAGGCTTCAGAGGGAGCCACAAAATCTTTGATAATCTGTACAAATGACTATGGCACATGAATCAAATGCAGTATGACTGGAAAAGTAAGGTCAGTTAATATTTAGAGAGAGCAATGATAAAAATGTAATTTTAATGATGAATAAATTTTAAAACCATATGAAAAATCCTTGATACACTGTTTCCTGCACTTGGCCTGATAAACTCCTATCGCATGCCTCTAAGTCAAGCTATGAATGTGCCTCATTTAATGATAGCTACTTGCTACAAGTGATCAGAAATTTCACCGCCAAAATATGAGACTCCATGGATACTCTAACAGTCTCGATTAGCAGATTGATAAAAGGAGTACATCCAATGCACATATCATTGTATATCACATAATAGGATTCAGAGAATTCAGTGTGGTGCAACAAAAGGCTTTCATGTTTTATGGCATGTTTGAGTAATGAGCAGGTAGTCTGATGGTCACTTAGTTCTTTGGAAAGACAAGCCTAGGCTTCTGGCCTCTCTGAGTAAGAGGGAGTAAGATCAGCTAAATATTTTCTTCATCAAATATGTAAGAAGCAGAGCATTACTAAGTGCTGCTAAGATCCCTGCTGCTCGAATGTCGAGTTGTAAGTCAGTATGTCTGTTGAAGCTCATTAGTAAGTTGTGTGCCTTCATATAGACATCTATATGCTGTTGGGTGGAGCAATGAGGCTCCTATTGACATAACGGTCATCAATATAATCACCAAGAACTAGTCTTGGTTTTCAGAAAGCGGCCTGGCACTATTCCCTACATGAAGGGATCTTTGATTGAAGATTGAGCTCTGGGAGCTCCTGGGGGCTTGGGGTACTTATTGAGCCATGAACAACTATAGGGTGAGTGGTTCACCTTCCCCTATAGGTGCATGGTGTACAGGGTGAGTGGTTCACCTTTCCCTGTGACAACTCACATGTGCGTAGGGTGAGTGGTTCACCTTCCCCTACGTATTATGAGATATGCATAGGATGAGTGGTTCACCTTCTCCTGTGGGTACCCCAGTGAGATGCATTCAAGCATTTGTTTGTGGACATGTCAATGGGATATAGTTCATCCTTTCCCCACATGTAGGATGATCATTCCCTACGATTGCTGGTTGACATGTCGGTGGGATGTGGTCCATCCTTTCCCCACGTGTAGGATCCTTCCTACTATTGTTGGCTTTCATGCATGTAAGACGTGGTTCTTCCTTTCCCTACTCTCGGTGTTTTGTATGCGTTTAGGAGGTGGTTTTTCCTTTCCCTACATGTGATTGTGATGTTTGTTTGGAGGATGTGGTTTCTCCTTTCCCTACGTGTGATTATGAGCAGGATGTGATATATTCTTTCCCTGCTGGTGTTTTTGCATCATCCCCCCCATGTAGTCCGGGACACATGGGAAGTACCTCTCATCTGGCCAATGAGTTGCGAAAAGTGGTTAGGGACCATAGCACTACTGATGGATGCATCGTGTACTGCGTACTCCCTATGCTAGGATGCATGGTGTTTACCTACTTGATCTGGGATCAATTGAGGTTCTACATCCGAACTGACTCTTGTTAGTGTAGAGTGGCAAGGTCTTGTGACTCACTCCCGATCAATTCTTCTTTACTATTCATATCAGTGTTCAGCAGAGTAGAGTAGACCGAGATGGTTCATGATGATGGCATGATGACCTTTGGCAACAGATGGATTGGCAGGTGGAATTCTCCCTAGTTTAGAGGGAGTGTTAAAATTGGCAACTAGGGCCAAATTTCACGTTGATCTGCTCAGTTGATGGAGATAATCATTCCATTGAATTCATGTTTTCGAGAGGACCAAAATCGATCTAAAGATGGACAAGGAAAATATTTGTTTATTTAAAAGGAAATTTGATAAGTTGTGATTTCATTTAAGCGGGAAAATTTGAAAATTCAAATTTCAAATTTGCCTCCAAAATTTTAAGGCCAACCTTCCCTCCATTTTGTATATAAAGAGGAGCCTACATCCTCATTTCGATCATCCATTCTCTCTCTATTTTCTCTGAATTGGCTACAACAAAGGAAGCTCTCCAGCGTGGAGATCTAGGTTTGGTTGGGTTAGGTTGGAGGCCGCTCAAGCTACATATGGACACCTGCAAGTTCTGAGGCAAATTCAAGGTAGATTATGTATGGGATTTATATCTTGTGCAAGTTGTGAAGACCAGCAAATGATAACCGCATTTCTATGGGCAGATGTGGCAAGGTTCTTAGCATGTTTATGGCCCTGTCTCATTAGGCCGCAACTCTAGAAGACAGAACAGGAATGCTGCTCGCCTTGGAAGGTATATTTGTTATGTTTATGGTCCTATCTCTTTAGGTCGCAACCCTCGAAGAAAAGACAAGTAGGTCGCCGACCTTACCCACCTCATTCTGGGTGACATGAGGGAAATTTAGGGTTGCTAATTAGCCCTGGACCATTGCAAGTTGGAACATAGATAAAGGAATTTTAGCCACAGCTTGGAGGAGATTAAGTAGGCTAATATGGTCTGCATCATGTTTGTAGAGTAACCCTAACCTGTGGATAAAATCTACAGCAATATATTTAAGATAAAAGGTATGCACATTTAGCTATGGATTGTATGCCATCAAATCATGCCTCTACAACAGTTTGATTCCAGGGCTATGTTTGTCTCCTTCAAAATTACTATTGGTGGGCCATCGCTTTATCTGCTATTTGTCAAAGAATCATTGTACTTTCTCTCTGCTAATCATTTGATATTAATAATAAGGAAGATTGATCAAGGGTTTTCCCCATCTTGGGGTTTTTCCCTAGCTTTAGCCAATTTTGTGTTCTCTTGTCTTGGTTTGTTCTATGCATTAATGGTTTATGTTCTTTCTTCAGTTACCATCAGTGTCATTATGGTTTATGTGATTAAAATAAAAGAATTGAAGATATAAAGTGGGCTATCTAGGAACATTGAAGTAATTGTCCTAAGCAAAGAACATGTTAATCCAAAATTAACACTATCACCATCGAGGAGACTTTGCTACCACCCGAAATCATCATCATCATTACACTAGAAGCACTTGATCTTTGAAAGATCCTTCTTCTTCTTCGACTGCTTCTTCGATGCCAAAGCTACATCTTCCTCATCTTCCTTCTTTACTTTGCTCAATGTAGGGTTGTGCTGCCTCTTGGTGAATCTGCGTAGTTCTTCTTGCCGCAGGATTGACCACAAGTTGTCCCAATCTGGGAGGTCCGCTCTGCTCAAGATACTTTGCACAAAGGTTTCCCACCCATCTGTGACTGCATTGAAGGCAGTCCTGACTATCACTGCATCATCTACGGTTGCACCCGTTGCAGTCAGCTGATCCATAATTTCCTGCAGTCTGAAGAAGAAGTGTTCCATGTCTTCTCCCTTGGTCATCATGAATGACCTCATTTGGGTCTCCAACAGCATTTTCCTTTGGACAAACTTTCCTTCATAAAGGAAAGTCAAGGCCTTCCACATCTCATTAGCTGTTTTCTTCTCATCTATGTGTGGCACAATATGGTCCTTGATACTATCCATTATGAGCTGCTTGGCATGCCCAGCAGCTTCCTTATGCTTCCGTAGGAGATCTGCATTTGTCGGTGTGGCCAGAGTCTGCTCTGCATGGTCTCTTAGATTGTACGCCTCAAGGACAATCAGGATCCTTGCCTTCCAAATCGAAAAGTTTGAAAGGCCCTCTAGCCTATCCTGATCACGCAGTCCATGAGGAGCCATCTACTCAGAATGTGTCGGAACTTCCTTTTCTCTTTGCTAGAGAAATGGACCTAAGGTCCTTGGTGAAACAGGTGCCTTCTACTCCCTCTGACACTTGATTTCCCTCCTTGGAAATCTACCAAATCAACTATGATTAAGCTTCTTCTTTGATACTCTGATCAAACTCTAAGTTTCCTTTGGCAAGAAACTTCCTTAGAAGCTGATCTCCTCCCAATTTTTGTCACTTGTGCTAAGGCTAAAAATCTGAAAACTTCAGAAGTTTAACTCCACCAGCTCTTCTGAAATTCTGCATTTTTTCTGCAGTCTTTTCTGGATCTGACAGATTCAGATCTGAATCACATTGGCTGGCTTCAGACCCAACCAGCGTTGTTTCTGAGCTACCTCTGTGCAGTAATTGCGTGGGCTTGCTAGGACACAACACTGGACAACGTCACCCTTCCCTCTGCGTGAATCTACTCCTGAAAATTGCGTTGTCCCTTCAGATCTGCTTCTCTGCTAGTTTTCTAACTGCTTTCTGTAGCTAGATCCTTCAGATTCTCCTGCTGGTGACCCTTCTAGATCTGCAACTGCTCTGATACCATGTAGAAATTTCTGAATCTTAAATCTGATGCAGAAATTATTACTATTAATCCAGTTATGCTCCTCCTACTTCTATAAGTTATTAACTGAATAAATTCAAGTTAAAATCAAAGCAAAACACATAACAGATCTCTACCAATTCAGATATAGAATAAGCACATGCACACATTGACAAAGTGACACAGTTATTTCTGGACAAATATTCTCTGGAAAAACCCAAGGTGGGAAAACTGGTTTCTGGCTGTTGGAGGGTTCTATTATTAAGAATATTTCTGATACACAAATTTGGGTTCCAGATCTGGAAAACCTGACAGAGAGAACACTAGATCTACAACTCACTGGCTGATCTAGGGCCAAAATAATGACTGATCCACACCCTCAAATGGGATTTACAGAACTCAGCCAAATCTAGGCCTAGAAACCCTAGTGTTGTCCCTAAAATGCACTGCATCAGCCTCTGAAGCCCTTGAAAGCCTCTGCGTCAGCCTTGGATGGCCTCCAAACCCTCAGTGCTGCTCCAAAAGGGACCTTGTTACTCCAGAATCGGTGACGCAGTCACTACGCTGCCCCTAAGGGTCTTTGCGTAACCCCTGAAGGGTTTCCTGAAAATTACGCTATCCTTGCTACTGTTGTTGCTGCTGCCTTCCTCTGCGCTGTCCTTGAGCTGATCTCTTCTCTGCCTCTTGTGTATTCTAGACCCTGGAATCAGATCATCCCCTTGGTTTAAATTCCCCTCTCTGCAGCTAAAACACTTATGAGTATTCTTAGCAACGCCGCCCTAAAATCTCAGCTTAGCTTCAGTGCTCTGCCTCTGTGTGTCTTTACAAATGACCCCAAGCCTTTCCTTTATACTTTTCTCATTGACAAATCAACAGCCATGATCAAACCTTGAATCAATGGCTAAGATTAAAAAAAATCTTGATCCGTGTGACTTAAGACAATTTCATCACATGTTTAATTAAATAAACTTTAATTATTTAAGTTCCCTAAGTTTTAAGTTTTAACTTAGGAAATACACTTAAAATAATTAATTAATTTAAAATCTCCTAAACCAGATGAAATTTCCCAAATCCATTTCTAGGACTTGTAGATTAGGTGAACTCTAGTCCTTCCACAAAGTTTGGGAGCTAGAGCACAACTGATGCTACCCCAAATACACAAAATGTAATATCCCGAAAGGGAAATAGACGACAATACAAGCATACGACAATATGAAAAATGCGAGAAATAGAACATAAAGCAAATACTCATAAAAATGTCGGGAATGCTAAGCCATTTTATTAATCTGAGAATATAATAAAATACAATGGATAATCAGAATGATAGCACCTATTCTTGCTCAAGGCAAGTGAAGAACTCTCTCAGAAAGATAGGAAATCGCTGCCACAAGAAACTGCGTCCCAGCTGCTAGGAAGCTGCCGTAAACTACTGCTGCTGTGGGAATGAACTGAAACTAGGGGCTGATCCCCTTGTCGGAATGGGCTGAAAATCTGCAAATCACCTGTACTCGCCAACCCGGACCAAACCCAGAAACCATAACAAAAATGGACCACCTCCGAAAATCACCAAGGAAACCCTCCTCAAGGAATTACGCTGTCCCTCCAAGCCCAGCGCAGATGCCAAATGATAGATGCTGAAACAGAGCCACAAACTCCTCGGAAAATCTCCAACTGGTAAAGACTGAGCCTCCACACCGGATCTCACTGAAACTCCTGCAGAAAACCCCGCATCGGAACACCTCCAACAAGCACTGCGTCCTCTCTCCTAGGGACTGCGCAGTCACCAAAAGAAGCCCAGCTCCTCCGCAAAACAAACAACCAAATCTCCTGTAAAAGACTGAAGGAAAAACCTTGCCCGAGCAGGCACTCAAAGTCCCCCGGGGCTAAGGGCGAGATCTCCGACCGGAGACACTCAACGCACTAAACAGTGCTGCAGACAAGCTAAACAGCCAGTGTGCTCAAGAAGACAAAAGTCTAGCTCAAATATCATCAACAACAAGAATGCCAAATGAGATGGCTCTCCCACCTTTTATAACGCTGGCCCTCCTCAAAAACCCTAACGTGGTCCCTCTCTCTCCCACGTGCTCCTCATAAGACTGCGCAGAAGCTCCTAGAGTCTACGTGAGCCTCCCCTCATACGTGGTGTGGACCCCCAAGGCTCCCCCTTAAGTTATAACGTTGCACCTACTAGGGAAACACTTTATTTTATTTAAGTGAGTTAGACCCCCTTTCTCACTTTTATTTATTAATAAACTATAGTCGGCAAAACTATACAAAAATCAAATATTCCAATTAGTGGTGCTAATTAGGAATATTACAGTCTCCCCCGGCAAAATGTTGCTTGTCCTCAAGCAACTGAAGTGATGGATGCTACAAAATCTTCTCATTCTCCCAAGTGGCATCCTCATCCGGCAAATTCTTCCACCTCACCAAGAATTCCCGGACCGTCCTGCTCCGCAGCTGCCTCTCCCTGGTATCAATAATAGCCTCTGGCTGCAACACCAGATGCCCCTCATCATCCGTGGGTGGTAGCTCATCCATGACTGTCACCTACTGGCCCAATGCCTTCTTCAGGCATGATACGTGAAAAATGTTATGAATCTTGCTGCCTTGGGGCAGCTCTAACTCATATGCAACCTGTCCAATCCTGCGTATCACCCTGTATGGTCCATAAAAGCGGGGCTTGAGCTTCTCGGCCCCCTTCTGCTTTAATGTTGACTGTCGGTATGGCTGTAATCGTAGGTAGACCAGATCTCCTACCTCAAACTGTCTCTCCACCCGACCCCTATCAGCATACAGCTTCTGCTGATTCTGTGCTGTGGCCATGTTGTCCTTGAGAGCTCGGAGGATGTCCTAACTCTCTTGGATCCAAATCTTGGCTCTCGAAGCCCTGCTAACACCAAACATCACATCCGCAAAAGATGAAGGATGATACCCATAAAAAGCATAGAACGGTGACATACCAATGGACATGTGATGCGTCGTGTTGTAGCAATACTCTCCCAAATGCAGCCACTTCAGCCATGCTCGCTGCTGCCCACTGACATAGTTACGCAAGTAGTCCTCTAGCCACTTGTTAACTATCTATGTCTGCCCATCCGTCTGTGGGTGATAACTAGTGCTCGGTGTCAACTCTGTCCCCACTAGTCGGAAAAGCTCCTGCCAGAATCCGCCCATGAAGCGGCTGTCCCTGTCACCGATAATGGTCTTAGGAAGACCATGCAAGCTGAAAATCTCCCTGAAGAACAGCTCTGCCACCTGTGCTGTTGTGTAGTGTGCGTATATGGCGAAAAAGTGAGCATACTTCGTCAGTCGATCAACGACTACGAAGATACAATCCTTGCCCTGTACCATGGGCAACCCTGTGATCAAGTCCATCGATATGCTCTCCCATTTCCCCTCTGGAATGGGAAGAGGCTGCAACAATCCTACAGGATGGCTCATCTCTCCCTTGTTCCTCTGACAAACATCGCACTCCCTGACATGCTGGAGTATGTCCTCCTTGAGGCCCTTCCATTAGAACCTCTCTCTAATGGCCCTGTAGGTTTTGGTAAACCCCTGATGGCCGGCCAATGGTGAGTCGTGTGAAGCATGGAGTATCTTCTTCTTAAGCTGAGATCCCTCAGTCAAGAAGATCCTGTCCCTGTAATAGATAATCTCATCAACCACCCTGTACTTGTCATCCGCTACCTGTCCATCCAACACCTCACATGCAACCCTGTCCTTGGAGTACTCCACCAATAGTCGAGCCCTCCAATCTGCGTCCAAGCTCATAAGAGATAACGTGGCCGGTCTACGTGAAAGGGCATCGACTACCACGTTATTTTTGCCTTTGACGTACTCAATGTCAAAGTCATAGGCTTGGATCTTACTGATCCACTTCTGCTGCCTCTCCTGCAACTGCTTCTGCTCCAGAAAGAACCTGAGGCTGTTGTGATCGAATCTCACCCTGAATCTGCTGCCCACTAAATACTGCCAGTACTTGGCCAATGCATGCATAATGGCCAACATCTCCTTGTCGTATATGGAATACAACCTCTCATGTGGAAGGAGCTTCCAGCTCTCAAAAGCTATAGGATGACCACCCTGCATCAATACCGCACCAATCCCCTCTCCTGACGCATCACACTCCAGGACGAATGGCTGCGTGAAATCTGGCAATGCTAGCACGGGGCAGCTACTCATCACCTCCTTGAGCCTTTCAAAGGCCCGCTGTGTTGTGTCTGACCAACTGAATGCCCCCTTCTTTGTCAAATCTGTGAGGGGTGCAGCGAGCTGTGAGAAACCCTTGACGAACTTCCTGCAGTAAGTGCAAATGCCAATAAATTCCCGAAGCTCAGTCACGTTCCTCGGCTCTGGCCAATCTCTGATGGCCCTGATCTTCTCCTCGTGGACTCTCACCCCGTCCACTCCTATAATATGTCCCAAGTACAACATCTTCGTCAATCCAAACTCACATTTGGAGAGCTTGGCATAGAACTGCTGCTCCTCCAAGATGCGCAATACTGTCTCAATATGTTGGAGATGCTCCTCCCAAGTCCTGCTGTATATGAGTATGTCATCGAAGAAGACCAACAAAAACTTCCTCAAATGACCGCGGAAGATATGATTCATGCACCACTGGAAGGTGGCTGGTGCATTGGTCAACCCAAAAGGCATAACCAGAAACTCAAAGTGCCCATAATGACACCTGAAGGCAGTCTTGGGAATGTCCTGTTCCCTCACGCGAATCTGATGGTACCCAGATCTCAAATCAATCTTTGAGAAGAACCGTGCTCCTCTCAACTCGTCCATCAACTCATCGATCCTGGGAATGGGGTACCTGTTCTTCAGGATCTTCTTGTTTAGAGCCCTGTAATCAATGCACATCCGCAATGTGCCGTCCTTCTTCTTCACCAACACCACGGAAGAAGCAAAAGGACTCGTGCTCGGCCAAATGTGCCCAAGGGCTAGCAACTCCTGAATAGCTCGCTCAATCTCATCCCGGTAGGCCTTGGGATGCCTATAAGGTGTGGTGATCACTGCCTGTATACCCTGTTCCAGCTCAATGGTATGCTCGAACCCCCGATCCGGTGGCTGCCCTGGCGGAATATCCCTGAATACTATGGCATACCTGTCAAGGATGGTCTGTACCTCTAGATGCACTGCCTGTCCTGTAGTCGCTGCCTCCGAAGCCCGCAGCTCTACTGCCCACTCTATGTCTCCCTTACGGAAGGTTGCCTCCATCCGATGTGCCGAAACAGTCTGAGGCGGGTATGTGTGCTGTCCCCGTATCTTCTCATGCCTCCCTGTCTTGGGATCATCCCACTCCATCTCTAGGGCCTTCCAATCTGTCGTGACCTTCCCTAGAGTAATAAGCCATTGAACACCCAGTATCATGTTGGTGTCTGGAATATCGACCACAAAAAAATGATTTGTCAATGTATAGGTGCCCATCGTCACTGATAACTCGGGAACATATCGAGCACACACCATGGTCTGATCTCCTGGGACCAAAACTGAAAATCCATCAAAACTCTCAGTCTGTATACCTCTCCGCTCAACCATCTGTGCATCGATGAAGTTGTGGGTTGCCCCACTGTCGACCAAGACTGAGACTCGTTGGCCACGCACTGTCCCTCGTACGTGCAGCGTCAAGTACTTGGGAACTCCCCGCAATGCTGCTAGAGCTCCTCTAGTAGGTGCAAATGACGCACCACCTGCTGCTGGTGGTGGAGGTGGTAAGGTACGCTGCACTGCACAACTATCTCCTGCCTCCACATCATCCTCCTCATCCTCTTCCCCGCTGCTCTCGGAGAAGACCTCAATGAAATGTGCTTTCCCTGCAGCACATCTATGTCCCGGTGCCCATGGCTCCTGGCAAGTGAAGCACAACCGCATCTTCTTCAGCTCCCTCCTGGCCTCATCATCAACCTGCAACCGTCCAGGATTCCCCTTGGGAGGCGGAATCCTCGTGTCCATCCCCTTAGGCTGGAAAGCCTGTCTCTTGGGGTAAGGTGTCTGAGTCCTGGGCAAGACATCCTGTAAATCTCGGGTCCTGCTGATGGCATCCTGAAGTGTAGCCGGTCTAGTCGACCTAACTAGGCCACGAAGTGGCTCTGCTAATCCCTCCACAAACATGTAGATCATCTGAGCTGCGGATAGATCTGGCACCATCACTGAAACCCTCAAGAAATCTGAAATGTAAGTCTCTGGACTCCCAGTCTGCTTGAGCTTCGTCAGCTCAACAAAGTGCTGCTCCGGATCCCTCCGGTCAAAACGCTCTATCACCCTCCTGGTAAACTCGGCATATGTCGTCACTGTAGAATGCCCGAGTGTCGTCATCCCATGAAGCCACCAGTCCTGGGCCTCACCATCCAAATGTAATGTTGCCACCTTAATGGCCTCTGACTGCGACATCTGATTAAGCTGGAAATAGATGTCCAGCGTTTCTACCCAAGACTTTGCCGAACTGTTTGATGAGCCATCAAACGTGGGCAAATGAAATCTGCTAGCTGCGCGGTGGTCATCATGATGATGCCTGTGCCCTCTGTGATTATCACGGGGTCTACTGTCACGCTGGAGCTGAACAAAGTCTCTGAATGAGATAAGATCTCTGATCTCCGGCTCGTATGCCCGGTACTCTGCAATATAGGCGCCCATCTGGCCAGGCTCAAGCTCTGGCTCCTGCTGTGCCCCCGCCCCTGTGTCCTCCGCTAGGAACGTGGGCATAGTGGATCGCGTGGATGCATGCGATGCCATAATGGGGATAGCCTCACGCTCCGGCATATGGTGGGATGTGCCCGATCCCTCACCAATCTGAAAACCCCTTGGGGTTTCACGCTACCTAACCTCGATCGTAGTGATTCTCTGCCCCACTGTCTCCATCTGCCTCGACAGATCCTGTACTGTTTGGAGGAGCGTGTCCCTATACCTCCTCGCATCCTCGTCGTCTGCCATAGGGCCCTGCTGCTCTGCGTCCACCACAGGCTGCTCCTGCTCTGTATCTGTCACAGGCTGCTCCTGATCTGTATTTGTCACAGGCTGCTCCTGATCTGTGTCCACCACTCGAACACAGTCCCCCTCTCCGTAGGTGTTCTCCAACCTACGCTCAACGTCCCTGTATTTCCTACCTCTGTAACAGATGTAGGGTTTATCCCTCGGTGTCATAGACTGCTCGCTCCACAGGCTGAGCCAGAATTATGCTCTGATACCACTGTAATATCCCGAAAGGGAAATAGATGGCAATACAAGCATACGACAATATGGAAAATGCGAGAAATAGAACATAAAGAAAATACTCATAAAAATGTCGGGAATGCTAAGCCATTTTATTAATCTGAGAATATAATGAAATACAATAGATAATCAGAATGATAGCACCTATTCTTGCTCAAGGCAAGTGAAGAACTCTCTCAGAAAGATAGGAAATGGCTGCCACAAGAAACTACGTCCCCGCTGCTAGGAAGCTGCTGTAAACTGCTGCTGCTGCGGGAATGAACTGAAACTAGGGGCTGATCCCCTTGCCGGAATGGGCTGAAAATCTGCAAATCACCTTTACTCGCCAACCCGGACCAAACCCAGAAACCATAACAAAAATGGACCACCTCCAAAAATCACCAAGGAAACCCTCAAGGAATTACGCTGTCCCTCCAGGCCCAGTGCAGGTGCCAAATGATAGATGTTGAAATAGAGCCACAAACTCCCCGGAAAATCTCCAACTGCTAAAGACTGAGCCTCCACACCGGATCTCACTGAAACTCCTGCAGAAAACCCCGCACCGGAACACCTCCAACAAGCACTGCGTCCTCTCTCCTAGGGACTGCGCTGTCACCAAAAGAAGCCCAGCTCCTCCGCAAAACAAACAACCAAATCTCCCATAAAAGACTGACGGAAAAACCTTGCCCGAGCAGGCACTCGAAGTCCCCCAGGGCTAAGGGCGAGATCTCCGACCGGAGACACTCAACGCACTAAACAGTGCTGCAAACAAGCTAAACAGCCAGCGTGCTCAAGAAGACAAAATTCTAGCTCAAATATCATCAACAACAAGAATGTCAAATGAGATGGCTCTCCCACCTTTTATAACGCTAACCCTCCTCAAAAACCCTAACGTGGTCCCTCTCTCTCCCACGTGCTCCTCATAAGACTACGCAAAAGCTCCTAGAGGCTACGTGAGCCTCCCCTCATACGTGGTGTGGATCCCCAAGGCTCCCCCTTAAGTTATAACGTTGCACCTACTAGGGAAACACTTTATTTTATTTAAGTGAGTTAGACCCCCTTTCTCACTTTTATTTATTAATAAACTATAGTCGGCAAAACTATACAAAAATCAAATATTCCAATTAGCGGTGCTAATTAGGAATATTACACAAAATCTCAACGGTAATATGAAAATGAAGGTAATGTTGCTTCATAGCTCATGCTAAGAAGAAGAACAATGGTGGTCCGAGGAAACATGGAAGAGCTGGGGTCAAAGGAAATAAAGGAAGATGTTACACATGTAACAAGACTGGCCACTACGCTAGAGAATGCCCTAATAGAAGGGAATCTCCAGGGGATGATGATAACAACAACAACAGGAGGAATTGTAATCAAAGGAACAACAAGTTCAAAGGAAAGAGGAAGGCTCCCTCTTGTCGCAATGGAAATGGGCAACCTTTCAAAAGGTCAAGAAATTCCAGGTATGAGGAATAAATGTTGTTGATGATAAAATAAATGAATTCATTCTTGTAACTGCCCTCTCTGCCACATCTCTACCCAACATCATGGATGTCTGGTTGATTGATAGTTGTGCTTCAAGGCACCTCACTAGGTTTAAAGAAACGCTTTTTGATTTGATTGAGAAGGATACTAATCTGAAAATTATCCTGGGAGAAGTTGCGAACACTATTGTGTACATACAAAATCGATGCCCGCATTCCGCTCTGGACTCCAAAACTCCCGAAGAGGTTTTCTCTGGTAAGAAACCTGATGTTTCACATTTTAGAGTTTTTGGATGTCCTGTTAATTTAATGTGCCGAAAGAGAAGAGAAGCAAGTTGGATGTTTCTAGGAAGAAGGGAATGTTTCTGGGCTACAATGAAACTTCGAAGGCTTAGAGAGTCTATGTGCCTGGTCAAAGAGAAGTGAAGATTTGCCACGATGTTACCTTTGATGAAGATGCTTCCCTCAGGAAAATGATAATATCTTCCTAGCTCTGAGGAAGATCGTGATGTAAGATCTGGGAATCACGAAGAACCGAAAGATGAGATGATGCCTGATGTTGAAGGACCGATGGACCCCATTGATCCACCTCCTTCAATGAAGAGAAGACCCGCATGGCTCGAGGATACTCTCGAAGATACCGAGAGACATATGGCCCCAAGGGGGACATTTGGTGAAAGCAAGAAGTCGAATAGATACCAAGGGTATCTAGTAGCCATGAGTACAATTGTACAATCTGAGCTTGGATCATTTAAAGAAGTCGTAAAACATCAAGTCTGGAAGGATGCTATGCACAAAGAGTACGAGTCCATTATGAAGAATGATGTCTGGGATGTGGTTTCGAGACCGGAGGACAACGCTGTTGTCACCTCAAAATGGCTCTATAAGATCAAGCATGGATCTAATGGTAGTGTTGAAAAGTTCAAGGCAAGATTCGTTGCCCGAGGCTTCTCTCAAAAGGAAGGCGTAGACTATGATGATATATTTGCACCTGTGGCCTGATATACCAGCATCCGATCTATTATTGCCCTTGCTACTATGCAAGGATGGAATCTTCATCAGATGGATTTGAAAACCGCTTTTCTGCATGGTTCGATAAAGGAAGAGGTGTACGTGGAGCAACCTCTGGGGTTCGAAGTCCAGGATAGAGACACTCATGTATGCAGGTTGAAGAAAGCCCTCTATGGGTTGAAGCAAGCCCCCAGGGCTTGGTACGAGAGGATAGAAAGCTAATTGATGAAGTTGGGCTTCACTCGAAGTAATGCTGAACTGAACCCTTACTTCAAGGTTGATAAGGAAAAGCCTCTCATTCTAGTTCTCTATGTGGACGATCTCTTCCTGACAGGTGTTGACCCTCTCATTCATCAATGTAAGAGGGAGCTCGCTTCTGAGTTCGAGATGAAGGACCTAGGACTGATGCATTACTTCCTAGGCCTGGAGGTCTGGCAGAGACCTGCCGATATTTTCCTCTCTCAAGGAAACTACATTGTGAAGCTGCTGGAAATATTTGGAATGGTGGACTGTAAGTCCGTGTCGACACCGATGGAGCTCAACTTTAAGAAGTTGAGTGGAAACGTTGTTGGGCCCATGCTAGCAAATCCTACCGAGTATCGTCAACTTGTAGGGGCACTGATGTTCTTAGTGAACACCCATCCAGAGGTATGTTTTGCAGTGAACACTTTGAGTCAACACATGGTTGATCCTCATCACATTCACTAGGTTGGTGCCAAGAATCTGTTGAGATATCTTCGGGGCACGATAAACCATGGGCTCAGATACACAGTCGAGAGTTTGAGACTCCGTGGATATACTGATGTCGATTGGGCTGGCAGTGTGGTGGATCGCAAGAGCACATCTGGATGTTGCTTCACACTTGGGTCTGCTTCGATATCTTAGATGGGAAGGAAGCAGACGTCGATGGCTTTGAGCACCGTTGAGGCTAAATACATTGCAGCATGTATGGCCTGTTGTGAAGCTGTTTGGTTGCGGAAGCTCTTTAGTGAGTTGTTCGGGATATGGTATAGCGAAAGCTCCACGATCGATCCAAGCATATTGATATCATGTACCACTTTATCCGAGACATTGTACAGTGAGGCGCCTTAAGGTTCAATCATTTAGGAACTGATGAGCAGGTCACGGATATTCTCACAAAGCCCTTGGGGAAGGTCAAATTCCTAACCTTTCGTGAGAATCTTGGAATCGTGGAACGACCCTAAGCTGACGGTCCTGTTGGACGATGAGCTCTAGGAGCTCCAGGGGGCTTTGGGATAGCTAATTGGAGCTATAAGCAACCACAAGGCTAGGCTTGCCGAACCTTGTTGGTGCGCTTCTGCCCCACCGATATGATATTGAGTTGGTTCACCTCTATTTGATCTATGCCCCGTATGCATCCTACCCATGGAGTCCCGGACTCATGGGAAGTACTTCTCATCTTCGCCAATGAGGTGGGAAAAGCTAGAGACCAGTAGCAAGACCGATGGACGCATCGGAAATTGTTGTACTCGCAATGTCTAGGATGGCATGTGTCCAACCACTTGATTTGGGATCAAGTCTAGTAAGGTTTCGGACCTCCAACTGACTTCAGGTCAGTTAAACCAACTTCGGGTTGGTATGCAACTCCTTTGAGTCCTATAGAGGTTTCGGACCTCTGAGCTAATTTTGTCAACCGAGAGTGATCTCTTTGTGACTCACCTTTTGTTCTGAAATAAAGAAGGCAGCAAAGCAAGTTATGGCGAGATGACACACGATGTTTGGATGGCACAAGTGGATGGAGTTCTCCCTAGTTGAGAGGGAGTGTTAATTTTGGGCAACTATGTCCAAACTCCATGTTGTACTGCTTAGATGACGATGCCAATATTTTTATTGGATTCCTCTTTCGAAGAGGTGCAAGATCAATCTAAAGATCATCTTGATCGGATGAGTAGAACATTTATTATGAATTAATTCCACTTATGTGCAAGGTCGGCCAGAATTGTAATGTAGGCTTCGAGCCCCAACATATGTGTCACACACCCTAACAAATGGATATATATATTGGTCAACGTTGGAGGTCATTTTCACCATCACTCATCACACATTTTTCTCTCTTGCATCTGATTGGTTCGATCTCACATTTGGAGGCTTCTCTTCACTCACACGTGGGAAAATAGCAGCTAGGGTTTTCTGATTTGACCTAGGGTTTCACGCAGATTTGACCAGCGTTGACTTTGGTCAACGGTTGGGCAACTTGACCTCAAACTCTCCCAAAACTTCGATCTCTGCAGTTCGCATTTTTTGGCACTTCGATTTTTAGACGTTGACCTTTGACCATGCGGCGTTGACATTTTGTTACTGCTATTCTACGTTGACAGTTGACTGGACAACGTTGACTTTTGTTGACTTTAGGTTGACCGTTATAGAGTTGTCTTGAGGGTTGTGTGACACTTCTGGTTGGTTGACCATGAGGAGACTTTGCTAGTTGAAGCATCTTATTGACCGCCGTAACGCACCACAACACACATATTTCGCTGATCAAGTTAAGTGTATTTTTGGCTTGTCTTCCGTCAATCTATTGGTATGTTCTATCAGCATTTTACTTTCATGTTTATGTGATTACTATTTGGTATCGGGTTTAAAGTAAAGTTGCATCAAGCATAGAACATCTACGAAAATTTACATAATGGCAGATAACAAAGCTCCTCAAGGGTACAAGGGGCCCAACTATGAGAAAGTTAGAACTCAGCTTCTCAAAAATGAGAAGGATCTTGTGGAGGATGTCTTATCACAAATTCGTTCTTCTTAGAGTAGCTCTGGGGTTACCATAGTCTCAGACGGATGGGCCGATACAAGGCGTAGACCATTGATCAGTATCATTGCCACTTCACCAAAAGGAGCAATGTTTTTAAAGGCGGAAGACTGCTCAGGAGAGGTAAAAGATGCACAATTCATTGTTGACGTTATTATCAAATCTATTCAGCAAGTAGGTCCTAACAGGGTGGTGCAAGTTATCACAGATAATGCACCAGTATGGAAAGTTGCAGGTTTGATTATTGAGGGGAGGTATGACCACATATTTTGGACACCCTGCATTGTCCATAATCTAAATCTGATCTTAGAGGAGTACGACAATAAAGTCCCATGGATAAAGGAACTCACAGGGGAAGCAAGGGAGACTGTTAAATTCATCACCAACCACCAACAGTCTCAAGCAATATTTCGAGAGTACTCCAAATTGGAGTTGTTAAAAGTTGTTGAGACAAGATATGCCTCAAACTTCACAATGTTGCACCACCTTGTTGAGGTTAAGCAAGCATTAGTGTCTATGGTGGTTAGTCAACTTTGGGCTGAGTGGAGACAGGCAGATTCAGAGCGGGGATATACAGTGCGTAGATTGTGCCTTGATGAGGATTAGTGAAGCAAGATAGATATATTGCTAATCTTCACAACCCTTGCATTTGAGTTTCTTCAGAATGCTAACACTGACCAACCTTTCTTAGGAGAGGTATATGATGGCATGGATTCCATGGTTGAGAAAACTATGGAAATCATTTCACAAGAGTCTCCACAGCTTTTGTTTGTAGATGATCATTTTGTTGAATTAATCAAGAAAATCATTGTTGATAGGTGGAACAATTTCAACACTCCATTGCACACTTTAGCACATGCCTTGAACCCAAAATTTTATGATGAGGAACTTATTTCTCAAAGCAATGGGAAGAGGAAGGCACCCCATAAGGATAGAGAGGTGGCTAATGGGGTGAAAAAAGCCCTTATGAGAATTTTTCCAGCTCATCTACACAGGGACGTGAAGGAAGAATTTGCCAGTTTTGCTGCAGGAATATATGATTATTCAGATATATCATCTCTGGAGGAGAGAAGCACCATGAATCCAGTTATGTGGTGGATTTGTCATGGAGCAAATGGTGTATA
This sequence comes from Pinus albicaulis, assembly GCA_034641835.2. Classification (NCBI taxonomy): domain Eukaryota; kingdom Viridiplantae; phylum Streptophyta; class Pinopsida; order Pinales; family Pinaceae; genus Pinus; species Pinus albicaulis. The sequence goes on along the minus strand of CM076581.1, from coordinate 630,128,109 downwards.
TTTGTAAAACCTTGCCATTCGCCTCCATTCACAAGTGGCAAGCTCTTCATCAACAGAAAGGAATTAGAGCACCTATGGTTTTATTCATTTTGTGAAGCGCAACAGGTTGGGCTCACAGAGGGCAGAGAATCTTGTTTATGTGCACTCTAACCTTCGCCTTGCATCTCATAGGGGTCCAAAATATGGCAATAGTCCTTCTAAAGAATGGGATGTGGATTCAGAAAATCTTGATTTGGATCTCTCTCTTGTTGCCTTGAATATTGAGGACCAGGATCACAAAAGTGGAATTGGCCAAACATCTTCTTCAGTTACACCATCCAGTGTTGAGCATGCTTCTGCTGCTATATTTGATGAGGATTATGATAATGAGTATTATCTTTTGACTTTATTTTACTTGCAGCCTCATATATATAATAAAGGTTGATTTTGAGATTTTGACATATAATAAAGGCTAGTTTTGGATATTCCGATATTGCTATTTTCATTATGTATCTATTATCATTCATGAGTAAATGTGTTGTAACTTGTAATAGTTTATGCTTTGAATTTATCATGTATGATTTAAGATTTCACATAACATTTCTTAAATGTCCTAAATTCTAATATAAATTTAAATTATAATATATATATATATATATATATATATATATATATATATATATATATCGCGTTTCCCCGTTTCCAAAATTTGGGGAGGTCATGTTTCGTATCACTTCCTTTTTCATAAACTCGTTTCCATTTCCCCATTTCGTGCAACTTAGATAAAATCCCTGATGATCCTCTTCGCCTCGTTTTCCCCTTTCTTGTACTTTTTTTTAGTGGCAGCCGGTGCATTTGATGGAGGCTTGGTGATCTTTCCCTACACATAATCCAAAACATCTTGATCCTCCAATGTTAGATCCAAGGACATTTTGCAAGCATGATAATCATTCAACTTGTTATCAGATTTTAAAAATGAGGAAGTCAATGGCCCTGGTCCTTGTCTATTCAACTTCGGTGACTGCTCTTCTCACTCTTGCTTGGGCTTTATCTTCACCTTAGCTCTGATAGCATGTTAATTTTAGTTAACCATGGTATGTTCTATGCTTAGAGTAGTTTACTTCAATTTTTCATATTAGCCCAATTCAATTTCCAGATATGCAATCACATAATCATTGATAGTAAATGCTGATAGAACATAAATAAATCGACAGAAGACAAGCCAAGACAAGAAACACAAATATTCTTGTAATTCTTCTTATTCAGCAGAGAGAGAAAAAATATTTTATAGTAGTCAATAGGATGCCCTAGCCAAGCCAGCGAGTCTTCGTTAGTCAAACCAGCGATTCAACCTCCAAACAAGCTCGATCAAACTCGGTCAAACTCGTCCTTCCATCAAAATCAAACATAGCCCAAAACGGTACACAAATCTGGTCAACGAAGTGGTCAAAGTCTGCGGTCAAAACGACAGTGAAAGTTGCGGTCAACAGCAGTCAAAGTCAACGTTTTGCCTCAGTTTTTGTGCCTTCAGCTGCGACATCTCCAAATCGGAATTCTGACCCAAAACACGCAGTCAAATCACAAGAGCTAACCCAAAGTCAATGTTGGTCAACGTTGTCCAAAAAAGCCCTAAATCAGTTCAAAAATTGCAGCTTCCTGTTTCACATGTGTGGAGGAGAGAGAAGCCTCCAACGCTGTACAAACCAATCGAATGAGAGAGAGAGGTGTGAGATGAATGAATGATGAAATGAGGATCATGTCTCTCCTTTTTATATCCATGACTGTGGGTGTGTGACAACTTTTGGAGCTTGTGAGCCTACATTACAATTCTGGTCGACCTTAACAAATTGCACATGTGTCGAAAAATAAATTCAAAATACAACTTCTACTCATCCAAACAAGATTATCTTTAGATCAATCTTGCACCTCTCTGAAAGAGGAATCCAACAAAAATATCTTCTCCATCATATGAGCAGTGCAACATGGAATTTGGCCCTAGTTGCCAAATTTAATAGTTATCCTACCTATTGTCACTATAGGGTGTGTGTGATCCTTGCCATTTATGGAAAGTTGGATATCTTGCCTATTGTCACCATAGGGTGTGTGTGATCCTTGCCATTTATGGCATGTTGGGTATCCTACCCTGTCATGATTTGAACTTGACAGAGTATACCCTAGTTGGCATCCTACCCACAAGTCGGGCTTGTTGGGATTGCTCCTCCCCATTTGGCTAATGGGTTGAGATGACTTGAGATCAAGTGTGATCCTTACCATTTATAGTAGGTTGTGTCCTGCTCAAGTGTTGGGATGCAGGTGTGTGAAAATTTCTGAATCTTACACTTATGCAGAAATCTTTACTGTTAATCTGGTTATGCTCCTCCTACTTAGATAAGTAATTAACTGAAGAAATTCAAGTTAAAATTGAAGCAAAACGCATAATAGATCTTCACCAATTCAGATCTAGAACAAGTTCATGCACACATAGACAAAGTGACACAAATATTTTCTAGACAAATAGTCCCCGGAAAACCCAATGCGGGAAAACCAGTCTTCTGGTTGCTAAAAGGTTTTATTATTAAGAATTTTCTGAATACAACAAATATGGGTTCCAGATCTGGAAAACCTGACAGAGAAATAATAGATCTACAGCTCACTGGTTGTTTTGAAGCCAAAATAATGACTGATCCACACCCTCAAATGGGGTTTACACGACTCAACCAAAATTAGGGCCTAGAAACCCCAGCACTGTCCTGGAAAGCCTCTGCGTCCCTCAGCACTGCTCCGGAAAGGGTTGTGTTACCCCAGATTGGGTGACGCAATCCTTACGCTTCCCCTAAGGGTCTCTGCGTAACCCTTGAGGGTTTCCTGCTGAAAATCACGCTGTCCTTGAGGAACTGAACAACACCTGTGTAGCACAATTGTTGCCCTTCCTGTTGCTGCTCTCCTGCTTTTCTGCGCTACCTCTCTGAGCTGATCTCTGCCTCTTGCCGATTCTAGACCTTGGGATCAGATCATCCCCTTGGCCTAAATTCCCCTCTGTGTAGCTAAAACACTTCTGAGAATTCTTAGCAAACCCGCCCTAGAATCTCAGCTTAGCTTTAGTGCTCTGCCTCTGTGTGTCTTTCAAATGACCCCAAGCCTTTCCTTTATACTTTTCTCGTTGGGAAACCAACGGCCATGATCATATCTTGAATCAATGGCTAAGATTAAAAGAAAGCTCGATCCATGTGACTTAAGACAATTTCATCACATGTTTAATTAAATTCACTTTAATTATTTAAGTTCCCTAAGTTTTAACTTAGGAAATACATTAAAATAATTAATTAATTTAATATCTCCTAAACCAAATGAAAATTCCCAAATCCATTTCTGGGTCTTGTAGATCAAATGTACTCTAGTCTCTCCACAAAATTTGGGAGCTAGAGCACAACTAATGCTACCCCAAATACACAAAATCTCAACACTCCCTCTTAGCATCAAGGGTGTGCTCTAGCAATACATCACACTATGCATTACCAGACTTTGGGTATTGGTTCTGTGATGTTGATGGTTGGCCTGCTACCACTCAACTCTGCACTATTGTTGCCATTCTGTACTGCTACCCATGACTCTGCCGATGCCACTGCAACGTCTGTACTACAACTCTCTCTCAATATGTTGCATTTGTGCTGCTCATAACACTACCACTGCTGATCTGTTGCACTGCAACTTCAGTTTTTGAGAGAAACAACTGAATCCCCTGCCCAATCTTTGATAGACAAGTCAGATGGGCTACATCCTCATCATTGAAGCTCCATAGGCTACAAATCTGTGCTGGCATCTGAAGGATGATGCACAGCTACAACTCTGCACTGTGTAAGCAGACTCCCTCTGCACTACTAAAGTCACATCAGCCCCTTGTGCTGAAATCTCTCACGCTGTTACTGCACTGCGTTGTCCCTCTGAAGCCTTCTGTGTTGTTGCAGCTCTGCTCTGCGTTGTTGAAGTCACATCAGCCTTTGCGCTGCTGCTGCTTCTACATTGTTGTTGCTCTGCTCTGCGCTGCTCCTCCCAGTCTTCAGATCTGCCTCTGCTTCATCTGTGATCTATGCACCCACTGCTCCTCTTGTCTCGCTACTGTCTTAAGGCTGTCATAGCTCGCTTGTGATCCCATTTCATCACACTGAAAGCACTTGATCTTAGATAGATCCTTCTTCTTCTTTCCCTGTTGCCTCTTTGATGCCAAGGTTGCATCTTCTTCATCTTCCTTCTTCACTTTTCTCAATCCAGAGCTATGTTGCTTCTTGGTGAATCTGCGGAGTTCTTCTTGACGCAGAATTGACCACAAGCTAACTGCTCTGCCCAAGATACTTTGGACAAAGGTTTCCCACTCATCTGTGACTACATTGAGGGCAGTCCTGACTATCACATTGTCTTCCACCTTAGCACCCGCTGCAGTCAACTGATCTCTAATTGACTGCAATTTGAAGAGAAAATGCTCCATGTCTTCTCCCTTCGTCATCATGAATGACCTCATCTGTGACTCCAACAACATCTTCCTTTGAACAGATTTTCCCTCATATAGGGAAATTAAGGCCTTCCACATTTCATTAGTTGTCTTCTTCTCAGCTAAGTGTGGTACAATATGGTCCTTAATTCCGTCCATGATCAGCCGCTTGGCATGCCTAGCAACTTCCTTATGCTTCTGAAGGAGATCTGGATCGGTCAATGTGGCCAAAATTTGCTCTACATGGTCTCTAAGATTATATGCCTCAAGGACTATCAGGATCCTTGCCTTCCAAACTGAGAAGTTAGAGAGGCCATACAATCTGTCCTGATCACGCAGTCCATGAGGAGACATCTGCTCAGAAATGTGTCGGAACTTCCTTTTCTCTTTGCTAGAGAACCGGATCTAAGGCCCTTAGCGAAATAGGCACCTTCTGCTCCTTCTGACATCTGGTTTGCCTCCTTGGAAATCTGTCAAATAAACAATGATTCAACTCTCTTTGGTCCTCAGATCAATCTGCAAGTTTCTTTGGCTAGAAACTCTTTGAGAAGTTGATCTCCTCCTCTCGCTCTTTGTCACTTGTGCTTAGGCTAAAAATCTGAAATCTTCAGAATTTTAACCCTACCAGCACCTTTTGAATTTCTGCAACTAATCTTCAGTCTTTTCTGGATCTGACAGATTCAGATTTGCACCACACTGGCTGGCATCAGACCAATCCATCGTTGTTTCTGAGCTACCTCTGCGCAATAATTGCATGGGCTTGCTAAGAGACAACGTTAGACTGCGTCACCCTTCCTTCTGCATGAATCTGCCTCTGAAAACTGCGTTGTCCCTTCAGATCTGCATTTCTGTTGCTTTTCCAGCTGCTTTCTGCAGCTAGAACCTTCAGTCTCTTGCTAGTGACCCTTCTAGATCTGCAATTGCTCTGATACCATGTGAAAATTTCTGAATCTTACAATTATGCAGAAATCTTTACTGTTAATCTGGTTATGCTCCTCCTACTTAGATAAGTTATTAACTGAATAAATTCAAGTTTAAATCGAAGCAAAACACATAACAAATCTTCACCAATTCAAATCTAGAATAAGTTCATGCACACATAGACAAAGTTACACCAGTATTTACTGGACAAATAGTCCCCGAAAAAACCCAATGCGGGAAAATCAGTCTTTTGGCTGCTGGAGGGTTTTATTATTAAGAACTTTCTGAATACAACAAATCTGGGTTCCAGATTTGGAAAACCTGATAGAGAAATAATAGATCTACAGCTCACTGGCTGTTCTGAAGCCAAAATAATGACTGATCCACACCCTCAAACCGGATTTACAAGACTCAACCAAAATTAGGGCCTACAAACCCCAGCGTTGTCCCAAAAAGACTCTGCGTGAGCCTCTGAAGCCTCTGCACCCCTCAGCGCTACTCCAGAAAGAGCTGCATTACCCCAGACTGGGTGACGCAGTCCTTACGCTGCCCCTTAGGGTATCTGCGTAAACCCTACGGGTTTCTTGCTAAATATCACGTTGTCCTTGAGGGACTGCGCAACACCTGTGTAGCACAGTTGCTGCCCTTCTTGTTGTCGCTCTCCTGCTTTTCTGTGCTACCTCTCTGAGCTGATCTCTGCCTCTTGCTGATTCTAGACCCTGGGATCAGATCATCCCCTTGGCCTAAATTCCCCTCTCTGCAGCTAAAACACTTCTGAGAATTCTTAGCAAACCCGCCCTAGAATCTCAGCTTAGCTTCAGTGCTCTGCCTCTATGTGTCTTTCAAATGACCCCAAGCCTTTCCTTTATACTTTTCTTGTTGGGAAACCAACGACCATGATCAGATCTTGAATCAATGGCTAAGATTAAAAGAAAACTTGATTCGTGTGACTTTCGACAATTTCATCACATGTTTAATTAAATTCACTTTAATTATTTAAGTTCCCTAAGTTTTAACTTAGGAAATACATTAAAATAATTAATTAATTTAATAACTCTTGAACCAGATGAAAGTTCCCAAATCCATTTCTGGGTCTTGTAGATCAAATGTACTCTAGTCCTTCCACAAAATTTTGGAGCCAAAGCACAACTGATGCTACACCAAATACACAAAATCTCAACAAGGTGTTCCATTACTGACTCTTGAGGGTCTAGTTGGGATAATCACTAGACAATAGGATGTGTGTGATCCTTACTTTCCATGGTAAGGGATATCCTGCCTATTGTCACTAGACAATATGGATGTGTGTGATCCTTACCTTTCAGGGTAGGTGGTATCCTGCCTATTGTCAAGGTTTGAAGACATTAGGATATATGCGATCCTTACCTTTTGTGGTAAGTGGTATCCTACCCATTGTCCTTGGATAGAGCGTTCTAGCTTGAGCTTGTTGAGAATTTAGAGGGTTGGTGATTAATTCAAATTCTCTTCTTGATAATTACTTGTGAGCTTACTTGAGTTACTTATGTCTTCTCTTATTTTGTCTTTCATCAAGTCAACTATCAATATACAAAAGACTCAAAAGTTAGGCTTTTCGAGCCAGGGCAAAACCTCTCCCTCTTGGAGAGGAAAACCGTAAGGAATTCTTCTTATAGATCTTCAAACGACAAGTACCATGACCAAGACTCAGACCCTTGACATATGAATGCCTCCAAGACCTTGTCATTGCTTCTTTGTCTGCCTCCAATGCTGATCATTCATTTATGTACCGACTTGCACTGATCTACACCAATATTAGAGAACTCGATCTCTAACTTTATCTTCCTTGACTCTTCATTGATCAAAACATTTCTTCTTCCTTGATATTCTCTGAGATATATTACTGTCCTTTTGAATACTGAAGATAGGAAGGTAAATCCAGAGATTTACCTTCCTTATATTCTCAGACTTGACTGCACTTCAGTTTCTTCAAGATGCATCACAAAACCAGATCTATGTTCACTGCTTCAGTTCATATTTAAACCAGACTTAGTCACCAATTCTGTCCTTAAGCTTGCACTTCAGTTCTTCTAGAAATCCACACTTGACTAGACTTCTATAAGTTGTTACTAACTCAGATAAGTCCGCATTGTCTCCTTGTTGACTCACACTTACTGTGATAGCATGTTAACCAAGACAGATCCGCATCTATTCCTTTTAACTCGCATATATACAAACTTATTGTGATGCTGTAATATCTCAGAACCATCTGCAATGTATTGTTGTGATATATCCGCACTGAAACCCTGTTGAAGTCCTCAGAAATCCACACTTTTATACTCTGTAAAAACCTCAGGAATTTCGCACTATTTCAGAGCAATTCACAATTTTTCTTGGTGACAAATGAGTCGTAGGTCCTGTGTATATATATGGCACAGTTCCTCCTTTTTAGGCCGATCTTACACACTATTTGTAGGCCACCTTTGTCACTGTATAGAAGCCGACTTTCCAGCATTCATGAAGGTTGACATGAGGGCTATTATGAGCCATTCTTCCACAATATTCATGACAAGGTTTTGGAGCATTTATTGATGACTAGACTCTTCATATACATGATACTTAATTACACTTATAAACAGAAGACAAACCCTAATAGACATCAAGAAGAAGTCTATTGACCTATAATAAAATCTTGCTCATGAAACCCATGAATCAAGTACAACAAATATACATTTTATTATCTTTGTCTTCTCCTTTACATAATTACATAATAAATATGAAGACCAATCCTAGTTATACTTTTCAACACTCCCTATTAACTAGGGAGGTATTCATACAGGTACATGGTCACTTTCAAACTAAAGAATCGGATTGGTAATCGCATCTGTATAACATCATATCAGCTAGCATTTTCCTAGTGCAAGGCCTTGACTAACAACCCCATCTCTCAATGAGACAATGGGCTACAATGCTGGTGAGACACAAGACTTATAGACACCATAGTCATTGTCTCTCCAAGGTACACACTCCACCCAAGTGTTCCCAAAGTATGACTTTCTTGGACTATTTTTTTCTTGGGTATCTAGCCCTCAAAGAACATCAGTCCCCAACTACTCTTATCTTTAAAGCCCTATCACATTCTCAAAGAGTATTGAATGTCAGATGATTACCCAATCCTCCATTTTGTCTTCCCAAGTGAAGACCAAAATGATGTGTCTATCTCTCCCTCTCAGCCGGGGAGGACCTATTCCATAAGGGAATATACTCATTCCTGTATAAGGAATGTACCTAAGCTCATTCTTAGGAATTACCCAGTTTCTTCCAAGTAAGAAACTTGTCACGAGGCTCCCTCTCAATCAGGGACCTGCAGCAGCAATGGTGAAACAGCCAGCTGCTCATGAAGAATTCCTCCCCTCAATGTCATGGATTTCGATATTGAGGAATCTTCAACTTTAGCTCCACAAGTCATAGATCATCCATCACTTTCATTCATGAGTCATGTCATCTACCAGAAAGTGATTCATATGTCTTTCTTATCTGGTCAACCTTTTATGCCATGCTACTTTCTTTCGAATCGTCTCCAAGGATCTTACATCCTCCCCTCGATGTCATGGATTTCGATATTGAGGAATCTTCAACTTTAGCTCCACAGGGCATAGATCATCCATCACTTTCATTCATGAGTCATGTCATCTACCAGAAAGTGATTCATATGTCTTTCTTATCTGGTCAACCTTTTATGCCATGCTACTTTCTTTCGAATCGTCTCCAAGGATCTTACATCCTCCCCTCGATGTCATGGATTTCGATATTGAGGAATCTTCAACTTTAGCTCCACAAGGCATAGATCATCCATCACTTTCATTCATGAGTCATGTCATCTACTAGAAAGTGATTCATATGTCTTTCTTATCTGGTCAACGTTTTATGCAATGCTACTTTCTTTCGAATCGTCTCCAAGGATCTTACATCCTTTCACATTATTAGCAGCCCTGCACAAATTCATCCAGATAAACATATATGTATGAACTTTTAAAAACAAAAGTTACTGCAGCGATGATCTTTCACCATGACATCTTCCTGTAGGCATCATCCTCTATTTAGATTGACACATCTCCTCATGATATGTCTTGTCAAAGGTCTTATTCTTTACCAAAATTCTATCAGAGTCTACATATCTTCCAAGAGATATTCCAGTCACATCTTCTTGGCTTCCGGATGATAACTGCCTCTTGACATGGTTACACTTCATGATCTCTTCCCTTCTACACATCTTCATTCCCAAGAACTTACAATTTCTAGTTACTTGTTCATATACAACCACCTCATATTCCATATGAAGATATATTATGTTGATTTCATCTATCAATGCACTTTGAGAGATCTTCCTCCATAGATCATACTTCTAAATATAGAAGTCCATTACCTGCAACCATATGACATGACTTCATAGCCCAGTGTCAACATAGAAATATATATACCTCATACCTTTTTCGTTTGAGTCATCCTGTAGCAGTTTTACTAGAATAAGGAACTTCATTCCATTGACCTGCTTCATCAATATGTCATCGCATCCTAATCCCAGAATTCTGTAACATAGAATTTTTTTATGAAACTTTTCTTCTTTATTTCTAACCAGTGAATTCATAGAGAATTCCATTAGAAAATGTCAGCACTTGTTTCCATGATGACCCTTGCTCTTGATGACTGCCTTCCATCAGAATTGTTATCAATGAAGTTTCCCAGGAGTTGATTCATCAAGATCCCCTACCATGCTTCTATCATGATGCTATTAATATACATTACTTCCTATAATACTAACCAACAGAAATCACTTAAAGAAGAAGATGATCTCAATCATAATAGAGATCCCTCACTTCTTCTTTCTTAGATTTCTTTGCATTAGGTTCTTCCCTCATATCTGTGACATGGGCTTCTTCCTTTTTCCTCTTGTCCTTTCCAGATTTAGGACAATCTCTTTTATAATGCCCAAGTTCATTACATCCAAAGCATCGTACTTTGTCCAGATTTCTACTTTTATTCTGAGGACCAAATTTTTCGAATCTTCCTTTCTTCCTGGATATGGCTGCAAAGGCTTGATTTCCTTCACTTGATCATGTATCAACTTTCGCTTTCAATCTAGTTTCCTCTATTCTACATAGAGGCCATAAATCATGGAATGGTGTTGCTTCTTTCTTCCCGTATAAACTTGAAGTGAAGTTTCCCCATTCTTCCAATAGAGCAGTCAGCACCACTGTAGTCATCTCATTGTCAAACATTACTTCTCCCAGTTCCTGCAGTTGATCTCTTATTCCAAAAATCCTCATAAAATATGAAGTGATTCCTTCTTCTCTTGACAATTTCATTTTGTATAGTTCTTGTCTCAGAGAGAATAGCTCCACCAGTTTCTCATATATTTCTTTAGCATACTTTAGTTTTGATACATAAGGAATGAGTGAGTCCTTAATCGATTCTATGAGAATCTTTTGGGCTCTGATTTCTCCTTTCATGTACTTGGCATGAGCTAGAGCATCTTCTATTGAGGGTTGAATTGTAGATCCTTCGATGTAATCCATAACTTCATCTTCAATTAGATTCAAATCTGTCCTCTTCTTCCAAGCACCAAAGCTTGATGACCCAACCAATTTGTTGCTCTCTTTACAATAAGTCATCTTGACAGATTTAAGTAGGGTCATAGATACTCACTTGAGTAGAGTGAGTTGAAGCTTCCTTGATGATGATGAAGATGAAATTAGGAGCTTCTTCTAAGATTGAAATCACCAATGTAGGTGTTCTCGGATCCTTGATGATAAAGGATATCTTCAAAAGTTGATCTTTCTTCCAACAATGTTTTTGAATATAAATCTTTGATGGCAAAGATTATTTTCTTGATGAGTTGATCCTTTGAATGAGATGAAAATCTTTCTCGAAAATAGCTTGAGAGCCTTCCTTGCAAACTGATTTGACTTTTCACCCAAACTTTGATCTTTGCTTCCTCCAGTGTCTTTTTGTCAAGTAGCCCTTGAGTGCAGCACCTTAGCTCTGCTACCATGTTGAGAATTTAGAGGGCTAGTGATTAATTCAAATTCTCTTCTTGATAATTACTTGTGAGCTTACTTGAGTTACTTATGTCTTCTCTTATTTAGTCTTTCATCAAGTCAATTATCAAAATACAAAAGACAAAAAGTTAGGCTCTTCGAGCCAGGGCAAAACCTCTCCCTCTTGGAGAGGAAAACCCGTAAAGAATTCTTCTTATAGATCTTCAAATGACAAGTACATGACCAAGACTTGGACCCTTGACCTATGAATGCCTCCAAGACCTTGTCATTGCTTCTTTGTCTGCCTCCAATGCTGATCATTCATTTCTGCACCGACTTGCACTGATCTACACCAATATTAGAGAACTCGATCTCTAACTTTATCTTCCTTGATTCTTCGCTGATCAAAACATTTGTTCTTCCTTGATATTCTCATAGATATATTACTGTCCTTTTGAATACTGAAGATAGGAAGGTAAATCTCTGATTTACCTTCCTTCTATTCTCAGACTTGACCGCACTTCAGTTGCTTCAGGATGCATCACAAAAACAGATCTATGTTCACTGCTTCAGTTCATATTTAACCCAGACTTAGTCACCAATTCTGTTTCCTTAAGCCTGCACTTCAGTTCTTCTAGAAATCCACACGTGACCAGACTTCTATAAGTTGTTACTAACTCAGAGAATTCCACATTGTCTCCTTGCTGATTCGCATTTACTGTGATAGCATGTTACCCAAGACAGATCTGCATCTATTCCTTTTAACTGGCATATATACAGACTTATTGTGATGTTGTAATATCTCAGAACCATCCGCAATGTATTGCTGTGATATATTCGCACTGAAACCATCCTCAGAAATCCGCACTTTTATACTCTGTAAAAACCTAAGGAAATCGGCATTGTTTCAGAGCAATCTGCAATTTTACTTGGTGACAAATGAGTCGCAGGTCCTGTGTATATACTATATATATGGCACAGTTCCTCCTTTTTAGGCCGACCTTACACACTATTCGTAGGCCGACTTTATCACTGTATAGAATCTGACTTTCCAGCGTTCATGAAGGTTGACATGAGGGCTATTATGAGCCATTCTTCCACAAGCTTCATGAGAAGGTCTTGGAGCATTTATTGATGACTAGACTCTTCATATACATGACACTTAATTACACATATAAACAGAAGACAAACCCTAATAGACATCAAGAAGAAGTCTATTGACCTATAATAAAATCTTGCTCATGATACCCATGAAGCAAGTACAACAAAAATACATTTTATTATCTTTGTCTTCTCCTTTACATAATTACATAGTCAATATGGAGATCGATCCTAGTTACACTTTTCAACAAAGTTCCCCTATGATGTCAAATTCTTCTTCTTCTAGATTTGAGAATGTTCAGCAGATGAACAGAGATGAGCACAGCCAAGCAGAGACGACATTTAACTTGATGATGATGAGACATTTGAGATGGGATATATTTTGCAGTCGGAAATTTCTCCCTTGCTGAAAGGAAGTGTTAATTTGGCAGCTCAGGGATAAATTCCCTTCATTGGACAAAATTCCTCATTCAGAGAGACCAAAAATGGCCCCTAGAAGCACTCAATTTGATTATGGTAAAATGTATTTTCGATGAGAAAACCCACAATGGCACAAAAGTCAAAGTCGGCCTAAAGGACAAATTAGCCCTCCTCCAACACCTATAAATACAAGTCAAGTTGCTCTCATTTGGTCATCATCTCATCACACATTCTTCTTCTTGGAGGTTCGATACATCTAAATTGCAGGTCTTCATCCACATGTGCAAATAGGAGAGAGGATAAAATGCAGGAGGCCATAATCTGTCTTATACCAGCTCTTTGACCAGCATTGACTTTTTGTGAGTGGGCATAGTTTGATTTGTTTTGACTTGGGCTTTTGGACTGTTTTGGAGGACCGAATCCTTTGGCAAAAAAGTCGAGAATTTCTCGGCACTTTCACTGTGATTTACTTCAGACCTGCAACTAGGGTTCCAGCTTTCTTTTACTTTGACTCTGACCAAGTTCGAAGGAGAATTTTGGGACTGTTTTTACAGCACTTTGAACAGCTTGGAAGGTCATATTCTTTGACTGTTGACCGAGCTTTTTTGGAGGACAGTTGACTATTGACCATTGACTAGTTGCTGTTGTGGCGGCTGCCATTGACTTTGACCAGATCTGACTATTGACTCATATTTTGGATCTTGGTTGGTTGTTTTGTTGGATAAGTCAAAAGTTTGACTTTGACTCTTGTTTATGAATATCGAACATTGTACTCTCTGCTGAACATTTTATGACAATCTAATAAGAAGAAGTTTTTGAAAGGGTTTTCCCCCTTGTGGGGTTTTTCCCTGGTCTTTGACCACATATTGTGTCTCTTGTCATTGCTTCTGATTGTCTCTTATTGCTCATTGCATTTCCTGTTCTATCTACAATTGCTATTGTTTACTGGAAGATTAAATTGATTGCTAATTGAAGTTAAGAATTAGGCTAAAATAATTGTAACAGCATTGAACAGAGGAAAATTAACGGTTCCATGGGGCTCATCATTATTAATATAGCTAGCTATCAACCCATAGTTCATGAAACCAAGTGCCACAAAAACTATGAGAGGAATTTATTACAGGATTTCTTTGGGCAGATACATGGATTGTAGCAAAGCACACTTAAGATCGTTGGATAGACTATAGCACAATGTTGTGGTTACACTTGAAAAGAATGTAGACAAAATTATATGAAAATAACAACATATGTGTGTGACGCAACATGAAGGACTGATAAAATTGGTTTATATTAAATCTTTGTATTGCTAAATGAAAATGTTTGAAAAAGCCAAGATATTCTCTGCATTTTAAATTTTAAAATCATTCTTCTAATGCCATTTCAAAAAAGAGACACGACAAGCCAAAGTTTCATTCTAAACAAAACAGAAATTGGACTCAAAACACAATGCTTTCTAAAATGAATTGCATTGCACTGTGTTGTTAGATTTTGTTCCTTTTAGCCTTTCAATTTAAAACTAATATTGGTGGTTCCTCATAATGTAACATTACCTTTTCCATATGCATGCAATAGGATTTCCACCTCTAAAAAAATTGCAATCTCCCTAATAAGAGCATCGCTGCATGCAGTTGCTCCTCTAATGACCTGGGCATATCTTTTAATTTGAAATCTTCAAAACAAGATTCCTTATTAACCTACCAATTGATGCTTTTCATGGACTTGCAATACCTATCAACCAAAATCACATATTACAGATATTTTGACAGTGATTGATAGGGTTGCTTGTAATATAACTACAATCTCAATTTTGAAAAACAAATACACGTGTCTTGAGTATAATAACATAGTTCAAACTTCAAAGAGAGTGACAAAGCATACATAGATCCATTCAAATTTCATTGGTACTTCAATGTGGTATATGCCTCTGTCCAACAATGCTCTCAACCCTATTATTAGAGCGCTAAACTCTGCAACCACCTTTGACACAGTACCTAAACCAACCATCAGTCTGCATTCCTGCATATAATTTGAAACATCAGCATTTAATTTCAAGTAGATGAGAAGGTACTTTAAAGTTTAGCCACATTTTTTATCTCACAAATTATACACCAAGCAAGAGGTTCTCATACCACAGAACCATCAGGCCTCCGCAAGAGTATCCCAGCTCCTGATTTCCCAAGGTTTCCTTCAGACACACTGGCAAACTCAAGTTTATATGTAGGCTGCAATGGCATATAGATGAGTATAAGTAGTTTCCCACCATACTTATACTGAAACCTGAATCCAGAACCATTAATTTCAAAATTTACAGAATTCAGATATATTCTCTATAATTAAGTGTTGAAGTATGATATTATCACCCTTCCAATGCTACATTCCTTTCTTTGTGAACTGAAAACACTCAATTTCCATGTAAATAAAGAGGCAATCGTTATAGCTTTTCCCACTCCAAAATATACAATGAAAAGAAACTCCATGCAGGATTTATCAGCTACAAGCAAAAATGTAATCTACCTGTAATATTCCTAATTAGCACCGCTAATTGGAATATTTCATTTTTGTATAGTTTTGCCGCCTATAGTTAATTAATAAATAAAAGTGAGAAAGAGGGGTCAACTCACTTTAATAAAATAAAGTGCTTCCTAGTAGGAGCAACGTTGTGACTTAAAGGAAAGCCGTGGGGGTCCACACTTCGTATGAGAGAGGCCTCACGTAGGCTCTAGAAGCAACTGCGCAGGCATAGGAGGAGCACGTGGAGAGAGGGGACGCAGTTAGGGTTTTGAGGGGAGCTAGCACTATAAAAGGTGGGAGAGTCACTCCATTTGGCATTATTGATATGTTGATGATATTTTGAGCTAGACTTCTGTCTACTTGAGCACGCCGGTTGTTTAGTCGGTCTGCAGCACTGTTTAGTGCGACTGAGTGTCTCCGGTCGAAGATCTCACCCTTGGCCCCGGGGGACTTCGAGTGCCTGCTCGGGCAAGGTATTCCTTCAGTCTTTAGCAGTTGATTTGCAGGTGATTTGGTTGGACATTTTGCAGAGGAGCTGAGCTTCATTGGGTGACTGCGCAGTCTTGGAGGGAGGACGCAGTTTGAGTTAGAGCAGCTCAGTTGTAGGGATTTTCGTGGGAGATTCAGTGTGTTTCAGCTTGGAGGGTTAGTCTCTTTCAGTTGGAGAGTTTGCAGAGGGATTTGTGGCTCTTTCTCAGCATTCTTCTTTTGGCATCTACGCTGGGCCTGGAGGGACAGCATTTTCCTTGAGGAGGGCTTCTGGGGTGTTTTTCGGAGGTGGTCCATTTGCTTCATGGTTTCTGGGTTTTATCCGGAGCAGAGAGTACAGGCGATCTACCGATTTTCAGCTCATTCCGGCGAGGGGATCAGCCCCTAGTTCCAGTTCATTGCAGCAGCAGCATTCTACGACAGATTCTTCCAGCAGCTGGGACGCAGCCTCTATAGCAGCCATTTCCTGTTCTGAGAGGGTTCTTCACTTGCCTTGTGCAAGGATAGGTGCACTTATTCTGATTATCTGTTGTACCCATATATATTCTCAGATTAATAAAATGGCTTAGCATTTTTGGTATTTTTATGTGTACTTGCTCTATATTCTATTTCCGGCATTTTTCCTATATAGTTGTATGCTTGTATTGCTGTGTATTACTGTCTATTTCCTATTGGGGATATTACAGTGGTATCAGAGCATAGTTCTGGCTCAGCCTGTGGAGCTAGCAGTCTATGACGCCGGGGGATAAACCCTACATCTGTTATAGGAGCAAGAGATACAGAGACGTTGAGCGTAGGTTGGAGAACACCTACGGAGAGGGGGACTGTGTTCGAGTGGTGGGCACAGATCAGGAGCAGCCCGAGATATACAGAGATCAGGGGCAGCCTGTGACGGATTCCGATCAGAAGCCGCCTGAGACAGATTCAGAGCAGGAGCAGCCTGTGGGGTACGCAGAACAGTGGGGTCCTATGGCAGACGAGGAGGATTCGAGGAGATTTAGAGAGGCGCTCCTCCAACACATGCAGGATGTGTCACAGAGACTCACGACGATAGAGATCAAGCAGCGGGAAACCCCAAGGGGTTTTCAGATCGGTGAGGGATCGGGTACGTCCCATCATGTACCGGATGCTATCCCCATCATGGCATCGCATGCACCCACGCGATCCACTATGCCCACATTCTTAGCAGAGGACATAGGGGCAGGAGCACAGAGGGATATTCCAGCACCCACGCGATCCACCATGCCTACCTTCCTAGCAGAGGACACGGGGGCAGCAGCACAGCGGGAGCCGGAGGTTGACCCTGCCCAGATGGACGCCTACATTGCAGAGTACCTGGCACGCGGGCCAGCGATCAGAGATCTTATCTCATTCAGAGATTATGTTCAGCTCCAGCGTGATGGTAGGCCCCGTGATCATCACAGGGGGCACAAACATCATCATGATGACCACCGCGCAGCTGGCAGATTTCATTTGCCCACGTTTGACGGCACATCAAACGTGTCGGCAAAGTCTTGGGTAGAGAAGTTGGACATCTATTTCCAGCTTAATCAGATGTCGCAGTCAGAGGCCATTAAGGTGGCAACATTACATCTGGATGGTGAGGCCCAGGACTGGTGGTTTCACGGGATGACGACACTCAGGCATTCTACAGTGACGACATATGCCGAGTTTACCAGGAGGGTGATAGAGCGTTTTGATTGGAGGGATCTGGAGCAGCACTTCGTTGAGCTGACAAAGCTCAAGCAGACTGGGAGCCCAGAGACGTACATTTCAGACTTCTTGAGGATTTCAGTGATGGTGCCTGATCTATCCGCGGCTCGGATGGTCTACATGTTTGTGGAGGGGTTGACAGAGCCACTTCGTGGCCTCGTCAAGTCGACTAGACCAGCTACACTTCAGGATGCCATCAGCAGGACCCGGGATTTACAGGATGTCTTACCCAAGACTCGGGCACCTTACCCCCAGAGACAGGCCTTCCAGCCTAAGGGGAAGGACACGAGGATTCCGCCTCCCAAGGCGAATCCTGGGTGAGGGCAGTTTGATGATGAGGCCAGGAGAGAGTTGAGGAGGAAGCGGTTGTGCTTCACTTGCCAGGAGCCATGGGCACCGGGACATAGATGTGCTGCGGGGAAAGCACATTTCATTGAGGTCTTCTCCGAGAGCAGCGGGGAAGAGGATGAGGGGGATGACGGGGAGGCAGGAGATTGTTATGCAGCGCAGGATACCTTGCCACCTCCACCACCCGCAGCAGGTGGTGCACCATTTGCACCCACTGGAGGAGCTCTAGCCGCATTGCAGGGAGTTCCCAAGTATTTGACGCTGCGCGTACGGGGGACAGTACGTGGACAGCGGGTCTCAGTCTTGGTTGATAGTGGGGCCACCCACAACTTTATTGATGCGGAGATGGTTGAGCAGAGAGGCATACAGACTGAGAGTTCTGATGGATTTTCCATTTTGGTTCCAGGAGATCAGACTATGGTATGTGCTCGGTATGTCCCAGAGTTATCAGTGACGATGGGCACTTATACATTGACAGATCATTTTTTCGTGGTGGATATCCCGGACACCAACATGATATTGGGTGTTCAGTGGCTCATCACTCTGGGGAAGGTCACGACAGATTGGAAGGCCCTAGAGATGGAGTGGGATGATCCCAAGACAGGGAGGCATGAGAAGATACGGGGACAGCACACATACCCGCCTCAGACAGTGTTGGCACATAGGATGGAGGCAACCTTCCGCAAGGGAGACATAGAGTGGGCCGTAGAGTTGCGGGCTTCGGAGGCAGTAGATACAGGTCAGACAGTGCATCCTGAGCTACAGTCTATCCTCGACAGGTATGCCGTAGTATTCAGGGATATTCCACCAGGGCAGCCACCGGATCGGGGGTTTGAGCATACTATTGAGCTTGAGCAGGGTATACAGGCAGTGATCACCACACCGTATAGGCATCCCAAGGCCTATCGGGATGAGATAGAGCGTGCTATTCAGGAGTTGCTGGCCCTTGGTCACATTCGGCCGAGCATGAGTCCTTTTGCTTCTTCCGTGGTGTTGGTGAAGAAGAAGGACGGCACATTGCGGATGTGCATTGACTACAGGGCTCTGAATAAGAAGACCCTGAAGAACAGGTACCCCATCCCCAGGATCGATGAGCTGATGGACGAGTTGAGAGGAGCACGGTTCTTCTCAAAGATTGACTTGAGATCTGGGTACCATCAGATACGCATGAGGGAACAGGATATTCCCAAGACCGCCTTCAGGTGTCATTATGGGCACTTCGAGTTTCTGGTTATGCCTTTTGGGCTGACCAATGCACCCGCTACCTTTCAGTCGTGCATGAACCACATCTTCAGGGGTCATCTAAGGAAGTTTGTGCCGGTCTTCTTCGATGACATACTTATATATAGCAGGACTTGGGAGGAGCATCTCCAACACATTGAGACAGTTTTGTGCATCTTGGAGGAGCAGCAGTTCTATGCCAAGCTCTCCAAATGTGAGTTCGGCTTGACGGAGATGCTGTACTTGGGGCATATTATAGGAGTGGACGGGGTGAGAGTCCACGAGGAGAAAATCAGGGCCATCAGAGATTGGCTAGAGCCGAGGAATGTGACTGAGCTTCGGGGATTTATTGGCATTTGCACATACTACAGGAAGTTCATCAAGGGCTTCTCACAGCTTGCTGCACCCCTCACAGACTTGACGAGGAAGGGGGCATTCAGTTGGTCGGACACAGCACAGCGAGATTTTGATAAGCTCAAGGAGGTGATGAGCAGCTGCCCCGTGCTTGCATTGCCGGATTTCACGCAGCCATTTGTCCTCGAGTGTGATGCATCAGGAGAGGGGATTGGTGCGGTATTGATGCAGGGCGGTCACCCTATAGCTTTTGAGAGCCGGAAGCTCCTTCCGCACGAGAGGTTGTATTCCATATACGACAAGGAGATGTTGGCCATCATGAATGCATTGGCCAAGTACCGGCAGTATTTAGTGGGCAGCCGATTCAGGGTGAGATCAGATCACAACAGCCTCAGGTACTTTCTGGAGCAGAAGCAGTTGCAGGAGAGGCAGCAGAAGTGGATCAGTAAGATCCAAGCCTATGACTTTGACATAGAATACGTCAAAGGCAAGAATAACGTGGTAGCTGATGCCCTTTCCCATAGACCGGCCACGTTATCTCTTATGAGCTTGGACGCTGATTGGAGGGCTCGACTGTTGGTAGAGTACTCCAAGGACAGGTTTGCGTGTGAGGTGTTGGATGGGCAGGTATCGGATGACAGGTACAGGGTGGTCGACGAGATCATCTATTACAGGGACAGGATCTTCTTGACTGAGGGATCTTAGCTCAAGAAGAAGATACTCCAGGCTTCACACGATTCTCCATTGGCGGGCCATCAGGGGTTCACCAAGACTTACAGGGCTATCAGGGAGAGGTTCTCATGGAAGGGCCTCAAGGAGGATGTACTCCAGCATGTCAGGGAGTGCGATGTTTGCCAGAGAAACAAGGGAGAGATGAGCCATCCTGCAGGGTTGTTGCAGCCTCTTCCCATTCCAGAGGGGAAATGCGAGAGCATATCGATGGACTTCATCACAGGGTTTCCCATGGTGCAGGGCAAGGACTGCATCTTTGTCGTCGTTGACCGACTGACGAAGTATGCTCATTTTTTCGCCATATCCGCACACCACACAACAGCGCAGGTGGCTGAGCTGTTCTTCAGGGAGATTTTCAGGTTACATGGTCTACCTAAGACCATTGTCAGTGACAGGGACAGCCGCTTCATGGGCGGATTCTGGCAGGAGCTCTTCCGGCTAGTGGGGACAGAGTTGACGCTGAGCACTAGTTATCACCCCCAGACGGACGGACAGACAGAGATAGTTAACAAGTGGCTGGAGGGCTACTTGCGTAACTACGTCAGTGGGCAGCAGAGGGCATGGCTGAAGTGGCTGCATCTGGGAGAGTACTGCTACAACACGACGCATCACATGTCCATTGGTATGTCACCTTTCTATGCTTTATATGGATATCATCCTTTATCTTTTGTGGACGTGATGTTTGGTGCTAGTAGGGCTCCGAGAGCCAAGATCTGGATCCAAGAGAGCCAAGATATCCTCCAAGCTCTCAAGGATAACATAGCCATAGCGCAGAATCAGCAGAAGTTGTATGCTGATAAGGGTCGGGTGGAGAGACACTTTGAGGTAGGAGACTTGGTCTACCTGCGACTACAACCATACCGACAGTCTTCGCTTAAGCAGAAGGGGGCTGAGAAGCTTAAGCCCCGCTTTTATGGGCCATACAAGGTGATACGCAGGATTGGGCAGGTTGCATATGAGTTGGAGCTGCCCCAAGGCAGCAAGATTCATAATATTTTTCATGTATCATGCCTGAAAAAGGCATTGGGCCAGCAGGTGACAGTCACAGAGGAGCTACCACCCACGGATGATGAGGGGCATCTGGTGTTGCAGCCGGAGGCTATTATTGATACTAGGGAGAGGCAGCTGCGGAGCAGGATGATCCGGGAGTTCTTGGTGAGGTGGAAGAACTTGCCGGATGAGGATGCCACTTGGGAGGATGAGAAGATTTTGCAGCATCCATCACTTCAGTTGCTTGAGGACAAGCAACGTTCTGCCAGGGGAGACTGTAATATTCCTAATTAGCACCGCTAATTGGAATATTTCATTTTTGTATAGTTTTGCCGCCTATAGTTAATTAATAAATAAAAGTGAGAAAGAGGGGTCAACTCACTTTAATAAAATAAAGCACTTCCCTAGTAGGAGCAACGTTATGACTTAAAGGGAAGCCTTGGGGGTCCACACCATGTATGAGGGAGGCCTCACGTAGGCTCTAAGAGCAACTGCGCAGGCATAGGAGGAGCACGTGGAGAGAGTGGACGCAGTTAGGGTTTTGAGGGGAGCTAGCACTATAAAAGGTGGGAGAGTCACTCCATTTGGCATTATTGATATGTTGATGATATTTTGAGTTAGACTTCTATCTACTTGAGCACGCTGGCTGTTTAGTCGGTCTGCAGCACTGTTTAGTGTGACTGAGTGTCTCCGGTCGGAGATCTCACCCTTGGCCCTGGGGGACTTCGAGTGCCTGCTCGGGCAAGGTATTCCTTCAGTCTTTAGCAGTTGATTTGCAGGTGATTTGGTGGGACGTTTTGCTGAGGAGCGTAGCTTCATTGGGTGACTGCGCAGTCTTGGAGGGAGGACGCAGCTTGAGTTAGAGCAGCTCAGTTGTGGGGATTTGCGTGGGAGATTCAGAGTGTTTCAGCTTGGAGGGTTAGTCTCTTTCACTTGGAGAGTTTGCAGAGGGATTTGTGGCTCTTTCTCGGCATTCTTCTTTTGGCATCTGCGCTGGGCCTGGAGGGACAGCGTTTTCCTTGAGGAGGGCTTCTGGGGTGTTTTTCGGAGGTGGTCCATTTGCTTCATGGTTTCTGGGTTTTGTCCGGAGCAGAGAGTACAGGCGATCTACCGATTTTCAGCTCATTCCGGCGAGGGGATCAGCCCCTAGTTCCAGTTCATTGCAGAAGCAGCATTCTACGGCAGATTCTTCCAGCAGCTGGGACGCAGCCTCTATAGCAGCCATTTCCTGTTCTGAGAGGGTTCTTCACTTGCCTTGTGCAAGGATAGGTGCACTTATTCTGATTATCTGTTGTACCCATATATATTCTCAGATTAATAAAATGGCTTAGCATTTCTGGTATTTTTATGTGTACTTGCTCTATATTCTATTTTCGGCATTTTTCCTATATAGTTGTATGCTTGTATTGCTGTGTATTACTGTCTATTTCCTATTGGGGATATTACACTACCTCATCAAGAAGCCTATATAAGTACAACCTGTATAATGCAATTGACAACATTGTTGTCACATAAATCTTACTATTATTAGATGGGATATAAGTGAGACCTGAATGAGGAATTGAGTCCCACCTATGTGAGGGTGTCTAGTACATATCCTTGTACGTGACTCTGAGATGCCACCCATTTCCATGGTGGATGTGGCTTTATAAATACAATCTGCAGATTCTGAGCTACCTTAGCCTTGCAGACTATTTCAATGCTGCAGGTGAAGGTGAATGCACCAGTTTGAAATTTTGGGGGCAATGGGTGCATGTGAAGAGGGTGCATCATATATATATATATATATGAAAAAAGTAGTATACAAATTAAGAACATAGAAATGTAAAAGCTAAAATCAATATGTAAAACAATATTAGCAATGATACTAAGTAGCACAGAACACCAAAACATCCGGAAGTTTCTGAAACAGGTATGGCTGGGAACGCGACCCCTGGAAAATGGAAACATTGGCCGAAATATATATATATATATATATATATATATATATATATATATATATATATTATCTTGCAAGAAAAGAAAAAATAAGACACATAAATGACATTTTAGAAGGAAAATCAAGTCTATATTAACTCTCATATATGATTACATGATGCAAAATCCAAAATTAGCCTTTATAGATGAGGCTGTACATCAAAGTTTCCAAAATCAGTCTTTATACATGAGGCTATATGTACTAAAACTGAAATAAAACATGAGCTAAAGACAATTATTCGCTACATGTCATTAATTATAACAATCCTCATCCTCATCAACAAAAATAGAACAAGATGCATGTTCAGTAGAAGCGGCAACTCTACTAGTACTTGCAGTTCCACATGCATCACCACTGGCACTAGTATCAAGAGCAGCAAGAGACAGCTCTAAGTCTGGACATTCTGCTTCCACATCCTGATCTTTATGAGGTCCAATTGAATATTCTTCACCCATACAAGACACAAAGCGTAGGTTTGAATGCACATATACAAGATCTTCAGCCTTTTGTGATCCCAACCTGTTGCACATCACAAAGAAAATGAAACTGTAAGTGCACCAATTACTTTCTGCTGACGAAGAGCTTTCCGCTTGTGATAGAATACCAGTGGCAAGACTTTGCAAATAAACACTATTTTCCCAATGACAAGTCCACCACTTAACCAGGTTCATGGTTGTCCTCTCATCCAAAGCTGATATGTTTGCAAAATCCTCTATACAGTAGCAAAACAGGCAAATTCCTCACTTACATCAGTTTTTAAAGAAGCTAGAAACAACCTCTGAAAGGCTTTCTTCACTCCATTGGCCACCTCCTTGTCCTTATGTGGGGCCTTCCTCTTTCCATTGCCTTGAGCAATGAATTCTTCATCATATAATTTTGGATAAAGCTGTTATGAATGTTGTTATGCACTTAATATTCCTGCGTAAAACTTCAATTTGACTAGCACACAATAAAGCTTTACTTTTGACTTGCCGCTGACCAACCTAAGCTAAAGTGTAGTAATTCCTGGAATGAAATTTGTTATCATTGAAGTCAGATTTATCAAAGTAATAGTAGCTATGAAATTGAATGTGACTCAAGAAACGAATGTGTGCCTCAAGTAAAATAATTCAAAAATGTGCACTTCAATATACCATAAACATTTATTCAATGGCCTCCAATGCATTCAAAGAGTTAGAATGCACAAGATAAAGGATAAGCATTTCAATGCATTTCCTTAACAAGATACATATATAAAATTATAAATACTATATCTTGTGACCTTTAGTTTCATCTTCCAAGAAGTCACTTGGACTCCCAAAGACTATCCAAGTTCACCTGTGACTCTTCATCTTCCTCTCAAGTGAACAATACAGATTTACCATAATTCCTAAGGATTAGGTTTCCAGCACTCTGGAACCACTAGGGTCCGTCTATATGATCCTAGGGGGGGTGTATGGCTAGCATATACTCCTAGCATCCAAGGTTGAAAAAGAGAAATTCCAAATGGATCTCTCATCGTCCTCTGGCACTAGGAGGTAGTCTGACGAGTGCCAGAGGACGTGTTTCCTGATGTATGGTTCAGCACCTTGGAAATGGTCTCAATAAGATCGATTGGTCTCCCAAAGAGGGAGGCTTAGGGGAAACCCTGGATCCCACCATCTACTGTTTGGTGTACTTTGGAACTCTAACTACTGTTTGTTGCTTCAATTTGGCAGATCAACAGGAAAGTATGAGGTGATCATCCTGGACTTGTTGAGTCAATAGTCCCATGTCCAAGGTTCTTAATATACAATAATTGGTAGCACTATAATCTACCCTTCTTCAATCTATGTATAAGAATCCCAATCCCTCTCTTTCATTGATTCTTCTTCCCACCATTAGTTGTAAAAATTTCTTAAACTTAAGAAACCCTACCGTTAAATCTTGATTTACTTCTCCTACTTACCTAAGTTATTAATCTGAATATTCAGAATTAACATCGAAGTAAATATATTTAACAGCCTACACATATAGATCAAATACTGAATAACATGCTCATAGACAAAGTGACATACAAGGATTTTCTAGGCAAATGTCCCCAAAAAAACCCAATGCGGAAAAACCGGTGCTGCTAGATTCTGGAGGGTTTTTATTATTATGCAGATTCTAAGTACAACAATCCTAGGCACCAAACTGGTTAACCCGACAAATAAATATATATGGTAGCAATACCTCTATCCCAAAGATAGAAAATATGACTAATTCACGCCCTCAAACGGGATTTACAAAACTCAACCCCTTTCTGGCCTCTAGAAACCCCAGCGTTGCTCTGAAGCCCTCTGCGTCAGCCTGACTGGCATGTGTCAACCTCTTTGCTGCTCAGGAAGGGCCTGCGTCACCCTAGAAGGAGTTACGCTGCCCCTGAACCGCCCTAACTAGGCCTGCATCAGCCTTACTTGGCTCTTGCTTCCCCTGCTGGGCTCTTGGCTAGACTGCATAACTACTGCCTCTGCGCTGCTCTGGAATGCTCCTTCTCTGCCCTCATTTTACTCTTGGCCTGGGATCAACCCATCCCGCTTGCCAATGCCACCCCTCGCTGCATCTGAAACACTTTTGAAATTCTTAGCAAACAACACCATAGAATCTCAGCTTAGCTTCAATGCTCTGCAATGTGTGTGCGTTATCCAACTGAACCCAAGCCCTTCTCTTATACTTTTCTCGTTGGCAAACCAGGAGTCGTGATCTAATCTCTAATCGATAGCTAAGATTAGAAGTTTCCTGATCCGCGTCACTTAAGTCATTCTCATCTCATGTTTAATTTAATTCACTTTAATCTTTTAATTTTCCTAAGTTAGACTTAGGGTCCTGTTGTCGCACAGAATGTCTAGGCACCACGACAACGGCTCAGATCGAGGGCTGTCACCCTGATCCCCAATCTCTCTATCTAAGCAGTCTCCTTGCAAGCTAAGGGAGGTAGACCCTAACGAAAATGAAGAAGGAGAATTGGTTGGAGACCAACCAATTCAGGAGACACAGCGAGATAACCAAATACTTGTTAAGATTCACGAGATTTTACAGATCCGATTAGATTTGAAACTTCAAAACCAGTGCCTTATGGAGTCAAAATATCTCGTTATGAAATTAATCTCAAGTATCTGATACTTAACTACTACTATGAAAAATCAATCAACCACAATGATATTCGATAAAAAAAACACCTCACAATTATGCATTAACAATGTTTGATAAAGACATGTAATTTATCATCACTTGAAATGTTCTCAAATTTAGACTAAGCAATTAATCGTCAATTTCAAGTAATTTAAAATCACAATTAAAAATAGCTCAATGATCACCAACCACATCTAAGCATAATCAATTTAAATTTGAAACAAAAATGCTATCATAAGAGACCCATCAAAGTTAAATGCCAAATATTTCCAATATTTCCGAATTTATGATATTCTAGATAATTCCAATTCAGAAACCTATAGTCAAACTTTAGATAGGAAATTAAAGCTTACCTTGACTATGGAGAAATTTTTAAATTTTTTGAAAACTTTCTAGATTTTTTTAAATTTTTTATATTTTCTCTAAAACCAAAAAAAAATTATATACAACTAAAGCTAAAGAAAAAAATAAAATAAAAATAAAAAAAAGTTAAAAATTTGGAGTTTTTTATTTTATAATTTTCTTTTTATTTTTATATTTTCTTTTTTAAAATCTATAAGTTAATGAAAACAAAAATATATATAATTAAAACTAAAGTTCTACAATATGAAAAAATTTAAAAAAAAATTGAACATTTTATATATATATATATATATTTTAATTATTTAAAACTAAAACTATGGACAAAAAATAACAGAATTAAAATCTAAAGTTAAAATCTAAAAAATTAAACTAAGATTAAAAATCCTAAACTAATGTAAAGTAAAAAAAAAATCTAAAATCTAAATCAAACAAATAAAACAAAAATCAGAATACATGAAATCGGATTTCAAACTTGCGTTGATTTTGACTTTATGCAGGTCACAAGAAAATCTGTACGGAGCCCTACGGACGTACGGACAGGAAATGGGCCGGCAAAGCAAGGAAAAGAACCGCGTGAGGGACAGGTGAGGGAAATGGCCGAGCTTTGAGGAAGATAAAGGTAGAGGGACGTTGCAGATGGCAGAGGAGAAAGCTGAGCAAATTGATGCAGGCCGTACAGTCGTACGAACAACGTACAGGAAGCTGGACGACAGAAATGAGGTACAGATGGAGATGAGGAGAAGAGAGGACGAAAGCAACAGGAGAAGGATGCACCTGTCAATAGAGCAGGAAAGAAAAAAAATGACGTGAAGGCAGCAAATCGAAGAAATTAAACAATTGATGGGCCAGAGAGAAATTTCGTATGGATCTATACGGACAGCAGTAGTTGAATTTTGAATAATTTTTCTCAAAACAGTAATTTAACAGTTTTCCAATATAGCTCAGATCTTCGAAATATGATTTAGAGGAACCTGAGATTCACACTTTGTAGCAAAATTATGCCCAGATTTGGAAGCAAACCGATCTTGAGGCCAAATCTTACCCTCTGAGGGTTAGATCTGGCTCAGATCTAAAAACAAATTCTGAGAATCCCCCTGTAAACCTGCAAAAAACCAGAACAGATCCAAAACTATACAAAAAATAAACCCTTCAACTCTAGAGAATGATTGCAAATTTACAATGCTAATTTACAGATTAGAGGCCCTCATGGCCAGATTTTAAAACCATTTTGCACAATTCAGGAAACAAAAATTTAAGAGAGGCACAAGACCTGGAAGACCCTACAAAATCACAATTTCGTAAGATAGCTTTGGGAATTAGGAAACAATGAGCTTTTTCATATTTATGAAATCTGAGAGTCGGCTGGTCTAACTGAAGACTTCCCCAAATGCTCAAACCTTTAAAAAACGATCTCTGCACACTTAGATCTGAATTTTAGATTGATAGAGATTAAAAAAAAAACATGAGACCTTTCAGAAAAACAGATAACTAATCCTTCCGTTAAATCAAAATGCAATTTTAGTAACCAAGAAAACTGCACAAGATACCTGTATACAGATTAATCTATAAAGGCCATCAACCATCAAAAGCCAGTAGAAGTAGCAGAGTTTAGAGACAACATCACCACATAGATCTGGAAAAGTAACACCAAAGTTTGTAACCCCAAAGTCTTTATGCTTTATTCATAAAAAAATCACAAGAACTTCCAAGAACAAGTGCACGATTCAAAGATCGGATGAGTGAAAGACTGACAAAGACCTCTAATTTATAAGATAAAATCTCCAACGGCTAGTTCGATTGATCCATGTCAAAGTAATCTCGACCGTCGAAAATATTTGATCATATTTTAATCTGGACCGTCGAAATAATAATTTTGAGGAAATTCGAATTTATCATTTAATTCCATTTTAATTAACTCAAAAATAGTATTTTTGAATTAATTATCTCAAAATTTTGACTTTGACAGTTGACTTAACCACCAAGGCCCAAGGGTCCAAAATTTCTTGAAATTCTCAATATTCCCTTGGCCTGGGACCTTTAAAAATTTATTTTTTAAGGACCCACGAATTTTAACTCACATAGAACTTAAAATTAATTAAATTTCTGGCATAAGATTTAATTAATTTGGCCAGAAAATTTAATTAATTGACTGAGAGGGGATTTAATTATTTTTCCAACCCTCTTTACATAAGATAAATACATTTAGACACATAAAGGGGGGAATACCCATTCGTATAAACCCTCAAATAGTTACCCAATTCTGTGACTCAAAACATGATCTAGTAGATCAAACAGCTTGTAATAAAATAATCTAGCCAATTAGCTAGGATTATTCCCAAACTACTTTTACAAAGACTCGATAAAAAACACTAGGACTCACTTAGCATCTTGATGATAAAATTCACCCTAGCTTTGGGGTGAAGCTGGAGGGGAAAACTCTACCGATCACTTGTGTCAAAAAACACAAGCAAATCAGTGAGACAAAAAACCTCCTAGGATAGAAATCGTCACCAAAATACTAGGCCTACCTAGGTTGTTATATACATGATGGTCTTACTTAGATCATTTACCTCATAAACATGCCGAATGGGTTTACATTGTTTATAAAACTGTCGAATGATGATGAAATCTGAATGGTGTGAACACGTCGAACATGATGAATC
The DNA here is from genome assembly GCA_034641835.2 of Pinus albicaulis. Classification (NCBI taxonomy): domain Eukaryota; kingdom Viridiplantae; phylum Streptophyta; class Pinopsida; order Pinales; family Pinaceae; genus Pinus; species Pinus albicaulis. The sequence goes on along the minus strand of CM076581.1, from coordinate 630,098,694 downwards.
CCATTTGAAAAATGGGGGTGTAATGCTATGGGGTCGTTGACAAAGTGTGGTCAATAGGTCCTTAATTAAAAATATTAATTAATTGAATAAAACTTAAACCGGATGGAATTCTTCTAAACGCTTTCTGGGTCTTGCAGATCTCATGTACTCCATCTCCTGGTGTAATGCTATGGGGTCGTTGACAAAGTGTGGTCAACAGGTCCTTAATTAAAAATATTAATTAATTGAATAAAACTTAAACTGGATGGAATTCTTCTAAACGCTTTCTGGGTCTTGCAGATCTCATGTACTCCATCTCCTCCACAAATTTTGGGAGCTAGAGCACATTCGATGCTACCCTAACACCCCAAAATCTCAACACTCCCTCTTAGCGAGGAATGTGCTCTAGCAATACACTTCACCTTGAAGTACTGCTCTGATCTCTGGTATTGATCTCTGCGCTGATGCTTGGCTGGCTGCCCTTCATCATTGCGTTGTTGTTGCTCTTTTGTACTGCTGCTCATGACTCTGCCAACGTCACTGCTACATCTGTACTACAGCGCCCTCTCAAATTGCTGCATCGTGCTGCAAACCGCTGCACTACAACTCAATTGCTGAGAGTAAACAACTGAAGGACCCCTGCCCAATGACAAACAAGTCAGTTGGGCTGCATCTCATCATTGAAGCTCCATAGGTTGCTGCTCTGCACTGTCCTCCTAATGTCATAGCGCTACTATAGCTCTACATTGCATAAGCAGACCTCTGCGTTGCTGCCCTCTACATTCCTGTTGCATCTACAATGCGTTTCTCCCTCTCCAGCATCTCAGCTTCTGCCTTTGCTTCATCCGTGACCTTTGCACCCACTGCTCCAGTCATTCCTTGCTACTGTCTTAAGGCTCCCGTAGCACGGATGTGATCCAAGAGTTGACCTGTGCACCCACTGCTCCAGTCATTCCTTGCTACTGTCTTAAGGCTCCCGTAGCACGGATGTGATCCAAGAGTTGGGCTACTCAAGGATACTGCCACCACTCTGTAGTTGCTCTACAGATCAATATCGCCCCACCTCTGTGGTGCATGAGCGCTCATGGCTACGTCATCGTCGGAGCCATCGTCTGATACAACAGCCTTGGAATTAGAAGCTTCCTTGTCCTTATTCCTTTGAAGACAATTGCTGGCGAAGTGTCCAAGTTCGCCACATTGGAAACATTTGATCTTTGACAGGTCACGCTTCTTTTTCCCTTGCTGCCTCTTTGACGCCAGTGTTGCATCTTCCTCTTCCTCCTTCTTCAGCTTGCCTGCTCCGGTGTTGGTCTGCCTCTTGGTCATTCGGTGGATCTCCTCTTGTTGAAGGATAGCCGACATATCGTCCCAGTTAGGTGTGAAATTTTCAATCTGAAAAATCTACAGTTGCAGTGATAGATTTATTCCTCCTACTTATTATTTCAATAAGTTATTTACAAAAATCTATCGGTAAATTTTGAAATAAATACTACTACAACATTCACAAATATATATGCAGAGAAGTAAACAATAAAGGACATAAGCACAAGAATCAATCACATGTACACAGTTGTTTTTAGACAATTGTCCCCGGAAAAACCCAATGCGAGAAAACCGGTGCAGCAGATGAGGGTTTTATTAAATTCTTCAACAAATGATTCTTTACAAGGAATATACTAGCAGATAAAATCTGAGAACGCCTAAGACATAATTCCAGGCTCCTCTCGACAAATCCCTGACACCTTGATCAGCCTTTGCTTCTCTCTGTGCCTGTCTGCGTGTTTCTCTGCGCAATCCCTGTGTTGGACTGCGTAGGTTCTGCGTGAGTTCACTGCACTGCAGCCTTGTGCTGCCTCCTGAGACCCACTGCTGCCCTCTGTCCCTAACCTCTGTCACTGCTGACTCCCTCCTCCTTCTGCAACTCTCCCACTGAGATTGAATTCTCTTACTTCAGAATTGATCTCCTTTGGGTACTAAGTGTATGCCTCGGCTTATTTTCCAAATGACCCTCAAGGCCCCTTTTATAATCTTCTCGTTGATGATTCAACTGCCCAAATTAGAAGTTTAATCAATGGCCAAGATTAAAACTTGACTTGATCTTTGTTTTCTAGAGGATTCACACTCTGACTTATTAATACCCTTTAATTATTTCATTTTCCTAAGTTTAGACTTGGGGTCTCCATTAAAATAATTAATTATTTTAATAAGTCATGAACCGAGTGGAATTTCCACAAACGGTTCCTAGGTTCTTTGGAATACTGATGTCCAAGCCTCCTTACAAAGGTTGAGACTTGGAACACTTCCTGATGCTACAAAAGTCAACACTCCCTCTTAGTGAGAAAGGTGTTCCAACAATTTGCTTGTTGCATGCTGCTATGCTTTTGAGGCACCCTCTGCGCTGTTGATCTCTGGGCGTTGCCCCTCATCTGCTGCGCTACTACCTTCTGTACTGCTGCCCATGACACTGGCACTGTCACAGCTGAATCTATATTACATCTCCCTCTGAATCCTGATCCTATCCACTTCTGCTACTGGAATGGATTCTTGATCATCCCCATCTTCTCTCTGAAGTAGACAAACTTAGTCTTCCCCAGGGCTTTTGTGAGAATGTCTGCCACCTGTTCTGCTTTTGGAGTGTACTGCAGCTGAACAACTCCACATTGTACACAGTTCTTGATGAAGTGACACATGATGTTAGTGTGCTTCGACCGATCATGAAACACAGGATTTTCACAGAGCTTGATGCAACTCTGCTTATCGCATAAGATACTGGTTGCTTCCATTTTTTCCTTTAGTAGGTTCACTAGCAGTTTTCGAAGCCATATGGCCTCACACGAAGTTGTGCTAGCTACCATATATTCTGCCTCTGCTGAGCTTAGTGCCACAGATTTCTATTTCCTACTGCACCAGGAAGTCATTCCTGATCCTAGACTGAAACAATACCCACTGGTACTCTTCCGATCTACTGGACTCCCAACCCAATCTACGTCGGTGAACCCACTCAACCTGACATCACTGTTATGGGTGTACTTCAATCCAAGCTTGATTGTTCCTTGAAGGTACCTAAGAACATGATTGGTTGTTTCCCGATGAGCCCTCTTAGGTTCTACCATGAACTAATTGAGGGTATTTATAGCATAATAGATGTATAGCCTTGTTTTTACCAGATACATAAACGATCCTATGAGCTCCCTATACAACGTAGGATCAGCCTCATCATCTTCGAACGTGTCGATTTTCTTCCAGTTGGTGATCATTGGTGTCGTCATGGGTCTACAATCCTCCATCTGAAATCTTTTCAAAATCTTTGTAGTATATCTTCCTTGACCAAGAAAGATCTCCCCCTTTTGCTGCCAAACTTCCAACCCCGGAAAATAGTGCATCAGCCCCAGATCCTTCATGTCAAATTCCATAGCCAAATTCTTCTTGCAATCTGTGATGAGCCTTGATGATCCTATCAAGAATAGATCATCTACATATAAAACCAGTATCAGGGGCTCACTCCCTACCCTCAGATAATAGAGATTGGGATCTGCATCACTCTTGATGAATCCCATTTTCTGCAAGTAGCTGTCAATTCGACCATACCAGGCTCGAGGAGCTTGCTTCAGTCCATACAAAGCTTTGTTTAGCCTACACACATGTGTCTTCTGATCATGTGTCTCGAAGCCTTTTGGTTGTTCTATATACACCTCTTCCTCTATCACCCCATTCAGGGATGTCATCTTGACGTCCATCTAGTGAATCTCCCATCCCGTCTACGCAGCAAGGGATATCACGGATCCAATATAGGTGTATCTGGCTACTGGGGCGAAGGTTTCTTCATAGTCGATCCCTTCCTTCTAAGCATACCCCTTTGCCACAAACCTGGCTTTAAATTTTGCAATGCTGCCATCTACAACATACTTGACCTTGTAAATCCACCTTGATCCTACAACTGATCTCTCTTGAGGTCTGGGGACCACTTCCCAAACATCATTCGTCATGATGGAACTGTATTCTTTCACCATTGCATCTACCCACACCTGGTGCTAAGCCGCTTCCTGAAAGCTGGAAGGCTCTCTGAATTGAGCAACCAAGGCTTGATACCTCTCAGGTTGTTTACGTTGTCTTTTCTCATTTCGGGGGACTCCGACAAAGTCTTCTGCATCTTTCAGAATTTGCCATAGCTCCCTGCTCGTTCTCCCACTGGTGGTGAGTGGATTTACCGGCGCTCCCTCTTGCAAGTCCTCGGGAGACACGTCCCTTGGATCCCTATGCCTTGGAGAGGCAATTGAATTCTCTGTCGCTAGTTGTTGGGGCTGAACCAGTGGATCCTCCTCAGACTGCGTAGCAAAAGGCAACTCACGAGATCTTCTGAAGGCCTTTTACTCCATGAATTTCACATCCCTCCGTACTACGACTTTCCTGCTCTCAGGAATGTAGATGTGGTATGCCTTTTCATTCTCACTGTATCCTACTAGATACCCCTTTTCCGCAGTCATTTCCAACTTCTTCCTCTTCTCGTTGGGCACATGGCAGTGAGTTGTACTGTCGAAGATCCTAAAGCGACTCACTTCAAGCTTGCTACCAGTAACAACACTTTCCGGCGTGATCTTTCCCAATGCAGCATGAGGAGTCCTGTTCTGAACATATACAGTTGTATTACAAGCTTCAGCCCACAGAAATTTGGGCATATCTTGATCATACAACATCGCCTTTGTCGCTTCAACAATAGTCTTGTTTTTCCTTTCTGCCACTCCATCCTGCTCCAGATTATATGGAGTTGTTCACTCACTTCTGATACCTTCTTGTAATATCCCCAAAGGGAAATAACCAGTAATACACAGAAATATGCCAGACAGATATAGAAAATACAATGTTGAACCAGATCATGGAACAATTACACATAGAATGCCAGAAAACTGAGCCATTTTATTAATCTGAAAGTACATAGAGAGGAGTACAAGAAAATCAAAATGATGGCACCTATCCTTGCTCAAGGCAAGTGAAGAATCCTCTCAGAAAATAGGAAATGGTTGCCACAACCTCACTCCCCCCAACGCCGGAAGAACCGCCGTAAACTCGCTGCCGGGCTGAGTGAATCGGTTAGGGTCATCCCCTTGCCTAATGAGCTAAAATCTACTAAAATACCTATACCGCCGTCTTAACAAACCTTAAACCTGAAGCAAATGGACAACCTCCGAAAATCGCCCTAAACCCCTCCTCCCACAAAAACACCCTATGCTCTTCTCACAGCCTCGGAAGCTCAGAAATATGCCGGGCAAAAGGGCTTCGATCTACCCAATAAATCCTCCGATGTAAGATGACCAACCCTCAAGGCCAAACACCGGGGGCCGCCAACCCCACAGGAAGACCCTACCTGGTCGGACCGCGTCCTCCCCGACCGGATCTCGCGTCCTCCCTCGCCTGCATCCGGGCCGGATCCGAGTCATGCTGCTGGGCCGGATCAACCATCTATCTCCCGCATCTGCGTCTATTTTTTTCAAGGCTAGATCTGCTGCTAGCTCTTCAGATCTATGCTAGATCTGCCAATATCTCCTCAGATCTGCAACCTCAAAGGCAGGATCTGATGTTATCTCTTCAGATCTAGGCTGGATCTGCCAATATCTCCTCAGATCTGCAATCTCCCAAGCTGGATCTAGTGCTACCCCTCCAGATCTGCAACCTACAGAACCAGATCTGCAAATATCTGCTCAGATCTACAATCTCCAAGGCTGGATCTATGACTGTGCCTTCAGATCTGCGTCCTTCCTCTTCCTACTGGAACAGCGTCCTCACTCCAAACTGATCTGCGTCCTTCCTGCTGCTGAAACTGCGTTTTTCCTGCTAGATCTGCGCAGCCACTAGAGGGATTCTTCCTCTCCCACTCTCCACCTGAAACTGCTACTGAAACTGAAAGATAGAACTCAGAAATTAACCTTACTAGGGCGGGCACTCGAAGTCCCCCGAAGCTAAGGGTGAAACCAGAAATAACCTTACCAGGGCAGGCACTCGAAGTCCCTCGAGGCTAAGGGTGAGATCTCCGACCGGAGACACTCGTGCACTAAACAGTGCTGCAGACCGACTAAACAACCGGCGTGCTGAAGCAGACAAAAGTCTAGCTCTCAATATCAATATCAAAATATGCATGTCCAAATGAGGTGAGAACCCCTCCTTTTATAATGCTAAATTCCCTCCAAAATCTTAACTGCGTCCTTCACCTTGCAGTTACCCTTGGGTCAGCGTGAGGCCTCCCATCATATACGTGTGGACCCCCAAGGCCCCTCTTTAAGTTATAACGTTAATCAACTAGGAAAACACTTTATTTTATAAAGTGAGGTGACTAAAGTGAGGTGACCCCTCTTATTTCTCACTTTATTTATTATTTCTAACTAAAGCGGCAAAATTAAACAAAAATGAAATATTCCAATTAGCAAGGCTAATTGGGAATATTACACTTCCCTTGCGCAGAACCCAGTGAATTCCTTGTCTATGTATTCACCACCATCATCTGAACGCAGCACCTCGATCCGCTTTCCTGTCAGATTTTCTACCAGAGCTTTAAACTCTTTAAACCGACTAAAGACTTCGTCCTTGGTCTTCAAAAAGTAGATCCAAGTTTTTTTGGAATGGTCATCAATAAAGGTGAGGAAGTACTCGGCACCACTAAGAGCTCTAGTGGACATTGGTCCACAGATATCCGAGTGTATTAAGTCTAATACACCCTTGGCCCTATTGTTGCTTCTATGATATGTTGCCTTGGCATATTTCCCCAATACGCACCCTTTGCAGACATCGTCCTATTTAATGCTCAATTATGGGACTCCTGTGACAGTCTTCTTGAGAATTTTTAACGCCCCATGGTGTAAATGTCCCATTCTTCTGTGCCATAGCTCATTCAAGTTCGTTTGATCAGTGCTGCCAACTAGTGTCATTGGGGATTCAAGTTGCAACATGTAAAGTTTGTTTCTTCTTACTCCGATCTGTGCCTTCTTCTTCCAACTGGGGTGTTTGACATAGACCCTGTTGCCAATAAAGTAAATGTCATAACCTCGGTTTTGAAGTTGAGACACTAAGAGCAACTTCATCCCCAACCCGGGCACATGCAGTACATTAGTGGCCCGAATCTTATTTCCAGCCTCGGTCTAAAATACTACGGTACTTCTTGCAATAGGGGTACATTTTGCTTTATTCCCCATGGTTTTTTTAAAACTCATCTGCTCTTCTTGGTAGTCGGAAAAACATTCTCGTACTCCCATCATATGAGCAAAAGCTCCACCGTCAATGTACTAGACATCAAAAGAAGCAGTGCTTGATACGCAAGCAAATTCTTCTTCAAGTGTGGATGCCAAAACAAAAACACCGTGATCCATCTGTTCTATCATGTTTCTCTCCTTCCCTAGAGGACTGCATGAACCCTTCTAAGTTGTCGCTGGAATGTCAGATTTCCATCCACTACTTGATTCTTCGTTCCTATTACACATCTTTGGCTCTGATACCATGTGAAATTTTCAATCTGAAAAATCTACAGTTGCAGTGATAGATTTATTCCTCCTACTTATTATTTCAATAAGTTATTTACAGAAATCTATCGGTAAATTTCAAAATAAATACTACTACAACATTCACAAATATATATGCAGAGAAGTAAACAGTAAAGGACATAAGCACAAGAATCAATCACATGTACACAGTTGTTTTTGGACAATTGTCCCCGGAAAAACCCATGCAGGAAAACCGGCACAGCAGATGAGGGTTTTATTAAATTCTTCAGCAAATGATTCTTTACAAGGAATATACTGGCAGATAAAATATGAGAACAACTGAGATAGAATTCTCGACTCCTCCCGACAAATCCCTGACACCCTGATCAGACTCTGCTTTTCTTTGTGCTTGTCTGTGTGTTTCTCTGCGCAATCCCTGTGCTGGACTGCGTAAGTCTGCGTAGGCTCTGCTTGAGTTCACTGCGCTGCAACCCTGTGCTGCCTCCTGTGACCCATTGCTGCCCTCTGTCCCTAACCTCTATCACTGCTAACTCCCTCCTTTTGCAACTCTCCGCCCTGCAACTCTCCCACTGAGATCGAATTTTCTTACTTCAGAATTGATCTCCTTCGGGTACTGAGTGTATGCCATGGCTTATTTTCCAAATGACCCTCAAGCCCTCTTTTATAATCTTCTCGTTGATGATTCAACGACCCAGATTAGAAGTTTAATCAATGGCCAAGATTAAAACTTAACTTGATCTTTGTTTTCTAGAAGATTCACACTTTGACTTATTAATACCCCTTAATTATTTCATTTCCCTAAGTTTAGACTTAGGGTCTCCATTAAAATAATTAATTATTTTAATAAGTCATGAACCAAGTGGAATTTCCACAAACGGTTTCTGGGTTCTTTGGAATACTGATGTCCAAGCCTCCTTATAGAGTTTGAGACTTGGAACACTGACCGGTGCTACAAAAATCAACATTAGGAAGGTCCACTATGCCCAAAATGCTTTGGAAAAAGGTTTCACAGTCCTCTGTGGTTGCATTTAGAGCAGTCCTCACCATGACATCATCCTCCACCTTGACTCCCATGCCAGTCAGTTGATCCCAGATCGACTGCAGTCTGAATAGGAAAGGATCGATTTCCTCTCCCTTGGTCATCATGAATAACCTCAGCTAGTTCTCAAGAAGCATCTTTCTCTAGACAGATTTCCCTTGATACAGTGTGGTTAAAGCTTTCCACATCTCATTAGTCGTCTTCTTCTCGGCTATGTGTGGTACCACATGATCTTTAACCTCGTCCATAATGAAGCGCTTGGCATGTGCCACTGCTTCATTGTGCTTCTCCAGGAGTTTCGCATTGGTTGGTGTAGCTAGGATGTTTTTTACATGCTCCCGTATACCATAGGCCTCCAGGACTACCAAGATTTTGGCCTTCCAGATAGCAAAGTTGGATAGGTCGTCCAACCTATCCTGATCACGCAGTCCATGTGATGCCATCTACTTAGAAATATTTTGGAACAGTTCTTCCTCTCCCCACTTCTCAATAGAAACTCGGATCTAGGGTCCTTGGCAAAAAAGGCACACTCTGCTCCCTCTGACAACTGATTTCCTCCTTGGAAATCTGCCAAACACAACGAATCAACTCTCCTCGATCATCCTACCATCGATCCTCAGATTTCTTTTGGCAATGAAATCTACTAAGCAGTTGTTCTCCTCCCGCTCTTTGTCAACTTAGCTTAGGCTTAATTCTGCATCAGCGGAATCTTCACCCCACCAGCAACTGCTAAAGATCTGCAGCTCAGCTTCTGGTTCACGGCACTCTGCACAACAATCAATTACTAGACTACTTCACCCCGACTGGCCTCTGCGTGAGCAAACTGGCTCAGCGCAGCCTCTACGCAACACGACACTGCGATGTCTCTACGTCACCCAGTTCGGATTGCGTCAGCCCCTGCGTGGCTCTTGCTGCCTTTGCATCCTTCTGGTGTTGCGTTGCCCTCTCCAGTTTCTCTGTTGTTGTTGCTGCTTTCTGCAACACAAATTTTTTCACCCGTCTTGCTGGAGATCCAACTTGATCTCCAATCACTCTAATACCATGTGAAAAATTCTTAAACTTAAGAAACCCTATTGTTAAATCTTGATTTACTTCTCCTACTTACATAAGTTATTAATCTGAATATTCAGAATTAACATCAAAGTAAATACAGTTAATGGCCTACACATACAGATCAACACTGAATAACATGCTCATGGACAAAGTGACACACAAGGATTTTTTGGACAAATGTCCCCGAAAAAACCCAATGCGAGAAAACTAGTGCTGCTAGCTTCTGGAGGGTTTTATTATTATGTAGATTCTAAGTACAACAATCCTGGGCACCAAGCTAGTTAACTCGACAAAGAAATATAAATGGCAGCAATATAGCTATCCCGCAGACAGAAAAATATGATTGATTCACACCCTCAACCGGGATTTACAGAACTCAACCCCTTTCGGGCCTCTTGAAACACCAGCGCTGCTCTGAAGCCCTCTGCGTCAGCCTCTGCGTTGCTCAAGAAGGGCCTACAACACCCTAGAAGGGGTTACGTTGCCCATGCGCTGCCCTAACTGGGCCTATGTCAGCCTTACTTAGATCCTGTTGCCTCTGCGTTATCCCTGCTGGGCTCTTGGCTGGACTGTGTAGCTGTTGCCTCTGCGCTGCTCTGGAATGCTCCTTCTCTTTCCTCGTTGTACTCTTGGCCTGGGATCAAACCATCCCGCTTGCCAATACTACCCCTCGCTATAGCTGAAACACTTCTAAAATTCTTAGCAAACCACACACTAGAATCTCAGATTAGCTTCAATGCTATGCCAATGTGTGTGTGTTCTCCAACTGACCCCAAGCCCTTCTCTTATACTTTTCTCGTTGGCAAACCAACGATCGTGATCTAATCTCTAATCGACGGCTAAGATTCGAAGCTACATGATCCGCATCACTCATGTCATTTTCATCACATGTTTGATTTAATTCACTTTAATCTTTTAATTTTCCTAAGTTAGACTTAGGGTCCTTAATTAAAAAGATTAACTAATTGAATGAAACTTAAACCGGATGGAATTATTCTAAACGCTTTTTGGGTCTTGGAGATCTCATGTACTCCATCTCCTCTACAAATTTTGGGAGCTGGAGCACATCCAATGCTACCACAACACCCCAAAATCTCAACATTAGTAACATATATTGAGAACAAGATAGTGTCAATCTTGTCTAGTCTTCCCTTTCTTTGTACCTATCTAGGTGGCATCTCAAACGTATCTCTACTAATAAACTATTATATTAGATTTCTTATCAATATTTTGGTTTGACTAAGGAAATATCAAGCATAAAAGCATCCTCAATGTTATGTTGATGTAGCTACTAAAAAATATTTCACATTGTAAGTATCTATCTAGTTCATAATTTAGCATCTACCATACAGAAAAATTGATTAGAAAATAGCATTGTTCTAATAAATAACCATGACTAGAAGTATCTTTAATTAAAAGGTTTTAAATATTAAATACTTACATGGAAGTACCTGTCGGCCACAACTATGGAAGCAACTTTCACTTTTTCAAGCCCAAGATAATTAAATAAATGAGACTCTGAATCAAAGTGTAGTAGCTCATCATCATCATCATCATCACTTTCACTCTGCATTTGGAAAATATCCAATAAGCATCTAATTCAACCTAGTAGATTACTTATGTCCATATAAGCATCAACTAACGTATTGAGCATTACATGTTACTATGAATTCTAATAGCCTTGATGTTAAAAATATATGCAATCAAGACTGACAGTCAACAAAATAATGCAGTTTAGATATTTAAAAAATGGTGAAACCCAAACCAAGCATCAATTCAATGAAATGCAAAGCCACCCAAGGAAAATGAACTTTAAAGGATATAAGATATTATGTTTAGAAACACCCTGATTATTGATGCAATTGAAGATGAATAATTAAATAATACCATAGTCTAAAGAACCAATTGTAAGGCACAATATACCTTTAACATAAGTGGAAAATCAAATAAAGTACCCAATTCAACTTTCTTATAACAACGCCATCTATACTTCTTGAAATCAAATGTTATTTCACTATGAATTCCTAGGGAGAAGTTTCATTTCACCTATATGATTTAAAGGATAATCTATTTTCCTCCACTTTCATTGTACCAAATCCTTACCACATAGAAAATAGTTTTGTAGGCTATCCTAATTCAATTGTCCAACTACATATGTTTTGGAATCTCTATCTTCATTTTATCTTCGATGACTTTACATGAAAATTTTTCTTAGTAACATTTGAGATCTAAAGAATCCTCTTGATCACCTCTCAAGTTATATCAAATTCTAGATCCGAATTTGATAATTTGTTTGTTTTATGGAAGCTTATTGTTGGGACCCAATTGAAAGTCATTTCCCCAAATTCCAAAGCATAGTTTCAAAAATCATCATGTTAGCTTAGTACTCCTAATTAAAACTCTACTCAACCCTACTGGCCAGCCAAGTTAATGTTGATTTATGGTAGCATCAGATGTGCTCTAGCCATGTAATTTTGTATACATGCTAAGACACATGTATTCCATAATACCCAGAAATGGTTTTGGAAAATTCCTCTTAGAGATGGTTTAATTAAATTAATTAATCGTTTTTAAATGTTTTCCTAAGTCTAAACTTAGGGAAACTGATTAATTAAAGGGTATTAATTAAACTAAGTGTGAATCTTCTAAATAAAGTCATGGATCACGTCCAAGTTAATCTTAGACCTTGATTATGTTTTAATCTTGGCCGTTGAAGAGTCAACAAAAGAATATAAGAAGGAGGGTGAGGGTCATATGGAAAATACATCAGACAAAGAAAGAAGAAGGAGATCGATTTCTTCATCCGAAGGAAGAATCGAAGTGATTCTCGATTGCAGAGAGGGGAAGGTGACATCTCCAGGAGGGAGAATTTCTGAAGGATAAAGAATGCAGGAAGAGAAGTGAGAAGGGAGCCATAGCAGCAGCGCAGAGATAGGGAAGCGGCAGTTACGTTGGGCCAGCGCAGAGCAGCAGAGGGAGTTTCGATTTCAGTTGGAGAGACAGCTGAGGGTTCATCCAGTATCCGGAGGGCATTTCTGGAAGAGGAAAAAACTCTAGTCTCACACAGCAGTGAGCACTGAGGCAACCATAACGAGCAGCAGCAGTAGTGACACAGTGACAGCGTGAGTGACGCAGTCACTGCATAGGAATCACACAGAGCCACTCAGTGTGGGTGCAGGTCAGTGCTAGAACTTCGTGGTGAAGTGAGAACTATCTCACTAAGCCTATTCTCATCAGATTTCTTCAGGTGATTGATGATAATTACAATCACACATTTGTACTCATAATTTCTACATAATAAACAAACCCTCAGATCTGTTGCACCGATTTTCCCGCATTGGGTTTTTCCGGAGACGATTGTCCAAAAATAATGGTGTCTATGTGTGAATACTTGTGCTATTTCTTTTATATTGTTTATTGATCGTGAAGTTTGCAGCATATTTTATTTTGTTATTTAACATAGTGAAATGTTAAATAATTGTATTTGAGAATGCAATAGAAGAAATATAATAAGTAGCTGCAGTAGGATTCTACATTGCAGAATTTTCACATGGTATCACAGCTGTCAGATCCAAAGGAAGCAAGGTCAGAGAAGAGACTACGCAAACCAGAAGCTTTAGAGGGGACGCAGCACAGAGAAAAGAAAGCACAAATAAGTATGGCAGACTTAGATGTTTTGTCCTCTAGGTTAAAAGAGGACTATGCATGCTTGTCAAGTTCAGCATCTGCAGGAATCTGGTATATTGATAGCGGGGCTTCAACTCATATGACTGGAGTATGAGAATACTTCTCGAGCTATAGGGAGGAGCAGATGAACTTCCAAATCACTATGGGGAATAGCACAAAATGCACTCCAGTTGGGAGAGGAGTCGTAGTGTTTCAGACGAAAGTCGGAACCAGTGTCAAGGTCACAGATGTACTACATATGCTAGGGCTTGGGATGAATCTAATCTCAGTATCCCAGTTGAAGGACAAAGGGTATGACATACACTTTATCGGGAAGAAAGTATATGTCAAGCATCCTAGTTGGAAGCAAACAAGGGAGATCAGAGTTAGAAGCAACAGACTATACAGGTTGCAGCTTGAAACTCTGATGGCACTAATCAGTAGCAATCTAGAAGACAAGAAAGGGTTGAATGAACTTTGGCATAGAAAAATGGGGCACTTGCACCACGGTACATTAAAAATGCTCAGAGAAACAGTTAATGGGGCACCTATTCTCAGCACATAGCATGATGATGTATGCCGAGGATGTGTACTTGGGAAGTACGCTAAGGCAGCCTTTCCTAGAAGTGAAAACAGGGCAACAAGATATTAGGATTGATACACTCATATATTTGTGGACCAATGTCCACTAACGCTCTCAAGTGTGGCAAATATTTTGTCACATTCATTGATGATCACTCCAAGAAATCCTAGATCTACTTCCTAAAGACAAAAGATGAAGTCTTTGAAAAGTTCAAAGAATTCAAGGCCCTTGTTGAAAATATGATGGGGAAGAAAATCAAGACATTGCGTTCAGATAAGGTGGAGAATACATAGATGGAGACTTCACATATTTCTGCGCAAAGGAGAGCATCAGGAGAGAGTGGACTGCGCCATACAATCCAGAACAGAATGGTGTGGTAGAACGGAAAAACAGGGCTATTGTAGGCGCATCCAAGGCCATGTTATTTGACCTTGATTTGCCCAGATATTTATGGGCTGAAGCCTGCAATACTACAATGTACAACCAGAATAGGACTCCTCATAGAGCATTGAGGAAGAAGACTCTTGAAGAGGTTTTCACAGGAAAGAAACCGGAGGTAGGGCATCTTCGGATATTTGGTAACATGGCATACTGTCATGTACCAAGTGAGAAGAGAAGCAAGCTTGATCAAACTGCAGAAAGGGGGTTTCTTGTAGGATATAGTGAAGTCTCCAAGGGATATAGAATCTATATTCCTAGCAGCAGGAAAGTTGCAATAAGACATGATGTTAAGCTCATGGAAGATAGAGCTTTTCAGAAATCACGTGATATGCCGACAGAGGATCAAATTGCAGAAGTTCCCTTGGTCCAAGAGCAATAGGGGCACCAAGAAGAATAATCAGAAAGACAGACTTTGGTACCCAGTATAGGTACTAACGTTCTCCTAGAAGAGGATCAGGAGGATACTCAGTCTGAGGAACAGACAGATCAAGAGGAGTTAAGAGAGCAGCCTTCCACCAGTGGTCGGATTGAAATCCATTTCACTCAGTTCAGGGAACAGTTGGGTATGACTGAAAATCCATTTTAGTAGTCAATGCATATTCAACGCAGTTGAAGGAGGGAGTTACAGTACAGTAGCAGTTGGCAGCAGTATGCAGAGTCAGCAGCAGTACAGTTGCAACATTTGTGCAGTGTTGGTGAGCAGCATCAACAGCACAGCAGCTGGTGTTACAGGAGTCAGAGCAGCACAGTGAGTGTCTTGCTAGAGCACTTTCCTCGCTAAGAGGGAGTGTTGATTTATGGTAGCATTGGATGTGCTCTAGCCTTGTAATTTTGTATATAGACTAAGACACATGTATTCCATAATACCCAGAAATGGTTTTGGAAAATTCCACTTAGAGATGGTTTAATTCCTTGATTATGTTTTAATCTTGGTCGTTGAAGAGTCAACAGAAGAATATAAGGAGGGTGAGGGGTCTATGGAAAATGCATCAGATAGAGAAAGAATCAAGAAATCGATTTCTTCAACCAAAGGAAGAATCAAAGTGATTCTCGAGTGTAGAGAGGGGAAGGTGAAATCTCCAGGAGGGAGAATTTCTGAAGGATAAAGAGTGCAGGAAGAGAAGTGAGAAGGGAGCCATAGCAGCAGCGCAGAGATAGGCAAGCAGCAGTTACGTCGGGCCAGCGCAGAGTAGCAGAGGGAGTTTCGATTTCAGTTGGAGAGATAGCTGAGGGTTCATCCAGTATCTGGAGGGCATTTCTGGAAGAGGAGAAAACTCTAGTCTCACACAGCAGTGAGCACCGAGGCAGCCATAACGAGCAGCAACCGCAGTGATAGCGTGAAGACGCAGTCATTGCGCAGGAATCACGCAGAGCCACTCAGTGTGGGTGCAGGTCAGTGGCAGAACTTCGTGGTGAAGTGAGAACTGTCTCACTAAGCCTATTCTATCAGATTTCTTCAGGTGATTGATGATAATTACAATCACACATTTGTACTCATAATTTCTGCATAATAAAGAAACCCTCAGATCTGTTGCACCGGTTTTCCCGCATTGTGTTTTTCCGAGGACGATTGTCCAAAAATAATGGTGTCTATGTGTGAATACTTGTGCTATTTCTTTTATATTGTTTGTTGATCGTGAAGTCTGCAACATATTTTATTTTGTTATTTAACACAATGAAATCTTAAATAATTGTATTTGAGAATGCAATAGAGGAAATATAATAAGTAGTTGCAGTAGAATTCTACATTACAGAATTTTCACAATTAACTCTGTCTCGATTCTAACTCTACCAAAATGTCAAACTTGAAGTATTTTGAGTGGCACCCTCAAGTAACTCAAATTATTTACTGCCCAATAATCCAACCCACAAGCAGATGGAAAAGCTCACCAAAGTCAATTATAAATGCCAAAAAGGAAATAGAAAAACCTCAATTCGAATAATTTCTACTACCAATTTTTTTGTAAGCTTTAGTTGACTTTTTGACGGGTTCAAGTGAATTCTTACACTTGGTCGTCTTTGAATTATTCATTGAGCCAATGTTTTCAACATTGTTCCAATGGTTTTCAAGAAGCACCCCAACTAAACATCTAGCACTTATTAGTGTTAGCACATTTACACAACATAGAATTGGTTTGGAACACCAATGGTTTAATATTTGGTGCAATAAAATCATCAATTGAAGTGCAACAAATTGTCCAAAATATTTGTTGCAAAACTCATCATCTTGGAAGAGATTGATCCCTTCCTGGATTGGATTATGGAGAGTCATGTTAATTTTAGATAACCATATGTTCTATGCTTAATGCAGTTTTACTTCAATCTTTCTTATAGGCCCAATTCAATTTAGCAATCACATAAATATGAAAGTAAAATGTTGATAAAACATAATAATAGATCAACAGAAGACAAGTCAAATAATGTAGATCAGATTTTACAATTCTTCTTGTCCAGCAAAGATAGAGAGTGATGTGTGTTGAGGCAGTCAATAGGATGCATTAGCCAGCAAAGTCTTTCTCAACATCAGATCAGCCAACCTTCCAAGTGTTACACACACCCCTCAAAGACAGTTCCAAAAGTCAATGCAAGTCAACAAAAGAATCCCTCATCCAGATTTCTGGCATCCATTTCCCACATCATCCATATTTACGGCATCCATTTCTGGCATCATTTCCGGCATCCATACTTCCAGCATCCATTTCTGGCATCCATATTTCCGGCATCATCCATATTTTCAGCATCGATATTCACACGTGAGAGAGAGAGAAGCCTCTTCTAGGCCATACGAACCAATCAGATCATGAGGAATGTGTGTGATGAGATGATGATGAAATGGACATCATCTCTCTCCAATTTATATCAGTCAGTGAGGGTGTGTGACACATCTATTAGGCTTGTGAGCCTACATTACAAATCTGGCCGACCTTGCACATGTGTGGAAAATAAAATCAAAATATATGTTCTGCTCATCCAAACAAGATGATCTTTAGATCAATCTTGCACCTCTCTGAAAGAGGAATCCAACAAAAATATGATCATTATCATATGAGCAGTGCAACATGGAGTTTGGACCTAGTTGCCCAAAATTAACAAGTAACCCACTAGCATTTCCATAAGATGATCTTAGTTGAATGGCCTTGAAATCACTTAACCCAATGGAGGAGGATGAGTCGGTTGTAGCAAGTTCAAGGGAAGCCATACGTGAGGGGAATTCAAAAAAACCCCAGCCTAATCTAGAGGACAATTGTCAAGGAATCAGCCATTTATGATCTTGATGACTAGGAATTTGTTATTTCATAGAGTTTCAAGAGTTTTTGAATTTGAAGTCCACTTACAGTCTCAATGTTATGAATTATCTCTCAATTGATGAATCAATTTCTAATTTTGCCTATTTGCACTCATTGCCTCATATGGTATGAGGAGATTGTGATCACATATGGGCAAATAGTACAAGAGCTGCCCTTTTAGTGGTGTGGTGTTCCAATTTGTTAATTTTCCTACGAACCTAACACCCGACAAACCATTAACTTAGTTAGTTACAAATCTACTAAATGAATGCACGTCTAGGTTCATTTACAATTTTACTAAATGAATGCACGTCTAGGTTCGTAACTTAAATGAGGGGAAGCCAAAAAAAAAACATAACCAATCTTGTAAAATGACACAACAGATTATGCCTAATCAAATCAATTAATCATTAAATTGATTCAAAACCTACTTGGGCTCTTGTCCTAGGATAATGGCACAACTCAGGAAATACAAATGCAACAACTAGATCTAATCCAAATGATCAAGCCCTCCTTCGTTGATCTTGATCTCCTTGTTGTCCCCTTCCTTGGACCCAACACACTAGAGTATTACACTCCTCACTGAGATGCCTCTCTCAATCTTGTGCTATTGTATGGTGTGTCTTTTCCTCCATAACCTTGCTTTAATAACTTTTCCTTGAGTAAAAGGCATATGAAGACGGGTGGAAAAACAAAGGCTGAGGTAACTCATGCACCACGATTTTTTCCCTCCTACACTCATATAACCAGGTGCAGGCTTCCCTTATTATAGCTACCCATGTACCATGACATGTGGCCTGGAGCATTCCCCTGATCTCCACTTTGTTCCATCACTATATCACATGCCACCTACCACCTGATGGATGTACCATGGACATGTCACCCCCTTTAAAGGCTGAAACCACCTAATAGGATCCTTGGTTAATCCCCTTATTGAGCTTGGAGACACTTGTACATGCCAAAGCCCACTAAGGAAGGGCATGCCACCATGAAGTGCCCCATTGATTCCATGACTTATAAGCTCTTTTACTTGATTATTCTAATGATTTGTTGTATTGGAGGGCAAGGGGACACATTGGATCTTATGCAGGATTCCAGGTGGGTCTCCATTTGGGGTTTGGTCTCCCTATACGGAGTCCAAGACCACCACAGGGCCACATTGGCACTTGTAGGGAGAGCGTTGAGAGCCATGGGCCTCCACCATAACAGAGAGTACTTCATAGATCCCCAGCACCACTCAATGACTGCTCGTGTTCTACCTTTTCTATGAGGATGATGCACCTGGTTCAGCATGCCCAACGGGCTCCACACTTGCACCATACACTTGGCAGATGTTCCAGGGTCCAGATGAGGATCTATCTCACTGCAGAAGACAAAGGGAGGGCTTATGTCATCATCCTAGCCGCTAAAGATGGTTTACAGGCATCATCGATCCACTTGGAGATCCATGAGGATGTCCTTGTGCCCCCACACCCACTTGGGAGCACCACATGTGACTTTCTTGGAGAACAAGGGGCCAACGCCTTGTCCACTTTGTTTGGAATCCATTCTCTCACCATGGCACACTTTGGACTTCATTAGGCCTACTCAATGGCCCAACGACTCATTATATTGATTATTCTACCCTCTTAAGAGGCTTATTTTTATGTTATTAATCTATCTTGGTGGGCTTGTCACCAAGGGATGTTATTATTGCACATTATTTTATTATTTGGGGCTCAATTAGGTCTAATTAGGAAAATCGAACTCATTAGAGATCATATAAATTGATGAGAGGTTATTCATTTCTCTCATCAACACTTGGATTTGGAATTAGCAGCTACTTAGAGAATTTTTCATTCCCATTTGGAGGATAGTTTGGTTTCATGGATGAATTTTGATGTTTGGATACTATTCTCTTGGTCTTGGAGCTTCATTCTTGTCATGATTTGATGATTGGATATACACATTGTACATGTAAGTGATTTCTTTTTCATGTTTATTCTTGTATTTATCATATCACATGAATGTTGTTGGTATTTTCACTATCTAGGTGTGAAATTTAATTCTACTCTATGCGAAATGGTGGAATTTTTTATATTTTAAAACATTGCATACATGTGTCATGTGTCATGTATTTTAAAACATTGCATATATTGCATGTGTCATGTATGAATGGGTGAATGTTCCTAGAGGTTATTTTTACTAAATATACCTTGATAAGTCATCAAACATTGCACATCGAAGTATAAAGTCCTTGGGTAGCTACTCTTATCCCCTAATTGCCATGCAAAGTTGCCTAGAGGCCTCCTTGATTGGGTTAATTCTCTCCAAATCAAAAATTCACCTTGACTCCACCTCTCCCAAAAGCAAGGCACTGGTCCAACCATTGGTGGTCACTTAAATGATTATTTTCTCGCCCTCTCCTTCTCTTTCTAGGCCTAACCCTAATAGGTCACCTAGGGCATCAATCAAATTCCCTTCTAGCCATCCAATCACCTCGATTTTTGGTCCACTATTGCACTAGGTTTTTGTCTAGAGGTCCTCCAAGTTTGAAGCAAATCCAACGGTGGAATCCCAAGGATATAGCATGCCCTAGCCACAAGGCCAATTCTTGCCCTAGATTGACGTGGGTTGGTGTCTACATTGGGATCATTGCATTCAAATCTCAAAAGGAAATTAGTCCTTTGATCCTATTCCCTACCATAGTTTTAAAAATCGTTCGGCTTGAACCTGAAACTGGTCAAAACCAACCTGTTCATTGAGCGATTGGGTCAAACCGAACAAAAAACCTGGTTGAAGGGTCTATTTCACCCAAATTTCACAAAAACCGGCCCTAACCAGCAGGTTTAGGACGGAACCAGCCGCTTTATGGTCAAACCAGTTAGTTTCGTCCTAAATCGGTCGGTTCATTCCCAAGGCCGCAGCAGATCCACACAACGTGGTTTAGGAAGCTTCTGGGGTGTTTTGGAGGGAAAATAAGGGTTGTTGCCCTCCAAAAACACCCTCTCCAAGTCTTTAAAAGGAGCTCACCCCTCTCATTTTCCTCACACATCTCATTTGTATTTTTTGTGAGTTTGACTGGGAGCTTTGAGAGTGTTGAGCTTTTGTTGGAGTAGTCATCTTGGAGGCTTGAAGTTGGAGTTGGAGCTATTTTGGAGATAGTTTGGAGTTTTCAGTACAGTTGGCATCTTCAAGAGGAGGCTAAGGAAGCTAATTTGCATTTCCAGGTAAGAATTTTCACTTGAAGAATTCCTCATTTCACCGTTGTCCATGTATTAAATTTTTTTATGTGTTCTATGCTATCAAATCTCTAGTTCTATGCTACCAAAGCTCTAGTTCTATGCGATCAAATTTTGTAGAGGTTGCAATGTGCATTTTTTTTCCTAAATTTATTTTTGGTTTTCCATTTTTCTTAGCTGCAATTTTTTTTTAAATGGCAGATTCCTTTGCAAATTTTAATTATTTCAACCCAACATGGCTCCAAAAGCCAAGGACAGTGCATGGGCTCATTATGATATGATTGATGGAAAAAGGATATGCAAATTTTGTAATAAACCTACTGGAGGTGGGGGTATTCTTAGATTGAAACACCACTTGTCTGGGATAAGAGGCCAAGTAAAGCCATGTGAAGCACCAAATGAAGTGTTAGGTCCTGTTAGGGTAGAATACCTTTCCACGTTTGAAAAGTTTGAGGAGAATAAGGCTAGGGAGAAGGCCATCCAAGATGAAATTTCAAGGAAGAGGGAATTATTACAAGCCATGAAAGAGAGTGGGCATGATGATTATGAGACTCAAGACTTCTCTTCTATCCCTTCCACCAATGACCTCTTTCGCTATGTTCCTCCTACTCTTGGCCAACAATCTAAAGGAACGAAGAGAACAAGCATCCAGAGTTATTTCTCATCCTCTGCCACTATTGCCTCTGCTAATCCCACTTCCTCCTAGCCAAATTGTCAACCCACTTTGGATCAACATTGGAAAAAACAATGCAAACAAACTTCTTATCAATACATTGCTAGATGGTGGTATGATGTAGCTATCCCATTTAATGCTACTTGCTCATCTTATTACCAAGCTATTTGGGACTCTGTTATAGCTGCAGGAAAGGGCTTCAAGGGCCCTACTATGCATGAATTGAGGGGATCTCTTCTGCAAAAAGAGATATCTTCCATTGATGAGTATTTAGCTGAGTATAAAGAGTCATGGCTCAAAACAGGATGTTCCATCATGTCAAATGGATGGACCGTTGGAAAGAACCACACTATCATTAATTTCTTTGTTTCTTTCCCTCAAGGAACCAAGTTTTGGAGATCAGTTGATGCATCTGATAAGGTGAAGGATGCAACCCTTCTATTTGAGCTATTGGATGAGATTATTCAGGAAGTGTGGGAGCAGAATGTTGTGTAGGTCATCATAAATAATGCCTCAAACTATGTTCTTGTTGGAAAGATGCTCGAGTCCATATATATAAGACCATATTTTGCAAAGAAGTAAAAATCGCAATCGGGATAAAATCGCCGAGGGGAAAAAATCGGAAAAAATCGTAAAAATCGGGAAAAAATCGGCACATACAAAAATATTCATTTTTTTTCAATTTTTTTAATATCTAAAGCATCTACAGCATAAAATAAATGCATTGACACATAAATATGAAAAAAAAACTAATATATAGTATGTGTAATATCATGTCTAGTGCTACATCACACATAAAACTGAATCCTGTCCTGAATACTAAGTCGTGAGTCTCAGGAGTCAACTCAGTCTCAAAATATCAACAAAAAATATAATAATGTATCTCATATCATGAGTCATAATGTCATATACAAAGGAATGTCAATGCACCATATAACCTATGGTCCTATACTAATTTCCTCTGCCCCTCTTGCGAGAAAATACAACAGCTTTGCCTTTCTCTCTAGATGAAGAAGCTAGCGGGACTGGCAATGGGCTCTGTCGTGCTCTAGAAGTAAAAAATGAAGCACCAAAACGGGAACCTGAACCACTAGGAGCTAAAGGAGGCAGACCACGTCCTCTACCGGTAGTAGTGGTAGGTGGTGTCACCTCCTCCTCCTGCTCCTCCTCCTCCTCCTACTCCTCCTCGTCCTCCTCCGAGTCCTCCCCCTCCACTACCTCCTGCTCTATCCAATTAGGGGCTGACTCCATGACAGGCCTCTCAGCCTCAACCCTCCATTTAGCAGTGGTGTCAATCGCATCTAAGAGATGGCCTCCATATCAGGGATCCTCTCAAGTTGTCTCACCCACAATCTAAGATTGTAGTAGACGTAAACCATGTCATTGAGCCGCTGACCCTCCAACCTGTACAAGGGTCATAAATTAATAAATTAAATATTTAAAAAAAAATATTTAATGAATTCAAAAAATCAGTTGGAAATTGGAATATGTTAAGTTTTTTACCTGTTGCGCTTTTTGGTGTGTATTTTTTCAAACACTCCAGTTGCGCTCGCATCCTGAAGCGCTACATGTTTGGCTGAGTATTCTAATGGCAAGTTTTTGGAGTTTTGGTAATCTGCTACTGTAGCTCCTCCACCATGCATCTACAAGTTACAAGTTACAACAAATAAGATAAACTTATAAAGTTACAAACATAAGAAAATTTTTAAAATAATGAAAATCTTACCTGGCATTTTAGTAGTCCTATCCTGGACAGCCATGTCAAAGCTCAAGGTGCCACCTGCCATTCTATATACCTCCATCTCTTTGGATATCTCTGCACGTTCTGATGGATTTAGCACAATCTTCTGAACACAAGTGAAAAAGCCATCCATGACCTCAGCATCAAATAGAAAACCACATGAATAAGCAAATGCGGGGTTCAGGAAGAGCCCTGCAGCATGAATGGGACGATGGAGTGTGTTATTCCATCGATCATCAATCACTTCCCATAAAAGAAGTTGTCTCTGAAACCCCTCATCACCCTTATCATCATAATAGCTACGAACAGCTTCTTTGGCCCTATCCATGGCCTCATACAAGTAGCCCATTGCGGGCTTCTCTCCATCCACCAATCTAAGAACCTTTACCAAAGGTTCACTAATGCTGCACACCTCTTCCACTCCAGCCCAGAAATCTTCCTGATATGACACCAATCTGCAAATGGCCTGTCCCTCTGATTTGCGGCTGATAGTCAAAGCACGCCACTCATCTAAAAGAAACATTCTCTTCAAATCCCACTTAGAATTCAAGAGGGATTGAAGAGAGATGAAAGTAGTGGAAAATCGTGTAATAGCAGGCCGCACCAACTCCTTCTTGTTGGTGAATGTTCTCATCAAATGAAGCACAGATCCATGGTTATATATAAATTTTGTGATTCTCTTTGATGATTCTACAATATCTTTGACAAAATCAATCTTTCCGATGTCCTCCAACATCAAATCAAGGCAATGTGCAGCACAAGGTGTCCAAAATATGCTCGGATACCTCTCCATAAGCATCTTGCCAGCAGAAACATAGTTTGCAGCGTTGTCCGTTATGATTTGGACATCATTTTGGGGCCCAACCTCCATAATGAACACATCTAATAAATCACATAATAATCTTGCATCTTTGACATGTGCAGATGCATCAACAGATTTCATAAACATTGTCCCCTTGGGACAACTGACCAAGAAGTTAATAAGGGTCCTACCCCTTTGATCCGTCCAACCATCTGACATCACAGTGCATCCTGTGACTTCCCATGATGCCCTTAACTCTTCCAATCTCTTGGTGCAGTCAGCTTTCTCATTTTACAGAATGCACCCTTTAAGGTCATTATATGAAGGGGCTTTGTATCCTGGGCCAACAACAGCGATAGCATCAATCGTAGCCCGATAAAATGGATTGTTCCTGGAAACATTGAAAGGAATATCACTCCAAAGAAACAGTTTGCCCAACAACTTATCAGCTTCTTCCTTCTCCTTTCTTTTAATAAGGGAGGAGATAGATGGTTGTGCCCCGGGAGTGGTTCTAGGAACAAAAAATGAGGAGGCAGCTACGAGGCTGCCTGTAGAAGAGGCTGATGCTGAAGAGCCACTACCACTCTCACGGTCAACTCCAAACCCTGATATTTGACTTTTCAGAGCTGCTTTGCTGAGTTTAGTGGTTTCTATTTCTCCCAATGAGTTCATGGCTCTTTTGATTATTTCTGAATTGGTGTTTTTGCAAGGGCCTACTTCATGCCCAGGAATTTGTGCCAAGTGGTATTTCAACCTGTATATCCCCCCCGTCATGTGTTGACCACATAATTTGCAAGTCAAGTTTGATCGGTCAAACCCTCCATCAGGTTCACCAAATTCTCATAAAGGATCTAATTTCCTTGGCATGTTGGAAACTTTGAACTTTGAATGTTGAAATTTGAACCTAGGGCACAAGAAAAATTGCCAATTAAAAAAGAAAATAAAAAAATTATAATTTTACATACAACATTTTGATTTTTTTCACAAAAAAAAACCCTCAACTCAATGCAAAAATAATGGGAAAAAATACATGTTGAAACACAAGCAAAAATAATGGGAAGAAACTAAGAGCACAAGAAGAAATATAAAAAACAAAATTTAACAAACAATTTTTTGCATTTTTGACCAAAATAACCCCTCTCCTCTCAATAAAACAAAAACAAAAAAAAAACACAACCAAATGCAATCACAAATGATGAAAAATACATGGGTAATAGAAACCCATGGAAGAACAAGAAAAAAACAAAAAAAAATGGGTCAAATTTGATGCCCATACCTGGAAAAACGTTTTGCCGGAGACACTTGGTCCAAATTCGATTTTTGTTCTCTTGGCTTGCAAGAAATTCTTCACTTTTGTCCAATCTTGAGCTTGTAGATCACGTATCTACCTCCTTGGCTCTCCTCCTTCACTCCTTAGCTCTCATAACCCAAGCTGTCCAAGTAAAAATGAAAAACAAAAAACCCAAAATCGCATTATAAATTCGCTGTTTGAGGAAGCCACGATTTTTTGAGGTCGACTCGCGATTTTTTTTCGCGATAACGATTTTTTCAAAAAATCGTTGAAAAAATCGTCGATAAAATCGACAGCTCGAAAAAAGCGCAATTTTTTCAAAAAATTGCGATAAAATCGCGATGTTTGCTTCTTTGATATTTTGGACTCCATGTGTTGCACATTGCATAGACCTCATGCTTGAGGACATAGGCAACAAGAGTGGGTAAAAAACATTGTAGACCATGCCGAGTGCATTACAAAATATATTTACAACCACTCATGGGTATTGAGGATAATGAGGAAAAACATCGGGGGCAAAGAGTTTGTTAGGCCTGCAATTATGAGATTTGCAACTCACTTCCTCACGTTGCAATGTCACAATTCTCAACAAAAAAAGCTACAGAAAATGTTTTCTTCTAATGATTGGTCTAAATCTCGATGGGCTCATAGACAAGATGGAAAAGACACCAAAAAAAAAGTTTTTAACAATTATTTTTAGAAAAGGTCTGCAGAGCTTGTGAAAATTACCGAGCCCCTTCTTAAGGTTCTAAGGATGGTGGATGGGGAAAAATTTGCCTTGGGCTAAATTTATGTGGCAAGGATCAGGCAAAGGAGCAGATACGGGCAGCTTACAAGGATAGGTTAGCTAAATATGGTCGTATATGAGGGATCATTAATAACAGATGGAACAATAAATTCCATCGTCCTATACACGCATCTGGGTATTTTTTGAACCCAAAGTATCAATATAAAGCTCAGCTAGGAGATCTATGGGATGGGGAGGTCAGAGCTCGATTGATTGATTTCTTGGAGCGCATAGTCCCTATCCATGCAAACCAGTTGGAAATACATAAACAACTTACTCTTTTCAGTATGGCAGTTGGTACCTTTGGAAAAAACTTGGCAAAGATGGCAAGAGATGTGGACCAACCAAGTAAGAAATTCCAATTTGTTTTTCTTTTCAAGAGAAATTGTTTACAAATTTAGAATTCAAATTATCTATAAATACTTGTAATTTGTAAATAAGTAATGAAATGAACTAAGTGACTAATTAATGTCTTTTTCTTTGCAGCACATTGGTGGGAGTCATTTGGCGGCCAATGTCCTCAATTGCAAAAGCTTGCAATTAGAGTCCTCAGCCAAACTTGCAGTGCTTCAGGTTGTGAGCGCAATTGGTTTGTTTTTTAGCACATACACACAAAGAAGAGAAACTGTTTGGATCAAAAACGATTAAATTATCTTGTCTTCACGTAATACAACCTTCGACTAAGGCAGTACCAAATGATGAACAGAACACTTGATCTAGATCCCATTGTGTTGGACGATATTGATCCAACATCATAATGGGTGGAGGATACTGAAGATCCTGTGTTTGATGTTGATTTTGATATTGACATGGCATTAACGAGGGATGAAGCAGATTTGGTAGCTCCATTAGAACCAAGATTAGTAGTTGCATCAAGCAAAGGCAAACAACTAATGGAAGGCACTAGTTGTCTAGCTCGACGAACTCGTGCTTCCATTAGGTCCACTTCTATTATTATTTGTGGCAGTGTTACTACTGATGTTGCAGATGAGGCTGAGGCATCCTTAGACTCTGAACCAGATGATGTCTATGTAGCTCCTAATGATGATCTTGTGTCTAGTAGTGGTGATGAATTTGATGATTAATCATGTGTAAAGTCTAGATTGGTAGTCTTGTAGTAGGCCAATGGCCTCATAGCTTGTAGCATTTTTTTGGACTTTATAAGCCATTAAGAGCCTCATTGCTTATGTATCTTGTCGATGATATGTATTGCACTCGACGCCATTTTGAAATATTCACCTTTACATGGTATATAGATGAGCAAACTTTGCATATTTTGTCTCTATTGGCTTCGAATCATGGTTTTAAATCTTAAAAAATAGTTTTTATGCATTAAAAAATAATTATTTAATGTATTTTTTTTAAAACTGGTTCATTGAGATCTGACCAGTTCTGGTTTCACGGTTTCGGTTTGAAACTCGGTTTATTAGATGGATTGGTTTGGTCATCGGTTCCTGTTTTTAAAACTATTTCCTTACCCTAATTAGGTCAAGCCCCTCATTAGTTGATCAACTCCATACCCTTGACCTAGTTTTGGGTCCACTTGGCTTTGTGTGGTCCCGCAACTTTGTAACTCCAATTTTACAAAGATTACATAGAAGCCTCCTATCAATAAGGATCCTTAGGTCTAGGAAGCCCCTTTCTAAGGCATATCCTCCAAGCCTAGGCTCAAGAATCCTCTTAGCCCTTCCTAGAGAGCATATCACCTTGCTTTTGAAGCAAGCAAGCTATCTAATTGAGCCTCTCTTGTGAATAGGCCTTAGGAATCATTGTTTGTCCATTCATAGATCCATCCTTCCTAGTGATTCCCCCTATACCGGGTCTCCTCCAATCAGTGAAAGTTCGTAAAGAGTAGGGAGCCTTAGCTGAGGTGACAGTGGGCTATCGCTCCATTGTTGCCCCTTGACCTAGTAGTTGCTCTGTAGGATCTAGTAGTTGCTTGGATTGAAACCCGATTTATTAGATGAATTGTTCCGGTCATCGGTTCTTGTTTTTAAAACTATTTCCTTGCCCTAATTAGGTCAAGCCCCTCATTAGTTGATCAACTCCATACCCTTGACCTAGTTTTGGGTCCACTTGTCTTTGTGTGGTCCTGCAACTTTGTAATTCCAGTTTTACAAAGATTACATAGAAGCCTCCTATCCATAAGGATCCTTAGGTCTAGGAATTCCCTTTCTAAGGCATATCCTCCAAGCCTAGGCTCAAGAATCCTCTTATCCCTTCCTAGAAAACATATCACCTTGCTTTTGAAGCAAGCAAGCTATCTAATTGAGCCTCTCTTGTGAATAGGCTTTACGAATCACTCTCTGTCCATTCATAGATCCATCCTTCCTAGTGATTCCCCCTATACCGAGTCTCTTCCAATCAGTGAAATTTCGTAAAGAGTAGGGAGCCTTAGTTGAGGTGACAGTGGGCTATCGCTCCATTGTTGCCCCTTGACCTAGTAGTTGCTCTAAAGGATCCCCTCCTAGGACCTCTGCTAGTTTGAGCAGTAACAGTTCCCATTGTCACCATACCATTCCACCTCTTGCTCTTTAGCATAATTTCACCACACGAGAGGCTACACAGTATATATCACCTAAAAGATGTTATAAGTCAATTAATTCAACATGATATAAGTGAATGGCTTAACAAAGGTACTTCTTAATTGAATTAGGGCACAAATATTTATGTCAACTAGCAATGCCCCATAAACTAAGCCTTGAAAAGAGTGCTTGAGGCCTAAGGTTTCAATATATAGTTCTACAAGAGTACATATGGACATGCAAGCATAAAGAAAAGGTTTACTTAGAGGTGTGATCAACAACAGGAGATGGTAAACCTTCAACAAGCCCTAAGTTGAACCCTTGTATAGAACTAGGGTTTATTAAGGCACTAAATTTCCTAGGGTTGATGACATAAACCCTAATAAGGCACTTTTCACCGTGAAATATGCTAGATTTTGAGAGTTTGAGGTCAATCAAGGTGAAAGCATGCCAAATCAGCTCCAATGTTTCAATGACTCAAGCCCTAGTTGAATATGGCCCTTACCCTAGCGCTAGTGGCTTGCCTTGAAGGGCCAAAATGTAATATCCCGGATGGGATATTTTAACTAAAATGCAGAAAAATACTGAACACCACAATTTGCCGTAAAATAATCATTCATTCAACAGAAGATTGCCATGTAAAATTAAAAGACAGGAAACACTGCAATCCAATACCATATAGAACAAAAGAAAAATCTCAGCTTTTATTATAGATAATAAACAGGGGTTTACATATAGATCTGACCCAGGAAGAGCTGAGATAGAAAACTGGCCACCAAGATAAGCTGCTGAACGGCGCTGGCCACAAACTGAACTGCTGCACTCTCCCTCCGGCAACAGCTAACACTGAACCCACTGAAATGATGAAGCCCAAGTTGAAGATCTGAATGATCCTCACACCAAACTCTGAAGCTCAGTGAAACTCCTAAGTGAAGTCTCCTCAAAAGTATTGGGTTTTCGTCCAATACTCACAAATCACCCGAGGGTTTCCGTCCTGGGGCTACTGCATGAAGTAGAGAACCACGTCCTCAAACCTCTCATATACAAGCAAATGATCTACTCCAAAGATGTCTCCCAATGGCCTCCTCCCATTCTTTTATAGATCCCTTGGAGCCTTCTAGAGCATTATTTTATTATTATTTTATTTATGGAGCACTTTTCCCTTTTATTAAAATATTATAAAATATTCCTTTTTAATGCAGAAAAGGGTATATCGGCTACCACACCTCCTCCGGTCACTGAAATCTCTGTCTAACTGTCCCATCGTGTAGGTCTTCTCGTCCCGGTCCCGTTCCATCGTGTATTCCTCCCGGAATGCCACCTTGAGCATAATCAGCTAAGTTAAGCCCATAAATAACTCAAAATTCCGAAAGTTATCGGAATGCATCGGAACGAAAGCCAAACTGCTCGGATGGTGGAGTATATCAAGCGAATGCCTCCGAACCCCATGAAAACTCCTCAAAACTCCTCCGAAAAGCTCCTGAGCCCACTGATAGCACCAATCTGTACATGTGACCTGTCTGCTCCTAACTCTAGAAGTCCCTCCTAGCCCTGTCACGGGTGATACCAAAAATGGGAACATTACAGACCTCTCGCCCCAAGATTGCTTGCCCTCAAGCAATCGAAATATGTGGGCCACTCTGTTGGCCCGCCGCATCTCAGACCCAATGCCTGGATCCCATACCAACCTCTGGGTGCTGCTATGCACCTGTGTCAAACCTCTCGGAACAGATCCCTCAATGTCGGGATCCCAAACTGATCTCTCTCTGTCCCAGTCAACAAACAATCCTCCCGGATTCCAATGCCACCATGGCCAATCATCGCCCAAGTCCCATGGCTCAGGCTGCGCACTGTCTCTGGCTATAGCTGATGCTCTCAGAGGTGAAGCCCACAAGCAAGCATTAATGCTCCCGGGCTCCTGCTGTGTTGTACCTGTAACTGCATATGCTGCCCCACCAACTGCATACCAACTCATCACCTCTCTCCAATCCAAGTCCTGACTCAATCCCATGCTGATCCTGTTCTCTTGGAATCGGGGAGGAGTCCTGAAGTAACGACAACCGGTGCCCTCCTGCCAACTGGAATCTGTAACATCTACTGTGTCTAAGGGCCCCTGCTCCACTGTGCTTGCCACGAAAAATACCGTACCATCAAGAGGGTACCAACTCATGATCTCCCGCCAGTCCAACCTGGAAGAAGAATCCAATGTAGCAACAACCACACATGGAGCACGCCCAGGGTGTTGCTGCCAGCCTGTAATCAACTCCCACTGCTCTGCCCTGTCTACCAATGGAAGTTGCCTGTAGAAGGAAGCCCCTTTCTCTATAGTGGGCCAAAGTGGGCAAGACATGCTGCAAGCCCCATCGATGTACTCCTGGAGAGTACTACTCATCGAAAGTGCTACAGCCCGGCCGACTGTATGTACATCTGTCTGTACCTCATCAATGTGTCGGCCCAAAGATGGATGCTCCACCATCTCCAACAACTCATCCCTCTCATCGGGAATGTAAAACTCCTGCTGTCCCCTAGCTCCCTGCAGAACTATCCCATCGACCTCCAACGTCTCTAGAGGATATGGATCTGCAACCGGTGTTTGTGCATCTCACTGCTCCTCCTCAAAGGCTGACCCCAATGTTAGCTGCATGTCCATCATAGGCTC
Source organism: Pinus albicaulis (assembly GCA_034641835.2). Lineage (NCBI taxonomy): Eukaryota > Viridiplantae > Streptophyta > Pinopsida > Pinales > Pinaceae > Pinus > Pinus albicaulis. The sequence continues at coordinate 630,067,460 of CM076581.1, read as the reverse complement.
AATGTGGGTGCCCATCTGGATCTCACCCAGGGAAATGTCATGCCTAATGTCCATAGTATCCTCCTCTGCTGACTCAGGCTCCATCATATGCTGTTCTGGCTGAATCGTCACAAGTGACTCATCACCCAGAGTATCACCTATACAGTCCCCTGACTGCTCACCCTGCACACTAGAACACAGCTCTGGTCTACTGTCATCATCATCACTGTATGGCTACTCTCGCTCCCCAGAAGCATCCTCATATGATCCCATGGACTCATCTGAAGAAGAGTCCTCATCCTGGCATACAGAAGGAACGTCTACATGCTCTACCTCTGCCACCTCATCTACATCTCTCACACATGAGTGATCAGGCCCCAAGGTTCTTTGCAAATGAAGCAAAGTCCCTTCCTCCTCAGCTCATTTCTGCTGCCTGACCCACCAAACTGGAGCTGCTCCTCCCTGGTCAACTGTCTCCGGAGAAACTCAATGTTCTGCTCAACTAGCCCTTGGGCTAGCTCATAAGCAACAGCCGAGACCAACTGCTCTCTCCTCCAAATGCTCAGCAACCGGGTCTGCAACTCTCTGCCAATGGTCTCATGGTCTCTCATACATGACGACAAGATGGACTGCATGTGTGCTATGAACTAGGATGATGTCTCCTAATGCTAAAGAAGCATCGGAACATCTGCAAAATCAGGTCATCACACCCAAGGTCAATCATGATGACATAAGTCTTGATTGTGGCCATACTCCATAGAATCTCAAGCTTCTTCCCAAAGGTAGAACCTGTGCTGTTGTCCAAATCCTGAAAAGTCTCTACAATCAATCTGAAATTTCTCATAATATCATCATTGTAGGGAGGGAAGGGTGCTGTTATCCTCAAGATATCGCTGAAACAAGAGGCAACTATAAGCTGGACTCTCTCACTTGGATGTTCCAAGAATTTGGCTTGTATCAATGCAAGCATAGATGGTTTCAAAGCCCAAATTAAACTCCAATCAGATTGCTCTACCTTTGAAAGGCAGGAATCTAGTTTCTCCAACATGGGAAAGTCATTTCCTAATCTTCCACTCTTCAAGTCCATCCCAAGTGCATAAAGCCAATCTCCCACTTCTTCCTCCTTTTGTAGGTTCCTTGGATGCTCTTGTTGGAGCAAATTATGTACCTTCTTGGAGAAGGGTCTGTTGTTCTGTTTTGTTCTCTGGTTTTCTGATTCATGGTGGTTCAAGGAATCAATTTTTATCCTTCTCAATTTGTTTAGGAGTTCCTCCATCGTTCAGCCAATGGAAAGACCACTGTTTTTCTGAGTTTAATGCATTTTTCTGGGTTTGCCAATTTTAGAGGAATGATGGTACACAATGATGCATTCAGCGCTAACCAACAACTGATATCTATATTTTCAAGCTCAGAATTTATATATTTTGTTTACAGCAATGGACAAAACTTCATAACCAAGACACAGTGACCTTTCTTAATGATATTCAGAAATGTATACTCAGGAAATATAGAATGGAACCTGGTTTATATATCTTCCACAATGTTGCAGTAGTCAAACATTTGAACAGGAGTATTTCTCAAGCTGTTAGGTAGCAAACTTGTTGTAGGTGACTAACCTTATTTATTCCTGGGTTAGTGCACAGTGTTGAGTCTTCAATACGATTCTCAGCCCTCAGACAATCTTCAGCATGCAACACAGAGACTGATATTTTCTTCAACATTATTCCAGACTGGTGTATCTAAAATCACTGTTTCTGCAAACTGTAAATTTACTGTTTAGAGTCCATTCACGAGTCCTAAGCCATAATATCGAAGTGAACGGGAAATAAACGTGCTGTCTGATGCAGTTCTGTAACTAATGTCCGTGTAATCTGAAGCTGACTGGTTGCAAAAAGTTGTTCCTTAACCTTCTAAAGCCTGTAATAACAGTAATAATTTGTTTGTCAATATGATTATGAATCTGCAGCAACCTACCCTCAGATCACTAACTGCTCCCAACAGGAAACATCTTATAACTACCGAATCTGGTTTGTATGGAATACAATTCCCACAGTGATGAAATAATAGGCAATAGCAGCTAATTTATCAATTTCAAGGCATAGGGATTCGAATGAGGAAAACTAGTTTATATATGGCACCGAATCTTTGGCACAAGGCTCAACGATTGTTTGTATGGCCATCATGCTGCCGTCACGACTCTGGAATTAATCCAACTCTAGAATGTGTCTTCGGCATCTCATATCAGTCCCCACAGTCTGTCTGTGACTCCCAACAACGACCATGCATGTTCTCTGGTTGAGGCTCTACATGTTACGTGTGGCAAACAAAAAAATTACTTCTGCGTCGATGCTCGCATGATGACTTGCATCGCTCCGTCCATTTATATGCTGATTTGCGGGGCTTCCGTCGTCGACCACGGCTTTACAGTGCTGCCCTAATCTGCTTGCAATCCACGCACACTGCTCTTGCAATGTTCACTTGGCTTAGTGTCTTGGCTTCGTTCGGTTGGCTCTTTCCATATATATATATATATATATATATATATATATATTAATGCACAGCGATCCGTCTTGGTAAGGCGGCTACCTCCAACGGCATCGGCGTATTCTGATTTCTGACTCCCTCGGCGTCACAGTCAAGCACCGACCCGTATTCTGTCACCCACAGTAAACTCGGCCCTCCTGGCGGCTCACCCAACCACACAACTTCTCTGCCCGATCTGCAGTGAAACTTCGCCCTAGCTATGGCTCGTGGTCAGAGGATGACCAAATCCCACGACCTCAAATCATCCCGATTGTATTGCTAACTCGGCCCCGACAGCATCGTGCTTTGAATCTTCACGCAGTCATGAAGCACGTAATTTGTCCCTTTCAAAGCGATCTCGACCCCCCTTTTCGATGGCTTTGACGTCACGCAGCTTCTCCGGCTCAATTTTCTTGCAGCTCCTTTTAAATTATTTTTAGCCCCTAAAAATATTTTTTTCCGAATTCAGAGACGTCCGGCTTCAAAATTATTCAAACCGGCTTCTACAGCTTGGACAATCTCTTATTAAATTTTTTTTTTTTTTTTTTTTCACAGATTTCTCCTTTTGAAATAATTCGTTTGCCCAAATGATATGCGGCCCCTTGACTTGTCCTGACACTTCCAGATTTTGATGTGGCCTCTCTATACAACTGATATCAAACAAATAATTCAGTTTTTTCGAGATTTTACTGAAACCCAATAGATTTCGACCTTGGAGTCACTGTTGCTACTCAAATTAATTCGGCCACTGAAAATGATTACAATTCAGGCCACTTGAAATTGTAAATAAGCTCTCGATCCCTGCAGTTTGACAAACCGTCCTTGATATTTTCGTCTTATGAAAACTTCTTCTCGGAAAATATCTCCAACAATAACAGCCACAACTGCAAACTGGAAAACTCTCAGGCTGAGCCAAGACCAAGGCTCTGATACCACTGTAATATCCCGGATGGGATATTTTAACTAAAATGCAGAAAAATACTGAACACCACAATTTGCCGTAAAATAAGCATTCATTCAACAGAAGATTGCCATGTAAAATTAAAAGACAGGAAACACTGCAATCCAATACCATATAGAACAGAAGAAAAATCTCAGCTTTTATTATAGATAATAAACAAGGGTTTACATATAGATCTGACCCAGGAAGAGCTGAGATAGAAAACTGGCCACCAAGATAAGCTGCTGAACGGCGCTGGCCACAAATTGAACTGCTGCACTCTCCCTCCGGCAACAGCTAACACTGAACCCACTGAAATGATGAAGCCCAAGTTGAAGATCTGAATGATCCTCACACCAAAATCTGAAGCTCAGTGAAACTCCTAAGTGAAGTCTCCTCAAAAGTATTGGGTTTCCGTCCAATACTCACAAATCACCCGAGGGTTTCCGTCCTGGGGCTACTGCATGAAGTAGAGAACCACGTCCTCAAACCTCTCATACACAAGCAAATGATCTACTCCAAAGATGTCTCCCAATGGCCTCCTCCCTTTCTTTTATAGATCCCTTGGAGCCTTCTAGAGCATTATTTTATTATTATGTTATTTATGGAGCACTTTTCCCTTTATTAAAATATTATAAAATATTCCTTTTTAATGCAGAAAAGGGTATATCGGCTACCACGCCTCCTCCGGTCACTGAAATCTCTGTCTAACTGTCCCATCGTGTAGGTCTCCTCGTCCCGGTTCCGATGAGCTATTACACTAAGGTGTTCCATCGTATATTCCTCCCGGAATGCCACCTTGAGCATAATCAGCTGAGTTAGGCCCATAAATAACTCAAAATTCCGAAAGTTATCGGAATGCATCTGAACGAAAGCCAAACTGCTCGGATGATGGAGTATATCAAGCGAATGCCTCCAAACACCATGAAAACTCCTCAAAACTCCTCCGAAAAGCTCCTGAGCCCACTGATAGCACCAATCTGTACATGTGACCTGTCTGCTCCTAACTCTGGAAGTCCCTCCTAGCCCTGTCACAGGTGATACCAAAAATGGGAACATTACACAAAAAAAGTAAGAAAAGAGGAAAATTGTAAGAATTTTAGTGAAGTTTGATCATCAATAGGATCCCAAAGCCTTTCCCTACTTGGGTGATGGAGTCTTAGGGGTTTAAACTATAGAGATATCAAATTCATGCATTCAGTAAGGGGGCCAACACTATTTTTCACTTCCAAACCCTAGCTATCTTTTTATGAGGGAAGAAATTAATTAGAAGAATGATCTTTATAAGGTCTTCGAGGGATTTCAAGGAAAATAGATCAAACATGCAATAATTCACCAAGACTTTCCAACAAAAATTTGCATTTAGTCAAGGAACAAATAGAAAACCTTAACAATATTCCATTACATGTAAAACCATAAAGATACACAGTAAATATTCACAAATTTTCCAAGAAAATACCTTCTTCCAATCCTAAAAATATGTCTCCAATACACAAACTAGTCTCCAATAGCAAATCTCCACATAAGATCATATCTCCACAAGTAACAAAGTACAATAGGCTAAGTCAAGCTATTTTAAAGAGGCTAAAATCCACAAGAGAGATAATGAAAAAGTGAATGGAGTGGTCCTCCATTTATAGGAGTATCACTTCCATTAATTCAACTAAAATCCCCTCAAACAAGTTTAATTTTGAGTAGACACAAAGTAAATGGGTTACAAGCCAATCCATTACCTCAACAACTAAAAATAGTCCAATAATTGCCCACATGTGTGAGTTGTAAGTGTTGAGAATTTGGAGGGCTGGTGGATTAATCCGAATTCTGTTCATGATAGTTGTAGAAATTTCTGAATCTTAATTCTTATGCAGAAATTATTTTTGTTAATCCAGTTAAGCTTCTCCTACTTATACAAGTTATCAACTGAATAAATTCAAGTTAACATCAAAGCAAAACACATAACAGATCTCTACCAATTCAGATTTAGAATAAGCACATGCACACATAGACAAAATGACACAGTTATTTCTAGACAAACTGTCCCCAGAAAAACCCAATGTGGGAAAACTGGTCTCTCACTGCTGGAGGGCTCTATTATTGAGAATATTTCTGAATACACAACTTTGGGTTCCAAATCTGTAAAACCCTACAGAGAAAACTCTAAATCTGCAGTACCTGGCTGATCTAAGACCAACAATACTAACTGATACACACCCTCAAATGGGATTTACAGAACTCAGCCAGATCTAGGCCTAGAAACCCCAGATCTGCCCCTGAAAGACAATGCGTCAGCCTCTTAAGGCCTCCAAATGCTCAGCGCTGTCACTGGAAGGGACTGCGTTACCCCAGACTGGGTGACGCAGTCACTACGCTGCCCCTGAGGGTGTCTGCGTAACCCCTGAAGGGATTCCTGAAAATCACGATGTCCTTGCTGCTGCTGTTGTTGCTGTCGTCTGCTACTGCTGTTGCTGTCGTCTACTGCTGCTGCTGCTGCCTTCCTCTACAATGTCTTTCCTGATCTCTTCTCTGCTTCTTGTGTATTCTAGACACCAGGATCAGATCATCCCCTTGGTCTAAATTCCCCTCTCTGCAACTGAAACACTTGAGAATTCTTAGAAACCCCGCCCTAGAATCTTAGCTTAGCTTCAGTGCTCTGCCTCCGTGTGTCTTATAAATGACCCCAAGCCTTTCCTTTATACTTTTCTCATTGACAAATCAACAACCAAGATTAAATCTTTAATCAATGGCTAAGATTAAAAGAAAGCTTGATCCGTGTGACTTAAGACAATTTCATCACATGTTTAATTAAATTCACTTTAATTATTTTATTTTCCTAAGTTTTAACTTAGGAAATACATTAAAATAATTAATTAATTTAATATTTCCTAAACCAGATGAAATTTCCCAAATCCATTTATGGGTCTTGTAGATGAGGTGAACTCTAGTCCTTCCTCAAAATTTGGGACCTAGAGCACAACTGATGCTACCCCAAATACACAAAATCTCAATACTCCCACTTAGCATCAAGGGTGTGCTCTAGCAATACATCACACTTATGCATTACATGATTTTGGGCACTGGTTCTATGTTGTTGAAGCTTGGCCTCCTGCCACTCAACTCTGCACTGTTGCTGCCATTCTGTATTGCTACCTAGGGCTCTGCCACTGCCACTGCAACCACTGTACTGCAACTCCCTCTCAATATGCTGCATCTGTGCTGCTCATAGCACTACCACTACTGATCTACTGCACTGCAACTTCAATTGTTGAGAGAAACAACTGAATCTCCTGCCCAATCTTTGACAAACAAGTCAGATGGGCTGCATCCTCATCACTGAAGCTCCATAGGCTACAGATCTGTGCTGGCATCTAAAGAAAAATGCACAGCTATAGCTCTGCCAACATAATCAGACTCCCTCTGCACTACTGAAGTCACATCAACTCCTTGTGCTGAAATCTGTCACGCTACTGCTGCACTGCGCTTTTGAAGTCACATCAGCCTCTGCGTTACTACTGCTTCTACGTTGTTGCTGCTATGCTTTGCGCTGCTCCTCCCAACCTCCAGATCTGCCTCTGCTTATGCCTCATATGTGCTCTATGCACCCACTGCTCCACTTGTCCCGCTACTGTCTTAAGGCTATCGTAGCTCACTTATGATCCAAGAGATGAGTTGCTCAAGGATCCCGCCTCATTTCCATGTAGCTCCTCTACATGTCCATGTCACCCCACCTCCATGGTTCATGAGCACTCATGGCTACATCATCTCTGGACCCATCATCTGACACTGCTGCTTTGGAAGAAGATGCTTCCTTGTCCTTCTTCTTTTCTGGACAATCGCTGGAAAAATCTCACATTTTGCCACACTGGAAGCACTTGATCTTTGAAAGATCCTTCTTCTTCTTCGGCTGCTTCTTCCATGCCAAGGCTGCGTCTTCCTCCTCTTCCTTCTTAACCTTGCTCAAAACAGGGTTGTGCTGCTTCTTGGTGAACCTTCGTAGTTCTTCTTGCCACAGGATCGACCACAAGTTGTCCTAATCTGGGAGGTCTGCTCTGCCCAAGATACATTGGACAAAGGTTTCCCACTCATCTGTGACTGCACTGAGGGCAGTCCTGACTGTCACTGCATCATCTACGATTGCACCCGTTGCAGTCAGTTGATCCCTGATTGACTGCAATCTGAAGAGTAAGTGCTCGATGTCTTCTCCCTTAGTCATCATGAATGACCTCATTTGGGCCTCCAACAGCACCTTTCTTTGGACTGATTTTCCCTCATACAAGGAATTCAAGGCCTTCCAAATCTCATTAGCTGTCCTCTTCTCAGCTATTTGTGGCACAATATGATCCTTGATACTATCCATTATCAGCCACTTGGCATGCCCAGCAGCTTCTCTATGCTTCCGTAGCAGATCTGCATCTGTCGGTGTGGCTAGGGTCTGTTCTACATGGTCTCTTAGGCCGTATGCCTCAAGGACAATCAGGATCCTAGCTTTCCATACTGAAAAGTTTGAGAGGCCCTCTAGCCTATCCTAATCACACAGTCCATGAGTAGCCATCTGCTCAGAATATGTCGAAGCTCCTCTTCTCTAAGCTAGAGATCTTGGATCTAGGGTCCTTTACAAACTGGGCACCCTCTGCTCCCTCTGACACTTGATTTCCCTCCTTGGAAATCTACCGAATCAACTATGATTCAGCTTCTTCTTTGATCCTTTGACCAAACTGCAAGTTTCCTTTGGCAAGAAACTCTCTGAGAAGCTGATCTCTTCCCAAACTTTGTCACTTGTGCTAAGGTTAAAAATCTGAAAACTTCAGAAGTTTAACCCCACCAGCTCTTCTAAATTTCCACAACTTTTCTGCAGACTTTTTCTGGATCTAACAGATTCAGATCTGAATCACACTAGCTGGCTTCAGACCTAACCAGCGTTGTTTCTGAGCTGCCTCGCGCAGTAATTGCGTGGGCTTGCTAGGACACAGCACTGGACAACGTCACCCTTCCCTCTGCATGAATCTCCCCCTGAAAACTGTGCTATCCCTTCAAATCTGTCTTTTTGCTGCTTTTTGTAGCTAGATCCTTCAGATGCTTCAACTGGTGACCCTTCTAGATCTGCAATTGCTCTGATACCATGTAGAAATTTCTGAATCTTAATTCTTAGGCAAAAATTATTTCTGTTAATCCGGTTAAGCTTCTCCTACTTATACAAGTTATCAACTGAATAAATTCAAGTTAACATCAAGGAAAAACACATAACAGATCTCTACCAATTCAGATCTAGAATAAGCACATGCACACATAGACAAAGTGACAGTTATTTCTGGACAAACTGTCCCTGGAAAAACCCAATGTGGGAAAACTGGTCTCTAGCTGCTGGAGGGCTCTATTATTAAGAATATTTCTGAATACACAACTCTGGGTTCCAGATCTGGAAAACCCCACAGAGAAAACTCTAGATCTGCAGCACCTAGCTGATCTAAGACCAACAATACTGACTGATCCACACCCTCAAACGGGATTTACAGAACTCAGCCAGATCTAGGCCTACAAACCCCAGATCTGCCCCTGAAAGACACTGCGTCAGCCTCTGAAGGCCTCCAAATGCTCAGCGTTGTCACTGGAAGGGACTGTGTTACTCTAGACTGGGTGACGCAGTCACTACGCTGCCCCTGAGGGTCTCTGCGTAACCCCTGAAGGGTTTCCTGAAAATCACGCTTTCATTGCTATTGCTGTTGCTGCTGCTGCTACTGCCTTCCTCTGCGCTGTCTTTCCTGATCTCTTCTCTACTTCTTGTGTATTCTAGACCCCGGGACCAGATCATCCCCTTGGTCTAAATTCCCCTCTTTGCAACTGAAACACTTGAGAATTCTTAGCAACCCCGCACTAGAATCTCAGCTTAGCTTCAGTGCTCTGCCTCTGTGTGTCTTACAAATGACCCGAAGCCTTTCTTTTATACTTTTCTCGTTGACAAATCAAAGACCAAGATTAAATCCTTAATCAATGGCTAACATTAAAAGAAAGCTTAATCGGTGTAACTTAAGATAATTTCATCACATGTTTAATTAAATTCACTTTATTTATTTTATTTTCCTAAGTTTTAACTTAGGAAATACATTAAAATAATTAATTAATTTAATATCTCCTAAACCAGATGAAATTTCCCAAATCCATTTATGGGTCTTGTAGATCAGGTGAACTCTAGTCCTTCCTTAAAATTTGGGACCCAGAGCACAACTGATGCTACCCCAAATACACAAAATCTCAACAATAATTACTTGTGAAATTACTTGAGATACTTATGTCTTTTCTTCTTTACCTTATTTAGTCTTTCATCAAGTCAATTATCAAATTACAAGAGACACAAAATTAGGCTTCTAGAGCCAGGGAAAAACCTCTCCCTCTTGGAGAGGAAAACCCACAAGAAATTCTTCTTATAGATCTTCATATGACAAGTACCATGACCAAGACTTAGACCCTTGACCTATGAATGTCTCCAAGACCTTGATACTGCTGTTGATCCTTCTTTTCTTCATTAACCTGCACTGACCTTTCTTCTATGAACTATGAGAGGAAAAGGTAAATCATAGATTTACCTTCCTCTCTTTTCTTATCCAGCAATGATCCTTAACTTTCACATCCATTTTAGGCCTTCATATTCTAGACCTGATTCCGTCATAGATTGTAGGTACATATAAGTGTGTTTGCTCGACTCTCTTCTTTAGACTAGACAACAATATACATCATAGTGATTCATCATTGTGATCCACACCATAGACATCATAGTGATTCGCATTTATATCAAACTCCTCCTAAATACTGCTCTACGTTGAACCTGCTGCGTAGCTCCCTCTGTCACTGGCAAATTTCGATCTAGAAATTTTTCTCTCTATCAACTCAATCAGAGAGAGATTTTCCACAAAAATTTGTCCTCCTGGACTGGACTGCGAAACCCTTTAGGGAATCTGATTCACTGCCTATGCAGTCTCCTAATCTCACTCTTAGTTCAGCACTGGCTCTTATGGATCCGTTGCTCTGATACCAAGTGATAATTCCACTATCCGAAATCCTACTGCAACAGCTAATTAGATTTCTTCTATTTGTTTAACTAAACAAATTATATATCGTGTGCTATGGTAAATATCGAAATAAAATACATTGCATTATTTACAATAAAAATTCTGCGGAAAGTAAATGCAAGGAAAAATACTAGCACAAGTATAAACACATTAACATAGTAATTTTTGGACAATTGTCCCTGGAAAAACCCAATGTGGGAAAATTGGTGCAGCAGATGAGGTTATCTTTATTATTCTTCAGCAAAAACTCTTGTACAAAACTAACCGGAAGAATAGAAGAGGAAAATTTGTGAGAACTTTACAAACAATTTTCTCACTCGCACCACAGTGAAATTCCGACCCTGGAGAGACCATGTAGCTTATCTATGTCTCACTGCGTCAACCTCTACGCAATGACTGCGCAGTCCCAACGTCACAGCCTCCGCGCTGTCCCTGCCACTACGCCACTGCTCTACGTTGTCCCTCCTCTGCGTTGCTTCCTCTGGTCTAATCCTATACTCTTAGCTCTTGCTGATACCCTCTCTCTCCAACCTGCAACTCTCCCTCTGATTTGATTTTCTCTTGCCGAACTTCAGCGAGTGAGAAAATCAATCTTCTTGGGTAAATGAGTATCTGCTCAGTGTGTTTTCCAAATGCCCAATCAAGTCCTTATAATCTTCTCGTTGAGACTTCAACGACTGAGATTAAATCGTTAATCAACGGTTAAGATTAACTTGACTTGATCTCCATCTTTTTCTAGAAGATTCACACCCTGTTTTATTAATACCCTTTAATTATTTTAATTTCCTAAGTTTAGACTTGGGGTCCCATTAAATATAATTAATTATTTTCATAGAACACAATCTGGGTGGAATTTCCCAAAACACTTTCTGGACGCTTTGGAATACATGTGCCTAAGCCTCCCTGCAAAATTTGAGACTTAGAGCACGTCCGATGCTACCAGAAATCAACAACATCCACTACAAAGAAGTGATTTGTCATCATATAGTTCCCCATAGCTATTGTAAAAGCGGGAACATATCGGTTACACTACATAGTCCTGTCCCCTGGAACTAGTACTGAAAATCCCTCAAAGTCCACAGTGGTGATGCCACTCCTCTGGACCAACTAACCATCAATAAAATTGTGGGTTGCCCCATTGTCTACCAAGACTGAGACACACTACCCTTGCACTATGCCCTTGATCCTCATGGTCAGAAATTTGGGAACCCAGCACAAAGATGCAAGGACTCCCCCAGATGGTGTAAAAGAGGGTCCTCATGTTGGAGGTGATGGTGGTGGAACTCTATCTGATGGCCCCTCATTGTCTCCTCCCTCAAACTCCAACTCAAACTCATCCTCATGATCACTGTCTGAGAAAACCTCGATATAGTGGGATTTGCCCGTTGTGCACTAATGGCTTGGTGCCCATGGCTCCCGACATGTAAAACGTAGTTTCCTCCTTCTAAGGTCTCTCCTAGTCTCATCATCCAACTATCCTCTCCCTAGAGTTGCTCTGTGCACTAGTGCAAGACTAGTGTCACCCCCTTTCTAAGGGTAGGGAGTGCGTGATGGAAAAGGTGCATGTGTCTTGGGGATGGCCCCCTGTAGATGCCTCGTACAAGACACAGCCTCCAATAAAGTGGAAGGTTTGTGTGACTTCACTAGTCCACGCAATGGCTCAGTCAAACCCTCTACAAAAATGTACACCCTCCGAGCGTCTAACATATCCGGCACCATAACTGCAACAAGCAGGAACTCCGAAATATAGTGCTCAAGGTGTCTTGTTTGCCTGAGTTGGGTGAGCTCCCTGAAGTGAGGCTCTGGATCCCCTTGATCAAAATGATGCTCCACTAGTCTCCGTGTGAACTCCTCATAGGCAGTCACGTTAGCATGCCCCAAACTAGACAAGCCATGAAACCACCAATCGTGTGCCTCTACCTCTAGATGCAAAGTGGCCATTTTAATGGCCTCTATCTCGATCATCCTGTTGAGGTGGAAATATGTATCTAGCTTCTCCACCCAAGCACGAGTTGTGCACTTGGCATTGCCATCATATGTGGGGAAAAACATCCTACCAATGGTACGTTGCAACTCATAACTTTGCGTGCCTTGACCTCCATGGCCCCTTCCTCTCTCATTCTGCATGAGCTGGTAATATTCTTTGAAGGGTAGTGCTGATTTGAACTCCTCTCCCATAGACAGCCAAATTCTGAAATATTCCTCTTCATCAAGCCCCACTTGTGTTGAGATTTTGTGTATTTGGGGTAGCATCAGTTGTGCTCTAGGTCCCAAATTTTGTGGAGGGACTAGGGTACACTTGATCTACAAGACCCATAAATGGATTTGAGAAATTTCAAGTTGTGTTCAAGTTATTCAAATAATTAATTATTTTTAATGGATTTCCTAAGTCTAACTTAGGATAATAAAATAATTAAAGTGAATTAATTAACACGTGTTGAAATTGTCTTAAGTCATAAGGATCAAGCAGTCTTTTAATCTCAATCGTTGATGGATGATTTAATCTCGGCCGTTGAAGGGTTCAACGAAAAAGTATAAGAGAAAGGCTTGAGGGTAAGTTGAAGACACACAATTTCTGTGGAACTGAGAAATAGATCTGGAATTCTAGGGCGGGTTTGCTAAGAATTTCTAGAGGAATTTCCTGCAGTGAGAGGTAGTATTGGCTAAGGCAATGATCTGATTCCAAGAGCCAAGAGACAGCAAGGGGCAAGAGGAGCAGCCACAAGGACAGCACAGAGAGGCTTCAAAGCCATGCAGAGCAACAGGGATAGTGTAGAGGCAGCGCAGAGGCAGCTAGGGCCACGCTGGGCTGACGCTGGCCAAGTAGAGGCAGTGCAGGGGCAGCGTAGACCCTCCTAGGGTGACGCAGGCCCTCCTAGAGCCACGTAGAGGGTGAAGCCATCCCTCCAGGGCAAAGCTAGGGCTTCAGAAGCAGCGCTGAGGGTTTCTAGAGTCAGATCCGGGCTGAGTCCTGTAAATCCCGTTTGAGGGTGTGGATCAGTCAGATATTTGGCACTAGATCTTCAGGTTAGCTGCAGATTTTATATCTTTTATTCTCTATCGGGTTTTCCAAGCTTGGAACCCAGATTTGCTGTACTCAAAACTACTTAATAATAAAACCCTCATATCTGTTGAACCGGTTTTCCCGCTTTGGGTTTTTCCGGGGACTTATGCCCAAAAATCCATGTGTCAATTTGTTGCATGAGTGAATTATTTGGTAAATGATCTGCATGTGTAGGCTGTAGCTGTCTTTATTTTCGGTAATCCCATCTGTATAGCATCATATCAACTAGCTTTGTCCTAGTGCAAGGTATTGACTAACAGCCCCATTTCTCAACCAAACTATGAGTTACAATGTTGGCGAGACACATGACTTATAGACACCATAGTCATTGTCTCTCCAAGGTACATAGTCCACCCAGGTGTTCCCAGAGTATGACCTTATTGGACTATTCTTCTCTTCGGTAGCCAGCCCTTAAAGAATATCGGTGCTCGACTACTCTTATCTTGAATGCCCTATCTCATTCTCAAAGAGTATCGAATGCCAGATGATTACCCAATCCTCCATTCTGTCTTCTAGGTGAAGACCAGAATGATTTGTCTATCCATTCTCTCCATGTGGCCTTCACTAAGACTTATGATTGTTAGTCTTGGTCGAGTGCATGACACATGTATTAGAGAATCACATACGTCACTTCCTCTCAACTCAGGAAGGACATACTTGAAGTTTCTTCCAAGTAAGAAACTTACCACCAGGCTCCCTCTCAACCGGGGTCCTATAGCAGCAATCCAGCTACTCATGAAGAATTCCTCCCCTCGATGTCATGGATTTTGATATTGAGGAATCTTCAACTTTTGGCTTCATAAGGCACAGATCATCCATCACTTTCAGTCACGAGTCATGTCCACTATTAGAAAATGATTCATCAGTCTTTCTCATCTGGTCAACCATTATGCCATGCTGCTTTCCTTCGAATCATCTCCAAGGATCATACATCCTTTCTCATGATTAGAAGCCCGGCATAAATTCATCCAAATAAACATAGACATATGAACTTTTAAAACAAGAGTTACCTCAGTGATGATCTTTCACCATGACATCTTCCTGTAGGCATCGACATCCTTTATTCAGATTGACACATCTCCTAATGATATGTTTTGTCAAGGGTCTTCTTCTTTACCAGACTTCTGTCAGATTCTACATATCCTCCCAGGAGATCTCCTAGTCACATCTTCTTGACTTCTGGATGATAACTGCCTCTTGACATGGTTGCATTTCATGATCTCTTCCTTTCTGAACATTCTTCATTCCCAGGAACTGACAAATTTTTCAGTTTCTCGTTCATATACAACCACCTCATATTCCATGAGGATATATTATGTTGATTTCATCTGTCAATGCACCGAGATATCCTCCTTCATAGATCAAACTTCTAAATATGGAAGTCTATTACCTGCAACCATATGACATGACTTCACAGCATCCTGTGTCAGCATATAAATATATACATACCTCATACCTTTTTCATTTAAGTCATCCTATAGCAGTTTTACTAGAATGAAGAGCTTCATTCCCTTGGCCTGCTCCATCAATATGTCATCACATCCCAGAATTCTTTAGCAAGGAATTCTTGATGAAACCATTCTGCTTTCTTTCTAATCAGTGAATTCATAGAGAGCTCCATTAGAAAAATGTCAACACCAGTATTCAAGATGACCCTTGATCTTGATGATTGCCTTCCATCAGTATTGTTATCACAGAGGTTTTCCAGGAGTTGTTTTACCAAGAGCTCCTACCATCCTTCGATCATGAAGTAATACTGCTTCCTATCATACAACCAACAGAAATCACTTAAAGGAGAAGATGGTCTCTATCATAGTGGAGATCCCTTGCTTCTTCTTTCTTAGATTTCGTTGCATCAGGTTCTTTCCTTGTTTCTGAGACATGGGCTTCTTCCCTATTTATCTTGTCCTTTTCAGATTTAGGACAATTTCTTTTATTATGCCCAAGTTCATTACATCCAAAGCATCGTACTTTGTCCATATTTCTTCTCTTATTCTGAGGACCAAATTTATCGAATCTTCCTTTCTTCCTAAATATTGTTGCAAAGGCTAGATTCCCTTCACTTGATCCTGTATCAGCTTTGGCTTCCAATCTTGTTTCCTCTATTTTACATAGAGACCATAAATCGTGGAATGGTGTGGCTTTTTTCTTCCCGTATAAACCTAAAGTGAAGTTTCCCCATTCTTCTGGCAGAGCATTCAGCACCACTATAGTCATCTTAGTGTCAGCCATTACTTCTCCCAGTTCCTGCAGTTGATCTCAGAAAGATTGGTTCTCCTGCAATACTCACAGAGAATAGCTCCACCAATTTCTCATATATTCCTTTGATGATTCTAGATTTGATACATCGGAGATGAGAGAGTCTTTTATGTTGATGTAAGAATCCTTTGGGCTCTTATATCTCCCTTCATATATTTGGCATGACTTCATTGTCCTTGTCTTCCACGCAGGAAAGTTTGAAACCATAACCAATTTGTTGCTTTCTTTGCAAAGAAGACAATTTGATAGATTCATATGAAGTCATAAAGTTACTTACTTGAGTAGATGCTTTTCTTCTTCTATCAACTATTATTGAAGATGATGGTAGGAACTCCCTCTTAGATTGATTTCAAAGTAGGTGATCTTGGATCCTTGATGATCAAGGATTACTTCAGAATGAAGATGTCTTCAATAGTGTTGGGTGGTGCTTAATGATGTGTCTTCCAACAATGTCTTCAATATCAATAATCTTTGATGTCAAAGATTACCTCCTCGATGTGTAGATTAAGGTTGAAAGTCTTCTTGAGATGGCTTGAGGATTTCCTTGCAAATTGATTTGACTTTTCAATGTAGACTTTGACTTTTGCTTTGATGCTTTCTAGAAAACTGAATTTTGATCCTTGAGTGTCTTCTTGTCAAATAGCCTTTTGACTTTAGCACCTTAGCTCCAATACCATGTTGAGAATTTGGAGGGCTGGTAGATTAATCCGAATTCTCTTCTTGATAATTACTTGTGAGCTTACTTGAGATACTTATGTCTTTTCTTCTTTATCTTATTTAGTCTTTCGTCAAGTCAATTATCAAATTACAAAAGACACAAAATTAGGGTCCTAGAGCCAAGGAAAAACCTCTCCCTCTTGGAGAGGAAAACCCACGAGAAATTCTTCTTATGGATCTTCAAATGACAAGTACCATGACCAAGACTCAGACCCTTGACCTATGAATGTCTCCAAGACCTTGATACTGTTGTTGGTCCTTCTTTTCTTCATTAACCTGCACTGACCTTTCTTCTATGAACTATGAGAGGGGAAGGTAAATCATAGATTTACCTTCCTCACTTTTCTTATCCAACAATGATCCTTAAATTTCGCATCCATTTTAGGCCTTCATATTATAGACCTGATTCCGTCATGGATTGTAGGTACATATAAGTGTGTTTGCCCAAATCTCTTCTTTAGACTAGACAACAACATACATCATAGTGATTCATCATAGTGATCCGCACCATAGACATCATAAGGATCTGCATTTATATCAAACTTAACCATATCTCAGATCCATCTGCATCACTTCTCAAATAGATCCTCATTTAGACCACTTCAACGTTGCCTGAACTTCACATTTAAACCAGACTTTATCCTGACAGAGATATCTGCACTTGACCGAAGTTGTATCCTTCCTGAGAACATAGATATGTCCGCATTGTTTTCCTATCTCAGATCCGTTGTTTCTAAGTCTCTGAAATCTGCACTTGCTTGCACAGAACAATCTGCATACAACCACTGTTATACCCTGAAGAAATCTGCATTTTCTTCCTGAACTTAATACTGGCTTTCCTCAGAGAAAGACCGCACTTCTTATCTGCATTTATTCACAAAGAAATCCACAAGTTGTTCACCTCAAATGATCCGCAGCTTCAGCACTATATATAGTGCTCTGTTTCTACATTTAGGCCGACCTTACCTTAACATGTAGGCCGACTTGTCCAGCTATTGGAGGCCGACTTTAGGAGCAGGATTGAGCTGATCTTTCAACATAAGTCTTGAGGGCCATTATGGGCCATTCTTTCGCAACGTCTTGGAGGACATTCTTCAAACTAGACACTTCATTTTCACAACACTTAATTACACTTATAAATATAAGACAAACCCTTATAGACATCAAGAAGAAGTATATAGACCTATAATAAAATCTTGCTCATGAAACCCATGAAGCAAGTACAACAAAAATTACTTTTTAATATCATTGTCTTATAAAAACATAATTCATAGTCAATATGAAGACCGATCCTAGTTACACTTTTCAACAGTAAGCTCTCAATAAGAATGACATCATGCTTGTTTAGGGCTCAAAATGCTCCAAAAGTGCAATCGAAGGGTTGGAGATGTCTCTATGCATCATGATAAACCTCAATTCGAGGAAGGGTCCTTAGATCAAGCTCCAAAACATCTCCATGTGTCCAAAAGCCAGCTTTGGGTGACCTATGTCATTTATATGGGTGCCATCTAGACAACGTGGTGTACTCTCTCCAGTGTCAGTGCTCCATCAGGTACAACAAACCCTCCTCAATCATTCAAGGGATAATCATGCTCATATGTGCTCTAGATCAAGGCATGCCCATCGAGTAGTGTCAAGGCCAGCTTGGGGGCATTTTGGGTTCACTAGTACATCACCAAGAATCCTCAATGCTAAGCAAGATGGGCTTAGTGTTCAGGCATCTAAGGGTGCCCTAGGGTGTCCATCAATCGCCAAGACCATCAAAGAGTACCTAACGCTCTATTGTAGAAGGGCAACATTGCGTTCGCAAAGTCAACATGTTCTCCGAAAGCGCAGTATCGCCTAGGAATCATATGGAGTAGGAGTGAAATAATGTGCCCTCAAGGCCTCAATTGCTTTGTGCAAAACCACCTAGAAAAACCATTTCAAACTCAAGGGAAAGAAACCATTCATTAGAGACAATCACAAAAGATGCATCCAAGTGGGCCATACATAACTGTTAAGGGCATAGTCATACTTCAAAATGGGATCAGCTTCAAATATTTAACTAGGTCAAGTCTCGTAAAAGTGTTGCCTACCTTTGTAGGGGTGGATAGGGAATCAACCCTATTAGATGTTTCCAATCCCTAGGGGGAGGTGGCATTTCAATCATAGTATTCAAAACCGGAACCGGTGACCGGACCGGTCCACCTATCAAACCGTGTTTCAAAAAGGAATCGGTCAAACAGGGACTGAACAAATATCAATGAACCGTTCTTTAAAAAAATACATGAAATAATTAGTTTTTAATGAAAAAAACTATTTATAAGATTTAAAACCATGATTCCAAACCAATAAAGGAAAAATATGCAAAGTTGTCTGATCTAAATACCATGTAAAGGTGAATATATCAAATTGGCACAGAGTGCAATACATGTCAACAACAAAATACATAATCAATGAGGCTCTAAATGGCCTTTGGAGTCCAAAAACAATGCTACAAGTTACAGGACCACTAGCCTATTACAAGTCTACATATCAATGATCAACATGATCACTCCTCATCATGATCAAACTCATCACAACTACTAGATAAGGGATCATCAACATGAGCTAGATAAATAATCAGCCTCAGAGTTTGAGGACTCCTAAAACTCCTATGCAACCTTAGCAGTAGTGGTAGTAGTAATAGCAAAAATAGACATCAAAATTACAAATCACTATTCAACATGATCACTCATGAAACTCATCATTGATTCAACAATACTAGAAATGGGATCATAATCATCAATAAGAGATACATAAACATCATCTAGCTCAAAGTCTTCAGACTTAGATTGCTCAACCTTATAATATGATAGAAATTGAAAAAGTTTAACATGCCTGATTTTGGTTTGAGTGAAGGGTTCATCTCCTCAACCTTATAATGTGGTAGAAAAAGCTTAGCATGTCTAACCAGTGATTTTCTAAGCTTATAAGGTTAGACATGCAGAAGGAATTCAAGCATAAATAAGGTCAACCCAGGACAGCTAACTCATTTTAGAACATAATAACTATCTATATGTTATTATAGGTAAAATAAAAGACATAATAGATAGCCAAAATATGATTAGTCCTAAATTATATAGCATGAAAGGATAATTTAACAATCAATACCACCAACATCAACAAAGTTCAAAAATCAATGCCACCAACATCAAGGTTCTTAAAGGGCTTCGTGCTCTTGATCAAATGCCAATCTCATACCCTCACGCATGATAGAATCAAATGGAAACATTGCAAACCCCCAAACCATGAAAAATCCTGAAAACCATTTTGCTGATTTTTGAGTGAACTCTAAAATTCTAGTTTCTCCATACGAAATCCAATGAGGTCGAAACCACTCTCAAACATCCTGAGTCATTTCATGGTAATGTTAAAAATAAAGGAAATGTCACTTTTACTTTAAGAATTTAACATTACCATTGATTTTCAGTGTTTCTAGGGTTGAGATGTGTGAGGCAAATGAGAGGGGAGGAATGTTTTCTTGGAGGGGTTGTTTTTGGAGGGAAACAACCCCAAATTTCTCTCAGAACAGCATCAAAACTCACAAAATTACACTTTGTGGGGTTCGTAGCTAGCCTGGCAATAAATTGGTCAGTTTATGACAAAACCAGCCAGTTTATGATGAAATCAACTGGTTTATGGCCGGTCATAACAAAAAAACCAGTGACGTCGCTCAAAGAACAGGATCGAAAAAAAAAAGGTGAGGTCGCTCATAGAATTGTGTTTTTCAACCGGTTTGATGGCCAGGGCTAATGAATTGACCGGTTTGACCGGTTCCCAATTCAGATCGGACGGTTTGAATAATATGCCCTCAAACCCAGGAGCCCTCAACACTCCATTCCTGCCTTGGGAGCTCAACCAAGGGGGGAAGAGCTATACTCAGTGTTCTCGATAAGTGAAGCCCCTTATCGGAGGGGTCACATTTGTTAGTCCAAGTTGCTCTCTGAAGACCGAGAACTTCCCTTTCGGCAAAGACTTGTTGAGAATATTTGTTATCTACTCATCTGTAGATATGTTATAGAGTCTAACAACTCCTCTTTGTACCATGTCTCAAATATAATGATATTTGATCTCTATGTGCTTGGACTTGTCATGAAATACAGGATTCTCTGCCAATCGAATACCACTCTTGTTGTCGCAATATATCACTATAGTATCTAGGACCTACTCAAACAGCTCTCCAAAGAGATTCATCAACCAAACTACTTCGCAGCTAGCCATGCTAGGAGCAATATATGTTGCCTTGGCGCTACTCAATGTTACGGACTTTTGTTTCCTACTCATCCAAGATATCATGGCAAATCCAAGGCTAAAACAACATCCTGAAGTACCCTTCCTGTCACCAGCGTTTCTTGCCCAGTCAGCATCGATATATCCATGAAGTCTCATGTCTCGGTAGATTATCTCAGACCAAGGGTGATCGTCCCATGCAAGTATCTCATAATGTGTTTGGTAGCAATCCAATGTGCATGAATTGACTCAATGTGTTCACTACATATCATATGTCAGGATGGGTGTTCACTAGGAACATCAAAGCCCCAATCAATTGTCTATACTCAGATGGATTCACCAAATCGGGTCTTGTAGCTTCTCTACATAGCTTCTTGAAATTCATTTCCATTGGTGTGGGAAGGGACTTAAATTCTATCATTCCAAATCTTTCCAACAACTTTAAGACATATTTTCCTTGTGAAAGGAAAATCTCATCGGCCCTTTGCCACACCTCAAGTCCCAGGAAGTAGTGCATGAGTCCAAGATTCTTTATCTAGATTTCAGAGGCTAGCTCCCTCTTACTCGATCATCAAGGGCTCATTACCTGTCAAGAATAGATCGTCAACATATAAAACTAAAATCAATGGCATACCTTGGACCGCCTTGAAGTAGAGGTTGGGATCGGTGCTGCTTCTTGTGAATCCAAGTTTCATGAAGTAGTTATCTATGCAAGTGAACCATGCTTTGGGGGCTTGCTTCAAGCCATACAATGCCTTCTCCATACTGCAAACGCGTGTCTTTCGGTCCTCTACTTCAAATCCTTGTGGTTGCTCGACATAGACTTCTTCTAGTAACATGCCATGGAGGAATGTTGTCTTCATGTCCATCCAATGATGTAATGTTCCAAAATAGGAAAAAAAATGCTAATACAGAAAACCATAAATTTACACCATGGAAAATTCAAAACGTTGCAGTAACCATTCAGAACCATATGAAATCCGAAAACAGCTGAGCCATTTTATTATGAAATGGGAAATAGTAAAAATATATAGAGAAATGCACTTGGGCTTGCCTTTTTGGCAAGTTGAGCAAAGCCTAGATGAAACCACAAAACCCAGAAAAATTGCCCAGTGATGCTCTGCATTGTCCCAGTGAATCTGCACTAGCTACTGCAATGGGATCGCTGGAAGCCCCACTTCCGGTGCTCGAAAAATTCTCCAAAATTACACCCGAACTCCTCAAACCAATCAGACCAAAACCCAGAAATGGTTTGGCCTGATCATGACCCTCCAAAAATGACCCCCAATAGCCCTACACTCTCCTAGTAGTTGTTGAATACGTTGTCTACAGAATCATCAACGAAATACTCAACAGCCCTCCAAATAT
The DNA here is from genome assembly GCA_034641835.2 of Pinus albicaulis. Lineage (NCBI taxonomy): Eukaryota > Viridiplantae > Streptophyta > Pinopsida > Pinales > Pinaceae > Pinus > Pinus albicaulis. The sequence continues at coordinate 630,045,295 of CM076581.1, read as the reverse complement.
GCAGCAAATAATCCCTCTGGCACTTCCTTTATCTCTCTCGACAAATAATGGCTCAAATGGCTGAGGCACTCTCCCACAACTATGCCCAGCTCTCCTCCTCTGCGTTGGCCCAGTGACTAACACGCTGCTCCAAAAATAGGCTATCAATATGAGCCTCTCAGTTTTTCCTATAGCTTAACAAGCTAATGAACCTAGGTCCGCCTATAGCTTAGCAAGCTAATGAACCTTTCGATGTCAAATCAACTAGCAACAACCACACAAGAACACAACTGTGTCCTCCAAAAATACACACTGTTGGGGCAACTAACTGCAAATGTTGAAGATATCACAAGGAAGCTATCTCAGATGATAATGGAAAACCAATCTAGCGTGGCACTCGAAGTCCCTCGAAGAATGGGTGAGTTCTCCTCTCGGAAAACTCGTGCTAAACAGCAAGTGACTCAGCTAAGCATCTCGAGCAACTGAGATCAAAAATCGATAATCCAATAATGCCAAATGAAGTGAGCTTTCTTCCTTTTATAATCTTCGTTGGGCCTTTTCCCGCCTTTTCCCTCCATACCCTGTTCACACTCATGCTTTTCAAACCAGCTATTAAGGGTATGCGTATTTCATGTGTGGGTGGTCGCCATTCACCACTAATAAAATAACACAACATAAAGTTACTAACTTCTAACTCCTAAGTCTTCTAATGAAAAAGCAAATGGGCCCCGACATCACCAAAATTGGCCCTCAATAGATGAAAATAACTCTTGTGACAAAATAATTTAGGAAGGGACATTACAGTCCTCCCCTCCCAAATGTTGTTTGTCCCCAAGGAACTTCAATGCTAGATGCTCCAATATGTGTTCACCCTCCAAGCTCTTCCAACGCACAAAATACTCCCTGATTGACCTGCTCCTGAGCTTCCTCTCTCTAGTCTCGAGAATGGTCTTCGGTTCTAAAACCATATGCCCCTCATCATTAAGCAGTGGCAACGCCACAGTTGTTGTGATCTGCTGCCCCAACACTCTCTTGAGGCATGAAACATGAAAGATATTGTGGATTTTTCTTTCTGGTGGCAACTCCAACTCATAAGCTACCTCTCTGACCCTCCTGGTCACCCTGTAATGTCCATAAAACCGAGGTTGCAGCTTCTCGGCCCCTTTCTATTTCAAAGTGGACTGTCGATATGGCTGCAAGCATAGGAACACTAAGTCCCCCTCAAAATTTCTCTCTACCCACTTCCTGTCAGCATATAACTTCTCTTGATTCTGAGTTGTCAGCAAATTATCCTTAAGAGCCTTGAGGATGTTTTGGTTCTCTTAGATCCAATATTTGGCCTTTGGGGCCTGGCTGTCTCCAAAATCAATATCAACAAAAGACAAAGCATCATAATCATATAAAGCACGAAAAGGAGTCATACCAATGGACATATGATGTGTAGTCTTGTAGCAATATTCTCCTAAGCGCAACCAATGAATCCATGCCCTCTCCTGTCCGGGCACATAGTTCCTCAAATACCCCTCTAGCCACTTCTTCACCCTCTCAGTCTGACCATCTGTCTGTGGGTGGTAACTAGTGCTCGGAGTGAGCTCTATGCCCACCAATATGAAAAGCTCCTGCCAGAATCCCCCCATGAATTTGTTGTCTCTATCACTGACTATGGTCTTAGGGAGTCCATGCAGGCGAAAAACCTCCCTAAAGAACAACTTTGTTACCTGATAAGTTGAATACCGAGTCGGAATACCAAAGAAATGTGAATATTTGGTCAATCTTTTGACCACTACATAAATACAATCCTTCCCCTGCACTGCGGGAAGTCCTGTGATAAAATCCATAGAAATGCTCTCCCATTTTCCCTCTGGAATGGGCAGAGGCTGCAGTAATCCTGCTACATGCGTCAAATCTCCCTTATTCTTCTGACAAACCCCGCACTCCTATACATATCTCAACACATATTCCTTGAGGCCCTTCAAGGTGAAGCGCTCTCTCACAGCCATATATGTCTTCCTGAACCCCCGATACCCCGACAGTGGAGAATCGTGAGTTGCATGAAGTACCCACTCTCTCAATTGCGATCCTAGAACCAGAAATATGCTCCCCTTATAACAAATAACCTCTTCCATCACCCGATAGCGCTCATCGCATCAATGCCCTCCAGGATCTCACATGCACGACGATCCTTGGAGTACTCCACTAATAATTGTGCGTTCCAGTCATGGCTAATGCTCATGAGTGAAAGCCCTGTAAGTCTCCTAGATAGTGTATTGGCTATCACGTTGTGCTTTGCCCACACATACTCAATATCAAAATTGTAGGCCTGCACCTTGCTGACCCATCTTTGTTATCTATCATTGAGGCCCTGTTGCCCCATGAAGTGGCGAAGACTATTGTGATCCGTCTTCACCCTGAATCTGTTCCCCACCAAATATTGCTTGAATTTAACCAATGCATGCATAATGGCCAACATCTCCGTGTCGTATATGGAATACGACCTTTCATGGGGTAATAGTTTCCTGCTTTCCAAAGCAATGGGGTGCCCCTCTTGGGACAAGAGAGCTCTAATCCCCTCACCCGATGCATCACACTTCAAGGTGAAAGACTGTGTGAAACCTGGAAGCGCCAAAACCGGGAAACTACTCATCACCTCCTTGAGGTGATCGAAGGCTACCTGTGCTCCATCTATCCATGCAAAAGCCCCCTTCTTGGTCAAATCTATGAGGGGTGCTGCCAACTGTGAGAAGCCCTTAACGAACTTCCTGTAGTAAGTGCAACTTCCTAGAAATCCCCTCAACGTTGTCACATCTCTAGGCTCTAGCCAACCCCGAATGGCCAAAATCTTCTCCTCATGCACCTTCACCTAATTTGCATCAATATTGTGTCCCAAGTACAACATCTCTATCAGCCCAAACTCACACTTGGACAATTTGGTGTAGAACTGTTGCTCCTCAAGAATACGCAACATTGTCTCTAAGTGTTGTAGGTGCTCCTCCCATGTCTTGTTGTATATCAAGATGTCATCAAAGAAAACCAATACAAACCTCTTCAACTGCCCCCTGAACACTTGGTTCATGCATGACTTGAATGTGGTCGGGGTGTTGATCAATCCAAAAGGCATGACCAAGAACTCAAAATGCCCATAGTGACATCTGAAAGCTATCTTTGGGATGTCTTGATCCCTCACCCGGATCTGATGATATCCTGTCCGCAAATCAATCTTAGAGAAGAACTTGGCTCCTCTAAGCTATTCCATCAACTTATCAATGTGTGGTATGGGATATCGGTTCTTAAATGTCTTCCTATTGAGTGCCCTATAGTCAATACACATGCGCAATGACCCATCCTTTTTCTTCACCAACACAACTAAAGAAGCGAAGGGACCCGAACTCGACATGATATGGCCCAATGCCAGCAGCTCCTTGATAGCCCACTCAATCTCATCCTTATAGGCTTTAGGATGCCTGTAGGGAGTACTAATGACAGCCTGCACACCAGGCTCCATCTCTATGGTATGCTCAAATCCTCTATCTAGTGGTCGTCCTGGTGGTATATCCCCAAAAACTCTTGCATATCTATCCAACACTTCTTGTATGTCTGGTGGTGGAGGCTTGGTCTGTCCCCCAACCTCTAAAACCCTCAGCTTCACCGCCCACGCTATGTCCCCGTGCCTCAAGTGAGCCTCCATCCGATGAGTTGAGATTCTCTGTGGGGAATATGAATGCATACCCCGAAGAACTACTAGCTTACCATCTGGCCCGGTAAACTCCATCACGAGCTGCCTCCAATCGATCGTAACTCTGCCAAGGGAATACAACCATTGGACACCCAACACCATATACCATTGGACACCCAACACCATATTGGTGTCTGGTACATCTGTGAAAATTCCGCTATCTGGAATCCTACTACAACATCTAATTAGATTTCTTCTATTTGTTTATAACTAAACGAATTATTTATTGTGTGCTACGATAAATATAGAAATATAATACACTGCAGTCTTTACAATAAATATTCTGTGGACAGTAAATGCAAGGAAAAATACTGGCACAAGTATAAACACATTAACACAATTAGTTTTGGACAATTGTCCTTGGAAAAACCCAATGTGGGAAAACCGGTGTAGCAGATGAGGGTATCTTTATTATTCTTCAGCAGAATCTCTTGTACAAAAATAACCAGCAGAATAGAAGAGGAAAATTTGTGAGAAATTTACAAACAATTTTCTCACTCGCACCATAGTGAAATTATGACCCTAGTAAGGCCCTGTGGCTTCTTTGCGTCTCAATGCGTCAGCCTCTGCACAGTGATAGCGCAGTCTCAGCGTCACGGCCTCTATGTTGTCCATGCCACTACGTCACTTCCTCTGCATTGTCCCTCCTCTGCGCTGCTTCCTCCGACCTGATTCTTTACTCTCAGCTCTTGTTGATGCCTTGTCTCTCCAACCTACAACTCTCCCTCTGATTCGATTTTCTTTTGTCAAACTTCAGCCTGTGAGAAAATCGATCTTCTTGGGTAACTGAGTATATGTCCGGTTTGTTTTCCAAATGCCCCATCAAGTCCTTCTTATAATCTTCTTGTTGAGACTTCAACGACCGAGATTAAATCGTTAATCAACGACTAAGATTAACTAGACTTGATCTCTGTCTTTTTCTAGAAGATTCACACTCTGTTTTATTGATACCATTTAATTATTTTAATTTTCTAAGTTTAGACTAAGGGTCCCATTAAAAATAATTAATTATTTTCATAAAACACAAACTGGGTGGAATTTCCCAAAACGCTTTCTGGGTTCTTTAGAATACATGTGCCAAAGCCTCCCTGCAAAATTTGAGACTTGGAGCACATGTGATGCTACCAGAAATCAACACTCCCTCTTAGCTAGGAATGTGCTTTAGCAATACAACCATCTAAAGTATTGCTATGATTCTGCAACATCTCCCTCTGCATTGTTGCTGTCTAACACTACTGCCCACCAAAACTACATTGCTGCATTTGTGTTGTTGTTGACGTTGTGTACTGCTACCAACAACTACTGCATTGCAACTCTCTGTTATCTGTTGCTGCAGTAACTGAGGACCCATCGTCTACTGAAACGGGTTCTCAACTGTTGGAAATACTAAGAGGGGGGTGAATCAGTGTTTCTTTTCAATTGTTAATTTTACCAGTTAGATCACCTATATTTAGAACACAAAATGAACAATAAGAATAAATGCTTTTATTAATTTCTTCTTTACAATAAATCAAGTACAATATATGTAGGGCTCCAACCCTAGATGAAGACACCAATATTCAATCTCCCAGGCTCCAACCTGTATTTTCCAAGCACCAACTTGGACTTCCAAGGCTCCAACCTTGTCAATTTTGAGTTACCAACCTCAAGGGCTCCAACCTTTTACTCCAAGGCACCAACTTTGTCTCTATGAGGCTCCTAACCTTCCGTTTCACATTCTGCCAAGATATATTTGGTTACACTATTATTCTCAATGTCTTCTTCAAAGAGCCCTGTCAATCTTCACTTAGTCTTCATTGTAGTCTCCACATTACGTCATCAATGACAACCTTGATCTTTTCACATGAAGGTGTCTCCACTGTCCTTCATGATACCCAATCAAGGATCTCTAAGGCCACCTCATGATGGCCAATTTATCATGCTCTCCAAGGATGCCTCCAAGTAGCTTCTGCAAATAGATCTCCAATAATGCTTTCCCAAGATGTCTTCACAATATCTTCAACAAGCTTCTTGATGTTGGCTTCAAAGGATGTTCTCCTATACTCCTTCAGAAGTTCTTCACTTCAACCAGGCTACTTCAACAATGCTTGTTCCAACAAGATGTTCTCAACACAAATGCCTTGGTAATGCTTTAATACTGCTGCTACACAAGTTCTTAAAAGAGGTTGCTTCCTGGTCTTTAATAAGTTCCTCAACAATGTCACCAAGTTTTCAAAATGCCTCCAATGGTGTTTCAATTCTGTTGCTTCAAGGTTTGCCTTCAGGAATACCCATTTAGCAAATAAGAGTTCAAAAGTGCTTCAATTATCCTTCAGCCAAACTTCAATTAAGGTTAAGTATTTGTCCACAGGTTCAAACTGCAATAGGATAATGAGAGTCTGTGTCACAAGTGCAAACGATTATCAAACCAGATCTCAAGTCATAGCTCCACAATTTCTGCAATAGATACACAGGAATAAAGTCTGAAAATAAGGCCAAGTTACAGGCCTGATTATGTTACAGAGGAGCTGAATTGCAGGTCTACACCTGTTCTCAGGAGGCCGAAATTTGCTGGTCTTTACAGGCCTATTTCAGGCTGAGATCAAACCAAAAATTGTATTTCCACAAGTCTGAAAAGAGTATCACCACAGCTCCAAAAGGTGGTTACCACAGATCTGTTTTTAATCCTTAGTAATTAACCTCCATAGATCTAATGAGAAGTGTCGTCACAGGTTCAAAGATATATGTTATTATAGGTTGGAAATATGTGCCATCACAAGTCTGTTGTATTCATAATAATGTACCTTCAAAATGTTTCCACGGGACTAAGAAACAATCTGCACAAGATCAGAGCTTCAATAGAATTTTCCCAAAAATGCCCACACAATGATCTCCTTTTATTCTCCTCGACCTCTTCTTTTTCTGTGTTTCTTATTTGTATTTCTCACCGAAATTTATGCCTGGAATGATAAGTTTAGACGTCAATATACACTAGGTTTCGAACTTTAATGAAGAGACACGTCTCTTGGCCATGAGGCATGAACCTACACAAGTCGGCTTAGGTCGGCTCACTTGACAGAAATTTACCTTAAACTTGAAAATCAATAACTTTCAAACCGCTTGGAGTTTCGGGCTGAGTAATAGCTCGTTGGAAAGGCAAAATTATGCTCTTCAAGATGGTGTAGGTTTCATTAAGGAATTTTGCCTCTAAGGTAGCAAAATATATTTTTTAATGTGACTGATTATTTATGAGTGCAGAAATGGAGGCAGGGAAGAATGCCTTTGAGTGTAGAGCCTCATGGTTTGATTTCTTCGTTGATTGTCTTCATAATCATGCCTTAGCCTTCTTCAACATAGGGTCACCATCATCATGTCCTTGCCTTCTTCAACATAGGGTCAGCTGTCCTTAAGATAGTGCAGAGATATTGCATCAGCCAAATGCAGCATCATTATGTACTTTTCATTATAAGGACATCAAGCTTCACATCATTGGAGATTTGTCATGTCATCATCAAATTATCGGAGGTAGAACATGTAATCATGTAGTGTTATCATCAATATCATTGGAGGTAGGACATATCATCGTGTGTATGTCTTATAGTCCTTCATCAAGTGCAGTGATATGGTAGTCTTCCATTATGATCATCAAGATACATGATTGACACTTCATTTGTGTCTTGACATCTTAAACAAGAGTTATAATCACTTGTAATCATCCTCTGGCATCTTCAAGAATATTTTCCATCCCGGTCACTAACATCATCAATGACAACCTAGATTAACACTCAACCATACCCATCTACTCCCTCAACTGAATGAACTTAGCTCTTCCTAGAACCTTTGTGAGTATGTCTGCTTCCTGATCTCATGTGGGGACATACTGCAGTTGTACTGCCCCATGTTGAACACAGTCTTCGATAAAATGACATCTGATATCTATGTGTTTCGACCGATCATGAAATATTAGATTCTCAGAGAGCTTGATACAGCTCTGATTATCACAGTAAACACTAGTTGGTTCCATCCTCTTCTTGAGCAAGCTCACAAGAACCCTTTCAATCTAACATCATCTCCTAGGGTGTATTTCAACCCATATCCGACTGTTCCATGCAAATATTTGAGAATGTGCCTAACTGTTTCCCAATGTACCCTTTTCGGTTCCACCATGAACTGACTAAGGGTGTTGACAGCAAAACAAATGTTTGGCCTGGTGTTGACTAGATACATGAGTGGCCCAATGAGCTGTCTGTACAAGGTGGGGTCCACTTCCTTGTCTCCTGATGCATCTATTTTCTTCCAGTTGGTGATCATAGGTGTCACCATGGACCGGCAATCCTGTATTCCGAACCTCTTCAGAATTTCTGTAGCATATCTTCCTTGCCTACAAAGATCTCTCCATTCTTTTGCCACACTTCCAACCCTAGAAAATAATGCACCGACCCCATATCCTTCATGTTGAATTTTGCTTCAAGATTCTTCTTGCAATCCTTTATGAGGCTAGATGACCATGTAAAAAAAAAATCATCTACATATAATACCAAAATTATTGGCTCATTCTCCACCATCAAATAGTAGAGATTGGGATCTGCATCACTCTTGATGAATCCCAACTGCTGCAAGTAGCTATCAATCCGAACATACCAAGCTCTGGGTGCCTGCTTGAGCCCATACAGGGCTTTCTTCAATCTGCATACATGAGTTCTCTTCTCACGGGTTTCGAAGCCTTCAGGTTGTTCTATGTACACTTCCTCTTCTATCACCCCATTCAATAATGTTATCTTGACATCCATCTGGTGAAACTCCCATCCCCTCTGAGTTGTTAGGGATATAACAGACCTGGCTACAGGGGCGAAGGTCTCCTCATAGTCAATTCCTTCCTTCTACGCATGCCCCTTTGCCACGAACCTGGCCTTGTACTTCTCCACGCTACCTTCTGCAGCGTACTTTATCTTGTAGATCCATATTGATCCTACAACTAATCTATCCTCAGGTCTATGTACAATTTCCCAAACATCATTCGTCATGATAGAACTGTACTCTTCTACAATGGCATCCACCCATACTTGGTGTTGTACGCCTTCTTGAAAACAAGAGGGTTCTTCTACCTGTGCTACTAATGCTTGGTTCTTGTCAGGTTGTCTACGCTACCTCTTCTCAGTTCTTAGAGCTCCAATGAACTCCTCTGCGTCCCTCAGTGTTTGTCATGCCTCCCTACTAGTTCTACCATTAGTGGTAAGAGATTCTCTCAATTCCTCCTCATGTTCCTGTTGCTCCATCTATTAAGAACTGCCAGAATTTTCTACTCCGGAGGAAATATTGGTACTGGTCATTGTACTCGATCCTGTCCTCCTTGCTGCCCTTGCTGTTGTTGGACTAAAGGAACTTCTGTTCACTAATCCTCTACTGGAATCTCACGAGATTTCCTACAAGTTCTATCTTCCATGAACTTAGCATCTCGCCTTACTACAATTGTCTTCCTGCTAGGAATGTAGAGTCAATATGCTTTTGATGTCTCGTTATATCCTACAAGATATCCCTTCTCTGCAGTCTGATCCATTTTACTACACTTCTCACCTAATACGTGACAATATGCCAGACTTCCGAATATCCGAAGGTTACTTACTTTCGGCTTCTTCCTTGTGAAAACTCCTTCAGGCATTTTCTTCCCCAATGCTCTATGAGGGGTTCTATTCTGAATATACACAGTTGTGTTACATGCCTCTACCCATAAGAATCTAGGCAACTCTAGGTCATATAATATAGTTTACGCTACCCCAACAATAGTTCTGATCTTCCGCTCCGCTACACCATTCTGGTGTGGATTGTATGCAGTTGTCCACTCTCTCTTAATGCCCTCTTTTGCGCAGAAATATGTGAAGTCTCTATTTGTATATTTGTAATATCCCAAAATGGGGATGCAGCAATACATGAACACAAAATTGGAAATAGCAGTGAATAACATCATACCAAAATGTATGGAAACCATGGAGCCATTTTATTATGTAAATCAACAGCAAATAAGTGCAATACAACTCAAATAATCAAGGCAAACAAGCCTCCCATCAATACATATGCCAAAAGTGTAATGCTGCTATATTGCAATATGTTCATAAACATGTACAGCGCAGTCATAGATGGTACACTACTACATGGGAATGTAAAATAACATATATCTGCAAATAGATGGCTCATACAACATTGGGAATGAAGATCTAAGCTCCCAAACACATTTTCAAGACAATCTTGGAAGGATTGGCTGAAATATGCAAAATGGCAAAAATGTTGGAGTTGCAGTCCTAGGACTAAGTAGCAGCTACAACTCAAGAACTGGAAGGAGATGGTTGAAGATGCTGCACCCGATAAATAGACATCCTCCAATGGATCTTCCAAGTGAAAGGTTGATCCTAAAACTGAAGATCTCACCCTCCACAATCACTGCAAACCCTCACTGCAAATACTCACTGAAAATAACGCAGTCACTGAGGGATACTGCGCTGTAGGTGCAAGAAAATGGGTTGGCCAAGTGCCAAGATCTGAAATATGCTCCAAGGGCTTCCTAACTGATCTCCCAAAGGAAGGAAGCTTCCTCCTCTGAAAAATAAGCTCAGGAAGTGGTGTTGGGAAACCTCCACTGCAACACCCTGCAACACAACGTTATACTACTACAGAAATAACGTTGTAGCTGAAGGAGGATGCTTGGCCTCAAGCTTGGATGTGGAGAAATACAGTACAAGATCCCTCAAGAGGCCTCTCTTGAAAGGAGAAGGAATTCCTAAACAGGAATGCCTTGTGCTAAGCAGCATAGCAACTCTGCTAAACAGCAAGAGAATGCAAAATAGTCATACAGACCATAAAATCAATAATCAATAACATGTCCTCATATGGCTCCCTTGCCTTCCTTTTATACAAATGGAAGCCCTCTCTCCTTGGTTCCCACTCATCAGGGTTTCCTCCACCAAGGGATCTTTCTCCCACTATCTCTGCACTGTCTCCCAAGATGATCTCCACCTCTTATCCCAGCGTTGTTGACTTGGTCAAACTTGACCTTGTCCACATGCAAATGTCCTCTTTCACACATGAGGGTGTGAAATCCAGCTCTTATGATGATCGATTTTCACACTATAAGGGATTTTATTCATATTTCTGAAATGTATGGGCCTCCTTACCCATTTATTCATCTCCTAAGTGAAATCAGCAAAAACCAATATTCCAATTAGCTGCATGCTAATTTTGGAATATTACAGTCCTCCCCTCCCAAATGTTGCTTGTCCTCAAGCAACTTCAAGGATAGAACTGAGAAGTCTCCCCTCCTCCTGCTGTAGCATCCACATATGATATGCTCCTCCAAAGAATGAGATGATGTCTCATCAATAAATCTCCATATTGCCCCTCCCAAGCATGCAAGTTAGCTAAATAGCTATCATCATGAACAAGTAGAGTACTCAAGAAGGCAATAAGGTGTTGTCCAAAGGTCCCCTTGAGGCATGGGATCTAAAATGTATTGGGAATCATCATTCCCATGTGGATCCTCCATGCTCAAGCAATCATCCATATAAAGTGAGTTACCTCCCAACATGGCAACTCCTGAAAATCCTCTTCCACCTTGAGCTCCTGCAATGTAGGTGGGCTGAAAATCTGATCATGTTAGACAAAATAGCCTACCCCACATTGTCCTCCTCTCCACTTATGATAAGTGTAGAGTATCTGTTGCTCTTGGGCTGCAAAAGTATTTGCCTCCAAGTGGCAAGAAGAAAACTGGCTCTCCAAAGATCTTCCCTCCAACGTTGTGAATCATGCTGGCCCAAACCAAACCATATATGATGAATAGGAAATCACCATCATATGGCATCCAAGTGAGGGGAATACTGAAGGTTTCATGTAGAGCTGAAAGGTACCAACAGTTTCCCAGGTGGTCACAGCGCAGTTTTTCTAGCTGTTGTTGCACAACATGACATGGCAACTCATAGAAAAGTTTCCCCCAATGATTTATGAGAGTCATGGCCCAAGTGCTCCAATCAGTCTCATGGCCCAAATTATGAAGAAAAAAGTGTGTTGCTGTGGTGGCCATATCACCTCCCATGCTCCCATTAGAACATGTAATGCAAAAAGAGTGGGAATCCTCTTCCCCAAAGGACACATCCATCCAATGTGTCCCTCCCCCAATCATGCTCCCAATAACAAAAAGAACAACAGCAACATAGGGAACCATAATGAGAATCATACTTGCTGCCATATGTAGCAAGGGGGAAGGACAATGGTCCCTCAAATGCAACCAACGCAGTTTGACTCTCAACTGCAACAGAAAATGAAATGATGGGTGGCCTCCCCACCACTTTCTTGCTACCCCAATCTCCTCAAAAGTTTGGAGAAAGTGTATGGTGTATGGTGCAAAGTGAGCATGCTCTGCAAAAGATACAACCTCCCCAAGTCCTTCTAGGGAGTGGCCATCACCAATACTTCTTATGGCCTCAAGTAGACCATGAAGTCTAGAAGGAAGAATGCTCCTTCCTTGAGCAATATCCTGCACATATATGGTTAAGGGTTGCACATATACATTATACAAATCATTATCCAAACAAACAATACCCTTACCACATGTTTTGCCCATGCAAATGGAGTGGCTCATAGATGAGTCTCCTCTCATCCTCAAAGAGGAAAGAGGTGGTTGTGCTAACTCTTCCAAAGAGTTATGTATCTCCTCCATCTCCACATGATCCATGCATCTCCTCATATGCTGATGTATCTCCTCTTCAAATCCTTCCCAAATGTACCCTTCCATGATGGTGTGGTATGCTCTCATAGAATAAGTGTGGCTGAAGAGAAAATCCTCACGAGTTGCTAGTAGCAACTTCTCCTTGAGCTTGAAAGCTCCAGATAAGAAGATCCACCCATGATAGTAGATGATCCCATCTCTGACTGAATATCCCTCCTCATGCAACTGGTCATCCAATATCATGCAAGCAAAAAGATCCTTGGAATACTCCACCAATAGCTGGGAATTCCAATATGGATCTACCCTCCATAGTGACAACGCTGATGAACTATCATGAAGATCATCTGTCATATGGTTGTCCTCTTCTTTGACATAATACTCCACCAATAGCTGGGAATTCCAATATGGATCTACCCTCCATAGTGACAGCGCTGATGAACTATCATGAAGATCATCTGTCATATGGTTGTCCTCTTCTTTGACATCTCCCATGCCAAAGATGCAAGTTGGAAAGCTGCTATCCTCCCCATGTTGCTCCTGCCACAGCGCAGAATCTAAAATGAGAGTGGGCAAAGATAATGTTGAGAGAACGCCTCTCTCCTCCTTGAGTCTACCCAAGACTCTCAGCACTGTACCAAGCTCTCCCAAGGTCTCCACTCCTCTGGAATCAATGAGTGGTGCCTCAAAATGTGAAGCATCTCTCATCATCTGCTGATCTGGTGGTCTCCTTGGTGAACTGTCTCCATGCAATGAGACATCAACATCAAGAGTAGACTGCATATATGAATGGACAGATTTGTCCTTGCCCTCACTGTGCAATCCAGTGTCCCTCTTAGGTGCATCAACCTCCTGAAATAGATAGGGGTGTAGGCTCCCCATCACATGATGTTGGTCATCCTCCCTATCTCCTCCTTTTATCTCCATAGTTTCACACCCTTTCATCAATGGCACATGTAGATCATGAATTGTGCCTTGATCTCCACATATGAGATCCTGGGGAATTCCTTGCAATGATACAAAAATCCCTCTAGTTGGAGCAAGAGGTCCCTCTTCCTCTGCATGAGGTGCTAGATAAACTCTAGAAATGACAGCGATGTTGCCCTCATCCTCATCAACATGTATGGGCAACCTCCCAAGAATTGGATCCTCTTTTGAAAAAGGGATCTCCATGCCCTCTTGTTCAAGAATATGAGATAGAGGTCTTGCCTCTAACAAGGTATGATCCAAGATGTTAGCCTCCTCCATGGTTTTCTTAAGTGGATCTGAGTTTATAGTTTCCTACATCACATGCAAGGTTTTTGTTTGTTTAGATTTGTTTAGCTCCACCTCATATGTTTCAGAAAGTTTACCAACAAATCTTTCCACTAATGTCGTAGTGAACCTTGCATAAGAAGAAGTATTTGCATTTTTCAAGGAAAAAGACTCAAATATCCACCATGCATAGGCCTTTCCTCCAAAATGCAGCGCTGCAACTTTGATAGCTTCATCTTCAGAAATTTGGTGCTGCTGCAAAAAGGTGTCTAGTTCTTCCACCCAAGCTCTGGCTGAACATGTAGGTGAACCATCAAAAGTAGATAGAAGAAATCTATCATGCTGCTTGCTTCTCTTCACCTTGATCTTGCAAAACTCTGAAAAAGTGATATGATCTCTAAACTTCTGAGTTTGAGACTCATACTCTTGCAGAAAATCACTAAGAGTTTCCCTCCTAGTCATTCCTTCTTTTTCCATCTTTCTCATGGCAAATCTGGGCATATGACTGCACTGTTCATCATAGTGTGTGGCTGCATGCTCACACTCATTATGTGAAAATCTAGAGTTTGTTTCAGATTCAAACCCTCTTGGAGATTCTCTACAAATCTCCTTCCTCATCTTCTTAAGATCTTCATGAATGCTCTACAAAGTTTGAGACAGAAACTTTAGAAGTTTCTCCTCATTTCTTCCTCCAAAGAATGGAGTCTTCTTTTCTGTTCATCTTTTCTTCTTTTATGATCCCTTTTCACACTATGAGGGATTTTATTCATATTTCTGAAATGTATGGGCCTCCTTACCCATTTATTCATCTCCTAAGTGAAATCAGAAAAAATCAATATTCCAATTAGTTGCAAGCTAATTTTGGAATATTGCAATATTCTCCACCATTATTTGAGTGCAATACCTTTACTTTCTTCCATATCATGTTCTCCATGACAGCTTTAAACTCTTTGAATTGATCAAAGACCTCATCTTTGGTCTTTAGTGTTGAATTTTGGTAGCATCGGAAGTGCTCCAAGTCTCCAAATTTGTGGAGAGGCTTAGGCACTAGTATTCCAAAGAACCGAGAAACTGTTTGTGAAAATTCCACTTGGAATATGTTTTATTAAAGTAATTAATTATTTTAATGGAGACCCTAAGTCTAAACCTAGGGAAATTAAATAATTAAAGGGTATTAATAAAACAGAGTGAGAATGATCTAGCAAAAGCGAAGATCAAGTCAAGTTATATTCTTAGCCATTGATTAGAGATCTCATCTCGATCGTTGATTTCTCAACAAGAACACGATAATGGAAGGCTTGAGGGTCATTTGGAAAGACACATCGAGTGAATCTAGTGATCGAATTCTTCTGACGAAGCAGTGCTCGGACGAAGATCAGATCTAAGTGATTCCAGCACAGTGAGGGGCAGAAGTAGCTTTCGGAGAGGGAATTTTCTCAGCCAGAGAATCATCAGCAGAGAGAGGCAGAGAGACATCTGGCATAGCCATCGCAGAGCCAGACAAGTTGACGCAAGGCCATCGCAGAGCCACGCAGGGCTATGCATAGGTTGCGCAGTGGTTGAGAGTTTTTCTAAGATTTTACTGTCAGATCAGTTCCAAAAGCCAGGAGCCGAGGTGTGAGACTGGGAGGCTGAGATTTGAGATTTCGGGAGTCAGGTCGATCCATAGCTGGGGTGACGCAGTGCCTAGAGAGGGTGACGTAGGGATTGCCTAGGGATTGCACAGTGGTAGCGCAGAGCCTACTAGGGTCACCTCATCCAGTGACTGGATCAGCCAGATTTTCCAGTGATTGAGTGAGGTAAAACTCACATTCTTTCTGCCAGTGTTTCTCTCTCTGTAACTGAATAACCCTTGAGGTATTCAGCGATGTATTCAGAAATTGCTACTGCTAAATAATACAAACCCTCAAATTTGATGCATTGGTTTTCCCGCATTGGATTTTTCAGGGGACTTAGTCCAAAATAAAGGTGTCCTATGGGTGATTTAATTCTTGCTCAGTTCCTTGTTTCAGAATCATAAAGTATTAAGTGTAGGTTGCTTCAGTAATTCATGAAGAAATCTGAATTAAGGTAATTTACATAATAGAAGTGAATTCAGTTAGTTGTAGTAGGATTTCTGAGATTGTTAGATCTAGGGAATTTTCACATTTAGAAAGTCGATCCAGGTTTTTTTGGAATAATCATCAATGAAGGTGATAGTGTATTCACCATCGCTGAGAGCTCTAGTGGACATTAGACCACAAATGTCTAAGTGTATCAATACTAATACGCCTTCTGCTCGGCTATCACTTCCGGGAAAATTTGCCTTGGCATACTTCCCTAGTACGCATCCTCTGCATACGTCATCATGCTCCGTACTAAGGATTGGTACTCCAGTGACAGTCTCTCTGAGCATCCTTAGTGCTGCATGGTGCAAATGTCCCATTCGCCCATGCCATAGTTCATTCAGATTTCTTTTGCCATCAAGATTGTTGCCAATCAGTGCCATTAGAAACTCGAGCTGCAATCTGTATAGTCTATTGCTTCGAGCTCCAATTTGCCTCTTCTTCTTCAACCTCGGATGTCTGACGTATACCTTCTTTCTAATGAAGTATACATCGTATCGCTTGTCTGTAACTGGGACACTGAAATCAGATTCATTCGTAGCCCTGGCACATGCAACACATTGGCGGCTCTGATGTTGGTTCCTGCCTCTGTCTGAAACGCTATGGTGCCTCTCCCTGTTGGAGTGCATTATGTTTGGTTTCCCATAGTAATCTAGAAGTCCATCTGCTCTTACTGATAGCTAGAGAAATATTCTCGTACTCCAGTCATGTCAGTTGAAGCCCCGCTATCAATGTACCAAACACCTACAGATGTTGAACTTGACAAACATGTGAAGTTTTCTTCCAATATGGAAGATAAGACATCTAAATTTTCCATACTTATCTATATTATTTTTCCTTCAATTTCTGATGCTTCTGCGGTCCAGCAAAAACTGCGTTCCTCCTGAAGACTGCTCTGCATTGAACCTGATGCGCAGCTCCCTCTATCACTGGCAAATTTCGATCTGGAAATTTTTCTCTCTGTCGACTCACTCAGAGAGAGATTTTCCATGAAAATTTCTCCTCCTGGAATGGACTGCGAAATCCTTTAGGGAATCTGATTCACTGCCTATGCAATCTCCTGATCTCACACTTCAGCTCAGCACTAGCTCTTCTGGATCTGTTGCTTTGATACCATGTGATAATTCCACTATCCAAAATCCTACTGCAACAGCTAATTAGATTTCTTCTATTTGTTTAACTAAACAAATTATATATCGTGTGCTACGGTAAATATCGAAATAAAATACATTGTATTATTTACAATAAAAATTCCGCGGAAAGTAAATGCAAGGAAAAATACTAGCACAAGTATAAACACATTAACATAGTAATTTTTGGACAATTGTCCCTGGAAAAACCCAATGTGGGAAAATTGGTGCAGCAGATAAGGGTATCCTTATTATTCTTCAGCAAAATCTCTTGTACAAAACTAACCAGAAGAATAGAAGAGGAAAATTTGTGAGAAATTTACAAACAATTTTCTCACTCGCACCACAGTGAAATTCCGACCCTGGAGAGGCCATGTGGCTTCTCTATGTCTCACTGCGTCAACCTCTACGCAATGACTGCGCAGTCCCAACATCACAGCCTCTGCGTTGTCCCTGCCACTACGTCACTGCACTGCGTTGTCACTGCTCTACGTTGCTTCCTCTGGTTTGATCCTATACTCTCAGCTCTTGCTGATGCCCTCTCTCTCCAACCTACAACTCTCCCTCTGATTCGATTTTCTCTTGCCGAACTTCAGCTAGTGAGAAAATCAATCTTCTTGGGTAAAGGAGTATCTGCCCGGTGTATTTTCCAAATGCCCCATCAAGTCCTTATAATCTTCTCGTTGAGAGTTCAATGACTGAGATTAAATCGTTAATCAACGGCTAAGATTAACTTGACTTGATCTTTGTCTTTTTCTAGAAGATTCACACCCTGTTTTATTAATACCCTTTAATTATTTTAATTTCCTAAGTTTAGACTTAGGGTCCCATTAAATATAATTAATTATTTTCATAAAACACAATCCGGGTGGAATTTCCCAAAACACTTTCTAGGCTCTTTGGAATACATGTGCCTAAGCCTCCCTGCAAAATTTGAGACTTAGAGCACATCCGATGCTACCAAAAATCAACAACATCCACTACAAAGAAGTGATTTGTCATCATATAGTTCCCCATAGCTATTGTCAAAGCGAGAACATATCGGTTACACTACATAGTCCTGTCCCCCGGAACTAGTACTAGAAAGCCCTCAAAGTCCGCAGTGGTGATGCCTCTCCTCTGGACCAACTGACCATCAATAAAATTGTGGGTTGCCCACTGTCGACCAAGACTGAGACACGCTACCCCTGCACTATGCCCTTGATCCTCATGGTCAGAAATTTGGGAACCCAGCAAGAAAGATGCAAGGACTCCCCTAGATGGTGTAAAAGAGGGTCCTCATGTTGGAGGTGGTGGTGGTGGAACTCTCTCTGATGGCCCCTCATTGTCTCCTCCCTCAAACTCCAACTCAAACTCATCCTCGTGATCATTGTCTGAGAAAACCTCGATATAGTGGGATTTTCCCATTGTGCACTAATGGCCTAGTGCCCATGGCTTCCGACATGTAAAACGTAGTTTCCTCCTTCTAAGGTCTCTCCTAGTCTCATCATCCAACTATCATCTCCCAGAGCTGCTCTGTGCGCTAGTGCAAGACTAGTGTCACCCTCTATCTAAGGGTAGGGAGTGCGTGATGGAAAAGGTGCATGTGTCTTGGGGATGGCCCCCTATAGATCCCTCGTACAAGACACAGCCTCCAATAAAGTGGAAGGTTTGTGTGACTTCACTAGTCCAGGCAATGGCTCAGTCAAACCCTCTACAAAAATGTACACCCTCCGAGCGTCTAACAAATCCGGCACCATAACTGAAACACGAAGGAACTCCGAAATATAGTGCTCAAGGTGTCTTGTTTGCCTGAGTTGGGTGAGCTCCCTCAAGTGAGGCTCTGGATCCCCTCGATCAAAATGCTCCACTAGTCTCCATGTGAACTCCTCATAGGCAGTCATGTTAGCATGCCCCAGACTAGACAAGCCATGTAACCACCAATCGTGTGCCTCTACCTCTAGATGCAAAGTGGCCATTTTAATGGCCTCTATCTCGATCATCCTGTTGAGCTGGAAATATGTATCTAGCTTCTCCACCCAAGCATGAGTTGTGCACTTGGCATTGCCATCATATGGTACGTTGCAACTCATAACTTTGCGTGCCTTCACCTCCATGGCCCCTTCCTCTCTCATTCTGCATGAGCTGGTAATATTCTTTGAAGGGTAGTGCTGATTTGAACTCCTCTCCCATGGACAGCGAAATTATGAAATATTCCTCTTCATCAAGCCCCACTTGTGTTGAGATTTTGTGTATTTGGAGTAGCATCAGTTGTGCTCTAGGTCCCAAATTTTGTGGAGGGACTAGAGTACACTTGATCTACAAGACCCAGAAATGGATTTGAGAAATTTCAAGTTGTTTTCAAGTTATTCAAATAGTTAATTATTTTTAATGGATTATTTAAGTCTAACTTAGGATAATAAAATAATTAAAGTGAATTAATTAACATGTGTTGAAATTGTCTTAAGTCACAAGGATCAAGCAGTGTTTTAATCTCAGTCATTGATAGATGATTTAAGCTCGGCCGTTGAAGGGTTCAATGAAAAAGTATAAGAGAAATGCTTGAGGGTAAGTTGAAGACACACAATTTCTGTGGAACTAAGGAATAGATCTGGAATTCTAGGGCAAGTTTGCTAAGAATTTCCAGAGGAATTTCCTGCAGTGAGGGGTAGTATTGGCTAAGGGAATGATCTGATTCCAAGAGCCAAGAGACAGCAAGAGGCAAGAGGAGCAGCCACAAGGACAGCACAGAGAGGCTCAGAGCCACGCAGAGCAGCAGGGACAACGCAGAGGTAGCTAGTGCCACACTAGGCTGAAACTGGCCAAGTAGAGGCAGCGCAGGGGCAGCATAGACCCTCCTAGGGTGATGCAGGCGCTCTTGGAGCCACGTAGAGGTTGAAGCAGTCCCTCCAGGGCAATGCTAGGGCTTCAGAAGTAGCGCTGACGGTTTCTAGAGTCAGATCTGGGTTGAGTCCTGTAAATCTCGTTTGAGGGTGTGGATCAGTCAGATATTTGGCACTAGATCTTCAAGTTAGCTGCAAATTTTATATATTTTATTCTCTATCGGGTTTTCCAAGCTTGGAACCCAGATTTGCTGTACTCAGAACTACCTAATAATAAAACCCTCATATCCGTTGAACCGGTTTTCCCGCTTTGGATTTTTCCAGGGACTTATGTCCAAAAATCCATGTGTCAATTTGTTGCACGAGTGAATTATTCGGTAAATGATCTGCATGTGTAGGTTGTAGTTGTCTTGATATGGACTGAATGGGTCAAGACAAATTGGATGGATGTCCAACTATGTCATCTGGATGGCTAGGATCCTCTCAGTTCTGGAGGAGTATGGTCTCAAAGATCATGCAGAGCAGACACTTGTTGTACCAATTGATGCAGATCCACTCAAGAAGTATGAAGAAAATCAAGCACGGACAAAGCGATTGATCATAGACGGAGTCAAGGACCACGTGATTCCACATATTGTTGATAAGAAAACAGCAAATGCTATGTGGAAGGCTTTGGAGGTGATGTACCAAGGATGCTCTATGCAAAGAAGAATGCTTCTTGAGAATCAGATGCGGATGTTCCAAATGGTGAAGGGTGAAGAGATAGATCCATTTCTCTTCAGACTCCAAGCTATCTATGACCAGCTGATTGGCATGGGTGTTACTCCAGAAGAATGGCTCCTAGTGAGGATAGCCCTGAATGTTGTATCTGAAGAATAAGAAACATTTGTCCAGAGCATTCTGGGAAGGGCAGAGTTACCATCATGGGCAGATATGTGGGCTATTCTCCGCCAAGAGGAGATCAGGAGGATCACCAAGAAACAATCTATCAGTGGAGGAAGCGGATTAGCCAAAGTAAAGAATGAAGAGGAGGAGGATGCACCCCTTGCATCAAGGGAAAAGAAGCAAGGGAAGAAGAAGAAGGACCTCTCCAAGGTACGATGCTTTAACTATGGTCATCTTGGTCATTTCACTAACAGTTGTCCTAAGAAGAAGGACAAAGGAGCTTCTGATTCCAAGGCTGCAGCAGCAAATAAAGATGGTTCTGATGAGAATGCAGCCATGAGTGCTCATGCACCTCGAGAGAAGAGGTGGGGTGACATGGATATATAGAGTATCCATATTTCTGGCGAGATCCTTGAGTCAGTCGTACTCTTGGATCACATACGAGCTACGGGAGCCTTAAGACTGTAGCGGGATGAGTCGGGAGATGGTTGCAGATAGCCACATTAAAGAGCAAGAGGGAGTTGAATAGTTGAAGAGTGAGCAGCGTGATGCAGAGGCAGCAGCAACGTGGAGGTAGCAGCGCAGAGAGGCTGATGGGACTTCAGCAACGTAGAGAAGCTGGGCTCACACAGTGCAGTGTTGCAGCATGACAACGTCTCCAAGGGGACATCGTGGTTCAGCATCCAGGGAGCTTCAGTAGTGGAGGGCAACTTGACTCATCTGTCAAGCAGTTGGGCAGAGTCTTTCAGTTGCTTACTTCTCAGCAACCGAGTTGCAGTGCAGCAATTAGCAGTAGCAGTGTTATGGGCAACATGATGCAGCAATCTGAGAGGGAGTTGTAGTACAAATGTGGCAATGCTATGGGCAGCATGATGCAGCGATTTGAGAGGGAGCTGTAGTCAGTGGCAGTGGCATGGGCAACAGTACAGAGAGCAGCAGTGTAGTAGGTGGAGGGCAACAGGCCAACCATCAGCAGCACAAACCAAATACTCAAGATCTTGTAATACATGGTGTGATGTATTGCTAGAGCACACTTCTGATGCTAAAAGGGAGTGTTGAGATTTTGTGTAATTGGGGTAGCATCAGTTGTGCTCTAGGTCCCAAATTTTGTGGAGGGACTAGAGTACACTTCATCTACAAGACCCAGAAATGGATTTGAGAAATTTTAAGTTGTGTTCAAGTTATTCAAATAATTAATTATTTTTAATGGATTTCCTAAGTCTAACTTAGGAAAATAAAATAATTAAAGTGAATTAATTAACACATGTGCTGAAATTGTCTTAAGTCACAAGGATCAAGCAGTCTTTTAATCTCAGCCGTTGATGGATGATTTAATCTCGGTCGTTGAAGGGTTCAATGAAAAAGTATAAGAGAAAGGCTTGAGGGTAAGTTGAAGACACACAATTTTGGTAGAACTGAAGAATAGATCTGGAATTCTAGGGCGGGTTTGCTAAGAATTTCTGGAGGGTCAGTTGAAGATACACAATTTCTGTAGAACTAAGGATTAGATCTGGAATTCTAGGGCGTGTTTTCTAAGAATTTCCGGAGGATTTTCCTGTTGTGAGGGGTAGTATTGGCTAAGGGAATGATCTGATTCCAAGAGCCAAGAGACAACAAGAGGCAAGAGGACCAGCCACAAGGACAGCACAGAGAGGCTTCAGAGCCACGTAGAGTAGCAGGGACAGCGCAGAGGCAGCTAGGGCCATGCTGGGCTAACGCTGGCCAAGTAGAGGCAGCGTCGGGGCAGTGTAGACCCTCCTAGGGTGACGCAGGCCCTCCTAGAGCCACACAGAGGCTGACGCAGTCCCTCCAGGGCAAAGCTAGGGCTTCAGAAGCAACGATGAGGATTTCTAGAGTCAAATCTGGGCTTAGTCCTGTAAATCCTGTTTGAGAGTGTGGATCAGTCAGATATTTGGCACTAGATCTTTAGGTTAGCTGCAGATTTTATATTTGTTATTCTTTGTCGGGTTTTCCAAGCTTGGAACCCAGATTTGCTGTACTCAGAACTACTTAATAATAAAACCCTCATATTTGTTGAACCGGTTTTCCCGCTTTGGATTTTTCCGGGGACTTATGTCCAAAAATCCATGTGTCACTTTGTTGCATGAGTGAATTATTCAGTAAATGATCTGCATGTGTAGGTTGTAGTTGTGTTTATTTTCGGTATTTTCTGAATCTAATTTCTGAAAATAACTTTTGAAAATTAAATCAAGTAGGAGGAAATAAACCAATATACTGCTGTAGAATTTTCACAACTTGTTCCGCCAGAACTGTGGGTATGAAAGAGGGTAGCGTGGCTCTAGCTGGCCCATTAGAAGATGATGGTTGCGCAACAGGTTGATCATACTGTTGAGATGCACCAGAAGTCTCTCCAAATAGAAAATTTTGGGTGCTTCATTCCCGGTTCTGCATCTTGATCTCATTAAGCATTTCTTTCTACCCCTTGGCCAAATCATTGATGGTCTTTAAAAGACTGTCAATATTGAGATTTTGTGTATTTGGGGTAGCATCAATTGTGCTCTAGCTCCCAAATTTTGTGGAGGGACTAGAGTACACTTGATCTACAAGACCCAGAAATGGATTTGAGAAATTTCAAGTTGTGTTCAAGATATTCAAATAATTAATTATTTTTATTAGATTTCCTACGTCTAACTTAGGAAAATAAAATAATTAAAGTGAATTAATTAACACATGCGCTGAAATTGTCTTAAGTCACATGGATCAAGCAGTCTTTTAATCTCAGTTGTTGATGGATGATTTAATCTCGGCCATTGAAGGGTTCAATGAAAAAGTATAAGAGAAAGGCTTGAGGGTCAGTTGAAGACACACAATTTTGGTAGAACTGAAGAATAGATCTGGAATTCTAGGGCGGGTTTGCTAAGAATTTCTGGAGGGATTTCCTACAGTGAGGGGTAGTATTGGCTGAGGAAATGATCTGATTCCAAGAGCCAAGAGTCAGTAAGAGGCAGAGGAGCAGCAACAAGGACAGCACAGAGAAGCAGAGCAGCAGCTACGCAGGTGTTGCGCAGCCCCTACGCAGGTGCTACGCAGGATAGTGTAAAGGCACTGGGAGGCTTCAAAAATCACGCAAAGGGTCTTTTAGGGCCGACGTTAGGCTGTGGGGCCCTTCCAGGGGTGACGCAGTCCCTTCTAGTGCAGCGCAGTGGCATTTGAGGCTACCAAGGCTAAAGCTGAGGCTTCAAGGGCAGTGCTGAGGGTTTCTAGGGTCAGATCCGGGCTAAGTCCTGTAAATCTCGTTTGAGGGTGTGGATCAGTCAGATATTTGGCACTAGATCTTCAGGTTAGCTACAGATTTGATATATTTTATTCTCTGTCGGGTTTTCCAGATCTGGAACCCAGATTTACTGTACTCAAAACTACTTAATAATAAACCCGCATATCTGTTGCACCGGTTTTCCCGCTTTGGGTTTTTTGGGGGACTTATGTCCAAAAATCCATGTGTCACTTTGTTGCATGCGTGTATTATTCAGTAAATGATCTGCATGTGTAGGGTGTGGTTGTGTTTATTTTCGGTATTTTCTGAATCTAATTTCTGGAAATAACTTGTATTAATTAAATCAAGGAGGAGGAAATAAACCAATACACTGCAGAAGAATTTTCACAGTCAAAGACCATCTCCTCCTTCCCCTTGGGCTCTCCCGTGTCTTCTACTAACACCTCCTTCCCTTGAACCTCAGTGTCTGAATTAATTTCCAACTCCCTCTCCTTGCTTCGGTACCTTTGCTTTTTGTAAGTGATATATTGTCTATCTCCTTCTCTCATAAAAGAATTATTCCCCACGGTTGAGCCAAGATTTAGGCTCTAATACCATTGTAATGTTCCAAAATAGGAAAAACAATGCTAATACAGAAAACCATAAATTTACACCATGTAAAATTCAAAACATTGCAGTGATCATTTAGAACCATATGAAATCCGGAAACAGCTTAGCCATTTTATTATGAAATGGGCGACAGTACAAATATATAGAGAAATGCACCTTGGCTTGCCTTTTTGGCACACTGAGAAAAGCCCAGATGAAACCACAAAACCCAGAAAAATTGCCTAGTGATGCTCTACATTGTCCCAGTGAATCTGCACTAGCTACTGCAATGGGATGGCTAGAAATCCCACTTCTAGTGCTCAAAAAAATTTCCAAAATTACACCTAGACTCCTCAAACCAATCCGACCAAAACCCAGAAATGGTTTGGCCTAATCGTGACCCTCCAAAAATGACCCCCAATAGGCCATACGCTCTCCCATTAGTTGTTGAATACGTTGTCTACGGAATCATCAGTGAAATACTCAATCGCCCTCCAAATAGACAGCAAATAATCCCTCTGGCATTTCCTCTATCTCTCTCGGCAAATAATGGCTCAAATGGTTGAGGCACTCTCCCATAACTATGCCCAACTCTCCTCCTCTGCGTTGGCCTAATGATTGGCACGTTGCTCTAGAAATAGGCTATCAATCTCAATCCTCCAAAGTTCGCTTATATCTTAACAAGCTAATGAACCTAGGTTTGCCTATAACTTAGCAATTTAATTAACCTTTCGTTGTCAAATCAACCAGAAACAACCACACAAGAACACAACTGCGTCCTCCATAAATACGCACTGTTGGGGAAACTAACTGCAAATGCTGAAGATATCACAATGAAGCTCTCTGGGATGATAATGGAAAACCAATCTAGGGTGGCACTCGAAGTCCCCCGAAGAATGGGTCATTTCTCCGCTCGGAAAACTCGTGCTAAACAGCAAGTGACCTGGCTAAGCAACCCGAGCAACTGAGATCAAAAATCGATAATCCAATAATGCCAAATGAAGTGAGCTTTCTTCCTTTTATAATCTTCATTGGGCCTTTTTTCCGCCTTTTCCCTCCATACCCTGTTCACACTCATGCTTTTCAAACCAGCTGTTAAGGGTATGCCTATTTCATGTGTGGGTGCTCCCCATTCACCACTAATAAAATAATACAACATAAAGTTACTAACTTCTAACTCTTAAGTCTTCTAACGAAAAAGAAAATGGGCCCCGACATGACCAAAATTGGCCCTCAATACATGAAAATAACTCTTGTGAAAAAATAATTTAGGAAGGGACATTACAGATGAAGGGTCCATCCTTGACTTGCAGCAAGGGCAACTACCGAACGATTGGTGGTGTATTGGGCCACAAGAGCAAATATATCATCATAATCTTTTCCCTCTTTTTGGGAGAATCCTCTTGCAACAAATCTTTCCTTATATTTCTCAATACTTCCATCGAATCCATGTTTGATCATGAATAGCCATTTCAAAGTCACCATGAATTTCCCTTTCGTTCTCGACACAACATCTCACACGTTGTTCTTCATGATTGATTCGTATTCTACAGCCATGGCATCCTCCCAGACTTGTTCTTTAACAGCTTCTTCAAAGGTGGGAGGCTTAGCTTGAAGCATATTGCTCATCGCAAAAACATACCCCTGGTACCTACATGGCTTCTTACTTTCTCTAAGAGTCCCTCTGGCGGGAATGTCTCTCTCGGCATCCTGTAATGTGTCACGAAGCCAAAGTGGCCTCTTCTTGGCAAGAGGATCACATGGAGGAGGATCCAAATGGTCCATGGGCTCCATGGGATCTTCAACAATGTCTCTCTCAGATTCAGGCACAGAAGGACCTTCTAAAATATCCATATCATCACTTTCCTTCTCAAGAGGAGGAGGAGGAGGCGCAGGAAGGCCCCTTGCTTTACCAAGGGTAACATCTTCATCGAATGCTACATCCCTACTAATTTCAACCTTCCTTTGACTAGAAATATATATTTTAAATGCTTTGGAATCTGCACAATACCCAACAAACGTACCTTTTCTACCAGTGGCTTCCACCTTGTTTCTTTTATCTTTCGACACATGGAAATATACGAGGCAACCAAATATACGAAGGTGGCCAATGTCGAGCTTGACACATCTGAATACTTCTTCGGGGGTCTTGTTGTCCAAAGCTTAATGAGGTACCCTATTTTGAAGGTATACCGTAGTATTTGTTGCTTCACCCCAAAGGAACTTCGGCGGCTTTTGATCATGGAGCATGGCTTGGGAGCTTCCACAATAGACCTGTTCTTTCTTTGAACCACTCCATTTTGTTCAGGATTCTAGTGCACAATTGTCTCCTTCTTAATGCCTTCTTGCAAAAATCTATGAATTCATTTGAAATGTACTCTTCATCGTTGTTAGACCTAAAGATTTTAATTTCCTTCCCTGTTTGATTTTCAACTAAAGCCTTAAAGTCCTTGAAGAAATCAAAGGCCTCATCCTTATGCTTCAAGTTATATATCCATGTCTTCCTTGAGAAATCATCAATGAAGGTTATGTAATAGAGATTGCCACCAAGTGAATGTATGGGCATCGGTTCACATATGCTAGAATGAAGGAGTTTGAGGATGTTATGAGTCTTATTCTTCCTAAAGGGGAATGGTCCCCTTGTCTTCTTTCCACTGGCACAACCTGGACATACTCCATCATGTTGAGATTGAACATCACGGATCCCATAGACCAACTTCTTCAATTTTGGAAGAGCTTCATAATGGATTTGAGCCAATCTACGGTGCCATAGCTCACTTTGATGATTAGTGTCATGGACCATTGCTAGAAGGGGTCTTCCACTGACTCTATAGATTCCTTCAAATCTAGATCCCAATGTGAAAGCATCTCTAATAGAGGATCCAACGAGCCAAGTACGTACTTTTCCCTTGATGAAGGCAACCCTCATCCCTTTGTCCTCCAAAGCATATATAGATATTGAATACTTCTTCAATCCTAGCACATACAGAAGAAAAACAGATTCCCCACAGCAAAAATGAAATTTAACAGAACCAAATCCTTTAACGGGATGAGTGGAGTTGTCTCCAAGAATAATTTTCAAATTTGACTCTCTCTCTACTAAGTTAGAGAAAACCTCCTTATACCCAGAGAAATGATGAAAGGCCCCACTATCAACCAACCAACTATCCCAAGTATCCGAGGGAGAGAAACTAGAAAGTGCAGAAACAAGGATATATTCAGATTGATTAGCAGCAATACTTTCATACCTAGTATTTCTTGACTTCTTTTGAGGATAATGGTCTTCTTCACAATCACTCAAAGCATCTCTTCTTCTTATATCATCTCTTCCATTACAATCATTCCTTCGATCTTCTCTTCTTCTTCAATTATTGAACATTTTATTGTTGCTTCTAGTGTTATATCGTGGAGCATTTTTCTTCTCAAGGCAGTCTCGAGCATAGTGACCTTTCTTGTGACAATTGTAGCATTCAATGTGTGATGATTCCTTGTCTCTTCCATTCCTTCTATTTGAATTTCGAGGACAAGGTTTCCATGAACTTGATGAACTCCTTTTTCCTTTCTTTTTCTGGTTATGAGCAACGAAAGAAGTGGGCTCTCCTCCCTCGTGCTTTTGGATCCTGCCTCTTGAGATCATCCTTGATTCTTCTTGAGTGAGTTTTCCAACGAGCTAATCAAAAGACAGGAAACTATTGTTATTACTTATGGTGGAAATGAAGGTTTCCCAAATAGGAGGGAGACCTCTAAGAGTTACCAAGACCAACTCCCTGTCAGGCACAGTTTCCCCAAATCTTTGCAATTGATCTCTAAGACGAGATTTCATCATAATGTAGGATTGCACAGATTCTCCTTT
This sequence comes from Pinus albicaulis, assembly GCA_034641835.2. Taxonomy (NCBI): domain Eukaryota; kingdom Viridiplantae; phylum Streptophyta; class Pinopsida; order Pinales; family Pinaceae; genus Pinus; species Pinus albicaulis. Next base: position 630,017,022 of record CM076581.1, on the reverse strand, counting down.
ATTAATCTTCATATCTTTGAGTTGATCTTTCATGGAGATGATTTCATTCAAATTAGCAACCTCATATATGCCAACTAACTTATTATACATCTCCTTAGAATTCTTCAAATTTCGAACATAGGAAAGTAAATGATCTTGTAAACCGTCAGCTATAATTTTGGCAGTAGTGGGAGCATTTTCCGAAGGCTCGGAAACTTTTCCTTGTATGTACTCCAAAACATCATTGTTCTCGGATATAATTTCCAACCTGATCTTCCAAGCAACGAAGCTTGATGAGTCACCCAGCTTCTTTCTTGAAGTAGGAGGTAGACATCTTGACTTGATTAAATAGGCTGCTTCAACTTTTTCAAAGATGATTGCTTCAACTCTTGTCTCCTTTGGGCTTGTCCTTCACCTTAGCTCTGATACCATGATAAATTTCAACTGCTCTATGCTATGTCAACTACTTTTAGCCCAATTAACTTCTTCAATAAGCAATCTTTTCAAGAATAATTAATTCTTCCAATAATCAACAATAAATGACGATAGAACTGTAAATGCAATGACAATAGGAGACAATCAACACATCAACAAGAGACACTAATTTGGTCAAAGACCAGGGAAAAACCCCACAAGGGGGAAAACCCTGGGAAAAACCCCACAAGGGGGAAAACCCTTTGAAATTCTTCTTCTATTCGATTGCCATAAAATGTTTAGCAGAAAGTACAATGAGCCATATCCATCAACAAGAGTCAAAGTCAAAGGCTTTGACTATCAACCAAGTCAACCAACTCTAAATCCAATATACCAATGATGAAAAGACAATTATGGTCAACTGTCACAAGTCTACAATTTCGTCTAAGTCAATAATAGTCAATGTGCCCAACCAGTTCACAACAGTCAATGATCAACCCTCCAAACAACTCGGTCAAAGCAACAACAAACGTGGCCTTAAATGTTGTCAAAATAGCACAATGTAGCCAAAGATATCCCAACCAAACTCGATAAAACGAGAGAGAGAATGTTGCATTCAAAGTCTGCAATTTTCCTGCAGTCAAATCAAAAGTCGACGCTAGTCAACCTGCCCAGATTGTCTTGATTCTTGTGCCAATCAACTTGGTCTTAAAAGATCAAACTTTTCAAAGTCAAATCAAGTCTACTAGGGTATATATAGTGCTTCGTCCCTGTATATTAGCCGACCTGACTTTGTGAACCGATGTGACTATTTCTGGGAGCCGACATGACTATTAGGCCGACTTGAACATCTGTTATGAGGCCGACTTCAAGAGCACATTTTTCAGCGTTAATGAGGTTATCTTGGAGCATCATTCAGGAGCCATTTCTTCATGGTATCATGACAAGATCTTGGAGCATATTTTGTTGACTAGACTCTTCATGTACATGACTCTTAATTACACTTGTAACCAAAAGACAAACCCTAATAGACATCAAGAAGAAGTCTATTGACCTATAATAAAAAGCTTGCGCATGAAATCCATCGAGCAAGTACAACAAAAATACATTTTATTATATGTCTTCTTCTTTACATAAATACATAATTACATAGTCAATATGAAGACCGATCCTAGTTACACTTTTCAACACTCCCTCTTAACTAGGGAGGTATTCATACAGGTACATGGTCACTTTCAAGGCGAAGAATCTCATAAGAAGAATCGGATTGGTAATCGCATCTGTATAGCATCATATCAACCAGCATTGTCCTAGTGCAAGGCCATGACTAACAGCCACATCTCTCAACAAGACAATGGCCTACAATGTTGGCGAGACACATGACCTATAGACACCATAGTCATTGTCTCTCCAAGGTACATTCTCCACCCAGTTGTTCCCAAAGTATGACCTTATTGGACTATTCTTCTCTTGGGTAGCTAGCCCTCAAAGAATATTGGTCCCCGACTACTCTTATCTTGAATGCTCTATCACATTCTCAAAGAGTATCGAATGCCAAATGATTATCCAATCCTCCATTCTGTCTTCCCAAGTGAAGACCAGAATGATGTGTCTATCCATTCTGTCCACATCGCCCACACTAAGACTTACGATTGTTAGTCCTGGTCTAGTGCATAACACATGTATTAGAGAATCATATATGTCACTCCCTCCTAACTCAAGAAGGACATACTCCAAGTTTCTTCCAAGCAAGAAACTTATCACCAAGCTCCCTTTCAATCAAGGACCTGCATCAGCAATGGTGAGACACCCAGCTTCTCATGAAGAATTCCTCCCCTCGAAGTCATGGATTTCGATATCGCCAGAATCTTCAACCTTTGGCTTCATAGGGCACAGATCATCCATCAATTTCATCCACGAGCCATTTCAGCTATCAGAAAGTGATTTATCTTACTTTCTTATCTAGTCCATTTTTATGCCATGTTTCTTTCTTTCGAACCATCTCCAAGGATCTTACATCCTTTCACATGATTGGCAGCCCTGCACAAAATTCATCTAAATAAACATATACGTATGAACTTTTAAAAACAAAAATTACCTCAATGATGATCTTTCACCATTACATCTTCCTGTAGGCATCGGCATCCTCTATTTAGATTGACCCATCTCCTAATGATATGTCTTGTCAATGGTCTTCTTCTTTACCAGACTTCTATCAAAGTCTACATATCCTCCCAGGAGATATTTTAGTCACATCTTCTTGGCTTCCAGATGATGCCTGCCTCTTGACATAGTTTCACTTCATGATCTCTTCCTTCTCGCGTAATATCCCCAACGGGAAATAGACAGTAATACACAGAAATACAAACATGCAACTATATAGGAAAAATGCCGGAACTAGAATAGGGAGCAAGTACACATAAAATACCAGAACGCTAAGCCATTTTATTAATCTGAGAATACATATATGGGTACAAGAGATAATCAGAATAAGTGCACCTATCCTTGCACAAGGCAAGTGAAGAACCCTCTCAGAATAGGAAATGCCTACAATAGAGACTGCGTCCTAGCTGCTGGAGAAATCTGCCGTAGAAAGCTGCTGCTGCAATGAACTGGAACTAGGGGCTGATCCCCTCACCGGAATGAGCTAAAAATCGGTAAGTTGCCTGTACTCACTGCTACTGGGTAAACCAGGAGAACCATGAAACGATGCACCACCTCAGAAAAACCAGCCACCGGCCTCCTCGAAAGCCTTTGTCTCTCTCCCGAGCACGGCGCGGAAGGCTGCACTCAAGAAAAATGCTAGAAAAGGGCCACAAATCCCCCTGCAAAACTCTCCAACTGAATCAACAATCCCTCCAAGCTGAAATACGCTGAGGACTCCACGAAAATTCCCCACAACAGCGTTGCACCAACACCAACTACGTCCTCCCTCCTGAACTGCATCCTCCCTCCTGGACTGCGCAGTCACTCTATGAGACCAGCTCCTCTGCAAAACGTCCACCAAAATCTCCTGCAAATCAACTGTTGAAACTGAAGGAATACCTTGCCCGAGCAGGCACTCGAAGTCCCCCGGGGCCAAGGGCGAGATCTCCGACCGGAGACACTCAGTCGCACTAAACAGTGCTGCAAACCTACTAAACAACCAGCGTGCTGAAGTAGACAGAAGTCTAGCTCACAATATCATCAACATATCAATAATGCCAAATGGAGTGAAACCCCCACCTTTTATAGTGCTAGCTCCCTCAAAAACCCTAACTGCGTCCTTGAGTTCCTCCCATGCCTGCGCAATTACCTTTGGAGTCTACGTGAGGCCTCTCTCATGTAACGTGTGGACCCCCAAGGCTTTCCCTTTAAGTTACAACGTTCCTCTACTAGGAAGCACTTTATTTTATTAAAGTGAGTTGACCCCCTCTTTCTCACTTTTATTTATTAATTTAACTATAGGCGGCAAAACTATACAAAAATGAAATATTCCAATTAGCGGTGCTAATTAGGAATATTACAGTCTCCCCCGGCAGAACGTTGCTTGTCCTCAAGCAACTGAAGTGATGGATGTTGCAATATCTTCTCATCCTCCCAAGTGGCATCCTCATCCGGCAAGTTCCTCCACCTCACCAAGAACTCCCGGATCGTCCTGCTCCGCAGCTGCCTCTCCCTAGTATCAATAATAGCCTCCGGCTGCAACACCAGATGCCCCTCCTCATCCGTGGGTGGTAGCTCCTCTGTGACTGTCACCTGCTGGCCCAGTGCCTTTTTCAGGCATGATACATGAAAGATGTTATGAATCTTGCTGCCTTGGGGCAGCTCCAACTCATATGCAACCTGCCCAATCCTGCGTATCACCCTGTATGGCCCATAAAAGCGGGGCTTAAGCTTCTCCGTCCCCTTCTGCTTAAGCGAAGACTGTCGGTATGGCTGTAGACGTAGGTAGACCAAGTCCCCTACCTCAAAGTGTCTCTCCACCCGACCCTTATCAGCATACAGCTTCTGCTGATTCTGTGCTGTGGCTATGTTATCCTTGAGAGCTCGGAGGATATCTTGGCTCTCTTGGATCCATATCTTGGCTCTCGGAGCCCTGCTAGCACCAAACATCATGTCCACAAAAGATAAGGGATGATATCCATATAAAGCATAGAAAGGTGACATACCAATGGACATGTGATGTGTCGTGTTGTAGCAGTACTCGCCCAGATGCAGCCACTTCAGCCATGCCCTCTGCTGCTCACTTACATAGTTACGCAAGTAGCCCTCCAGCCACTCGTTAACTATCTCTGTCTGCCCGTCCGTCTGGGGGTGATAACTAGTGCTCGGTGTCAACTCCGTCCCCACTAGTCGGAAGAGCTCCTGCCAGAATCCGCCCATGAAGCGGCTGTCCCTGTCGCTGACAATGGTCTTGGGTAGACCATGTAACGTGAAAATCTCCCTGAAGAACAGCTCAGCCACCTGCGCTGCTGTGTAGTGTGCGGATATGGCAAAAAAATGAGCATACTTCGTCAGTCGGTCAACGACGACAAAGATGCAGTCCTTGCCCTGCACCATGGGCAACCCTGTGATGAAGTCCATCGATATGCTCTCCCATTTCCCCTCTGGAATGGGAAGAGGCTGCAACAACCTTGCAGGATGGCTCATCTCTCCCTTGTTCCTCTGACAAACATCGCACTCCCTGACATGCTGGAGTACGTCCTCCTTGAGGCCCTTCCATGAGAACCTCTCTCGGATAGCCCTGTAAGTCTTGGTGAACCCCTGATGGCCCGCCAATGGAGAATCGTGTGAAGCCTGGAGTATCTTCTTCTTGAGCTGAGATCCCTCAGTCAAGAAGATCCTGTCCCTGTAATAGATGATCTCGTCGACCACCTTGTACCTGTCATCTGCGACCTGCCCATCCAACACCTCACACGCAAACCTGTCCTTGGAGTACTCTACCAGCAGTCGAGCCCTCCAATCAGCGTCCAAGCTCATAAGAGATAACGTGGCCGGTCTACGAGAAAGGGCATCAGCTACCACGTTATTCTTGCCTTTGACGTACTCTATGTCAAAGTCATAGGCTTGGATCTTACTGATCCACTTCTGCTGTCTCTCCTGCAACTGCTTCTGCTCCAGAAAGTACCTCAGGCTGTTGTGATTTGACCTCACCCTGAATCTGCTGCCCACTAGATACTGCCGGTATTTGGCCAATGCATGCATGATGGCCAACATCTCCTTGTCGTATATGGAATACAACCTCTCATGTGGAAGGAGCTTTCAGCTCTCAAAAGCTATCGGGTGACCGCCCTGCATCAAAACTGCACCAATCCCCTCTCCCGATGCATCACACTCGAGGACAAACGGTTGTGTGAAATCTGGCAATGCCAGCACGGGGCAGCTGCTCATCACCTCCTTGAGCTTATCAAAAGCTCGCTGTGCGGTGTCCGACCAACTGAATGCCCCCTTCCTCGTCAAATCTGTGAGGGGTGCAGCAAGCTGTGAGAAGCCCTTGACGAACTTCCTGTAGTATGTGCAAATGCCAATAAACCCCCGCAGCTCAGTCACATTCCTCGGCTCTGGCCAATCTCTGATGGCCCTGATCTTCTCCTCGTGGACTCTCACCCCGTCCACTCCTATAATGTGCCCCAAGTACAGCATCTCCGTCAAGCCGAACTCACACTTGGAGAGCTTGGCATAGAACTGTTGCTCCTCCAAGATGCGCAAAACTGTCTCAATGTGTTGGAGATGCTCCTCCCAAGTCCTGCTATATATAAGTATGTCATCGAAGAAGACCAACACAAACTTCCTCAGATGACCCCTGAAAATGTGGTTCATGCACGACTGAAATGGTAGCGGGTGCATTGGGAAATAGACAGTAATACACAGAAATACAAACATGCAACTATATAGGAAAAATGCCGGAACTAGAATATGGAGCAAGTACACATAAAATACCAGAACGCTAAGCCATTTTATTAATCTGAGAATACATATATGGGTACAAGAGATAATCAGAATAAGTGCACCTATCCTTGCACGAGGCAAGTGAAGAACCCTCTCAGAATAGGAAATGGCTACAATAGAGACTGCGTCCTAGCTGCTGGAGAAATCTGCCGTAGAAAGCTGCTGCTGCAATGAACTGGAACTAGGGGCTGATCCCCTCACCGGAATGAGCTAAAAATCAGTAAGCTGCCTGTACTCACTGCTCCGGACAAAACCCAGAACCCATGAAGCAATTGCACCACCTCCGAAAAACCACCACTGAAGCCCTCCTCAAGAAAAATGTTGTCTCTCCCAAGCACAGCGCAGAGGCTCAAGAAAAATGCTGGAAAAGGGCCACAAATCCCCCTGCAAAACTCTCCAACTGAATCAACAATCCCTCCAAGCTGAAATACGCTGAGGACTCCACGAAAATCCCCCACAACAGAGCTGCACCAATACCAACTGCGTCCTCCCTCCTGGACTGCGCAGTCACCCTAAGAGACCCAGCTCCTCTGCAAAACGTCCACCAAAATCTCCTGCAAATCAACCGCTGAAACTGAAGGAATACCTTGCCCGAGCAGGCACTCGAAGTTCCCCGGGGCCAAGGGCGAGATCTCCGACCGGAGACACTCAGTCGCACTAAACAGTGCTGCAGACCGACTAAACAACCGGCGTGCTGAAGTAGACAGAAGTCTAGCTCACAATATCATCAACATATCAATAATGCCAAATGGAGTGAAACCCCCACCTTTTATAGTGCTAGCTCCCTCAAAACCCTAACTGCGTCCTTGAGCTCCTCCTATGCCTGCGCAGTTGCCTTTGGAGCCTACGTGAGGCCTCTCTCATATAACGTGTGGACCCCCAAGGCTTTCCCCTTTAAGTTACAACGTTCCTTTACTAGGAAGCACTTTATTTTATTAAAGTGAGTTGACCCCCTCTTTCTCACTTTTATTTATTAATTTAACTATAGGCGGCAAAACTATACAAAAATGAAATATTCCAATTAGCGGTGCTAATTAGGAATATTACATCTGCACATCTTCATTCCCGAGAACTTCCAATTTCTAGTTCCTTGTTAATATACAACCACCTCATATTCCATATGAGGATATATTATGTTAATTTCATCTGTCTGTGCACCGTGAGAGATCATACTTCTAAAGTTCATTACCTGCAACCATATGGCATGACTACACAGCATCTAGTATCAACATATAAATATATATACCTCTTACCTTTTTCCTTTGAGCCATCTTGTAGCAATTTTACTAGAATGAGGAACTTCATTCCATTGACTTTCTTCATCAATATGTCATCAAATCCTAATCCCAGAATTTTGTAGCATAGAATTCTTGATGAAACCTCTTTGCTTTCTTTCTAACCAATGAATTCATAGAGAATTCCATTAGAGAGTGTGAGCACCTGTTTCTATGATGACCTTTGATCTTGATGACTGCCTTCCATTAGTATTATTATCAGCAAGGTTTTCCAGGGGTTGTTTCACCAAGAGCTCCTACCATGCTCCTATCATGATGCTATGGTTTCCTATCATACTATTTTACAACCAACGGAAATCTCTTAAAGAAGAAGATGATCTTTATCATAATAGAGATTTCTCACTTCTTCTTTCTTAGACTTCTTAACATCAGGTTCTTCACTTTTATCTGTGACATGGGCTTCTTCCTTTTTCCTCTTGTCCTTTCCAGATTAAGGACAATCTCTTTTATAATGCCCAAGTTCATTACATCCAAAGCATCGTACTTTGTCCATATTTCTTCTTTTATTCTGAGGACCAAATCTTCCAAATCTTCCTTTCTTCTTGGATATGGTTGCAAAGGCTTGATTCCATTCACTTGATCCTGTATCAACTTTGGCTTTTGATCTTGTTTCCTCTATTTTACAGAGACCATAAATCGTGGAATGGTGTTGCTTCTTTCTTCCTGTATAAGCTTGAAGTGAAGTTTCCCCATTCTTCTAGTAGAGAATTCAGCCACATTGTAGTCATCTCAGTATCAGACATTACTTCTCCCAATTCCTGCAGTTGGTTTCTTATTTCAGAAATCCTCATAAAGTATGAAGTGATTCATTCTTATCTTGACAATTTCACTTTGTATAGTGCTTGTCTCAGAGAGATTGCTTCTTCTGCATTACTCACAAAAAATAGCTCCACCAGTTTCTCATATATTTCTTTTGTAGACTTCGGTTTTGATACATAGAGAATGAGTGAGTCTTTAATGGATTCTATGAGAATCCTCTAGGCTCTGATTTCTCCTTTCATGTACTTCGCATGAGCTGGAGTATCTTCTTTTGAGGGTTGAATTGTAGATCCTTCAATGTAGCCCATAACTTTGTCTTCAATTAAATTCAAATCTTTCCTTCTTTTCCATGCACTAAAGTTTGTTGACCCAACTAATTTGTTGCTCTCTTTATATTAAGTCATTTTGACAGATTTAAATAAGGTCATAGATACTTACTTGAGCAGAGTGACTTGCAGCGTCCTCATAGATACTTACTTGAGTAGAGTGACTTGCAGCTTCCTTGATGATGATGAAGATGAAGTCAAGAGCTTCTTCCTAGATTTAATTCTCCAATGTAGATGTTCTTGGATCTTGGATGATAAAGGATGTCTTCAAAAAAAAGATGTCTCTTCCAACAATGTCTTGAATACAAAACTTTAAATGAGATTGAAGATTTTTCTTGAGACAACTTGAGAATCTTCCTTGCAAACTGATTTGAATTTTCAACGTAAACTTTGAACTTTGCTTCTTGGAGTGTCTTCTTATCAAGTAGCCCTTGTGTTCAGCACCTGACATTTGATTCCATGTTGAGAATTTGGAGGGTTGGTGATTAATTCAAATTCTCTTCTTGATAATTACTTGTGAGCTTATTTAATTTACTTATGTCTTCACTTCTTATCTTATTTAGTCCTTCATCAAGTCAATTATCAAAATACAAGAGACACATGATTAGGCTCTCCGAGCCAGGGCAAAACCTCTCCCTCTTGGAGAGGAAAACCCACGAGAAATTCTTCTTATAGATTTTCAAATGACAAGTACCATGACCGTGACACATACCCTTAACCTTCTTATGCTTCCAAGACCTTGTCATTGATTGATTTTGTTCTTCTGCATTTTCCTTCACTAACTTGCACCTTTCTGCACTAGAGAGCTCAGTCTCTACACAAATTTTGCTTCCTTAGGGCCTTGACTGTTTACTTATCTCATCTGGATACAACCATAACTTTAGCACAATCACTATGCACTTTGTTGTACCTTTTATCTCACGCTTTGACACAGTTAAACCTTCTTTGGCACCTTGATCTGACCTTGAATGCATCCTTCTTTAACAATGTAATTCACACTTGAATACACCCTTCTCCAGCACTATCATCCGCACTTGAACGCAACCAAAGGCATACCTAGGACCACCTTGAAGTAGAGGATGGAGTCAACATTGCTTCTATGCTTCAGTAGGTAACTGTCAAAGCAGGCATGCCAAGCTCAAGGAGCTTGCTTCAAACCATAAAAAAAAATTTGCAAACATGACACTGACAAAACCAATATACCCAACTTCAAACAAATCAATATTGTGCAATCAAATCAACCAAGTATGCTTATCAAGCCTTAAATACCAAACCAAAACTAATATCAAAGCCATGAAAGTTTTTTGTTAAACTTTTCAATCCAAGTCCCCAAGTAGAGCTCACACCCAAGTACCAGGTTACAACCTCATCTATTTGTCCTATCAACAATTGTCATTGATCAAGCAATATCAAGCAAAACTTCATCAAACTATCCACATGATCATAATATGAATTATTCTGTCACTAAATGTGAATGCTTACACCAAGGACAAGTAATATAAGTTTTTGCTATCTATTTATTGTGAGATTTCTGCAACAGCCAGAATAAAAATCACTGCATACTGAAGAAAAATCCTTTATTGTCATACTAGCTTTAATGATCAAATCAAGAAAAATAACATGTTGATATGCATGTTACAGGCCCCTGCAAAGACAAGATTAGTCAAGACATTCACATTCTCTACAATAAGTCAAACATTATGTAGGTCTCACTTGTTCCTTAAACTTCCCTACTCATAGAACTCTCTATAATTTGCCTCATGTCTGTAGGATTATCATACTCCTAATGTGCTCCTGGTTTCATTCATAAGGTTTTAGATTTTGTATCTGCAGGCTCAGACACACCCATAGGCCATCTTTTGTGCGCCTAGGAGACCTATAGCTTCACCCTTAAGCCCTTCTCCCAGCAGTTGGGGCTTGGACTAGACCAGGACTTCAACAACATCAAATGATCATTTTTTCATGTCCAGAAACCTTCAATAATCAAGAGTCTTTTATTCATTTACTACAAATAATAAAAGGTGTTCGGATCTCATGGAGAGTTAATCCCTCTAAATGGAATATTCTTCAATCATCATCAAGACTGTTGAACCTTTAGTTAAACTGAGAGAGGGGGGGCGGGGGGGGGGGGGTGAATCAATTTAACACATTCATGAACTTTTTAAAACTTTTCACTAAACTTATTTACACCTTCATTTCATATCCAACTTAATATGTGAGTAATCTTAGAATGTGAGCAGCAAGTATTAATATAATATAACAATAGACTTAATATGAGAGCAGCGGGTATTAAGTAGATGATATAAATCAGATCAACACATAAATATCATGCATAGAGACACCAGATATAAGTGGAAACCCATAAAGGGAGAAAACCACATCTTATTATTGTTGTGATGCAAAGGCAAGCTCCAACTCCCTCTCACCACTGTTTTTCTGCAGGCACCAACCTACAGGAGGCTCTAACCTCAATTCTGCAAGCTATAACTTACAAGGAAGCACCAACTCCCTTCAATTTTCTGCAGGCACCAACCTACAGGAGGCTCCAACCTCAGTCAGCTACAACTGACAGCTATCAAGCTGCAACTTGATAGGGAAGCTCCAAATTCCTCAATTTATCAAACTGAATGTTTGCTGATTTACCTCAGATATCAGCTCTGTTCTATAGCTTCTCTTTATGCTCTTCTTCTATTAATCTTCTCTGCCTCACACTTCTATATTCCGCCTTCTCTAGATTTACTCTCTCTAACCTCTCTTATGCATATCCAGTTAGTATTATTTATAGAGTTCCTCACATGACTGTTTGTATTTCACAAAGAATTTGGAGTGAACAGTCATGACTCTTTGGCTTCTGTCTTCTCATTCCTTTTATCTGCTCATTCAATAAATATAACTGTAGGTATCAATTTAACATTACAGTGGGATATTTGTTCTCTTCCGGAGACTTGCCAATGCATCACAAACAATAAAAATCAATTAAAACATTTACAATCAAATTACAATGAGAACTCCAGCTCAACTCATTTAGTCTTTTGGCTCATTGCGCATTTGTCTTTTCTTTGACTGTGTCTGTCTTTTCTGTGACTGTGTTTTATCTCTTTTCAGCTCTGTTTGTTCTTCTTTCCTTTGCTGTGGTGTAACTGCTGCCTTTAAATCTGGGCATATTCCAACCTTTTACACACAGCAAGTGTCTTGTTGATGTGGTGAATTCCGCAAGCGGAATAGACATACATCGCAATCGTTTTATATTAATAATCACCCTCCACCTTAAGCCGAGGCCCGTGGGTCCACAAACCACGCGGCATATTTCAATACAGTCGCTACAACGTTTTATAACAGCGCCTTTTATATATATACATATATATCTCGTAGTTTCAATTCTCGGCGAACTTATATAAAGTTTTAACATATAAACTGCCACTTCCACATAATATATGTTGGTCCATATAACGAACCAAAAATTCTTGCTTTTCTATGAAACCTTTAAATAACTCTCAGCGATATAATATCCATTTAACATAGGAAACAACCTTTCGGGCCCTCTTTCTGATCTTTTTCTATCCGTCGATGCAATGAGCTGCCTCTGATTCGATGCGATGCGATGAATCGCTTTACAAATACTTCCGATTGCGATTAATCGCAATCGCAAATTCCATTTGCATGTTCCGATGCCCTTTTTCCGATGCGATCAGTCACTATTCACTTAGATGTGCCAATGCAATTAGAACTGGAACTCAAACCAATAAAATCATAATTTATAGACCCATCGGGTCCGGAACTTAATCGCAATCGCAATCCTTTATTGTCATGCTCCGATGTTCTGCTTTTGTCCGATGCGATTGACCACTGTTCACTGCATTTTTCCGATGCGATTGGAACTGGAACTCAAACATTTTTTAATCATATTTTATAAGCCCATCAGGTCCGGGCTTCAATCGCAATCGCAAGTCTTTGTTTATATGATCCGCTGCCAACTTTTCCTCCGATGCGATTAGACTGATCTGATGCGGTTATGCCGGACTTCAAATACGTTTGAATCATAATTCATACACCCATCAGGTCCGGAACTCAATCGGAACTCTTGTCGATATGTTCCGCTGCCAATCCTTTCTCCGATGCGATTGGAAAGGGTCCCACCTTATGGTACTTTGGTTCTTTCGCTTATTAAGCGCTTCATATTTATATATATGCTTTGAACCTTTGTTTATTAGGCACAATATATGTAATGTGTTGCATATATATATAAGCTTCCGGAATTCAAACATATATCAATTATGGTTTATTGATCCATCGGGTCCGGACTTATATCGCAATCACAACTTTCTGTTGTTTACATATTCCGCTTCACAGTTTTTCTCCAATGCGATTGGGAAAGGGTCCCACCATATAAGGCTTTGATACCTCTGGCTCTTTGTCCATTTAAGCGCTCCATTACAAATATCTATGGTTTGGACCTTTGGGTCACGATTCTCAAAATTATATATATATCCTCCGGCTTGGGCGATTCTCGGAATTATTTTGTATATATATATATTGGCCGCTTGGGTTAAGATTCCCAGAATTTGTTTGTATTTATATACTTGCCGCTTGGGTTACGATTCCCGGAATATTGTTTATGTATCCTTCCGCCTGGGGTAATGATTCTCGGAATAAGGTTTGTATATATATATACTTGCCTCTTAGGTTATACAATTCCCGGAATTGTGTTTCTGTATCCTCCAGCTGGGGTAGCGAATCTCGGAATTAAAAATGGCTCTGCCTCTGCTTGTGATAACGGATCTGCCTACAGCCTCTGCCTTTGATAATGGCTCTGCCTCTGCTGTGATAACGGCTCTGCCTCTGTATTGGCTGCCTCTACCTCTGCCTTAGCTGCTTCTACTGCTCAACCTCTGCCTCTGCCTTCACTGTACATATTACCTGCTGCTGTTCTTTGCCTATCTTTGCATCTGCTGCCTCCATTGTCTGTCTCTATCTTTGCTGCCTCTATTGTCTGTCTCTGTCTTTGCTGCCTCTATTGTCGTCAATGACAATATTTCCAACAGTCTCCCCCTTTGGCATTGATGGAAATACACTTTCTCTGTTTGCCTGCTCTTCCTCCTGTTGCTTGCTCTTCCTCCCCCTTTGACATCAATGGCAAGGGGTTTGAATTCTTAGTGTAGTTTCTATTCTTTGATCCTATGATTTCGTGCATTTTCTTTCTCTGGAATTTTCTGATTTTGTACACTGTCGCTTCAACCTTTGTATTAGATTTACGTCAGGTTCACCATTCTTCCATGTTCGGTTCATGTCGGGTTCACCACTCTTCCACTTCGCCACTGATCCTTTTGCCTTTTTATTGATTTTTTTAAGCTGAATGTATTCTTGCCATAATCCTTTTGATCCTGAGGACCTGTTTTCATGCTTCCCTTACTGGTTGATCTCCCCTTGGGAATGATATTTTCGTTTCTGTTCTCCCCCTGAAGCTGTGCTTTCTCTTCATATTAGAGAATAGCATCTCCAGATACTACCCCTAATCTGTCTCTCAAATATTCAAATGGTTCTCTGGCAAGTGGTTTGGTAAATATGTCAGTTGTTTGTTCTTTTGTTGGCACATACTCCAGTTTTACTATCTTCTGAGCCACTTGTTCTCGAAGAAAATGATACTTGATTGGGATATGTTTAGTTTTAGAGTGAAGCACAGGGTTTTTAGATATACTTATAGCACTTTTATTATCACATTTGATTGAGATAGGTTCATCAATGCTTACCTTCATGTCTTGAAGAGTTTGCTTCATCCACATGACTTGTGTGCAACATGCTGCTGCTGCTATATATTTTGCTTCTGCTGTAGACAGAGAGATAGATGTCTGTTTCTTGCTTAACCATGCCACCAGACTTTCTCCTAGATAGAAAGCACCTCCACTTGTGTTTTTCCTGTCATCCACACAGCTGGCCCAATCTGCATCTGTGTATGCTGTCAAAGTGAATTTTTTGCCTTTAGGATACCAAAGTCCATACTGTGTTGTTCCTTGTAGGTATCTAAATATTCTTTTGACTGCAAGAAGGTGATTTTGTTTAGGTGCTGCTTGATATCTAGCCACTAGTCCTACTGCTAGCATGATGTCTGGTCTTGATGCTGTCAAGTACAATAGGCTTCCTATCATGAATCTGTAGAGTTTTTGATCTATATCTGCAGACCCGTCATCAACACACAACTTGCATCTTGTGATAATGGGAGTTGACACGAGTTTGCAGTCCTCCATTTTGAATTTTTTCAACATTTATTTTAAGTATTTTTCCTGTGAGATGAACGTACCTGTGTTATTTTGCTGAATTTGAAGTCCTAAGTAGAAACTGAGTTCTCCAATCATGGACATCTCAAACTCTGTTTTCATCTCATCAACAAACCTTTTTGCTAGTTCTTCTCTATTGCTTCCAAACATAATGTCATCAACATATACCACAACAATCAGGAGTTCATTTTCATGGGCTTTTATGTAAAGATTGTTGTCTACTCCGCCTCTCTTAAAGCCTTTTTTTTGCAAATATTTATCCAGTCTTGAGTACCAAGCACGAGGAGCCTGTTTTAGTCCATATAAAGCCTTCTTCAGTTTGCACACATAGTCTTCTTTGTCTGTCAATGAGAAGCCTTCTGGTTGTTCCATGTAGACTTCTTCTTCTAAGTCTCCATTCAGAAATGCAGATTTTACATCCATTTGATATACTTTGAAGTTTTGGTAGCAAGCAAAGGCCAGAAACATTCTGATGGCTTCCATTCTAGCTACAGGGGCAAATTTTTCATCGTAATCAAGTCCTTCGATTTGTGAATATCCTTTGCAGACCAGTCTGGATTTATTCCTGATTACTTGTCCTTGCTCATTCATTTTGTTTTTGAATACCCATTTTGAGCCTATGACATTTTTCTCAATGGGTCTAGGAACTAATTCCCACGTATTGTTTTTCTCAATTTGGTCCAATTCTTCATTCATAGCATTTACCCAAGACTTGTCCTTGCTGGCATCTTCAAATTTCTTTGGCTCTATTTGTGACAACATAGCTATGTATACCTCTTCAGTTTGTTCTGTTAGCTGCCTTCTTGTTTGGACCCCTACTTTCTTGTCTCCAATGATCTGATCTTCAGGATGGTTCTTCTGAGTATATCTTGAGGGAGCTTTAGAACTCAGCTCTGTATCTTCTGTTGTTTTGCTTGTTTCCTCATCATCTTGGTTTTCTTCTTCATGGTTGTCTGATGGACTGCAACAGTCTGCATCTCTTGTATCGTTTGGAAGTTCTTCATCAAATCTCACATCAATGCTTTCTACTATTTTTCGAAGAGTCTTGTTGTAGCACCTGTACCCTTTACTTTTGGATGCATATCCTAGAAATATCCCTTCATCTGCTCTTGCATCAAATTTCCCAAGATTTTCATCATTATTCTTTATGTAGCACTTGCTTCCAAAGATTCTAAAATGTTTGATTGAAGTTGGTTTCCCATGCCATAGTTCATAGGAAGTCTTGTCACTACTTGGCCTTAAGTGAGCTTTATTAAGGATATGCACCGCTGTGTGTACTGCTTCTGCCCAGAAGGTTTGAGGAATATTATTTTCATGCATCATGGCTCTGGCTATTTGCTGTACAGCCCTGTTTTGTCTCTCTGCTACTCCATTTTGCTGAGGTGTTCCTGCAATAGTAAATTGTTGCTTTATCCCATGTTCATTGCATAGGTCAGCAAATTCATAATCTGTGAATTCACCTCCTCTATCTGATCTGATGCATTTCAGCTTGCATCCTGTTTGATTTTCTGCTAATGCTTTGGAGATCTTAAATTTTTCCAGAGCTTCTGATTTATTCTTGAGAAATGCAACCCATGTCATTCTGGAGAAATCATCTATTATCAGCATAAAGTAGGATTCACCACTTGGAGTTTTAGTTCTTGCAGGTCCACACAGATCCATGTGCACAAGTTGTAGAGGTCTTCCTGTTGATAACTCATCTTTGGCCTTGAAGGATGTGCGAGTCTGCTTGCCTAATTGACATGATTTGCATATGGTATTAGAAGGCCTCTTTATTTCTGGCATGTCTCTGACAGCTTTCTTCTTGCTTAGTCTGATTATGTGATCGAAGTTTAGATGTCCCAACCTTTTATGCCATAACCATGACTCTTCTAGTTTGCTAAGATGACATGCTTCATCTTCCTATTTCACAATGTAAACATTACTCTCTGTTCGAACTCCTTTGAGCAGAGTCTTACCTGTGGTGCTTGATCTGACTTCACAGTCTTGTGCTCTAAAAATAACTTCACAGCCTTTGTCACACATCTGACTGACACTTAGCAAATTTGCTTTCAGCCCATCTACAAATAGTACATCTTGGGCCTTTCCTCTGCCATTGTCTATGCTGACTGAGCCTTTTCCTTTTATTTTTCCTGATTTATCATTGCCAAAGGTAACATTGCCAGATTTCTTTTCATCAAGAGTTATAAACTTGCTTTTGTCTCCTGTCATGTGTTTAGAGCAACCACTGTCCAAATACCATTGACTTTTCAAATCTTGAGCAGTTAGAGCCAAGTCACATTTATTCACCTTCTTTATCCACTGGAGGCACCCTTTTGTTTGGTATCTTTTGTGAGGTGATGAATTACATCTTCTTAGAGGACATTTGGAAGGTATATGTCCAACTTGATTGCATACACAACATTTGATCATAATTTTTGCAGAATTATGAGTATGAACATAATTTCTTTGATTCATAAACTTCCTTGAGGTGTTAAACATCAATCTTTGTCCATACTTTCTACACTCAATGATTTTATGACCAAATTCCTTACAATAAAAACAGTAACCATAGAAACTAATTGCATACCTGATGTAAGGTTGTCTCTTCCATTTGTTTGCTTGAGGCAGTCTCTTCAATGTTTGCATCTTTTGTTGGTTTGAATTACTCCTCCTTGCATGAAAATATACAGCAATGTGTCCCAGCTTGTGGCAAGCATAACAGGTGGCATTCTTCATAGGAGGGAAGAATCTCCTTTGATGGTTTCCAAAATTTACATACTCAGGGGTCTTAGTATTTATTACATTCTTTCCTACTAGTGGTTTCTTCTGATCTCTGTCTTCCTTATTACAGGTTTCCTCTTTTGTAGGAATTGTTTGAGCTGCTTCATCATTCTTCTTTGCTTTTACAAAAATAATCTCTCTGTCAACCTTTTCTTTGCCTTTACTTGATTCTCCTTCATAGCCTATTCCAGTTTTTATCATGGGAGATCTTTGAGCTACCAAAATTTCATTCAACTTACTAGAGCTTGTTGTTTGGGAAGAATTTATAACCACTTTCCTTTGAGCATTTTCTAATTTCTTCCTGAGACATACTACTACTTCTTCCAACTTCTCTTGTTCTTGAGTTTTCTCCTTGATTTGCTTAAGTAACATGTCCTCTATCTTCTTGACTTCTTCAAGCTCTATCTTTAGCTGCTTTAAGACTTCTGAATTATGTTCTTCTCGTAAATACTTGAAGAGAATGTCCTTTTGTTTTCTGCACTTCAGTTTGAGTCTGTCAATCTCCTCCAGAGCACTTCTTAGCTCCCCCTCAAGGTCGACTTCCCCTTCTTCTTTTTCATCTTCTAGCAGGAGTCCTTCAAGTTCTTCTATGGCCATCAATAAGAATTCAGAAGTTCCTTCTTCACTTGAGGGTTCATCTGAATCTTCAGATGTACTGCTGCCTTGTTGAGCATAGAAGGATTTTCTGTTGAACTTCTTTCCTTTCCGCCAGTTTTTTGATGTGTTTTTCTCTGACTCTTGAGCCTGATTCCTTACTTTCTTGTGAGGACACTTAGCAACATAGTGTCCAACTCTTCCACAGTTAAAGCATTTGAAAGGAAATTTACCTTTGTATTTACCTGATCCTCTATCCAATTTCTTGACAAATTTTGCCTCTTCTTCATCCGAGCAAGAGCATATGTCTCCCTCTTTTTCTTTCTTCTTTTCTGTTTTAAAGGTTGCTTCTCTCGTACTTGGCTTCTTCTGTGGGAGTCTCATCTCATATGCTGTTAGATTTCCAAGTAGCTGGTTCATAATCAAGGTCTCCCAATTAGTTGTTTCTTCTATTGCAGACACCTTGGGATTAAACCTGGGTGGAAGAGATCTTAGAATCTTTTGTACAATTACAGCTTCTTTTATGTTTTCACCTAGAGCCTTCATGTTATTTACTATTTCTGCCACCCTTAGAAAGAAGCTAGCAATATCTTCATCATCATCCATTTTTAAGTTCTCAAACTGGGCTCTATAGACTTGGAGTTTGGCAGTCTTTACTTTCTTGTCTCCCTCATGGATGTTCTCCAGAGTATCCCACATTTCTTTGGCAGTGTCTTTGTGCATTACTTTGATAAACTCTTCTTCACACAATCCATTCAAGATGGCATTCATGGCTTTTGCGTTAGCTACAAAATCTTGTTTGGTTTCTTTCTCTGAGTCAGTTGCCTTTGGGGCATATCCATATTCCACATCAGCCCAGACTTCTATTCCTAGAGACATTATGTATGTCCTCATTCTGATTTTCCAGAAAGCATAATTTGCACCAGTGAAAAAAGGGGCTTTATTGGTTGAACATCCTTCTTTACTAGCCATCCTGAGAACCTAGGATCTCCTTTCAGTTGTTAGACTTGTACAAAGGAACCTGCTCTGATACCAATTGTTGAACCTTTAGTTAAACTGAGAGGGGGGGCTGAATCAGTTTAACACATTCATGAACTTTTTAAAACTTTTCATTAAACTTATTTACACCTTCATTTCATATCCAACTTAATATGTGAGTAATCTTAGAATGTGAGCAGCAAGTATTAAAATAATATAACAGTAGACTTAATATGAGAGCAGCAGGTATTAAGTAGATGATATAAATCATATCAACACATAAATATCATGCACAGAGACACCAGATATAAGTGGAAACCCATAAAGGGAGAAAACCACATCTTATTATTGTTGTGATGCAAAAACAAGCTCCAACTCCCTCTCACCACTGTTTTTCTGCAGGCACCAACCTACAGGAGGCTCTAACCTCAATTCTGCAAGCTATAACTTACAAGGAAGCACCAACTCCCTTCAATTTTCTGCAGGCACCAACCTACAGAAGGCTCCAACCTCAGTCAGCTACAACTGATAGCTATCAAGCTGCAACTTGATAGGGAAGCTCCAACTTCCTCAATTTATCAAACTGAATGTTTGCTGATTTACCTCAGATATTAGCTCTGTTCTGTAGCTTTTCTTTCTGCTTTTCTTTTCTTAATCTTCTCTGCCTTACTCTTCTATACTCTGCATTTTCTAAATTTGCTCTCTCTGACCTCTCTTATGCATATCCGGTTGATATTATTTATAGAGTTCCTCACATGACTGTTTGTATTTCACAAATAATTTGGAGTGAACAGTCATGACTCTTTGGCTTCTGTCTTCTCATTCCTTTTATCTGCTTATTCAATAAATATAACTGTAGGTATCAATTTAACATTACAGTGGGATATTTGTTCTCTTCTGGAGACTTGCCAATGCATCACAAACAATAAAAATCAATTAAAACATTTACAATCAAATTACAATGAGAACTCCAGCTCAACTCATTTAGTCTTTTGGCTCGCTGCGCATTTGTCTTTTCTTTGACTATGTCTGTCTTTTCTGTGACTGTGCTTTATCTCTTTTCAGCTCTGTTTGTTCTTCTGTCCTTTGTTGTGGTGTAACTGCTGCCTTTAAATCTGGGCATATTCCAACCTTTTACACACAGCAAGTGTCTTGTTGATGTGGTGAATTCCGCAAGCGGAACAGACATACATCGCAATCGTTTTATATTAATAATCGCCCTCCACCTTAAGCCGAGGCCCATGGGTTCACAAACCACGCGGCATATTTCAATACAATCGCTACAACGTTTTATAACAGCGCCTTTTATATATATACATATATATCTCGTAGTTTCAATTCTTGGCGAACTTATATAAAGTTTTAACATATAAACTGCCACTTCCACATAATATATGTTGGTCCATATAACGAACCAAAAATTCTTGCTTTTCTATGAAACCTTTAAATAACTCTCGGCGATATAATATCCATTTAACATAGGAAACAACCTTTCGGGCCCTCTTGCCGATCTTTGTCTATCCGCCGATGCGATGAGCTGCCTCCGATTCGATGCGATGCGATGAATCGCTTTACAAATACTTCCGATTGCGATTAATCGCAATCGCAAATTCCATGTGCATGTTCCGATGCCCTTTTTCCGATGCGATCAGTCACTATTCACTTAGACGTGCCAATGCGATTAGAACTGGAACTCAAACCAATAAAATCATAATTTATAGACCCATCGCATCAGGAACTTAATCGCAATTGCAATCCTTTATTGTCATGCTCCGATGTTCTGCTTTTGTCCGATGCGATTGACCACTGTTCACTGCATTTTGCCGATGCGATTGGAACTGGAACTCAAACATTTGTTAATCATAGTTTATAAGCCCATCGGGTCCGGGCTTCAATCGCAATCGCAAGTCTTTGTTTATATGATCCGCTGCCAACTTTTTCTCCGATACGATTAGACTAATCCAATGCGATTATGCCGGACTTCAAATACGTTTGAATCATAATTCATACACCCATCGGGTCCGGAACTCAATCGAAACTCTTGTCGATATGTTCCACTGCCAATCCTTTCTCCGATGCGATTGGAAAGGGTCCCACATTATGGTACTTTGGTTCTTTCGCTTATTAAGCGCTTCATATTAATATATATGCTTTGAACCTTTGTGTATTAGGCACAATATATGTAATATGCTGCATATATATATAAGCTTTCGGAATTCAAACATATATCAATTATGGTTTATTGATCCATCGGGTCCGGACATATATCGCAATCGCAACTTTCTGTTGTTTACATATTCCGCTTCACAGTTTTTCTCCGATGCGATTGGGAAAGGGTCCCACCATATAAGGCTTTGATACCTCTAGCTCTTTGTCCATTTAAGCGCTCCATTACAAATATCTATGGTTTGGACCTTTGGGTCACGATTCTCGAAATTATATATATATCCTCCGGCTTGGGCGATTCTCGGAATTAGTTTGTATATATATATATACTAGCTGCTTGGGTTAAGATTACTGGAATTTGTTTGTATTTATATACTTGTCGCTTGGGTTACGATTCCCGGAATATTGTTTATGCATCCTTCCGCCTGGGGTAATGATTCTCGGAATAAGGTTTGTATATATATATATATACTTGCCGCTTGGGTTATACGATTCTCGGAATTGTGTTTATGTATCCTCCAACTGGGGTAGCGAATCTCGGAATTAAAAATGGCTCTGCCTCTGCTTGTGATAACGGCTTTGCCTCTGCCTCTGCCTCTGATAACGGCTCTGCCTCTGCTGTGATAACGGCTTTGCCTCTGTATTCACTGCCTCTGCCTCTGCCTTAGCTGCTTCTGCTGCTCGACCTCTGCCTCTGCCTTCACTGTACATATTACCTGCTGTTGTTCTTTGCCTATCTTTGCATCTGCTACGTCCATTGTCTGTCTCTGTCTTTGCTGCCTCTATTGTCTGTCTCTGTCTTTGTTGCCTCTATTGCCGTCAATGACAATATTTCCAACAAAGACATCAACTTGTCTATCATAATACTGCCATGCATCAACACAAATATCATATCATGAAATCAAACTAATATCAGATTCTCAGACATATATGCATCATAGTCATAACAAATCAGCTTGTTCCACTGTCACATATGAACATGTCATCAAATATTCATCAAAGGTTGGAGTCATATGAATGTAACTTCTTCATACTTCAAGGATAATAATCACAACATCACTTCTTTACTCAATCATTAAGTCAGGGCATCAATTTTTGTCATGTTGTCAAAATTACTAAGCTTATCAAAACCTATCTTAGATCAATAAGAAGATCCTGATTATCAATCTTATTATCACACTTTTATCATCATGGTTACCATGCTTATCACAAGAATCAATAGTATCCTGTTGCCATATATCAAAATCAATATTTCTACCCAACTTTATAAAATCAAGAAATCCACCATGTCTAATCAAATGTAAGATACTTGCCAAATATCAAGAGCACCAATATATCACATGTACCAAAAATCAAACTTACTCTCATATTGATGCATGAGTCATTTATGAAGGTGATATTCTCAACATACCTTAGGGCTTAACTTGCCATCCAATATTGCAGCTAAATCATAACACTAAAACAATATACTACACATACCTTGTAGTATTCATATACTAGCTCTCTTTTCCTGCAACTTAGATGATCCTCAAGAAGGATCTGGTTATCACATATCATCTGGAGGTTAGAAGTATTCAAATACTCAAATATTCATGCAGGAAGTATAAGCAATAATCAAAACAATACGTCTAATATCACAAAGAAATAACATAAATCTAAAAGGTACTTATCTTTAACGAGAAGTGATGATCTCCTTCTTGAGCCAGCCTTCAAGAGTTATTACTATCCATTTATCCATGTATCAATGTTGCCTTCAATATTTCCAATCATCTTCATCAACAACTAGGCCTAATTAAGACTATCCCATCTAGGGTTACATTGAAATTGTCACAAGTACTAGAACAACATCTCATTGATCATGTTAGGGTTTCAAAATTGCATAACTCAAACCTTTTTATACTCCAGGGTTTCTTCCAAACCCTAACCTCATATAATCCATCAAACCCTAATAAACAGATTGCCTAGGGCTTCCTTCAAACCCTAGAATTCTTTTAGGTCTCCTCCATCTTCTCTTGCTCTTATTAATGGTGTCTTCATAGGGGTCATCTTTAATGACTTTTCTTCAGCCCAAATCTAAAACCATGTTAAATTTTCTTAGGGTTATATTGTTCTTTTCTTTGATAATTGCATTTCATTATTTACATATTGAATTCACCCCGCGGCATCATAACATCATTAGCAACATATGCAATTATATAGAAAGAAAATATCATCATCAATGCATCGGAACATAAAGGAACAATAGAATAAAAGCATTCACACAAATAGACCCAAGATTGGTTGGAGACCAGGGCAAAACCCCACAAGCGGGAAAACCCTTTCAAATTCTTCTTCTTATTAGATTGTCATAAAATGTTCAGCAATAAGAGAGTACAATATTCTAGATCTTCAATCACAAAACTATCCAACCAAACAATATCCAAAAATATGAGCCCGAAACAATATTGATCAGAGATAACTTTCTTAACCTGTAGTCAACTTCGATCAACTGCAATCAACTATCACCTGAATCTATGATCACTTAACAAAAGAAACCCTAAGTCTCAACCGCATGCAGCAAATGATCATGCGTGTGGTTGAAACGTCTCGGTCACACGCACAAGCTTGCATGTGAGCCACTGCAGCCGAAATTCTTTGTAGCATCCCTGTTGCTGCAGGCCAAAACCCTAATCTGCACGTGCGAACTTCGGACCCTACAATTTTAGACTTATACAAACCAATCTCCATGAACCAATTTCAGACCTGTGCGAGCCAAACCAAAGAAGAGAGAAGAAGGGAATGCTTCATGATCATATCCAAATGAGTGTCACTTGACTTGTATATATAGCCATCCAAGGGTGTCCAGTTTCCTTTTAGGGCCGACATGTCCTTTAATGCACAAGTGGGTTTCCGTATTAAAAATATATTTTTCCTTAATTAAATTAAATTCTTCCAAGGGCTAGAAGGGGCCTTCCTTGATGAGGAAGGTTGTCCAATGTAGGGAATTTGTCCTTGAGCTGCCAAATTAACATAAGGCTACAGTATGTTCAGATGGATGAACAAGTACCTGGTGTGTTGATCTCTCCCCGAGAAGTTTGAATATTTCAAAAGCATGCTTGGAATGGTGGATATCTTTGATTTGGTTAAGGAAGAGATGAGTACCATAAACTGCCCATATGATGGTACCTGAGAGGTGTTGATTTATGGTAGCATCGGATGTGCTCTAGCCTTGTAACTTTGTATATAGGCTAAGACAAATGCATTCCATAAAACTCAAAAATGGTTTTGGAAAGTTCCACTTAGCGATGGTTTAATTAAAATAATTAATCATTTTTTAATGTCTTCCTAAGTCTAAACTTAGGGAAACTGATTAATTAAAGGGTATTAATTAAACTAAGTGTGAATATTCTAAATAAATTCATGGATCACCTCCAATTTAATCTTAGCCCTTGATTATGTTTTAATCTTGGCCATTGAAGGGTCAACGGAAGAATATAAGGAGGGTGAGGGGCCTATGGAAATTACATTGAGCACATTGAGCATTTGGCATTTTCGAGTTTGTGTGAGAAGACACAGCTTTTTGATCGGAATCACATCACTAGGGCAGGGTTTGCTAAGTGGTTTTGATTCAGTGATCAATTCTAGAGAGGGGCAGATGCAGTAATTAGTCAGGAGGACCAGGAGTACATTTCAGAGAGAGGCAGCAGTGGCGCAGAGAGAGACAGCGCAATCACCTAGAGGGGTGACGTAGTTCCTGAAGGAACTCACGCAAAAGTGACGCAGTGTCCCTTTGATTCAGTCCGGAGATAGCTCGAAGCTGGGGGTTTCTAAGCCAAGAGGGACAAAACCCAGTGTCAAATCAGCTTGATTAGTTGCAGAGGAGAGGTGATGCAGTTCCTCAGCTTGCCCACGCGGGCTTACGTAGTTCTAGCATAGGCAATCACGTAGAGGCAGAGAGGGGCTTCACTAGCGCTGTTTAGATCAGCCGGGGACTTGCAAAGTGAGGTATATCTCACAATTTCATCAGTTGTCTAGATTTCTCTGAAGGGTGAGCCAGATATTGGCACCCTAGTTGTACTCAAGATTCTGTTGCTTAATAATATAAAACCCTCAGATCTGCTGCACCGGTTTTCCCGAGTTGGGTTTTTCCGGGGACTTAGTCCAAAAATAGTTGTGTCAAATGTGGATGATTTTCATTGTATTTTGTTCAGTTTGTTTTAGCACTTAGATTTATTCCACAGCAATATTTGTGTAGACTGCTTCAGTAATTACTTCGGTATTTCACTATAATGAAATAATTATGAAGAATAATAGGAGAAGTAATTCAAATTTGTCGTAGTAGGAATCCAGATTTAGGATTTTTCACAAGAGGACATCTTGGCCTAGTTGGCGTTGAGATCTCAGTTATAGTTTGGCCTTGATGATATCTAGAATCTAGATCTCGATGTGGGAGGGTATCTTGGTTTTATGGAGCTTCGTTTTAGTGCTTGACCTTGATGATACCTATATCCCTGTGGTGTCTTAGCATGGAGGCCTAGATGGTATCTATATCGAGTTGGATTGATACCAAGGTTATAGCCTGATGGTACCTGTAGTGGCAAGTTGCCTTGATGACACCTTAGTCCTTGTTGGGAGGATACATTGGCAGTTATGGTATCCCTAGCATTGTGTATTCTATTGTACTCTTCTTGGAACATTACAAATTGAGGTCAACCTTTTATTGGTTGAACAATTATGAATACCTCCCTAGTTAAGAGGGAGTGTTAAAAATGTAACTAGTATCAGTCTTCATAATTGTTGCTTAGCTCATGACATGATTTTGTAAAAGAAAAACATTGTAAAAGATAAAAGAAAATATTTTTATTAGCATGGGTTTCATGCTCATTTGATTATATCAATAGGTCAAAGCACCCACTGAGTGTTTCTAGGGTTGAGTCATGAGTCATTGTACTTGTCAATATGTTTTAGACACTTGTTGAGCTTTTTGTATTAAAGAAATGAAATTATTTTGATGTAATTTGGTCATCTACTCCACCATAAGTCAGCATGCCCATCCTTCATCTCAAATTTAATGAAGAGATTCAACTTCGTTGGAAGACTATATATAGGCCAGCATTCGACCTATTGTGGAAGGATATAACATCTACAATTTCAATTAAAGAAGGAGGTGCGAAGAAGCTTAAAGAGAAGGACTATCCAATGTATAAAGAAGTAAACGCTAACCAAGAAGAGAAAGATTGAAATTTCCTCATCCTCTATCACATGTGTAAAAAGGTCTGAGATAGAAGTACGAAAATTACTGAGCCGAAGTTCAGAAGTTGCAGAGAGGGTCGAGATCTCTTGTTGACTCATTTTGCATGGATTAACATGTGTTGAATTTTGATGAATTTGACTAGAATGTGACCAGTTTTCTTGGGAGGTTGACTTGATGGATTGGAGGAGGTCTTGTTCGGTCTTGGTTGTCTCATTTGATTTGGTTCTTGAAGAAGAGAAGATATTTTGGTTGGTTTTTCCCCTAGGAGAGGGGTTTTTCCCTAGGTTGAGAGCCTACATCTTGTGTTCTTGTTGTTTTGATCTTCATGCATTTGATTTTTTATAGTTGTTTGATGATAAGAAATTAAAGAAGACATAAGAAAGATAAAAATACATCACAAGTAATTATCAATGATAAGAGAATCTTTCTTACTTTTTTGATTTTCTAACATTTGCTTCAAGTAAGAAAACCAAGACCAAAGCATCCTCCTGCACCAAGTCAGCCCTCCAAGAAGGCTTTCCAATTAGGTCGAAGTCAAACCAAGTCAACAAGAGACAAATCCTTCCAGAACTACACCAAACTCAAAATTTCAGCCCCACAACTTCAGAATTTCAGACCTGCAATAGTTCTGCAACTTCGACCCCTGCAACAACATAGCTACTTCACACGTGTGAGAGAAAGCTAGGGCAGAACTTCGATTTTCCTTCCTTCCAGCTTCTGCTTCCTCCCTCCTTGCCTTTTTTGACCCCCTTCTTGATTTTCGCACTTCAAATTGAGCTCCTTGATTGCAGATCAAATTGGTGAGAAAATGAGGTCGAAGAGTTTCTATTTATACTCTTTTGAGTGGGACAAATACCCCTCTCAAAGCCGACTTGTCTCTGCCAGGGCTGACTTGTACCAGGAGGCTTATTTTCAGTGTTCCACGGGGACGCGTCCCCAGGGTCAGGTGCACGCACGCCACACACCCAGGACGGGGAATCTACTGGGGGTGTGTTTCCCCACGCACCCTTTTTGGGGAGTCTTGGGGAGACGTAAGGGGGTGCGTTTCCCAAGTGTGGGGGGCGAGACTCCCTGTTAAAATTGGACAACTAGGTCCAAACTCCAGGTTGTGCTGCTCAGATGACGATCACAATATTTTTATTGGATTCCTCTTTCGGAGAGGTGTAGGATTGATCTAAAGATCATCTCAATCGGATGAGCAGAACATGTACTTGGAATTTATTCCACTTATGTGCTAGGTCGGCCTGGAATTAAATATAGACTTAAATGTCGTAAAGGACGTGTCTCACACCCACAAAGATTCCTATATATTGGAGAGACTTAGAGATCATTTGACACACATTGTTGTGGAGGAATTCTCTCTCTCAGGATAGCGTTGGAGCTGTGATATATATATGGACTGTTCTTTGTCTAGGTTATATGTGTGACACGCTTGGCTAAATGACCTATTGGAGACTTTGCTGGTTGAAGCATCCTGCTGATCGCTGTAACGCCACCATTTCTTATCTCTGTCTTGGCTTGTCTTCTATCAATCTATTAGTATGTTCTATCTTCTTCAGTGTTGTGCCCTAATCTGAAATGGCATAGAACATAAGCAGAAATTAACATGGTATCGGAGCATGGGTTGAAGACAATGCCCTAGTTAGCGTGGAAGAAAGGCTTAGCGTGGAAGAAGCTGTAGGTGACAGCATATGGTTGAGGCATGTTTATGGGATGACAATGTCCAAATCTGTGTTTTTCTCCTGTGCCCTAGACGCTGAATTAAGCCTGCCTTGAAAGTTCGAGAATGCGCTTTCTGCGGAGAAGTTTATCACGCGTAGCAACAATCTAAGTTTTCGTAGTTTCCAGTTAAGAAATTCTGTCTAATTTGATGCTTCACCAAATCGAACCCCATGTGATGGAGAACAGCGACCAACATAAACTGCGAAATCTTATTATAGAGATTCTGAGCAAGTTGCCTCACAATCAAGTGCTTCGGCCTTACGTGCAGAACCTGCTGATGGTCGCCACGTACGTTTTGGAGAGGGACAACGAAGAAAATGGCCTCGTTTGTTTGCGAATCATCCGGGACCTCCACCGCAGCTTCACGACCACTCTTGAGCCGGACAACGAAGAAGAAGACGGATGCCCCTCGAATGGACGAGACTTCTGCGGCTACAAAAAGAAAAAAAAATGCAATCGGCTTTTCCGAGGGTTTTCTACCCGGAAGGGTTCGCCGTTGAAGAATCTGAGGGTTATATGCGATGTCAAGGCAGAGGCCGAAGCTATTCGGCGGCGTCTGGTTGATCGTCAAGTCGCGGAGTCGATTTTTCGCTCTTCGCACTTCTACGTTGTTGCGTTTGATCGAATAAGGTTCTCGTGACAGTGCCGACAATTTTTTTTGACAGCGTATATCTCGGATGCAATACAGAAAGGTGAAGCGGATATCTCTAACGTGATACAAAAATAACACACAGATATCTCTGACGTAATATAGAAAGTGCGAACAATCTGGACAATATTTTCGGAAAAGTGAACAATTGTGCAGGAAGAGGATCGTGGCTACGGAAGAGGAAAGTGCGATAACGGTATGCGATTGGTCGTGGCTGTGTGTTCAAGGCAACATCAGAGAATCCGAGTTGGTAGCAGCCTCCAGGAAATTCCAAATCAAGTTTTCCTGGAGCCGAGACCTTGTTCTAGAAACAATTTAGAAAGCACGCGACTGTCAGTGAGCACGTGTTCACCTGTAGCAGAGACGTCCATATTGTCATTATTCGAGAGCAAAATTGACAGAGAATTGCTGCTGATCACATGTTTATGTATTGACTTGTATGCAAGATGAACACGTAGTGATTTTTGGTTGGGCCGAGATTTTGTTATTTTCATAGGTATTCTTTCTGAGGAATCCGTGCAGAAGAAAGTTCACCATTGGCGGATGTTGTTGCCTCTGTCTAGGGGGAATGCTTGCAACGACAAGGCATAGTAATTGAATTTGTTGCTTACGGTTTCTTTAAAGGAAGTATTTGAAATTGGACACACGCTTCTTGCTGGTCAGATTCTGACTTTCTGCGAAGTAAGTACAATTTTAATGGTTAGAAGTTCTAAATTAGATGATGATTGCATATTCTGTCAGAGTGTCAACACAGATCAGGGTCTGTAAGCTACAGAACTTGTGATTTGTTATATTTAGAACAGTGTATCATTTTGGTCAACTCGTAAAAGCTCAGTGACAGGGAAAGCTAATATCTAGGAATGCATACCTTGAGATTTAAGTCTGAACTACTCGCTGAAGTTTTTGAAGGCAGTTCCTGGACACACTGAAGCTCCTTTTGCACATGATTGAAGAGTTCTTGGGTTGTGATTTTAAATTCGTTATGGTCAAATTATGGCATTGAAGGGCTAAATCTCAAGTTAACCCATAGAAGTGACATTGTACAGTGGTTTGGACATCATATTTGGAGTTGGGATTGTCTAAAGACTTTTGGAGACAATCTTAAGAAACAAACAGCCTGATTTGATGAAGTGCGATGTAAAACAATGGTGGTTTCTAGTAAACCATAAGCTGGAGATATCCTTGTATTGGCAAGTATAGTAAGTAAGCTATTCATCTTAAAGCAGAAAGGGGACTGTTAGAAAGCTGAAGGACCTTGTGAGCAGCTAAGGCAGAAGTATTGAACCAGCAGCACTCTTTGCAGGTATAGGAAGAAGAGAACCCTGCTTGGTACATCAAGGACAAGAGTCCAAGAGATGTAAGTGAAGTTCATATTCAGCAAGCCGTGATGAATGTGATAGTTTTAAATCTGTGATTCTATGTCACTGTCATTATGACAGTGACATAGACAGACACCCATGTTTGGAGCTGGATGTTTTAAGGGTTGACTGCAGAAGTCCTTGGGGAAATTCTATGTAGTGGTCAGATTGTTGACGAAATGGGCATAGATGTAAGTCATTGAGCTAGACAAATTCTGACAGCCCTAGGAGCAGTCTGCTGAAATAACCAGAAATGGGCAGATCTGGAAGCAAATCAAGGTGCAATGCCTCAAGTGCAGGATAAACCAAGGTAGATTGGATACCTAGTTTTGTAAGTTGCGGTCTTAGAAGGCTGTTTGAAGAAGCTACTCACAGAATAATAGGTAGTGGCTGAAAGGACTGAGACTTGTTGATATGTTCCCCCTGTATGACAGTGACATAGATAGACACCTATGTAGCAGCAAGCATGTGACTGTATCAGTCTTACATTGGAGCGTTAAGGTAAACTTAAAATGTGAACTAAGAAGTTTATGCAGGTTTTGGTCACATGGTTGGAATCTTGAATCATGATCAGCAAAGTCTGTTGGATGGCTTTGACTGTGGGAGACCAAGTCCCTTTTCCAAGTTGGTGTCTGGGATGCCCTCATTCAAAATAGATGTCTTGTCTCAAGAGAGAAGCTAACATTAAGAGGGAGATATATCTGTATATGCCCCTAAGTGGATACCTTTGTTCAACGAAAGAAGATCCTCATGGCTCAGGGACATATGGCTTCAGAGGGGGAAATTCCGAAGGAAAACCAAGAAGCCATATAAATACCAGGGTATCTAGCAGCCATGAGTACTATTGAAGCTTGGATCCTTTGAGGAAGTCGTAAAGCATCAAAGGATGCTATGCACGAAGAGTATGAGTCCATTATGAAGAATGATGTCTGGGATGTGGTTCCAAGACCATAGGACAAAGCAGTTGTCACCTCAAAATGGCTCTACAAGATCAAGCATGGATCTGATGGAAGTGCTGAAAAGTTCAAGGCAAGATTCGTTGCCTGTAAGGAAGGTATAGACTATGATGACATATCTGCACCTGTGGCCCGATATACCACCATTCGATCTATTATAGCCCTTGCTGCTACGCAAAGATGGAGTCTTCATCAAATGATGTGAAGACCGCATTTTTCTGCATGGTGTGATAAAGGAAGAGATATATGTGGAGCAACCTCTGGGGTTGGAAGTCCAGGATCGGGACACCCATGTCTGCAGGTTGAAGAAAACCCTCTATGGGCTGAAACAAGCACCCTAAGCTTGGTACGAGAGGATAGATAGCTACTTGATGAAGCTGGGCTTCACTCGTAGTATTGCTGATCTGAACCTTCACTGCAAGGTTAATAGAAAGAAGCCTCTCACTCCGGTGCTGTATGTGGGTGACCTCTTCCTGATAGGTGCTGACCCTCTCATTCATCAGTGCAAGAGGGAGCTCGCTGCTGAGTTCGAGATGAAGGACCTAGGACGAATGACTAGGCCTGAAGGTCTAGCAGAGACCTGACGAGATTTTCCTTTCTCAAGGAAAATACATTATGAAGTTTCTGGTATGATGGACTGTATGTCCATGAAACTCAACTTTAAGAAGTTGAGTAGCAGCATTGCTGGGCGTGTCCTACTAAGTATCGTAAACTCATAGGGACCTTGATGTTCTTAATGAACACCTATTCGGACGTATGTTGTGCAGTGAACACTTTGGGTCAACACATGGTTGATCATAACATTCACTGGGTTGGTGCCAAGAAACTCTTGAGATATCTCTGAGGCACGATAGACCATGGGCTGAGATAAACTGCCGGGAGTATGACACTCCATGGATATACTGATGCCGATTGGGCTGGCAGTGTGGTGGATCGCAAGAGCACATCTGGATGCTACTTCACATGTAGATCTGCTTCGGGCAGGAATCTAAAGTCGGTAGCCTTGAGCACTGCTGAGGTCGAATACATTGTAACATGTATGGCCTGTTGTGAAGTCACTTGGTTGCGAAAGCTCTTCTGTGAGTTGTTTGAGCATGTGCTAGATGCCACCATTATCCTTTGTGATAACCAGAGGGGGATTCATTTGTCATAGAATCCCAGGTTCCACGATTGATCCAAGCATGTTGATGGCTGGTACCACTTTATCTGGGATATGGTACAGCGAGGCGCCGTAAGGCTCGATCATATAGGAACTAATGAGCAGGTCACGGATATTCTCACAATGCCCTTGGGGAAGGTCATGTTCCTAACCTTCCGTGAGAATCTTGGTATCATGGAACGACCCTATTCTGAGGGTCCTGTTGGACGATGAGCTCTGGGAGCTCAAAGGGGGTTTGGGGATAGCTTAGGTGCTATAAGCAACCACAGGGCTAGGCTTTCCAAACCTAGTTGGTGTGCTTCTACCCCACCGCGAAGATATTGAGATGGTTTACCTCTCTCTGATCTATGCCCCGTATGCATCCTACCCATGGAGTTTCGGACTCATGGGAAGTACCTCTCATTTGGCCAATGAGGTGGGAAAAGTGAATAGAGACCATAGCAAGACCGATGGACGCATCGGAGATTGTCGTACTCTCTATGTCTAGGATGACACGTGTCCAACCACTTGATCTGGGATCAAGTATAGTGAGGTTTCGGACCTCCTGCTGACTTCGGGTCAGATGAACCAACTTCGGGTTGGTTGGAGACTCTTTGTGAGTCCTATAGAGGTTTCAGACCTCTGGGCTGAATCTGTCAGCCGGGTATGATGTCCTTGTGACTGACCCACTTCTGTTCTGAAATAAAGAGGCCAGCAAAGCAAGTTACGGCGGGATGACGCACGATGTTTGGATTGCACTAGTGGACGGAGTTCTCCCTAGTTGAGAGGGAGTGTTAAAATTGGACAACTAGATCCAAACTCCGAGTTGTGCTGCTCAGATGACGATCCCAATATTTTTATTGGATTCCTCTTTCGAAGAGGTGTAAGATTGATCTAAAGATCATCTCAATCGGATGAGCAGAACATGTACTTTGAATTTATTCCACTTATGTGCTAGGTCGGCCTGGAATAAAATATTGACTTAAATGTCTTAAAGGACGTGTCACACACCCCCAAAGATTCCTATATATTGGAGAGACTTGGAGTTCATTTGACACACATTGTTGTGGAGGAATTCTCTCTCTCTGGATAGCGTTGGAGCTATGATATATATATGGACTGTTCTTTGTCTGGGTTATATGTGTGACACGCTTGGCTGAATGACCTATTGGAGACTTTGCTGGTAGAAGCATCCTGCTGATCGCCGTAACGCCACCATTTCTTATCTCTGTCTTGGCTTGTCTTCTATCGATCTATTAGTATGTTCTATCTTCTTCAGTGTTGTGCCCTAATCTGAAATGGCATAGAACATAAGCAGAAATTGGGTGCGTCTGGGCGCCCCCCTCAAAGGAAAGCAGAGAAGCTAGTTGTAGTGCACAATTTTCAATGCCTTGCACATAGGAAGACACTAGAGTATCGGAGGGGACCGACAACACAATGGGATGTGGATCCAGAGGACAGTGCACAGATAGATGATGAGGATGGACCAGATGAGCTGCAACATGGTTTGGTTGGAGTTCCGTTGGTTACTCACGTGACTCTGACTCAGATAACGACATTCCCATTGATGGTATCGATGTCTTCATGCAGCATATGGATGTAGAGGACCAATCATTGAGATTTAGTACTTGATATTGATTTTATTTTCAATGCTCATTATCCATTTTTACTTTTCAGTTTTAACTTTTGAGTTGTGACACTAGATATTGATGACATCAGACTGATTCTTGACTCTTCACTCTTAATTATTTTTTAGTTTGAAACTTTGAGTTATATAAATTTAGTGTTCAAACTTCAATATCTCGTATCTAGTGTATAGTAATATACTAGTATGTTTTGCTTTCAGTTTAGATTCTACAATGATGAATGATGAATTTAATTTTTAAATCAAAGTAGATTGTAGAATGATGAATGATGAATGATATGGATCGATATATTTGAATATTTCATTATTGAATTTTTTTACTAAATCTCATGGTATGGATGAATAATGAGTATGTCATATGAACGATACATGTATCAAAATGAATGATGAGAATGGATCAATGTATGTCATTATTTAATTCAATTATGAATTTAAATTTTATGTGTGGATCAAATTTCAATTTTCAATGTATTGGTATGCATATTACTATTAGTCTATTTAATATTTATGCTTTCATTATTGAACAATGAATATGAACTTGAATTATATATATTATATATATACACCGACGTCCCCCCGCACCCCCGAAATTTCCCTAAAATTTGAGGGTACTCTCACATGTCCCCCCTATGCATCTCCCCGCACCCGCGTCTTCCCGCACCGGAGTCTTGGTGGAACATTGCTTATTTTGACTTCTTTGACTCGAAATAAATTCTTTTACAAGGTACTTCTTGCCCAAATGGGTCTTATAATCATGATGTTGACTCTCTTGACACATGACAATAAATCCTAGGACCTAACAAGCCCTAGAAGCATGAAGAACATGCTTTTACCTAGAAGACCATCAACAAGAAGCAT
This sequence comes from Pinus albicaulis, assembly GCA_034641835.2. NCBI lineage: Eukaryota > Viridiplantae > Streptophyta > Pinopsida > Pinales > Pinaceae > Pinus > Pinus albicaulis. The sequence continues at coordinate 629,981,986 of CM076581.1, read as the reverse complement.
GAAACCCATGCTCTAAAATAATAACTTTTCTTTCTTCTTTTGTTTGTTACATAAGATTAGTGTTGCAAACATTGTGATTGGGATTAAATCGGCGAGGGTCTGAAATCAGAAAAAATCGGGAAAATTTTGGTAAAAATCAGCAAATACAAAGATATTCATTTTTTTCAATTTTTTAATATCTAAAGCATCCACAACATAAAATAAATGCATTGACACATAAATATGAAAAGAGAATTAATATATAAGATGTGTAATATCATGTCTAGTGCTTCATCACACACAACAGTGAATCATGTCCTGAATACTAAATCCCGAGTCCCAACTCAGCCTCAAAATATCAACAAAAAATATAATAATGTATCTCATATCATGAGTCATAATGTCATATACAATGGAATGAACCAAATAGCTAATACTATTGATTTCCTTGGCCCCTCTTGCAAGAAAATGTAACAACTTTCCCTCTAGATGAAGAAGTTGGCGGGGCTAGCAGTGGACTATGTTGTGCTCTAGAAGTTGAAGCACTAGGAGCTATAAGAGGTAGACCACGTCCTCTACCAGTGACAGGAGTAGGTGGTGTCACCTTCTCCTCCTCCTCCTCCTCCTCCCCCTCCACTACCTCCTGCTCTAACAAATCAACTCCACGATAGGCCTCTCGGCCTCAACCTTCCATGCAGCGGTGGTGTCAATTCCATCCAATGAGATGGCCTCCACATCAGGTTTCGTCTCAAGTTGTCTCACCCACAATCGAAGATTGTAGTAGACGTAGACAAAGTCATTAAGTCGTTGGGACTCCAACCTGTACAAGGGTCATAAATTAATAAATTATAAGTAATAAATTAATAATTATAAAAAATCATTATTTAATGAATTCAAAAAATTAATTGTAATATTTTTAACCTATTGCGCTTCTTGGTGTGTATTTTTTCAAATACACTCCAGTTGCGCTCGCATCCTAAGGAGCTACATGTTTGGTTGAGTACTCGAATGGCAAGCCTTTGGAAATTGGGTACTCTGTCACCGTAGCTTCTCCACCATGCATCTACAACAAATAAGATAAAGTTATAAACACAAGAAAAATAATGAAATTTGAAAGTCGAAGCAAAGTATGAACTTGAAGAGATAATGAATTTTGAAACAAACTAAATCTTATATGGCATTTTAGTCTTCCTATCATGGATAGTCATGTCAAAGCTAAAAGTGTCACCTCTCATCCTGTATATCTCCATTTCTTTAGATATTTATGCACATTTTGCTGGAGATGGCACCATCTTCTGAACACAAGTGAAGAATCCATCCATGACCTCAACATCAAATAAGAAACCACAAGAATAAGAAAATGTGGGGTCAAGTAGATCCCTGAGGCATGAATGGGACGATGGAGTGTGTTGTTCCATCGTTCATCAATCACTTCCCATAGAAGAGGTTGTTTATGAAACCCCTTATCCCCCTTATCATCATAGTAGGTCTGAATGGATTCTTTGGCCCTATCCATGGCCTCATACAAGTAGTCCATTATGGGCTTGTCTCCATCAACTAATCGAAGAAATTTTACCAAAGCTTCAGTAATGTTGCACACTGTTGATTTGTGGTAGCATTGGATGTGCTCTAAGTCTCATGCATTATAGATAACCCAGAAATTGTCTTGGGAAATTCCACTTAGAAACAGTTTTATTTGATAAATTAATTATTTTTAAAGAGAACCCTAAGTCTAACTTAGGAAATTAAAATAATTAATGGATATTAATTTAAATTGTGGGTGAAACTTCTAGAAAAAGCAGATCAAGTCTAAATGTAATCTTAGCCATTGATTGGAGATCTAATCTCAGTCGTTGAAATCTCAACGAGAAGAGTATAAAGGAAGGCTTGAGGGTCATTTGTAAAATACACCAAAAGGACCTAGAGATCGAATTTTCTGAAGTGAGCAGTGTTCAAGACAAAAACCAGATCTAAGCGACTCTTTATTGCAGTGAGGGGCAGAGACAGTATTTGGAGAGAAATCTTTCTCAGTCGAAGAATAATCAGCAGAGAAGGGCATAGAGAGATCCAACAGCTAATGCGCAGAGCTAGAGAGACTGACGCAAAGCCACGCAGAGCCACGTAGGGTGAAGTGAACAAATTTCGTACTTCTCGTTATATACCTACGTAGGCGCCTCTTCACGGAAGGTCATGTCCTATTTAGACATGCCTCTTCAACCTAAGTACTAATTAACTAAAAATTATTTATTGTTTACATTATTTATATTATTTTATTCATAACACAGGGTTGCGCAGAGGAAATCCAAGGGTTTGATGAAAGATCGATTTCAGAAGTCAGAAGTCGGGGTGTGAGACCGGGAGGCAAAGATCGAAATTTCAGTGGAGCAGATCGATTCACCAACTGAGTGATGCAGTGCCCAGAAGGGTTAACGCTAGGAATGTGCAGTGACTATAGAGAGCCTGCCAAAGGCACATTATTCAGTGGCCAGATCAGCCGGGAATTCCATTGATAGAGTGAGGTAACCTCACTAATATTTTTGTCAGTCATATTCTCTGTAAATGAATTGTCCAGAGTGACATTCAGTAATGTATTCAGATTTACTGTTGCTTAATAATAAAACCCTTAGATTGGTTGCATCAGTTTCCCGCATTGGGTTTTTCCGGGGACATTTGTCCAAAAATAATAGTGTCCTGTGTGTGTTATTTCTCTTGCTCAGTGTACTATTTTCACATATAATTTAAGTGTGAAGGTTGCTTCAGTAACTTCTTCAATGTTTTCAGAAGTAATCTGCAAAATAACTTGTTAAATCTAATTTATGAGTAGGAGAAGTAGTTCAGTTTGTTGCATTAGGATTCCAGATCTAGGACTTGGAATTTTCACAGGGTATCAGACGGTTGATTGTGAGACAGGAAGAGAAGATCCAACACTGAGATGGAAGTCGAAGAGCTGTAGAAAGCAGCAAATCAAATCCCCAGAGAGATTGCGCAGTCTAGGCTAGAAGGGCTGAAATTTTCGAGAAAGTCTCTCTCTGAGTGAGTCGACAGAGAGGAAGGGCTTCCAGATCGGAATTTTGTCGAGCCAGAGGGAGCAACACAAAGCCTCAGCACAGAGCTAGTGGGACGCGGTTTTCTGCAAGAAGAATTTGTTTTGCTAGGCAGAAAGTCATCAGAAGAGGCAGTGGCAGCACAGTGAGGGAATTTTCTTCCTTAGGAAGTTCCTAGCCAGGGAATTTCATTTTTTTCAAGATATGAGCAGCAGATCTACAAACTCCAGAAGGAGTGTGTAAGTTTGTCCAGTGCTGTGCAAAGGGGGGGAGAAGAGGAGCAGATTTGACATTCTTGATGGCCATGGCAGCTCACGGGCTTGGAGATTAGGACCGGCTGGGGGGAGCCTCCAACTATGTAATCTAGAAGGCAAGAATCACTTGTCTTCTAGATGAGTACGATCTCAAGCTGTTCGTGACGAATACGATAATTGTCCCTGCAGATCCAGATTAGCTAAAGAAGTACATGGCTGATATGGCGAAGGCCAAAAGGCTGCTCCTTGACGGAGTCAAGGATCACATAGTGTCCCATATAGCTGGCAAGGACACATCCAAGCATATGTGGGAAGCTTTGGTAGTGTTGTATGAAGGCTCTTCCGAGCAATGGAAGATGTACTTAGAGCAAAAAATGAGGATGATGCAAATGCAAAGAGGGGAGCGTATTGTTCCATTCCTATCGAAACTTTAGGAGATCCATGATCATCTAGCAGCAGTGGGGGCCACCCCTTCTCCTACAGCAATGGTGGGACTGGCTCTTAACACAGACTCTGAAGAATGGCAAGTGTTTGTCCAGAGCATCCTGGGCAGAGCCACCTTGTCAGGCTGGAAAGAGATGTGGGCTACTCTTCAGTAAGAAGAGCTGAGGAGGGACTTGGTCAAGTGTAAACTTGACAGCAGGAGTGGCAATGGATCAAAGTTGAAGCAGGAGGAGGAAGAAAATGCAGCCCTCGCATCGAAAGGTCAGCAAGAGCAGCGGAGATGTAAGAAATTTGTCTCGAAGATTAAGTGCTTCAGGTGTGTTGAACTTGGTCACTACGCTACCCAGTGTCCTTTGAAGAAAAAGAGCAAGGACGAGAAGCACGATCCGAAGGCTGCGACCGCGAAGATCGATGAGGATGAGTATGCCATGAGTGCCCATGCATCTCTAGGAGGGAGATGGGGTGACATTCAGTTGTAAGTTCGCAAGAATTTTAATTAGGCAGGATCCTTGAGGAGTCCACCTCTCGGATCATAACCTTGCTACGGGTGCCCAAGATCAGCAATAGCAGGCTGGAGGAGTTTTTAGTCGGTGAAGAGGAGTGCAGAAACGACTGATGCAGTGGTTAGCAACAGAGCAGAGTTGCAGCAGCGCATAGGGACGCAGTGCAGAGCAGTAGCAGCACGATCCTTCAAAGGAATAGCATGGGACTAGCAGCAGTCAGAGTTTCAGCATCGAGATGCATCCTAAACACTTGTTTAGATTCATGGATGTTTTTCAGTTGCTTCTCTCAGTAGCTGAGTTGCAGTGCAGTGTTAGTAATGGCAGTGCTAGCAGCAGATGCAGCATTTGAGAGGTAGTTGCAGTACGGATACAGTGTTGATCGTGGCAAGGTCAGCAACAGCAACGCAGTGATTGATGGGCAGCATGTCAGACATCAGCACTGCAGAGGGAGATGCTTCAGAATCAGAGCAGTGTGCAACAGGGAATATCTGTTAGAGCACATTCCTCGCTAAGAGGGAGTGTTGATTTGTGGTAGCATCGGATGTGCTCTAAGTCTCAAATTTTGTGGAGAGGCTTACACACATGCATTACAAATAATCCAGAAATTGTTTTGAGAAATTCCACAGAGAAACAATTTTATTTGATAAATTAATTATTTTGAATAAGGACCCTAAGTCTAACTTAGGAAATTAAAATAATTAATGGGTATTAATTTAAGCTGTGGGTGAAACTTTTAGAAAAAGTAGATCAAGTCTAAATATAATCGTAGACGTTGATTGGAGATCTAATCTCAGTCGTTGAAGTCTCAACGAAAAGACTATAAAGAAAGGCTTGAGGGTCATTTGTAAAATACACCGAAAGGATCTAGAGATCGAATTTTTTGAAGTGAGCAGTGCTCAAGTTGAAAACCAAATGTAAGTGATTCTTTATTTCAGTGAGGAGTAGAGACAGTATCCAGAGAGAAATCTTTCTCAATTGGAGAATCATCAGCAGAGAAGGGCAAAGAGAGATCCAGCAGCTACTGCGCAAAGCCAAAGAGGTTGGCGCAGAGCCATGCAGGGCTACGCAGAGGCTGCACAGAGGGCCAGAGGAAATCCAAGGGTTTGCTAAAAGATCAATTTTAGAAGCCGAAATCCGGAGTGTGAGACCAGGAGGCAGAGATTGGAATTTCAGTGGAGCAAATCGATTCACCAGCCGAGTGATGCAGTGCCCAGAAGGGTTGACGCTGGGACTGCACAGTGACTGTGCAGAGGCAACGCATAGGCACATTATGCAGTGGTCAGATCAGTCGGGATTTCCAGTGATAAGAGTAAGGTAACCTCAATGATCTTTCTGTCAGTCATATTCTCTGTAACTGAATTATACGAAGTGACATTCAGTGATGTATTCAGATATTATTGTTGCTTAATAATAAAACCCTCATATATGTTGTACTGGTTTTCCCACATTCAGTTTTTCCAGGAACGTTTGTCCAAAAATAACGGTGTCCTCTATGTGTTATTTCTCTTGCTCAGTTTACTGTTTTCACATATAATTTAAGTAAGTGAAGGCTGCTTCAGTAACTGCTTCAATGTTTTCAAAAGTAATCTGCAGAATAACTTATTAAATCTAATTTACAAGTAGGAGAAGTAGTTCAGTTTGTTGCAGTAGGATTCAAGATCTAGGACTTTAAATTTTCACACACACCTCCTGCACTCCCGCTCAGAAGCTTTCCTAGAATGAAACTAACTTGCATATGGCCTCTCCCTCTGGTTTGTGACTATATGACAAAGCACGCCACTCCTCTAAAAGAAATATTCTCTTCACATCCCACATAGAATTCAAGAGAGACTGAAGAGATAAGAAACTGGTGGCAAATAGTGTCATGGCAGGGCGCACCAAGTCCTTGTTGTTGGTGAATGTTCTCATCAAATGAAGCAAAGATGCATGATTATATATAAATTTTGTAATGTTTTTTTAAAATTCAACAATATCCTTGACAAAATGAATGTTTCCTATGTCCTCCAACATCAAATCAATGCAATGTGCAACACAAGGTATCTAAAATAAGTTAGGATGCATCTCCATAAGCATCTTGCCACAGCAACATAATTTGCAGCATTTTCCGTTATGACTTGGACAACATGTTGTGGACCCACCTCCTAAATAAACATGTCCAACAAATCACATAATAACCGTGCATCTTTGATATGTGCAGATGCATCAACAGATTTCATAAGCATTGTCCCCTTGAGAGAGATGACCAAGAAGTTAATAAGGGTTCTACCATTTTGATTGGTCCAACCATCTAACATCACAGTGCATCCTATGTGCCCATGATCCCCAAAACTCCAATCTCTCAGTGCGGTCAACCTTTTCATTTTGAAGAATACGCCCTCTAAAGTCATCATATGAAGGGGCTTTGTACCCTGGGCCAACAATAGCAATAGCATCAATCGCGGGTTGGTAAAAGGGATTGTTCCTAGCAACACTGAAAGGAATATCACTCCAAAAAAGAAACTTGCCCAACAACTTGTCAACTTCTTCCTTCTCCCTTGTTTTAATAACTAACAAGATAGATGGTTGTGCACCAAGTGTTGTTCTAGGAACAAAATATGATGAGGCAGGTTGGGTGTAAATGCTGATGGTGAAGAATCAATACCACTCTCATTGTCACCTCTCAATCCTGACACTCCACCTCCAGCTATTTGACTCTTCAGATTTTCCCTGGTAAGTTTGGCTGTCTCTATTCCTTCCAATGATTTGAGGGTCCTTCAGATGGTTTCTGGATTTGTATTTGAGCAAGGCCCTACCTCATGTCCAGGAATTTGTGCAAGGTGGAACTTCAATCTGTATGCCCCCCTTGTCATATGTTGCCCACATAACTTGCAACTCAAATTTGATCTGTCAAACCCCCCATCAGGTTCACCAAATTCCTACAGAGGGTCCAATTTCCTTGGCATGTTTGTAACTTTGTTGAACTCTTGAGTTTTAATGTAAGATAAAAATTGAAGTTTGAAACTTGGGCACAAAAAGAATTGCAAGTTAAAAAAATAAAATTAAAATTTACATACAACATTTTGAATTTTTGACCCAAAAAAACTTCAACTCAATGCAACAATAATGGCAAAAATGATAGAAAAAACCAGGGCACGAGAAGAAATTAAACAAATAAATCTAACAATCAAGTTTTTGCATTTTTTACCAAAATAAACCCTCCACTAAATGCAACAAAAATGAAAAAAAAAAACACAATCAAATCCAAACAAAAATCATGGAAAATAAATGGGTGACAGAAACACAAATAAAAACAAAAAAAAAATTGGCAAAATTTGATGCCCATGCCTAAAAACCACGCTTTGCTGAAGAAACTTGGTCCAAACTTGAATTTTTTTTTATTGGGATGCTAAATTCCTTCACTTTTCTCCTCTCTTGCCCTTGTAGATGAGCTCTCCTCCTCCTTAGCTCTCACTCTTGCCCTCTATCTGAAAAAAAAATGACAAAAAAACCAAATTTCACTTTAAAACTTCGTTACTTCCGCCACCCATGATTTTTTCGGGCCGGATCGCGATTTTTTGGCGATTTTTTCAAAAAAAAAGAAAAAAATTGCTAATATTATCAGCCGATAAAATCGTTCTTGCGAAAAAAAACGCGATTTAATCGCGACGTTCGCAACAAAGCATAAGATATACATATTGACATGAGTACAATGACAATTATGAAGACCGAAACTAGTTACATTTTCCAACAAAAGCAAACAAAAAGAGGCTTAGTTGTTTCAGAAAGAGAAAATCTTCTCCAAATCATTTTGCTAGTATATTCTCTGGAGGATTGCCAGTTGGGCATCCAGATTATTGTACTCTCCAATTTGTTTCATAATAATAAAATAAACGTTTTTCCGGGGACAATTCAGTCCAAAATAATTGTGTCGAATTTTTTTGCGTGTGCATCTATTTCTCAATTCCTTATTTTACTTTCGTAGCATAATTTTATTGTGAAGAATTGCAGTGTGATTTACTCGTCATTTGTCGTCGAACGAATAAACTACTAATCAGTTAGAAGAATAAATTTCAGTTGCTGCAATTTAAGAAAACTTCACATACATTGTACTCTCCAATTTGTTTCATAATAATAAAATAAACCCTCATCTACAGCACCGATTTTCCCTTCAGGGTTTTTCCGGGGACATTTCAGTCCAAAATTATTGTGTCAATATTTTTGTGTGTGCATCTATTTCTCAATTCCTTATTTTACTTCCGCAACGTATTTTTATTGTGAAGAATTGCAGTGTGATTTATTCATCATTTTCTGTAAAACAAATAAACTGCTAATCAGTTAGAAGAATAAATTCCAGTTGCTGCAATTTAAGGAAGCTTCACAAACCATATATATATATATATGAACTAACCATTTATCCATCTAACTATAGTTGCATCCAGCATGTGTATTTGTCACATATCAAGCCAATAAATATGCCTTCATAGTATAGGCTTTCATTGTATAGTAAACAGACTCAACATACAAATTTCAAAGTTCCCTCTATCTAAAAAAAATGGTGTATACTTCAGATGAAACATAAGTCATATGAGTCCAGCACGGGTCCTTCATAATGTGTATTTCCGAGTCAAGGTAACTTCTTTCATGTCAGCCAATTACAAAATATAAGCAAAACTTTAGCAAGAATTGTGTCATACAATACAGCATCCTCTAACAAACATTCCTAAACCAACATAACTCAAACTATTTTCTGAAACTTCACCTGGCATTCATCCCTCTTCAAATTGTTTCTTCCTTCAAATAAAAGAAACATAGGTCCGTGCATGTCTGCAATGTCTCTGGCATTTTGTAAATTGTCACGTAAGAGCTCACATATTCTAGAAAAACTTGAAAATCTCACACACTGTCTCTCTTGATCAATGAGTTCCTGCACTTTCATAAATTAAAAACTAAACATTAAAATAAGTTTCCAGAAGGTGGCAATGCATTGTTGCAAGAAACAAATTAAACACTTGTATGAAGACTGGCTAGGTATTCCAACACGAGAAAATTTTCCTAGAAGGTGGCAATACATTGTTGCAAAAAATAAATGAACACTTGCATTTACAGTGGCTAAGCATTCTGCCAAAGAGTTCCAATCATAAATGAACTTCAAATTCAAACAACTCGAAAAGTTAGAAGATTACATTACACAAGGGCTCCAAAGAAAGATACTCAGGACAATCTTCAGCTTCGGTTTTAATATTTTGGGAAGATTTCACTGAGGTGCTTTCAACCAATGGGCTCTGCAAAAAAAACAAAACAGCTTTAATTTAAACTTTGAAGTATAAGAAACGTACATTAACAAAGGACCAAAAAAGTATATAAAACTGTCTCAACTTTAGAAATTTGAAATTATACAAGTTACATAAAAATCTAACCAAAATACCCTAGACAACTTTAACAAAGTGGTTTCCTAACCATATTGATGTCCCTGATAAAGATAAGATAGGATAAGATAATTTTATTAACGTTCAACAAATGACCACAAATAGGTCAATGGGACTGCTAAGTACAAAAGTGTTGATATACTATGGGCACACTAAGGCCACTCTTATAAAAGCCAAAAACAGATCTAGCCTAGGATCTCAATGCTATAAACAAGGGAATAAAACACTGCTGGAAAAGTTCGAATGATGGAAGCACCTCCAAGAGTACAAAGTCAAAAACTCCTTGGAGGGAGGGATGTCTCAAAGGAGGGCACAAAGAGAATAATACCCACTAGAACCTATCACCAGAAGAAGAAGGAACCTGCTCTGTGAGTAATCCTTTCCCTTTTTCAAAAGGACTTCTTCTCTTATAAGATAATAATAAGATCTTCTCCTTGAGGGAGCTTGGGATCTCAATCCCATGGTATCCCACCTCCTTATTTAAAAGGGAGGGTTTCTCTTTTCCTTTTCTCTTGGTCTTTAGATCTAGCTTACTATCTTGTTTCTCTTGCATTGCTATTTTCATTGTTATCATAGTTTAGATCTCATTTCTTTAGTTGCATTCATTGACTATTTGATCTAATTGCACTTGAAATAGTTTTCTGTCTTTGTTTCACATGCAATTGAATATCTAGAGTAGTATCTCTAATATATTGTTAGCAATCTCATTTGCCATCTCTCACTTGTGCTCTCATCATATATCTTTACTTGTTTCAATTGTCTAATATAAGTAAAGACATATTAAGAAGCATTTCTTGCTGAAGGCATTGTGAGATATTGCTCTAATATCTAATCTAATTGCATTTCTATCGTTTCATTGAGTAACATTTTTTTTGCTTCATTGATCATTATTATAAAGCTAATCATCTTGTTCTCATAAATGAATTGGCTCTTTCTTACTGAAGCATTATTATCATTTAATCTCACTGAAGCGTTTGCACTTGCATCTTAGATCTAGATTGCATCCCTTAAAATTTACCTCCAAGCATAAGCTTGGTTGATAGAGAGATAGGACAACCTTCTTCATTTCCAATTTGTGAAGCTTGACCCTTAAACAACAGTTAAAGCGAGTGACCTTGCAGTTCTCTTGTGGCCAAGTCCCTTGTAGGAACAGAGGCACTTGGGTTGCTAGAACTCCTGGGTAGGTATCGTTAATGAGGCCTTAGCCTCCTTCCCCAACAGTTTTCCTAACAACCTTCTTCTAAGACTTGCTTCAATAATTGATGAGAAGGCCTTCACCATAGAATAGGCATATAATTAAAATTAACCAAGATCTTGCATCTCACATAGATTAGTCTTGCATTCATATTTCATTTCAATTGGCTATTGTAATTGGTATTGTGAGCTCATCGCTTACTTGTGAATCTTATAATGTTGTACTTGTCATTTTCAAGTCTATTATTTCTTGAATATCATCTTTACTTGAAGTAGAAGTCCTATTTATATTGCAAGTTTATCTCTTATTTCTCATATATCCAATTGTTCTAATCTCTTGATATCTCAAACTAACTTTGTTTTGCAACATTGTTTGTCTTTTAATTTGGGATATAGTTATTTTGTGCAAGTAATTTAATTTATATCTGAGCATTGTTATTTAGGAGCTGGTCTCTCTCTCTCTTTATCATTCTAAATGTGATACTGATCTAATTGAATCTATCGTTTAATATCTCACATTGCTCAATAATAATCTCTTGCTTGTCAATTAACTCTAAATCAAGTTGTCTAGAGAAGTGATTGTCTTTCCCTTAGTCTCCTAGAACTTCTTGTTCCAACAGGCTTTCCTCTTTCATCCATGTTTAGGGACTACCCCTCATAGCTTGTCTACGAGAGAGCTTAAACAGAGTGAGTAGGGAATAGGTGACAGCCCCTACTTTGAGCGTTGTGCCTTAGGCGTACACTTTGGATGACAACAGGACTCAATGATCTTGCACGTCATTGTTGCATAACCAAAATACTTCTTCGGCCTCTTGCTTTCCTTAAAGGTCCCATGAGGTGCAACATGTCCTTCAACATTCTTCAATGTTCTTTCAAGCTAAGCAAGTCTCTTTCTAGTCTCAGGAACAGTGGCTCTTGGAGAGTCAAGAAATTCATGATAATCAAATTCTTCATGAGGATCTTGTTCCTTAGGTTCAAGTTCTTTAGATTTTGATTCCACATTCTTTGGAGCCACCTACAACTCATCATCAAAGTCTAAGTATGAACCTTTAAACTTCCAGAAAGCAGCATCTTCATTAAAGATAACATCCCTGCAAGTTTCAATAGAATGTTGTCCTTTGAATTTTCGTTGTAGCCAACAAAAGTTGCTTTCTTCCCGGAAGGTTCCAATTTCATCCTTTTCTCCTTGGGCACATGAACATAAACAAGACGACCAAAGATTCTCAAATGCTCAACATTGGGTCTCTCACCTTTGAAGACTTCTTCAAAAGTCTTGTAGTCCAAGATCCAATGTGGGAATCTATTTCGAACATAAATAGTGGTTCATGCAGCTTCTCCCCAAAGAAACATAGGCAACTCTTGATCATGAAGCATGGCCTTGGCAGCTTCCATAATAGTCCTATTCTTTCTTTCTGCAATTCCATTTTGTTGAGGATAGTAAAGAACTAGCAACCCCCTCTTAATTCCAACATCCCTGCAAAAGGCAATCAATTCCTTAGATAAATAGTATCCTCCATTGTCAGACCTTAAAGTCTTGATCCTTCTTCCTGTAGCATTTTCAACCTGTGACTTGAATTGACGAAACTTGGATTTCAAGAATAAATCCATGTTTTGCGAGAGTGATCATCAATGAAAGAGACATAAAACAAATTGCCACACAAGGTCTTGTCAAGCATAAGCCCACAAACATTAGAGTGCACAAAATCCAAGATTCCTTTGGATGTACTATCACTACTAGTTACATCTTCCTTTAACATTTTCCCCAAGGGAACATCCCTTACAAACTTCATCATGTTCAATTGTGATTTCCAATATACATTTAACAAAATCTTTCATTCTAGACAATGCTTTATAACGAACATGAGCGTACCTTCAATGCCATAGCTCACAAAGATCAGATGTGTTGTGTATCAGGGCTTGGATGGAGTGACCAAGGAGATGATATAGGCCACCAATTCATACACCAATGACTTTAGCAAATTCAAAGGAGGCGTCCTTCTTCCATACTAGAACTTGTCCATCAATGAAAGCAATTCTATTTCCTTTGTCCTCAAGAGATGAAATTGACAACAAATTCTTCTTCAAACAAGGAACATAAAGAATATTGTTAATAGATACATTATCTCTTAATTCCAATTGAAAGGATGACGAACCAATGCCCTTGAGCTATCTTCTTTTCAACCAATTCAGAGAGATTTTCATGACTCCTAGTCATGTGCCTAGAGGCACCATTGTCCACCAACCATATTTCATCATGACCTGAAATGGAACATGTAAAAGCATAATAAAATGAACATTCATCATGAGAATCTTTCTTCCTAGGCCTCCTCTTATGAGAGGATTCATCAATGTTAGTTGCAGAAGCATGATGTTTCCCTTTTATCTTTCGATCATCATTCATTTGGAATTCATTCCTTTGATTCCTTTGAGGACAATCATTTTTATAGTGACCATATGCTTGACAACGATAGCATTGAACATTTGTCAAATCTCTTCTATCTCTTCTATCTTGAGAGGGAGGAGGAGGTCTTCTTTATGGAGCAGGTTCCCTTCTTGGAGTGGATCTTAGAGCAGGTCTTGAATTAGGTCTTCTACTAGAACTTCTTTGAAATCTTCCAAAATTAGGCCTTCTTCTATTATTCTTTGAGTGGGTTGCAAAGGCTTGAGAGTCTTCACTTGGATCTTCAATCTTGCCTCGGGAACGGAGTCTTGATTCTTCTTGAGTGCAGGCAAACCATAACTTGTCAAAAGATCGAGGATTTTCTCTTCCACTAATGCTTGCTGCAAAAGGATCCTAAGATATAGGCAAACCACCCATTGCCACAGCTACTAATTCTTTGTCGAATACTCTTCTTCATTAATAGCCTTGAGTTGATCTCTTATTTGAGAAATTCTAACGAAGTATGATGCCATAGTATCATTCTCTGTCATCTTGATATTACGAACTTAACCACTTAGGCTTATAGATTGATTGATGTTGTTGATAGTGTACAATCGAGTAATTCCATCATACATCTCCTTGGAAGATTGGTGATCAACAATGTAGGGAATTAGATGATCCCTAACAAATTTTATAATGATGCTTCTTGCCAAGATGTTGTCTTCCTAATATTTGTCTTTTCCTGCTTGGTCAGCTAATTTAGTAACTTTTCCTGTAACAATACCCAAGACCTTGTGCCTTACAAGCACTAGGTCAATCCTAGCCTTCCATGCCCTATAATTTGTAGCTTCTTCAAGCTTGTTCTCGTTCTTCATAAAGGAATTAATGATGAAGATGTCCAACCAAAACACAACGTAGACTCCCAAACTCTTCAAAGAGCTTCTCAATGCTCTCCAAGGTGCTCTTCAAGGTGATCTCAATGCTCTTTCCCTTCACCAAAGCTTTGAATACCATATTGAGTTTTCTAGTGTAATCAAGACTAGTACAATTTTTCAAACAAATAACTACTTCCAATGATAGAATTTGACTTCTTATATCATTTCATTCATTAAGCAGTTATACATAAAAAATTTGAACCATTCACTTTCTTCAATAGAGCAATAGAGATAGCAGTAGATAGTAAAACAGGAGAGGAGACGCCAAAAATTAGGCTAACAGCTGAGGAAAAACCCACAAGGGGCAAACCCAACCAATCTTTCCTTATGAGAGAGAGAATTCAGTTCATCAAAAGTACATTAGAATATTGCAACAAGATTCCAAATTCTGACCTCAACAAATACCAAGTCAAACTAGTCAAAGAAGAGAAAAAGTCGAGTCAACGTTGGTAAAAGTCAAGACTGCAACAGAGGGCGGAATTTCAGCCTGAGGTAGCTCAGAACATAAGGTCGAAATTCAGTCAAAACCACAATCAACGAACTCCTCCAATTCTCGGTCAAAGTCTTAGGCTTGACCTGTGGTCAACGAGCCAAAAACAAGACAAAATCTCGGTCAAATAAGGTCAACAAAACCACTGAAGTATTCCGCCTCCACAACAATCAAAGAACTCAATCAAACAAAGGAAAACTCTCTCAAGTCAACGTTGGTCAAACAAAAGAATAGAAATCGGTCAACACAAAACGGAAATACTTCTTGACTCCTTCGCATGTGTGAACATCTCCTTGCTATTTCAGATTGAATGTGTGAGTGATGGATGTGCCAAATGAGCTCCAATGTGCTTGTATTTTTCTTTGGAGGAGGCTTTTCATCATGTGGGTTTGAATTGTGCTCTTTAGGCCAACTTGGTCAAACATCAAAATATGAATTTTCTCCATTGATCTGCCAATGTAAATACCGACCATAGCTACCAATTTTCAACATGACGTGGTTTGATTTTGCTATCTAGATTGATAACTAGTTGTACCTAATGGCCTAGGCCAAGACACACTTGTCTAAGAACAATTATGCTCCCCCATGTTTAGACAAGAAAAGAAGGTAAATTTTTACTCAGATATAGATAAGAAGGTTCATATCTATGTCACAACACCCTTTACAAACAAGGAAAACTCATCAACACCATTCTAAGCTAGGAAACAACACGTGGAATCATAATAACTAGAAGAAATTATCATGGAGTAATGTTTGCTACCACAAACTATTAAATTTGGCAACCAGGGCCAAACTCCATGTTGCACTGCTCATATGATGGAGATGATATTTGATGGAGATGATATTTTTTTTGGATTCCTCTTTCGGAGAGGTGCAAGATTGATCTAAAGATCATCTTGTTTGGATGAGCAGAAGTTGTATTTTGAATTTATTTTCTTCACATGTGCAATTTGTTAAGGTTGGCCAGATTTGTAATGTAGGCTCATAAGCCCCAAAATATGTGTCACACACCCTCAGTGATGGATATAAAAACGAGAGACTCAACCCTCATTTCATCATCATATCAACACACATCTCTCTCCTTCAGATTGGTTTGTACAAGCCTAAGAGGCTTTCTCTCTCCTCCGCACGCGTGGAACAGCAGCTAGAAATTTCGCACTGTTTTAGGGCTTTTCTTGACAGTGTTGACAAGCGTTGACTTTGGGTCAACATTTGCTATTTGACTTTGTTTTTTGGGTCAAAATTTCGATCTTAAGAGGCCACAGCTGGAGGCACAAAAGCTGAGGAGAAACATTGACTTTGACTGATGTTGACCACAGTGTTGACCAGAGGTTTGAATGTTGATTTGACCGCAAACTTTGCCCTGTGCATTGACCGAATTTTAGGACTGTTTTGGGCTGAGTTTGACTATGATTGAAGGCCGAGTTTGACTGGGTTTGACCGAGCTTCATTAAAGGCTAATTTGTTGGTTTGACCAGCATTGAATTTGTTGGCTAGGGCATCCTTTTGACTGCTGTAAATTGTACTTTCTCTCTCTGCTAAATTTGAAGAATAATAAGAAGATTTGATCAAAGGGTGTCCTCGCATTGGGGTTTTTCCCTAGCATCCGCCAAATTATTTTGTCTCTTGTCTTGGCTTGTCTTCTATCAATTTATTTATGTTCTATCAGCATTTACTGGCAATGTTTGGCTAATAAGGAAGATTGAAGTAAATTGCTCTAAGCATAGAACATACCATGGTTAACTAAAATTAACATGGTATCAGAGCTGAGGTGAAGACAAAGCCCAAGCAAGAGTGAGAAGAGAAATCACTGAAAGTTTGAATAGACGAGGACCAGGGTCAATGGCTTCCTCATCATACATCAAATCTGATGACAAGCTTAATGATAAGTCTGATTATCATGCTTGGAAAAGGTCTTTGGATCTGACATTGGAGGAACAAGATGTTATGGATTATGTGCAAGGAAAGATCACTGAGCCTCCATCAAATGCACTGGCTACCACTAAAACAAAGTACAAGAAAGGGGAAAACAAGGCGAAGAAGATCATCAGGGATTCTATTCATAAGCACTTGGTTGCTTATATCTCCAAGTTGGGCACATGTAAGGAGATGTATGATAAGTTGGTTAGTATGTTCAGGCCTAGCAATGCTAAGCAAATCCTCTTTTCAAAGAACAAGTTGAAGAACATCAAGATGGACAAGGGAGAGTCCATCAAATCTTATTTCATGAGGCTCACTGTAATCAAGAATGATCTCTTAGCTATTGGAGAGGTCATAGCTGACCGAGAGCTCACTCTCATTGTTCTTGGAGGACTTCATCGGCCATGGTATGTATTTAATACCACTATTCTCAATAATACTATAATTCCTGATTTTGATGAATTGTTGACGAGGTGCACTCAAAAGGAGACAAGGATGATGGAGAGAGACCATCCCTCAAATGGGAATGGAAGTGACCCTACTGCCTTCACCGCTCATGCAAAGAAGAAGAATAATGTTGGTCTAAGAAAGCAAAATCATGGAAGAGTGGGTCCTAAGGGAAGGAAGGGAAGATGTTACAATTGTACCAAGTTTGGTCACTATGCTAGAGAGTGCCCTAATAAAAGGGATGTTAAATTTAGATAACCATGGTGTTCTATGCTTGATGCACTTTTACTTCAATCTTTCTTAGGCTCGATACAAAATAGCAATCACATAAACATTAAAGTAAAATGCTGATAGAACACAATAATAGATCAATAGAAGACAAGCCAAATATAGATCAGATTTATAGTTCCTTTTGTCCAGCAAAGATATGAGACATTGTGGCGTTACGACAGTCAACAGGATGCTTCAACCAGGAAAGTCTTTCTCGGTCAACCAATCTTCCATGTGTCACACCCACAGCCCTCAAAGACAGCTCATCACAAGTCAACGTTGGTCAACGTAGAAGAGTCAACGCAAGCAGCGACAGAAGAGTCAACACAGCAAATTAGGGCTTCAGTCAAACAGTCCGAATTTCCTTGATTTTAGTGCCCAGTAGTATGGCCTCCTAAAATTGAAATTTTGGCAAAAGTTGGAGGTCAAACGACCAAGGGTTGACCACGGTCAACGTTGGTCAACATTGCAACAACAAGCCTTAAACAGATCCGCAAAAAACAGCAGCTTCGCTCCACACATGTGAGGCGAAAAAGGCCTCCAAAGGCTATCGAACCAACCAGATCACAATGAGAAAATGTGTGATGAGTTGATCACAAAATGACCTCCAAGTCTCTCCAATTTATATTCATCAGTGAGGGTGACATATCTATTACGCATGTGAGCCTACATTACAAATCTGGCCGACCTTGCACGTGTGGAAAATAAAGTCAAAATATATGTTCTACTCATCCAATCAAGATGATCTTTAGATCAATCTTGCACCTCTCCGAAAGAGGAATCCAACAAAAATATGACCATCGTCATATGAGTAGTGCAACATGGAGTTTGGGCCCAGTTGCCAAAAATTAACACTCCCTCTCAATTAGGGAGAACTCCATTTGTCCACAAGTGCCATCCATCAGTACCAACATGTACTTTTACCAAACATCGTGCGTCATCCTAATGTAACTTGCTTTGCTGGCTCTCATTCTCAGACAGAACAAAAGGTGAGTCACAAAGACATCACACTCAGCTGACCTGAAGTCAACTTAGAGGTAAAAACCTCTCTTGGACTCAAAAGGAGTCTCATACTAACCCGAAGTTAGTTTATTGACACTAAGTCAGTTTAGAGGTAAGAAACTCATCATACTTGATCCATGCCATCCTAGACATAGAGAGTACGAAAATCTCCAATGCGTCCATCGATCTTGCTATTGGTCTCTATCCACATTTCCCACCTCATTGGCCAAATGAGAGGTACTTCCCATGAGTCCGAAACTCCATGGGTAGGATGCGTGCGGGGCACAGATCAAAGAGAGGTGAACGAATTCAATATCATAACAGTGGGGCAGAAGCACAACAAGGTTCAGCAAGCCTAGCCCCATATGTGCTTATAGCTCCAAGAAGTTATCCCCAAGCCCCTTGGAGCTCCCAGAGCTCATAGTCCAACTCAATCAGGACCCTCAGAATAGGGTCTTTCCACGATTCCAAGCTTCTCACAAAAGGTTAGGAACTTGAACTTCCCCAGGGGCTTTGTGAGAATATCCGCAACCTGCTCATCAGTTCCTATATGATCGAGCCTTACGGCGCCTCGTTGTACCATATCTCAAATAAAGTGGTACCTAATATCAATATGCTTGGATCAATCGTGGAACACAGGATTCTCAGAAAGATGAATCTCACTCTGGTTATCACAAAGGATAGAAATTTCTAAATCTTAATTCTTATGCAGAAATTATTTCTGTTAATCCGGTTAAGCTTCTCCTACTTATACAAGTTATCAACTGAATAAATTCAAGTTAACATCAAAGAAAAACACAACAGATCTCTACCAATTCAGATCTAGAATAAGCATATGCACACATAGACAGAGTGACACAGTTATTTCTGGACAAACTGTCCCCAGAAAAACCCAATGTGGGAAAACCAGTCTCTGGCTATTGGAGGGCTCTATTATTAAGAATATTTCTAAATACACAACTCTGGATTCCAGATCTGGAAAACCCTACAGAGAAAACTCTAGATCTGCAGCACCTGGCTGATCTAAGACCAACAATACTGACTGATCCACACCCTCAAACGGGATTTACAGAACTCAGCCAGATCTAGGCCTAGAAACCCTAGATCTGCCCCTGAAAGACACTGCATCAGCCTCTGAAGGCCTCCAAATGCTCAGCGTTGTCACTGGAAGGGACTGCGTTACCCCAGACTGGGTGACGCAGTCACTATACTGCCCATAAGGGTCTCTACGTAACCCCTTAAGGGTTTCCTAAAAATCACGATGTCCTTGTTGCTGTTGCCGTCTGCTGTTGCTGCTGCTGTCGTCTGCTACTGCTGCTAAGATTAAAAGAAAGCTTGATCCGTGTTACTTAAGACAATTTCATCACATGTTTAATTAAATTCACTTTAATTATTTTATTTTCCTAAGTTTTAACTTAGGAAATACATTAAAATAATTAATTAATTTAATATCTCCTAAACCAAATGAAATTTCCCAAATCCATTTCTAGGTCTTGTGGATCCAATGTACTCTAGTCCCTCCACAAAATTTGGGACCTAGAGCACAACTGATGCTACCCCAAATACAAAAAATCTCAACATAACGATGGTATCTAGCACATGTCCGAACAACTCACTGAAGAGTTTTCTCAACCAAACTGCTTCACAACAGGCCATTCTCGCTGCAATGTATTCGACCTCAGCAGTGCTCAAAACCACCCATTTCTGCTTCCTGCTCATCCAAGATATCGAAGCAAAACCCAAGGTGAAGCAGCATCCAGATGTGCTCTTGCGATCCACCACACTACCAACCTAATCAGCATCAGTATATCCATGGAGTCTCAAACTCCTGGCAGTGTATCTCAGCCCATGGTTGATTGTGCTCTGAAGATATCTCAATAGATTCTTGGCACCAAACCAGTGAATGTGATGAGGATCAAGTTTCAACCATATGTTGACTCAAAGTGTTCACTACAAAACATACGTCCGGACGAGAATTCACTAAGAACATCAGGGCCCCCACGAGTTGTCGATACTCGGTAGGATTTGCTAGCACAAGCCCAGCAGTGTTTCCACACAACTTCTTAAAGTTGAGTTCCATCAGTGTCGATACATACTTACAGTCCACCATAACCAATCTCTCCAGCAGCTTCACGACATGTTTTCCTTGAGAAAGGAAAATCTCGCCTGGCCTCTACTAGACCTCCAAGCCTAGGAAGTAGTGCATCAATCCTAGGTCTTTCATCTCAAACTCGAAAGCTAGCTCCCTCTTGCACTGATGAATGAGAGGGTCAGCACCTGTCAGGAAGAGATCGTCCACATAGAGAACCACAATGAGAGGCCTTTCTCTATCAAACTTAAAATAAAGGCTCGGATCAACATTACTTCGAGTGAAGCCCAACCTCATCAAGTAGCTATCTATCCTCTCGTACCAAGCCCCGGGGGCTTGCTTCAACCCATTGAGGGCTTTCTTCAACCTGCATACATGGGTGTCTCTATCTCGTACTTCGAACCCCAGAGGTTGCTCCACATATACCTCTTCCTTTATAGAACCATGCAAAAAAGTGGTCTTCACATCCATTTGATCTAGACCCCATCCTTACGTTGCAGCAAGGGCAATAATAGATCAGATGGTGGTATAGCGAGCAACAGGTGCAAATATATCATCAAAATCTATGCCTTCTTTTTTAGAGAAGCCTCGGGCAACAAATCTTGCCTTGTACTATTCAGCACTTCCATCAGATCCATGCTTGATCTTATAGAGCCATTTCGAGGTGACAACAGATTTGTCCTCCGGTCTCGGGACCACTTCCCAGACATCATTCTTCATAATGGACTCATATTCTTCGTGCATAAAATCCTTCCAAACTTGATGCTTGACAGCTTCTTCAAATGATCCAGGCTCAGATTGTACTATCGTACTCACGGCTGCTAGATACCCTTGGTATCTCTTTGGCTTCTTACTTTCATGGAATGTCCCCCTTGGGAAAATATGTCTCTCGGCATCTGCGAGAGTATCCCTGAGCCATGAGGATCTTCTCTTATATGAAGGAGGTGGATCAATAGGATCCATAGGTCCTTCAACATCAGGCATCAAGTCATCCTTCGGCTCTTCCTGCTTCCCTGCTTCTTCATCTTCTTTGTCTTCCTTGGAGCTAGGAAGATTTCTCACATTCTTGAGGGCAGCATCTTCATCGAAGGTGATATCATGGCATATCTCCACTTCTCTTTGACCAGACACATAGATTTTATATGCCTTCGAAGTTTCACTGTAGCCCACAAACATTCCCTTCTTTCCAGAAGCATCCAGTTTGCTTCTCTTTTCTTTCGGCACATGAAAGTAAACAGGGCAACCAAAAAGTCTAAAATGAGAAACATCAGGCTTCTTACCAGAGAAGACTTCTTCAGGAGTTTTGGAGTCCAGAGCGGAATGCGGGCATCTTTTGAACGTACACAGCAGTGTTCGCAGCTTCTCCCCATAGAAGCTTCAGAAGACCTTGGTCACAAAGCATGGCGCGGGCAACTTCCACAATGGTCCTGTTCTTTCTTTCAGCAACACCATTTTGCTCAGGAGTGTACGCAGTTGTGGTCTCCCTCTTAATGCCAACTTCTCTACAAAAATCATTAAACTCATTTGACTCATACTCAGTCCCATTGTCGGTCCTCAAAACTTTTATTTTCTTCTAGGTTTGATTTTCCACCAAGGCCTTGAAGGTACAAAACCATTTGAATTCTTCGTCCTTCTTCTTCAAAAAATATATCCAAGTCTTATGGGAGAAGTCATCTATAAAAGTCATATAATAGGAACATCCTCGCAAGGATGTCACGGGCAGCATACCAAATAAGTCAGAATGTATCAACTGTAAGATATCAGTTGTCTTTGTGACACTTGAGGGGAATGGTCCCCTTGTATGCTTCCCTTCGGCACAACCCTACCATATACCTTCATGATCATCTCTAAATTTGGGCATCCCTGTCACCACCTTCGCTGCTTCGGGAAGGGATTTGTAATGAAGGTATGCAAACCTTCGGTGCCATAACTCTGTTTGAAGACTTGTATCACATGACATACCTCCCAATGGACTTCCTCCAACCTGGTAGAGTGTATCAACTCTAAAACCAATAGAAAGAGCTTCCTTGAAGTTCTTCGTCTAGATAAGTACCTTTCCATCAACGAATGCCACCTTGAACCCTTTGTCTTCCATTGCCGAAATGGACACAAGGTTCTTCTTCAAATTAGGTACGTACAACACATCTTGTAATCGGAGGACTTGACCTTGAGATAGATGGAGGGTCACATTCCCTGTCCCTTTCACGAGTTAGGTGGCATGTAAATTTTCGTAGATGTTCTATGCTTGATGCAACTTTTACTTTATACTCGATATCAAATAGCAATCACATAAACATGAAAGTAAAATGTTGATAGAACATACTAATAGATCAACAGAAGACGAGCCAAAAATACACTTAACTTGATTAGCAAAATATATGTGTTGTGGTGCGTTATGGCAGTCAACAGGATGCTTCAACCAGCAAAGTCTTCTTACGGTTAGCCAACCAGAATGTGTCACACAACCCTCTCGGACAGCTTCTACAACAGCCAACCCAAAGTCAACAAAAGTCAACGTTGTCTAGTCAACGGTCAACGCAAAACAACAAAAGCAGAAAGTCAACGCAGCCAAGTCAAAGTCATCGTCCAACCTCGGTTTTTGTGCCAAAAAATGCGGATTGAGGAGATCGAAGTTTAGGGAGAGTTTCGAGTCAATTTGACCAAGTGTTGACCAAAGTCAACACTAGTCAATTTTGCGTTGGAAACCCTAAAACAGTCTGAAACCCTAGCTGCTGCTTTTTCCCACATGTGAGTGAAGAGAAGCCTCCAAGATGATGATCGGACTAATCAGATGCAGAGAGAGAATGTGTGATGAGTGATGGTGAAAATGACCTCCAACGTTGACCTATATATATATATATATATCCATCAATGAGGGTGTGTGACACTTCTGTTGGGGCTCCAAGCCTACATTACAATTCTGGCCGACCTTGCACATAAGTGGAATTAATTCAAAATAAATGTTCTGCTAATCGGATCAAGATCATCTTTACATCGATCTTGCACCTCTTCGAAAGAGGAATCCAATAAAAATATTGGCATCGTCATCTGAACATCAAAACATGGTATTTGGACCTAGTTGCCCAAATTAACACTCCCTCTCAACTAGGGAGAACTCCATCCACCTGTGCCATCCAAACATCATGCGTAATCCTGTCGTAACTTGCTTTGTTGGCTTCATTATTTCATAACAGAAAGGTGAGTCACAAAGACATCACTCTCGGCTGACAAAATCAGCTCAGAGGTCCAAAACCTCTATAGGACTCAAAGGAGTCACATACCAACCCGAAGTTGGTTTAACTGACTCGAAGTCAGTTGGAGGTCTGAAACCTCACTAGACTTGATCCTAGATCAAGTGGTTGGACACGTGCCATCCTAGACATAGAGAGTACGGCAATCTCCGATGCGTCCATCGGTCTTGCTACTGGTCTCTAGCTTTTCCCACATCATTGGCCAAGATGAGAGGTACTTCCCATGAGTCTGGGACTCCATGGGTAGGATGCATATGGGGCACAGATCAAAGAGAGGTGAACCAACTCAATATCATAACGGTGGGGCAGAAGCCCACCAACAAGGTTCGGTAAGCCTAGCACTGTGGTTGCTTATAGCTCCAAGAAGCTATCCCCAAAGCCCCCGGCAACTCTCAGAGCCCATCGTCTAACAGGACCCTCAGCATAGGGTCGTTCCACGATTCCAAGATTCTCACGGAAGGATAGGAACTTGATCTTCCCCAAGGGCTTTGTGAGAATATCCGCGACCTGCTCATCGGTTCCTATATGATCGAGCCTTACAGCACCTCACTGTACCATATACCAAATAAAGTGGTACCTGATATCAATATGCTTGGATCAATCGTGGAACATAGGATTCTCTGGCAAACGAATCCCACTCCAGTTATCACAAAGGATAACGGTGGTATCTAGCACATGCCCGAACAACTCACTAAAGAGCTTTCACAACCAAACTGCTTCACGGCAGGCCATACTCGCTGCAATGTATTCGGCCTCAGTGGTGCTCAAATCCACTGACTTCTGCTTCCTGCTCTTCCAAGATATCGAGGCAGACCCAAGTGTGAAGTAGCATCCAGATATGCTCTTGCAATCCACCACACTTCCAACCCAATCGGCATCAGTATATCCATGGAGTCTCAAACTCTCAGCAGTGTATCTCAACCCATGGTTTATCATGCCGCGAAGAGATCTCAACAGATTCTTGGCACCAACCCAGTGAATGTGATGAGGATCAACCATGTGTTGACTCAAAGTGTTCACTGCAAAACATACGTCCGGACGAGTGTTCACTACGAACATCACAGCCCCTACGAGTTGACGATACTCAGTAGGATTTGCTAACACGGGCCTAGCAACGCTTCCACTCAACTTCTAAAAGTTGAGCTCCATCGGTGTCGACACGGACTTACATTCCACCATTCCAAATCTTTCCAGCAGCTTCACAATATATTTTCCTTGAGAGAGGAAAATCTCGCCAGTTTTCTGCCAGACCGCCAGGTCTAGGAAGTAATGCATCATTCCTAGGTCCTTCATTTCGAACTCAGAAGCGAACTCCCTCTTACACTGATGAATGAGAGGGTCAGCACCTGTCAGGAAGAGATCGTCCACACAGAGAACCAGAATGAGAGGCTTTTCTCTATCAACCTTGAAGTAAAGGTTCGGATCAGCATTACTACGAGTGAAGCCCAGCTTCATCAAGTAGCTATCTATCCTCTCGTACCAAGCCCTAGGGGCTTGCTTCAACCCATAGAGGGCTTTCTTCAAACTGCATACATGGGTGTCTCTATCCTGGACTTCAAACCCCAGTGGTTGCTCCACATACACCTCTTCCTTTATCGAACAATGTAGAAAGGCAGTCGTCACATCCATTTGATGAAAATTCCATCCTTGCGTAGCAGCAAGGGCTATGATAGATTGGATGGTGGTATATCAGGCCACAGGTGCAAATATGTCATCATAGTTTACGACTTCCTTTTGAGAGAAGCCACGGGCAACGAATCTTGCCTTGAACTTTTCAGCACTACTATCAGATACATGCTTTATCTTATAGAGCCATTTAGAGGTGACAACAGCTTTGTCCTCCGGTCTCGGAACCACATCCCAGACATCATTCTTCATAATGGACTCGTACTCTTCGTGCATAGCATCCTTCCAGACTTGATGCTTTACGGCTTCTTCTAAAGATCCAGGCTCAGATTGTACGATTATACTCATGGCTACTAGATACCCTTGGTATCTATTCGACTTCTTGCTTTCACGGAATGTCCCTCTTGGGGCCATATGTCTCTCAGCATCTTCGAGAGTATCTTGGAGCCATGAGGGTCTTCTCTTCATTGAAGGAGGTGGATCAATGGGGTCCATCGGTCCTTCAACATCGACCATCATCTCATCCTTCGGATCTTCTTGATTCCCAGACCTTACTTCATGATCTTCCTCAGAGATTGGAAGATTTATCACTTTCCTAAGGGAAGCATCTTCATCAAAGGTAACATCGTGGCATATCTCGAATTCTCTTTGACCAAACACATAGACTCTATAAGCTATAAGCCAAATTTTATGGATCACAGAAGCCAAATTCCTAACATTGAAACCCTGCTCGGTAGGGCCTTGGCACTTAAAGTTCATCATTTTGAAAGGGCACGTTTGCGGGTATCTAAGATGAAATCTGATTTAACCATTTTAAAGAGATGTAGAGACTCCGCCTCTATCCCTTCGTTCGCGAGGATTAAGCATCCCCTCAAAAATTCCAGCAATGAGCGTGTTTTTCTTTCTGCAAGCCTTGGCATTATTAGATCTGAGATTTCCAAGGTTAGAAAGTATCTAGATCTCATTTCGCAGAAGTTGTTGTCCTCTCACCTAGAGTTATCTTATTTGATTCCGACAGATATTTGGACAATAGTCGATGCCCGCTCTGCTTTAAAATCCCTTCGTTGGGAGGCTTTATGGAATAAGAAACATCTTCTAAATTCCTTAAAGTATCTAAAGACTCTGCTTGTGATTTAGGGAATGGGAATAGAAGTTCTTCTAATAGCAGAGTCTCTGGAAGACAGATTGGAGCGTTGCGATCTTTAATTCTTAATTCCTCAGCTCAATCTGCGCATTTGGCTTCAGCGTCTGGGCCTGTCCCATCTGGGAATCAGCATCGCGGACCTGATCAACCTTTGTTCTATTTCTCTGGTCAGGAGGTGCTCGATCGAACGGGATACTAACAGGGGATGTTGTTGATTCTTATCGTTCTCCAACGGGTAGCTCTCATATTTCCGCTAGTGCGTTTGTTGTTCTAGGGTCCCATCGAATTGGTTCATCTGTCTATCCATGTTCTACATTGCCGTCCCCTTGCTCCTCTTTGCCCGCAGATCATTCCATTCACGCTGGGCATTCACCTTCTATTCGCATCCCCTCCGGTGTGGATGAAGTGGATGATCAATTAGCCTCGATTGCTCAGATTGGAGTTCGATGTTCGTCCCAGACTCTGTCATCTTCTTCTGCTAGCGTGGTAAGTTCTTTTGGAGCTCAACCATCAGCGAATGTTCAAGCTATTCCACAAGATTCGGTGGGGATGGGGTCTCGGCTCACACCTCCCAAGCCCTCCCTTGTGAAATCGTGGGCTCGTGATAGTTTTTTGGTTAACCCAGTCATGGACTCTGTCCAGATTTCCACTCTCTCCAGCGCAGGTGGCAGCGGTGTGACAAGTATGGATTGCGGCCTTTCTAAGGCTTCTCTCTCCATCGTTGATACTTATGTTGTTCATGGTGATGACAGTAAGATTGATAATCATAATAATCGTAATATTAGTGACAATAATAATTTTAATGATAATAACCATAATAGCTATAGTAATAATAATATTGATATTAATAATAATAATTACATTAATAATAATATTTACAATAATAATACTAATAGAAATAATAAAAATAATAATAAATCAGTCTCTTTTTCTTCGAATTTGACTGTTATTAATCTTTCTAGTTTTTCTTTTGATCGGCATGTCTACAGTGTATTAGAGAAGGGACTTAATTATGCTCTTGCTCCTAAGAAAATCCCTATTCATGACATTATTTGTGATATAGAATATGCGATTAAAGATCTTCCTGATGCTACTAAAGACACCATTAGACAAGATTGTGCCATGATCCTAAGAAAAGCGAGGCCCCCTAAGAGCAACATCAGCAAACCTGAGTTTGAGGCTCTTAAATCCTTAAACAATAACCAAGACATTGTTGTTCTTAAGGCTGATAAGGGAGGTGCTACAGTTATTTTAAACAAAGTGGATTATCGTAATAAGATGTTGGATCATCTTCTTAATAGCGGGAGCTACAAGAAGTTGAACAAAAATCCCCTTAAAAAGTTTCTAAAGCAATAGCTATGGCTATAAAATCGAGTAGCACTGTTGGTTCCCTTAGTAGAAAGCTTATTGAAAGTAACCCCATCACTCCGAGAATTTATGGTCTCCCTAAGATTCATAAGGATGGAGCTCCCCTTTGCCCTATTGTCAACACCATAGGTGGTCCTACTTATCTGCTCACTAAATTTTTAGCCAGTAAGCTTAAGCCTCTCGTGGGTCGTACCAACTCCTTTGTCAAAGATTCATCCTCCTTTATTAATTAATGAATTGAAAGGCATCAGGTTGGAACCCGATGACAGGTTTGTTAGTTTTGATGTGGTCTCATTATACACTTGCATCCCCATTGGGAAGCTATTGATGTCATTTCTCGGGTCACAGATCGTGATACTGCTCATCTAGTGGAGATCTGTCTAACCTCAACCTTCTTCAGTTTCGAGGGTGAATTCTTTGAACAAACTTGTGGTGTGGCCATGGGTTCCCCCCTTTCCCCAGTGGTTGCTAATCTTTTTATGGAAGACTTTGAATCTAAGGCCTTCTCCTCCTCCCTTTTTCAACCTAAGCTTTGGAAAAGGTTTGTTGATGACACCTATGTGGTGTGGCCTCATGGAAAAGAGAATTTGGACCTTTTCTTCTGTCATCTTAATGATCAATCTGATTTCATTAAGTTTACCATGGAATTCGAAGTGGATGGTAGCCTACCCTTTCTTGATGTTCTTATTTCTAGAAATGATGAAATTTCTTTCACTCATCAAGTTTTTAGAAAGAAGACGCACACTGAGCAGTATTTACATGCGAGTTCTCACCATTTCCCTACTCAGAAGTCAGGGGTTCTCAGTACCCTAGCCACTAGAGCCTTTAGAATTGCTAATGAACACCACCTTGAAGATGAGAAATCTCATCTCCTTGAGATTTTCCTTAATAATGGTTGTAGCAAGGTTCAATGTCTTAGAGCTTTTCGAAAAGCTGAAAAAGGTCCTAGGTTCAAGAAGGAACATTGTGATAGGTTTTCCGGAGTTCACCTTCCTGTTATCCAAGGAACGACTAATAAAATCACTAGGATCCTAAGGAGACATAAAGTTCCCTCAACCTTCATGCCCCTCTGCACCATTCAGAGTTCGCTTAGATCTGTTAAGGACCCGATCTACCCTAAGGATGGTAAGGGTGTTTACTTGATTCCATGCTCCTGTGGGACACCTTACATCGGTGAAATTGGTCGATCCATCAGTCAAAGAATTCACGAGCATGTCGCTGACCTGAAGCATAATAGATCTCGCTCCTCTGCCTTAACTGGGCATGCGAAAAAGACAAAGCATCACATTTGCATTGAAGATGCAAAAGTTATTGCAAGGATTGACCATTTCCACCATAGAAAGTTGAGGGAGGCCTTAGAAATCGAAAAGAGGCCAGTCAACCTTAACAGGGATGATGGGCGGAGTTTTAGCAAATGTTGGATCCCTGCCCTTCATTCTTAGGCTTTGGTTTTATTCCCTTCTGTTCTCCCTCGTTTCCTTTCCTCTCCTCTGTTCCCTGGTTTCTTCCTCCCTTTCTGTACTTTATTTATTTATTTTTATTTTTTTTATTATTATTATTTTATTATTTTATTATTTATTATTAGTATTTATTTATTTATTTATGGATTTATCATCAATATTATTATTATTTATTTAATTTTATTATTTTTCATTTATTTATTTTTATTTTATTCATTTATCTATTTTTTTTTCTTGACAGGAGGGAAACCGATAACGAGAACCATACAATCACAGCTGCCACCCAAGATCGCATCGCGCTGCTGCCAATGAAAACCCCCCTAGCCGGCATCATTCCCCACCAACAATACACAACAAGTTTCACAGGCTTACGCCTGATGGGCTCCCCACGGGGTTTGAACCAGTGACCTTTACAAACGATTGCCTTAACAAAACACTCAATCACCAACAAGCCGCCACCCCGTGGGTTATTTATTTTTATTTTTATTTTTTTTATTTTATTTTATTTTTATTTTTTTTATTTTTTTTGAATTTTGAATTTTGGATTATTATTAATTAATTATATATAAATATTTTATTATATTTAAATCTTTTAATTATTAAATAAAATATAATAATAATTATTCAACTATTATTTTGTCTTTGTAGTTTCTTATTCAATCAAACTATCCGTTACTCCACAACGGCTAGTTGAAGTTTCTTATCTATTTAAACTGGGTCCTAGATCAGATTTCTCATCTTGTCCTGATGATGAACCACACTGGCTGGTTCGAAACACGTCGACAAAATCTGCTTGAATGTGATTTTCACCAAAATATTTTATACACAAAGCTATAAGCCTTCGAAGTTTCACTATAGTCCACAAACATTCCCTTTTTTCTAGAAGCATCCAACTTGCTCATCTTCTCTTTCGGCACATTAAAATAAACGGGACAACCAAAAACTCTAAAATGGGAGACGTCAGGTTTCTTACCATAGAAAACCTCTTCGGGAGTTTTGGAGTCCAGAGTGGAATGCGGGCATCGATTTTGTATGTACATAGCAGTGTTCGCAGCTTCTCCCCACAGAAACCTCGAAAGAACTTGGTCACATAGCATGGCACAGGAAGCTTCCACAATGGTCCTATTCTATTCTTTCAGCAATGCCATTTCGCTCAAGAGTATATATGGTTATGGTCACCCTCTTGATGCCAGCTTCTCTGCAAAAGTTATTGAACTAGTTCGTCTCATATTCAGTGCCATTATCGGTCTTCAAAATCTTGATCTTCTTCCATGTTTGATTTTCCACCAAGGCTTTCAAAGTATGAAAGCCTCATCCTTCTTCTTCAAGAAGTATATCCAGGTCATGCGAGAGAAGTCATCTATAAACGTCATATAATAAGAGCATCCTCCCAAGGAGGTCATGGGAAAAATACCAGAGAAATCAGAGAGTATCGATTGCAAGACATCAGATGTCTTTGTGACACTTGAGGGGAAAGGTCCCCTTGTATGCTTTCCTTCGGCACAACCCTGACATACACCTTCACGATCATTTTTGAATTCGGGCATCCCTATCACCACCTTCCTTGCTTCGGGAAGGGCTTTGTAATGAAAGTGTCCAAACCGCTAGTGCCATAGTTCGGTTTGACGGATGGTATCACATGTCATAGCCCCCAGTGGACTTCCTCCAACTTGGTAGAGTGTATCAACTCTAAACCCAATCGTGATAGCTTTCTTGAAACTCTTCTTCTAGATGCGTACCTTCCCATCAACGAATGCCACATTGAAACCTTTGTCTTCCATGGCGGAAATAGACACAAGGTTCTTCTTCAAATTAGGTACATATAGTACATCTTGCAAGCGGAGGACTTGACCTTGAGATAAGTGGAGGGTCACACTCCAGTCCCTTTCACGAGATAGGTGGCATTGTCTCCAAGGATAATTTTCAAATTAGTATCCTTTTCAACCAAATCAGAAAGTGCTTCCTTAAACCCAGTGAGATGCCTTGAAGCACCACTATCAATCAACTAGACATCCATAGTGTCGAGTGGAAATGCAACAGAGAGGGCAGATACAAGAATGAATTCATTTTTCTTATCATCAACAACATTAGATTCCTCAAACCTAGAATTTCTTGACCTTTTGAAAAGTTGCCCATTTCCATTGTGATGAGAGGGAGTCTTCCTCTTTCCCTTGAACCTATTGTTCCTTTGATTGCCATTCCTCTGGTTGTTGTTGTTATCATCATCCCTTGGAGAATCCCTTCTATTAGGGCATTCTCTAGCATAGTGGCCAGTCTTCTTACATGTCTAACATCTTCCTTTCTTTCCTTGGGCCCCTGCTCTTCCATGGTTCCTCGAACCACCATTGTTCTTCTTCTTAGCATAAGCGGTGAAGGTTGCATTACCTTCATTTTCATATTCCATCATTCTTGTCTCCTCTTGAGTGCATCTCGACAATACTTCATCAAAATTGGGTATAACATTATTATTGAAAATGGTAGTAATGAATACATGCCATTCAAAGGGGAGACCTCCAAGTGCGGTGAGAACCATTTCTTGATCAGCTATTACAAGAAGATTATTCCTGATCTCAGTCAATTTCAGAAAATAAGATTGAATGGATTCATCCCTGCCTTCTTGAGATTCTTCAATTGGTTCTTAATGAAAAGAACTTGATTTACATTGTTAACCCTGAACATATTGACCAAATTATCATACATCTCTTTAGATGTGCGCAGCTCAGAGATGTAGGTAACCAGACTCTTATGGATGGAATCCCGGATGATCAGCTTTGCTTTGATTTCTCCTTTCTTATACTTGGCAGCAGGTGCAGATGATGGAGGCTCTTGAATTTTACCCTGCACATAGTCCATGACATCTTGGTCTTCCAACATTAAATCCAAAGACATCTTCCAGGAGTGAAAGTCAGCCTTGCCAGTCAACTTGTCATCAACTTTGAAGCCATTATAATTTGAGGTACCCATGGGTCCTTGACAAATTCTACTTCTTCGATGATTGCTCTCAATACAAACTTGGGCTTTGTCTTCACCTTAGCTCGGATACCATGTAAATTTTCGTAGATGTTCTATGCTTGATGCAACTTTTACTTTTTACTCGATATCAAATAGCAATCCGTAAAATGCTAATAGAACATACCAATAGATCGACGGAAGACAAGCCAAAAATACACTTTACTTGATCAGCGAAATATATGTGTTGTGGTGCGTTACAGAGGTCAACAGGATGCTTCAACCAACAAAGTCTTCTTACAGTCAGCCAACTAGAATGTGTCACACAACCCTCTTGGACAACTTCTACAACAGTCAACCCAAAGTCAACAAAAGTCAATGTTGTCCAGTCAACGGTCAATGCAAAATAGCAGCAACAGAAAGTCAACGCAGCCAAGTCAAAGTCAACATCCAGCCTCCATTTTTGTGCCAAAAAATGTGGATTAAGAAGATCGAAATTTAGGGAGATTATCAGGTCAATTTGACCAAGCGTTGACCAAAGTCAACGCTGGTCAATTCTGCGTTGGAAACCCTAGAACAGTCTGAAACCCTAGTTGCTACTTTTTCCCACGTGTGAGTGAAGAAAAGCCTCCAAGATGATGATCGAACCAATGAGATGCAGAGAGAGAGTGTGATGAGTGATGGTGAAAATGACCTCCAACGTCGACCTATATATATCCATCAGTGAGGGTGTGTGACACTTTTGTTGGGGCTCCAAGTCTACATTACAATTCTGGCCGACCTTGCACATAAGTGGAATTAATTCAAAATAAATGTTCTGCTCATCGGATCAAGATGATCTTTAGATCGATCTTGCACCTCTCCGAAAGAGGAATCCAATAAAAATATTGGCATCGTCATCTGAGCATCACAACATGGAGTTTGGACCTAGTTGCCTAAAATTAACATGACATTATCTCCAAGGATAATTTCCAAATTAGTATCGTTCTAAACTAAATCAGGGAGGGCTTCTTTATAACCAGTGAAGTGCCTTGAACCACCACTATCAATCAACCAGACATCCAGGGTGTCGGGTGGAGATGCAGCAGAGAGGGCAGATACAAGAATAAATTCATTTCTCTTATTATCAACAACATCAAACTCATCGTACCTAGAATTTCTTGACCTCTTGAAAGGTTGCCCATTTCCACTACGATCAGAGGGAGCCTTCCTTTTTCCTTTGAACTTGTCGTTCCTGCCATTCCCTCTCGAGTTGTTGTTGTCATCATCCCTAGGAGAGTCCCTTCTATTAGAGCACTCTCTTACATAGTGACCAGACTTGTTACAGGTGTAACATCTTCCCTTCCTTCCTTTGGGCCCCATTGTACCATGGTTTTGATTTCTCGGGCCACCATATTTCTTCTTCTTTGCATGAGCGGAGAAGGCAGTAGGGTCACTTCCATTACCATTAGAGGCATACTCCATTCTTGTTTCCTCTTGAGTGCATCTCGTCAATATTTCATCAAAATCAGGAATCACATTATTATTAAGAATAGTGGTATTGAATACATGCCAATCACGGGGGAGACCTCCAAGTGCAATAAGAACCATCTCTCAATCAGATATTGCTTCCCCAATAGCTAGGAGGTTATTCCTGATTTCAATGAGCCTCATAAAATAGGATTGAACAGATTCATCCTTACCCTTCTTGATATTCCTCAATTGATTCTTGAAGAAAAAGATTTGATTAGCATTGCTAGCCCTGAACATGCTCACCAGCTTATCATACATCTCCTTAAATGTCTTCAGCTCAGAAATGTAAGCAACCAAGTGCTTATGAATAGAATCCCGGATAATCATCTTTGCTTTGATTTCCCCTTTTCTATACTTCGTCTTCGTGGCAGCAGATGCATTTGATGGAGGCTCTTGAATCTTCCCCTGCACATAGTCCATGACATCTTGATCTTTTAATGCCAAATCCAAGGACATCTTCCATGCATGATAAACAGAGTTATCAGTCAATTTATCATCAGCCTTGAAACGCTTGTAGGTTGAGGAGGCCATTTGTCCTTGATAGGATTCCTTCCTTCAGTGATTTCTTCTAACACAAGCTTGGACTTTGTCTTCACCTCAGCTCTGATACCATGTTAAATTTGTTCCATGCTTGATGCACTTTTACTTCAATCTTTCTTAGCCCCAATACAAAATAGCAATCACATAAACATGAAAGTAAAATGCTAATAGAAAACAATAATAGATCAATAGAAGAGAAGCCAAATATAGATCAGATTTACAATTCCTTTTGTCCAGCAAAGATATGAGATATTGTGGCGTTACGGCTGTCAATAGTATGCTTCAACCAGCAAAGTCTTTCTCCGTTAGCCATAAAGTCAACGCTGGTCAACCCAAAGTCAACACAGAAGAGTCAACGTAGACAGTAACAGAAAAGTCAACACAGCAGATTAGGGCTTCAGTCAAACAGTCTAGATTTCCTCGATTTTAGTGCCCAGCAGTTCGGCCTCCTAAAATCGAAATTTTGGCAGAAGTTGGAGGTCAAACGACCAAGGGTTGACCACGGTCAACGCTGGTCAACACTGCAGCAACAAGCCCTAAACAGATCTGCAGAAAACTGCAGCTTCGCTCCACACGTGTGAGGGGAAAAAGGCCTCCAAAGGCTATCGAACCAATTAGATCACAATGAGAGAATGTGTGATGAGTTGATGAGAAAATGACCTCCAAGTCTCTCCAATTTATATCCATCAGTTAGGGTGACACATCTATTAGGCATGTGAGCCTACATTAGAAATCTGGTCGACCTTGCACATGTGTGGAAAATACATTCAAAATATATGTTCTGTTCATCCAATCAAGATGATCTTTAGATCAATCTTGCACCTCTCCGAAAGAGGAATCCAACAAAAATATTACCATCGTCGTATGAGCAGTGAAACATGGAGTTTGGGCATCGTTGGCAAAAATTAGCAAGGAACTCTCCTCGAGATGATGACTACAACAACAATAACAACTTCAGGGGAAATGGAAATCAAAGGAACAACAGGTTCAAAGGAAAGAGGAAGGCTCCCTCTGATCGAAATGGAAATGGAAATGGTCAGAGGTCAAGGAACTCTAGGTATGATGAATCTAATGTTGTTGATAATAAGAGAAGAATATATTCTTATATCTGCCCTCTCTGTTGCATCTCCTGCCGACACCCTGGATAACTGGTTGATTGATAGGTGCCTCAAGGCACTTCAGTGGATATAAATAGGCCCTCTCTGATTTGATTGAAAAGTATACTAATTTGGAGATTATCCTTGGAGGCAATGCCACCTATCTCGTGAAAGGGACAGGGACTGTAACCTTTCATCTAAATCAAGGTCAAGTCCTCTGTTTGCAAGACGTGTTGTATGTACTTGACTTGAAGAAGAATCTAGTGTCTATCTCGGCAATGGAAGACAAAGGATTCAAGGTGGCAATCATTGATGGGAAGGTACGCATTTGGAAGAGGAACTTCAAAGAAGCATTCACTGTTGGATTTAGGGTGGACGCACTCTATCAGGTTGGAGGAAGTCTGTTGGGAGCCATGACATGTAACACAACTCTTCAATCCAAGCTATGGCACCGGAGGTTTGCACACCTTCATTATAAATCCCTTCCCGAAGCAAGAAAGGTGGTCACAGGGTGTGCCCAATTTCAAAGATGATCATGAAGGTGTATGTCAGGGTTGTGCTGAAGGAAAGCATACAAGGGGACCATTCCCCTCAAGTGTGACTAAGACACATGATATTTTACAACTGATTCATTCTGATATATCTGGTATGTTGCCCGTAACATCCTTGGGAGGATGCTAATATTATATCACTTTCATAGATGACTTCTCCCGCAAAACTTGGATATACTTTTTGAAGAAAAAGGACGAAGCATTCAAATGGTTCTGCACCTTCAAGGCCTTGGTTGAAAATCAAACAGGTAAGGAGATCAAAATTTTGAGGACCGATAATGGAACCGAATATGAGTCAAATGAATTCAATGACTATTGCAGGGAAGTTGGCATTAAGAAGGAGACCACTACTGTGTATACTCCCGAACAAAATGGTGTTGCTGAAACAAAGAATAGAACCATTTTGGAAGCTGCCCATGCCATGCTTTATAACCAAGGTCTTCTGAAGTTCCTATGGGGAGAAGGTGCCAACACCATTGTGTATGTTCAAAATAGATGCCCACATTCTGCATTGGACTCCAAAAACTCCCGAAGAAGTCTTCTCTGGTAAGAAGCCCGATGTTTCTCATTTTAAAGTTTTTGAAAGTCCTGTATATTTTCATGTGCCGAAAGAAAAGAGAAGCAAATTGGATGCTTCAAGAAAGAAGGGAATGTTTGTGTGCTACAGTGAAACCTCTAAGGCATATAGAATCTATGTGCCTGGCCAAAGAGAAGTGGAGATGTTAGGTCCCTATATTACTAGTGTAGTCCCTTATTGTTGTTAGTGTAGCCCCCTTATTGTGATTGTTGTACCCATGTAGTACCCATATTGTTATTACTGTGCCCATAAAAGCTCATTATTGTTATTGTTGTGCCCTTCCATTATTATTGTTAGGTCGACTAGTATTATATTGTAACCCCATGGACTCCTATATATAGAAATGAGGTTTTGTCATTTGAATCATCCAAGAATTGTGTAATATTCCCAATTAGCCTTGCTAATTGGAATATTTCATTTTTGCTTTATTTTGCCGCTTTAGCTAGACATAATAAATAAAGTGAGAAATAAGAAGGGTCACCTCACTTTAGTCACCTCACTTTATAATAAAGTGTTCTTTTCCTAGTAGATTGACGTTGTAACTTAAGAGAGGGGGCCTTGGGGGTCCACATGAGTATGATGGGGGAGGCATCAGGCTGACCCAAAGTAAACCGCGCAGGTCAAAGGAGAGTTAAGTTTTGGAGGGAGTTTGGCATTATAAAAGGAGAGGTTCTCACCTCATTTGGATCATGCATATTTTGATATTGGATATTGAGAGCTAGACTTTGTCTGCTTCAGCACGCCGGTTGTTTAGTCGGTCTGCAGCACTGTTTAGTGCACGAGTGTCTCCGGTCGGAGATCTCACCCTTAGCCTCGGGGGACTTCGAGTGCCTGCCCTGGTAAGGTTATTTCTGGTTCACCCTTAGCTTCGGGGGACTTCGAGTGCCCGCCCTAGTAAGGTTAATTTCTGAGTTCTATCTTTCAGTTTCAGTAGCAGTTTCAGGTGGAGAGTCGGAGAGGAAGAAGCCCTCTAGTGGCTGCGCAGATCTAGCAGGAAAAACGCAGTTTCAGCAGCAGGAAGGACGCAGATCAGCTTGGAGTGAGGACGTTGTTCCAGTAGGAAGAGGAAGGACGCAGATCTGAAGGCACAGTGATAGATCCAGCCTTGGAGATTGTAGATCTGAGCAGATATTTGCAGATCTGGTTCTGTAGGTTGCAGATCTCGAGGGGTAGCACTAGATCCAGCTTGGGAGATTGCAGATCTGAGGAGATATTGGCAGATCCAGCCTAGATCTGAAGAGATAACATCAGATCCAGCCTTTGAGGTTGCAGATCTGAGGAGATATTGGCAGATCTAGCATAGAAGATCTAGCCTTGTGGGACGCAGATCTGGAGAGATAGTAGCAGATCCAGCCTTGTATGACTCAGATCCAGCAGATCTGGGCAGAGAGGACGCAGATCCAGTCAGGGAGGACGCAGATCTGATGAGTAGGGTCTTTATGTGGGATTCTGGCAGCATTTTTCAGTGTTTTCAGCCTTGAGGAGTTGGTCATCTCATCTGGAGGATTTGTGAGTAGATCCAGCCCTTTTGCCAGCATATTTCTTGAGCTTCTGAGCTGTTCCTGAAGGCACAGCGTTTTTGTAGGAGGAGGGTTTCTGGGGGCGATTTTCAGAGGTGGTCCATTTGCTTCACAGTTTCTGGGTTTTGTCCGGAGCAGCGAGTATAGGTGATCTGTAGATTTTTAGCTCATTCCGGCAAGGGGATCAGCCCCTAGCTTCAGTTCACTCCAGCAGCAGCAGTTTACGGCAGTTTCTTCCAGCAGCTGGGATGCAGTTTCTGTAGTAGCCATTTCCTATTTTCTGAGAGGATTCTTCACCTGCCTTGAGCAAGGATAGGTGCCCTCATTCTGATTTTCTTGTACTCCTCTCTATGTACTTTCAGATTAATAAAATGGCTCAGTTTTCTCGCATTCTATGTGTAATTGTTCCATGATCTGGTTCAGCATTGTATTTTCTATATCTGTCTGGCATATTTCTGTTTATTACTGGTTATTTCCCTTTGGGGATATTACAGTGGTATCAGAGCATAATTCTGGCTCAGCCTGTGGTCTATGGCATTAGAAAAGAAATCATACAGAGCAATAGCAGTTGCAATAGCAGAAACGCAGTTGGAAAAAGGGCCAAAATAAAAAGGGTCAAATTTTGAAGTTTGGAATTAGGAAAAACGTTTTCTGGGTTTTTCTGGGTTTTGGACGAGGATCACTTTCCCAAATTCCTGGAATTTTCTGAATAGTTTCAGTGGGTAAATCGGAGGTTGAAGTTAAGCAGCAGTATGGTTTTGCAGCAGCCGTGCAGTTTCTGAGGAGCCTGTAGGTACCTAGCAGAAAATACCAATGGCAGGAGATGTGAGTCCAGCTCAACATGCGGCTTTGTTTGCAGATTGGCGGAGCATGGGACAGGAATTCATGGATGCTTTCCCTTTTAATCAATATATCCAGTTCCGATGTGGCGGCAAGTCTTATGATCGGGAGCGAAACAAGGGACGTGGCTCCCACCGTGAGAGTCACCGTGCAGCAAGCAAATTCCATTTGCCAATGTTTGATGGTTCACAGAAGACTACGGCAAAGTCTTGGATGGAGAAACTGGACATCTATTTTCAGCTTAACCAGATGTCAGAGAAGAAGGCCATTAAGGTGGCAACATTGCATCTGGATGGTGAGGCCCGGGATTGGTGGTTCCATGGGATGGTGACACTCGGGCACTCTACAGTGACGACATATGCCGAGTTTACACGGAGGGTGGTAGAGCGTTTTGGCAGGAGGGATCCTGATCAGTATTTTGTTGAGCTGATCAAGCTCAAACAGACTGGGAGTGCAGAGACATACATTTCAGACTTCTTGAGGATTTCGGGGTTGGTACCTGACTTATCTGCAGCTTGGATGGGTTACATGTTTGTGGAGGGGCTGTCCGAGCCACTTCGTGGCCTAGTCCGGTCGAACAGACCGGCTACCCTTCAGGATGCCATCAGCAGGACTCGGGACTTACAGGATGTCTTTACCCAGGACTCGGACACCTTATCCACAGAGACAGACCTTCCAGCCTAAGGGTAAGGACACGAGGGCTCCGCCTCCCAAGGCGAATCCTGGACGAGGGCAGTTTGATGATGAGGTCAAGAGAGAGCTGAGGAGGAAGCGGGTGTGCTTCACTTGCCGGGAGCCATGGGCACCAGGACACAGGTGTGCGGCAGGGAAGGCACACTTCATTGAGGTCTTCTCCGAGAGCAGTGGGGAAGAGGATGAGGGAACACAGGATTGCAGGGAGTTCGAGGATACACCTAGTGAGACACAGGACTCACCATCATTAGAGACTTCCTTGACCGTGCCGGTTGATATCGTAGTGGAGGAGGTAGAGCCTACCCCGATAGAGCCATCCACTGAGGTGATGACTGGAGCCATGTCCGAGTCTTCGGGTGGTAGCAGCACACGACAGATGGGTGAGGTATCAGGAGATATATCCACTATCGATGAGGCACTAGGAGACACAGAGGCATTGGATGATGGTCGCAGACAGCGGTATCATCGGCTTCGGACGGACCTTCGAGCTTTGAGGGAGAAGGCCGCATCAGTACGGGAGACCATTATGTTGCAGGACCAAGAGCTGGAGGGTATGAGAGTGACTTGTGCCAAGTCGGCGGCCAAGTTGGTCCACATTGGGGAACAGCTGGATTCCCTGATGGTACAACCCGAGAGCACATTGCAGCATCAGATCATTTCCCTTCAGGTATGCATGGATGGGACTAGTAGTGTTGTTGGGTCATCTCTTTCCGTTGGAGAGAGAGAGGCAAAGCCACCTAGTCAGGTCTCATATGTTGACTTGGATGGTGGTATGAGACGATCAGAGTTGCACAGGATACAACAGCCACGTGTTGAGATTGGATGGCGAGAGATTTTGAGTTGGTACTCGATGGAGCGGGCTATGGAACACAATGATTTGGTTCCCTTCTCACAAGAGCAGATAGAAGATGGAGGACATCTTCGGATGGATAACATCTCTCATGCTTGTGTTGGACATCCCTTGAGCCATACACATCATGATGGGAGGTTTTTGCATACCACCTGTTTGATTCTTGATAGGGTCTCATTGATCCTTGAGAAGTTTATATTCCAAAATCCCCGGAAGTGCAAAATCAGAAATTTGATTTGGGAGGATGGTAGCCCTCATGGGAGGAGTACCAGGATGAGGAGAAGGAGGCATCCACAAGTGATTGAGTGGATGGGGATGATGAGCAAGGAGCTAGGAGGCTACTTGCAGATCGGTGCTACCAGGCAGCAGGAGGCTTGGCTGCGCTGGTTACTCTTGAGGGAGTTTGGCCATCACTTGTACTTGCAGATCTATGATACCGGGCAGCAGGAGGCTTGGCTGCGCTGGTTACTCTTGAAAGAGTTTGGCCATCACTTGGCAAACACTCTTCCTAAGAGTAAGGGGTTGGGGAAGAGATGGATGGATACTTGCTTCATTGAGCAGCATAGAGTATGGATGCATGGTGTTGATGTGTTACTCATATCATTCATTGTGTCTTCATCACATGAGTTGTTTGATGGAGGTATGGAGAGGCAACACAATTTCTTGTTGCTTTGCTTGGGAGAGCAAGGGCAGATTTGCTCCCACACTTTGCATGATGTTGCAGGAGGAGGAGATGGCACTATCTCCTTGGTCTTTGATTGGGAAGCACTTCCATCTTGGGAGGTATTCCATATTTGTTGCAGCATTATTAGAGGAATCTTTGACAAGGAGCATGTCAAAGAACAGAGTCTTCTATTGACAGGAGCTTATTTGCATGAGCACACAGCGCTGTCACCTTGGAGCAGAACATTATGGATGAAGTGTGCGCAGCAGAGATATGGTGGATCTATAACCCATAGGTCCCAGGATCACTTCATATTTGTTGCACAAAGAGGAGGTAATGATGATAGAGACATCTATGGCATATTCTTCTCGACTTGGGTTTCCAAGCATGAGGAGGATTATCTTCTTGCAGCACATGGTTCATTCTTCTTCATAGCATGCCAAAACACTATGGAGGACTCATTTATGGATCCATGTGCCATCTTACTTCCAGCATATGGTCAGATTTGTATGGGAGGCTTGATTATGAAAGAGACACATGAGCTGAATGTGCCTTTGAGTATTTTCTGCACCACATGTTCTAATAGGAGCATGGGAGGAGGCATGGCCACCACTACTACATATGTGTTCTCTTTTGATGTGGGCCATGAGATTGATATTCATCCATTGTACAGCCATGGGCAAGTGTTTGGCTCTATGTTGTTGTCATATTCAGCCATTTACTATCCATTAGTAGATGTGATGGATCTTGTACATTGCTTGCCATGTGATTTTCTGAGGTTGCAGTGGATGAGACTGCGCTGTATCCTTGTGAGGGATTGTTTGCATTATGTATCCTCATGTAACACCTTCAACAAACATCTCATTAGGATGATCCATGAAGCACATGTCCTATTCTTCATGGATGAATTGTTGTGGGCCAGCTTGTTCTTCGTTGTTGGAGGGACCTTCCTTGGAGGATTGTTCTTCACTTTGCCATTGAAGGGCAATGATTTTGCAGCCCAAGATCAGACTTTCAGCCCACCTTCATTACCAGAGCTTGAGGTGGAAGGAGATTTTCAGGAGTTGCCTTGTCAGGAGGTGGCTCATTTGGTTTG
This sequence comes from Pinus albicaulis, assembly GCA_034641835.2. Lineage (NCBI taxonomy): Eukaryota > Viridiplantae > Streptophyta > Pinopsida > Pinales > Pinaceae > Pinus > Pinus albicaulis. The sequence continues at coordinate 629,939,892 of CM076581.1, read as the reverse complement.
GATGATTGCTTGGGGAGGGAGGATCCACATGAGAGAGATGTTCCTCACTTCATGCCTTGATTGGAGAGAGGCGACGAGTTGGTTCCACCTTCATCACCAGAGCTTGAGGTGGAAGGAGATTTTCAGGAGTTGCCTTGTCAGGAGGTGGCTCATTTGGTTTGGATGATTGCTTGGGGAGGGAGGATCCACATGAGAGAGATGTTCCTCACTTCATGCCTTGATTGGGGAGAGGTGACGAGTTGGTTCACAGTTGATGGGCCAGCTTACACAGTCATAGATGCAAAGCAGCAGCGGTCATGGTCTCTAGTCATAGCCAGAGGCAGTGAGCAGTTCGAGTCACGGGACTTGTGCGATTATTGGCCACAGTGGCGATGGGATCCGGGAGGACTATCGATTGGCTGGTACCCTGAGAGGCCAGTTTGGGATCCTGGCATTGAGATGTCCCTTCATATCAGGGTGATACAGGAGACAGAGAGGTTTCAGTGGGACCCAGGCACATTTTGCAGTATCGGCAGGGAGCATCAGCTAGAGAGTAGGCTTGTTCAAGCATTGCTTGAGAACAAGCAATTTTTGCCGGATGAGGTTGCCACTTGGGAGAGCGAGCAGACTTTACAGCATCCATCACTTCGGTTGCTTGAGGACAAGCAACGTTTTGCCGGGGGAGACTGTAATATTCCCAATTAGCCTTGCTAATTGGAATATTTCATTTTTGCTTTATTTTGCCGCTTTAGCTAGACATAATAAATAAAGTGAGAAATAAGAGGGGTCACCTCACTTTATAATAAAGTGTTCTTTTCCTAGTAGATTGACGTTGTAACTTAAGAGAGGGGGCCTTGGGGGTCCACATGAGTATGATGGGGGGAGGCATCAGGCTGACCCAAGGTAAACTGCGCAGGTCAAAAGAGAGTTAAGTTTTGGAGGGAGTTTGGCATTATAAAAGGAGAGGTTCTCACCTCATTTGGATCATGCATATTTTGATATTGATATTGAGAGCTAGACTTTTGTCTGCTTCAGCACGCCGGTTGTTTAGTCGGTCTGCAGCACTGTTTAGTGCACGAGTGTCTCCGATCGGAGATCTCACCCTTAGCCTCGGGGGACTTCGAGTGCCTGCCCTGGTAAGGTTATTTCTGGTTTCACCCTTAGCTTCGGGGGACTTCGAGTGCCCGCCCTAGTAAGGTTAATTTCTGAGTTCTATCTTTCAGTTTCAGTAGCAGTTTCAAGTGGAGAGTCGGAGAGGAAGAAGCCCTCTAGTGGCTGCGCAGATCTAGCAGGAAAAACGCAGTTTCAGCAGCAGGAAGGACGCAGATCAGTTTGGAGTGAGGACGCTGTTCCAGTAGGAAGAGGAAGGACGCAGATCTGAAGGCACAATGATAGATCCGGCCTTGGAGATTGTAGATCTGAGCAGATATTTGCAGATCTGGTTCTGTAGGTTGCAGATCTGGAGGGGTAGCACTAGATCCAGCTTGGGAGATTGCAGATCTGAGGAGATATTGGCAGATCCAGCCTAGATCTGAAGAGATAACATCAGATCCAGCATTTGAGGTTGCAGATCTGAGGAGATATTGGCAGATCTAGCATAGATCTGAAGAGCTAGCAGCAGATCTAGCCTTGTGGGACGCAGATCTGGAGAGATAGTAGGAGATCCAGCCTTGTATGACTCAGATCCAGTCCCAGGCGAGAGAAGGACGAGATCCGGTCGAGGAGGACGCGAGATCGATGAGTAGGAGTCTTTATGTGGGGTTACGGCGACGATACCGGTGTTTCGGCCAGGGAGTTGGTCATCTCATACGGAGGACTTGTGGCCAGGATCCGGCCCTTTTGCCGACATATTTCTGAGCTTACGAAGTGCATTCTGAAGGCACGACGTTTTTGTAGGAGGAGGAGGGTTTACGAGGCGATTTTGGAGGTGAGTCCATTAAGACTCAGTTTTACGGGTTTTGTCGGAGCGGCGATATAGGTGATACGCGGAATTTTTAGCTCATTCGACAAGGATCGGCCCCTAACCGATTCCTCAGCCCGGCGACGGTTACGCGGTTTCTTCCGACGGGCGGGATGCGGTTTACGTAGCCATTTCCTATTTTCTGAGAGGATTCTTCACTTGACTTGAGCAAGGATAGGTGCCCTCATTCTGATTTTCTTGTACTCCTCTCTATGTACTTTCAGATTAATAAAATGGCTCAGTTTTCTGGCATTCTATGTGTAATTGTTCCATGATCTGGTTCAGCATTGTATTTTCTATATCTGTCTGGCATATTTCTGTTTATTACTGGTTATTTCCCTTTGGGGATATTACAAATTGTTCATCTATGTAATGTAAAGGAGATTGCCCCCTCGAAGTGACTGATTTCTAAGTCATTGATCAGAACTTGATCTATCTTTTCTTCTATTTTGTGAGTTGGTTTCATAACATTTGGTATCAGAGCTTTGGATTCTAGGGTTTCGCTGCTGCAAATAGGTCATCGTGGAATTTTCGCTATAAATTTTTTCTATGAAGATTCAATTGCTAAAAAAAAATCCTTTTGAGCCAAAATCCTGAGGAATGTCGTGTAAAAATTTCAAACTTGGTTCGCAATATTTACGGAGATATGATCTGTGAAAGTTAGGGTTTTTGCAGGCTCCGGAATCTCATCTCAAAAAGATGACCGAGGGAAAACCATCATAACTTTTGTTTCAGGCATCAGATTGGAATTCTGTAAAATGTGGCCAAAAGTACACGGACTGTAGTTCCTTTTGTATCGATTTCATAGCCGAAGGTCGAAACTGTGACATGTGGCACGCCGTACACGTTCGCTCTACTGAACCAGCCCATAATTAGGTCATTGTGGGAGATCGGGCATAACATGGCCTTGAAGAATCCAAATTATGTCTGACCTGTGGCATTTGAAAGAAGACTCACAAGGCTACTACAGGACCGAATTTCAGATATTGAATATCTGAACTCGCAAAGATAATTCAGGTTCAATATCGACCTCCTAAAAAGCAAGAAAAGGTGTGCATTTGTTTTTTTTTAATTGCATAAGGTGTGTTTGAAAAAGCAGTTTGAAGTGATTCCAAGGGAATATTGAAGCATAGATATAAGTATTGGATTCTATAATGCCTCCCAAAAAGAATTCCACACCCATTAAGCCCTCAGAAACATCTACTATGACGCATAAAAAGGAAGAAGTGCAACATGATGTATCAAAATTACGAGACCAAATGCAACAAATGTCGCTCACGCAAAAAGTAACCAAAAATGAAATGGAAGCTAAAATGGATGGTTTAAAGAAAGGAATGGAAGCTAAGATAAATGGCGTGGAAGCTAAGATGGATGGTTTGAAGAATGGCATGGAAGCTAAGATGAATGGCATGGAAGCTAAGATGGATGGTTTGAAGAATGGCATGGAAGATAAGATCAATGGCGTGGAAGCTAAGATCGATGGTATACAAAAAAAATAAAAGCAGACATGGAAGGTTTGAAGAAAGGTTTGATAAAGTTGATACAAGAAATGATTCCTACTGGCGAAAAGGTAGTAGAGGAAACTCATGATGAGAACAAAATAAATGTTAATCATGATTTCATATACTCTAACGTTGGATTGAAGACCCACCATATTCCAAAGATTGATATGAGGAAGTTTGATGGAAAGGATCCTGTAACATGGATACTACAGATGGAGCAATATTTTGATCTCCATAATGTGCAGAACACACAAAAGGTACATATTGCAACTTTATATTTAGAACAAAATACATTTGTATGATATCGATGGCTTTGCTCTCGTAAACAAATTGTCACTTGGTCAATTTTTACGGAGGAAACGATAGCACATTATGAGGATACAAAGAGCAACACCTTCTTTAGAGAATTGATAAATCTCAAACAAAAGGGTTCAATGGTGGAGCACATTGAGGACTTCCAAAAATTGAATATAAGGGTAACTAATATTCCAGAGGACTTTAAAGGGACTTCATAGGGACTTTAAAGGATAACATCTGACATGAGGTTCGCATTTGGGAACCTGATTCATTGGAGAAGGCATTCAGGTTGGCAAGAAAAATTGAATGTAAAATTATGGCGACAAGGAAGCCTACCACTCACATCTATAAAGATGGAAGTGTTGCTACTCCTAGACTTACACAACCTACAAGGTTGACACCACAACAATTGGAAGAAAAAAGAGCAAAAGGGCTTTGCTATAGTTGTGATAGCAAATACACTAAAGGTCACAAGTGTGCTGAGAAGAAATTTTTTACATAGATTGTGAAGAGGAGGAAGAAAATGAACAAGGAACTTCAAAAGAAGAGGATATACACTACGAACCAACCCTAGAGAAAGAAGAAATGAATCAAACCATATCCTGTAATGCATTGGCAAGAATTACCACTCCTCAAACCCTCAAGATAGGACATATCAAGAAGAAAAATGTAATAGTGTTGATTGATTCGGCTGATACCCATAATTTTATTCTTGTAAGGTAGCCAAGGAATTGAATTGCTTCCTATACCCAGCACCAGAGTGTCAAGTTATGGTTGCAAATGGAGGAACTATAAATTGCTCTGGAAAGTAAGATAATATCAAGCTAACCATGGGAGAATATGTATTGAATAGTCCAATGCTTTCCATTCCAATGGGTGGTGTTGATGTGGTACTAGGAGTACAATGGTTACAATCTCTAGGAACGGTAGCTTTTAATTTTCAACAACTTTTCTTGAAATTTTTTTTTGGAAGGAAAGGAACTTGAATTACGAGGTATCACAAGGAAGTCGGGAAAGATAATAAGCTCTAATGTTATGTATAATTTATTAATTATTATTAAATGTAATTGTCTTAGGCTTATTAAGCAAAAGGGCATGATCAAAGATCATGCCCCTTCACTAAGGGACACCATAAAGTTGTATTTAAAGCCTTGGTCATTCCCCATTGTAATCATCTCATATTTTATCAATAATAGATATATACATTTTCTATTAATCTGAGTTTTTATACTCCATTGGTATCGGAGCGGTCGTTCTTCAGGATCTGTGTGATAAATTCACTCCAGCTCCCTCCACATTAACCGTTCCATCGCGCTGCCACCACCCACTTATCGATTCTGCCATCCACTCCACTCTCGACCTCCGTCGCATCCCCAATTACATCCGCTACTCGCCGCCTTTTTTATTTTTGTTCTTCCGCTGTCTTCTTGTTCTGCCTTCCAACGCTGCACATCTTCCCCCCCTGCCACCATCCGTCGTCCATTTCCCGTTGTCATTGTCGTGGTCTCCTTCCCATTGTCGGCATTCCATTCCCCACTACCGTGTCTTTCCTCTTCCATCATGTTGCAGCAGAATCGTGCTCACAGAATAAACAATTGATACACCGCCAAATTCTATGGCCGGTCGTGGAGAGGTGCCACTTTCGTGCCCGGTCGACGGCTCTTCATGGCTCAATACACAAAGTGGCTTGTGGACTGCAACACCACAACGCCTCTATTATCCAGGGTAAATGGTAAACGGTGTGACAGGTATCTTTTTTTAAGCGGACGAGTTTTTTTTTTTAAGTGTAAACAGTGTGACGTTTAAATCGATGACAAGTATCCTTTTTAAGCAAACGAATTTAAAAAATAAAAAAGGGTTGATTAATAGTTATATATATATATATATATATATATATATATATATATATTACAATTAATAATTATATATATATATATAATTTATATAATGTTTAATTACTTTTTTATATGAAAATTAATTTTTATATAAAATTTTAATTAGATTGATTTAAAAAAATAAAAATTATTATTATTATTATTATTTAAATAAATAAAAAAAAGGAAACTGGGAGATAAATATACACCACCTCATACACGCTCGATGTCTTCATCAATGTCGATGGCCGATTTCAACAAAAGGTTGATCGATCTTGAGAGTAAGATCAATAATTCCGATGAATTCACTAAACAATTACTCGATCTTGAGGATAAGGTTAAGGGACATTCCAATGACATCAAAAAACTTCAATACACAACAAATCAGATAGAAAGACAAATTTAGCAAAACCATAGCGAGTCCACAAACAATCATAACAAAGCAATGCAGAAGCTAAACACCATTTGCGACAAGATAAATACGCAAGAACAAATATTCCCGATTAGTGGACATAATCAATAGAACAATTCAGCCGATTCAGGGAATTCAAAAGATCATCATGAAAAAAACGACTCTCACAAAACATCATCCCCACACCATCAAGAAGATAGTAATGCGAATTTTCAAAATAAGCAGCTCTGGAATGCATTCAACAATCAAAATCCTTTTTTCGTTCCACCGTTACAGCATATCAATGAAGAGCAAAAATCGAGCTACCTAAGTTTGATGGTAACGAAAAAGGCAGTGTTGCATGGCTTAATAAAGCCAAAGAATATTTTGAGATTTAAGACATTGACAGTGATGACGAAAAAATTAAGCACGTTTCCATGAAAATGGAAGGAGAAGCATATAATTGGTATATGTGGTGGAAAAATACGACGCTTGCTATTAGTTGGAGGAAATTTAAGGATGCATTCTTTAAAAGATTCCAAGGTATCAAGGAAGAAGAGTTTTTCTCAACATTCATCAAATTGCGCCAAAAAGGAGATGTGGATGAGTACACTCGAGAATGGGAGACCTTAGCAACACGAGTACCTGGATTGTCAGAATCTCGTCTAGTCCAATCTTTCATTTCGGGACTTAAAACCCATATAAAAGTAGAGCTTGAACTTCACGACATTACGACGATAGAACTAGCAAGACAGAAAGCAAAAGCTGCTGAAAAGAAATTCAAAAAGTTATTTTTGTCGAAGTCAGAAAGAGTATATTCAAGACGAAGATTTCCTCAATCTGAAAATATAGATAACACAAAATATGTCGCACCCCATCTTCGTGAAGAAGAAAAATCTAACGTGGAAATACAAAGGATGAGAGGGGGTGTAGAAAATTCTATTTCCCACCCCGGTTTTCAGTTTTCGCCTTATTACTCCAAACTAGTTAAATGCCCTTTCCCATAACCATACATTCAACAACTGGAAAAATAAATTTTGCTGAAAACACAAATTCTGGAAATTTTTCAGAATGTTGTAAATGCAGAAATAAAATAACAGCAGTAACAAACAGTCATACAACACATCATAACTCAGTATTTTTGGTCAAGGTGACCCTGGAAAAACCCCTTACAACTCTTGGGGAAAACCAGTCTTGAGAGCTCCTTCTTATTTCTGAAAAAATGCTTTTACAGAGAGGCAGAAATTACAGCAAAAATTTCAGCAACTAAACAACAGTACTTATCTCGATTTCCGTGCATTCACTCCGCCTTGGAAAACGTGCAAAACAGAAAAAACCCAAAACAGAAATTTTACAGCATTTATGACAGCATTAAATGCTGAATGAGCTTCTCGATTTTTTTGCCCAGCTGTACGGCCGTACTGCTGTACGGACTGTACGGAAAACCCAGCTGCTGCTTCTCCTCAAAATCTGCGCTCCTTTGCCTCGAAATCTGTGCCGAAACTGACTGTACGGCTGCTGTACGGATTTCCAGAAATCTGTACCACCAAGCAGCAGTTTCTCTCCTCGATTTCTGTGCCCAGAATCTGCCCAGAATTAAATGCTGAAGCTGCTGTACGGTTCTCCTTGAAAACTGTGCCTCTCTCCCTCGAAAAATGTGCCCAACACTTGCTGTACGGATTTCTGCCTTGGAATCCGTGCCTCCTTGCTGTTGTACGGACTTCGCTGAAGTTTCTATCAGCTGCTCTCTTTCTCCTCTCTGCTCAGAAATCTCCCTTGCTCTCCTTCTCCTCCTCTCTCAATCTGCTCATGAAAGAATGAATGACCTTTTCCTCCTTTTCCTCCTTTAACCTAACCCTAAGTGACTTTTGGGGAATCCCTAAATCCAATGGCCGAGATAGATTGAGATCTAGGGCTGAGATTAAATGCTCATTTAAATCTCACTTTTCATTTTTTAATTCACCCCACTTTAATAAAGACCCACTTAGTCTTTTATTTCCAAAGTCACATTTTCCTTTCTAATTTTATATTGACTTTATTTAAAGTCACTTTAACTTTAGTAACTTTATCACTTAAAGTCACTTTAAAATTAGATTTGACTTTATAATTTTATAAAGTCACTTTAGTAACTTTATCACTTAAGTCACTTTTAAATTAGATTTAACTTTATAAAAAATTATAAAGTTACTTTAGGAGAAAAATTAAATTCTTTTGGACACTTTTTCCTAGGCCAAAGATCAAAGCCTTAGGGAACCACCTGTCCTCCGGTACCAAATTTCAACACTCCCTCTTACCGAGGAAGGTGTTCCTCACCACCCCCATCTTGTCTCTGAAGTAGACATGCTTGCCCCGTGGTAAGGCTTTGGTAAGAATATCTGCAACCTGCTCATCAGTGGGAATATACTCAAGCTTCACAGCTCCTTTCTGAACATAGTCTCTGATGAAATGATATTTGATCCCGATATGCTTTGACTTGTCATGAAATACTGGATTCTCCGTGAGTTTAATGCAACTCTGATTATCACAGTAAATCACTGAAGGTCTCAACGGCTGACCAAATAAGGCAAACAACATCTTGCGAAGCCAGATGGCCTCACAACTAGCTAGACTGGCTGCCATATACTCGTCGGCTCACTCAATGTTGTATCGATCAAGCTGTAACAATCCATGACACAACTCGCTCAACTCCAACCCAAAACAGCACCCTGAAGTGCTCTTCCTATCAGAAGCACAACCTGCCCAATCAGAATCAGTGTAACCCGCCAATCTCACTCCATCCCCCTGCCTGTAGTCCAGACCATAATCCACTGTCCCCTGCAAGTATCGCAAAATGTGTTTTGCAGCCACCCAGTGAACCTTCCTAGGCTCACACATAAACTGACTCATCATGTTGACTGCAAAACAAATATCCGGTCTAGTGTTGACCAAATACATCAAGGAACCAATCAGCTGTCTGTACAATGTGGGATCCACCAACTCGGAATCCGAAGCATGAAGCTTCTTCCAGTTGGTGATCATCGGTGTCGACATGGGTTCACAATCCTCCATGTGGAATCTGCCAAGGATATCCACAATATACTTCCCCTGCCCCAGGAAGAAATGCCCCTCCTCCTGCCACACCTCCAAACCCAAAAAGTAATGCATCAAGCCGATGTCCTTCATCTCAACCTCCGCCGCAAGATCTCTCTTGCAGTGCTCTATGAGTCTCTCTGCACCTGTAATGACTAAGTCATCCACATACAGCACCAGAATGAGAGGCTCCTCACCTATCACAATATAGTAAAGGTTCGGATCTGCCTCACTCTTTGTGAAACCCATCTTCCGCAAGTAAGTATCTATCCTGGAGTACCAAGCTCTGGGAGCTTGCTTCAGGCCATAAAGGGCCTTCTTCAGTCTGCACACATGGGACTCCTTCCCATGCACCTCAAAGCCCTGTGGCTGCTCAATGTACACCTCCTCCTATATGAAGCCATTGAGAAATGCGGTCTTCACGTCCATCTGGTGGATCTTCCAACCCATCTCTGCTGCTATCGATATAATGGAGCGGATCGAAGTATATCGAGCCACGGGAGCGAAGGTCTCCTCATAATCAACTCCCTCTACCTGGGAGAACCCTCTAGCCACAAACCTCACTTTGAATATCTCAATGCTGCCATCTGCAGCATGCTTTACCTTGTAAAGCCATCCGGAAGTAACCACGGATTTGCCCTCAGGCCTCGGCACCACCTCCCAAACATCATTCTTCATGATAGAAGAATACTCCTCCTGCATGGCCTCTCTCCAGACCTGCTGGCTAGCTGCCTTCTCATAGCTAGAAGGCTCAGAGTCAAGGATGCTGGTAGCCATTGCCATATAGCTACAAAACCTCTCAGGTGGTCTGCTCTCTCTGACCGGCCTCTTAGGCTCAGCAACAGATGTGGCATCTCTCAACGTGTCCTGAAGCCACTTGGGCTTCCTCTTCCCTGAGTGCACTTCTCCCGCCGGAGAATAAAACTCCTCCTCCTCAACATCAGGAGCCTGAACTCCTGACTGTCTGTCTGCTGTCCTCCTGCCTGCACCTGAACCTGTAGATGCCGAGGTACCGTGTGAACTGTCCATCAGTGGACTCCCCAGTGAACTGCTCTGTGGACTGCTCTGCGTGCTGCCCATAGCTCCACCCCTCTGACTCTGCGAGCCACTCCCCACTGACGGACCTGACATCGTCATAGATGTACCTCCGAATCCTCCTGATCCCTGCCCACTGGATCCCTGCGACTGACTCAACTGCTGCTGAGGGTCTGGCTGATCCAGATACTCTAACTCCCGTGACCTCCTAAAGGCCCTGTCCTCCTCGAACTTCACATCCCGCCTGACAACAACTTTCCTCCGCGCAGGAATGTAAATCCGAAAGGCCTTGGAGGTCTCACTGTAGCCCACAAAGATACCCTTCTCTGCGGTGGGCTCTAGTTTGGTCCTCTTCTCCTTGGGTATGTAGGAGTATGTAATGCACCCAAAGATACGAAGATGACCAATATCGGGCTTCTTCCCAGAAAAAGCCTCCTCTGGAGTCATGTGCCCCAAGGCACGATGCGGACTCCTGTTCTGCAAATAAACAGCTGTGTTGCAGGCCTCTGCCCACAAAAACAATGGCAACCCCTGATCATGTAACATGGCTTTGGTAGCCCCTCCGATGGATCTGTTCTTCCTCTCCGCAACCCCGTTCTGCTGGGGGTTGTAAGGAACAGTGAACTCCCTCCTAATGCCTGCCTCCGCACAATAGTCAACAAACTCTCCAAGGGTGTACTCTCCCCCATTGTCCGACCTCAGGGACTTGATCTTCCGACCTGTCTGTCTCCACAAGAGCTCTGAACTCCTGAAACCGCTTGAAGACCTCACTCTTGGTCTTCAAGAAATAAATCCAGGTCCTCCTGGAGTGATCATCAATGAATAACACATAATACTCATATCCACTCAAGGAAACATGAGACATCCGACCGCTCACATCGGAATGAATCAAATCAAGTATCCCAGTCGCTCTGCTGTCACTGCTGGGAAAAGGGGATTTGGAAAACTTGCCCATCGCACATCCTTTGCAAGTATCAAAGTGATCAGTACTGAACTCTGGCACACCTGTAGTGATCTCCCGCAAAGTCCTCAAGGCTCCATGATGCATGTGCCCCATCCCGCGGTGCCAAATCTCACACTGCTTAGAACTGCTAGCTCTGCTGTCGGTACTGCTGCTCAATGCCAAAAGGGACTGAAATGCAAACTTGTACACCTTTGCATGGCGTACACCTATCACTCTAGCCGAATCAGCTGGAGTGCCCCTGGGATACATCAACACCTGTCCTCCCCTGAATAGTATCTCATATCCTCTGTCCTCCAAAGCTGAGACGGATATGAGGTTCTTCCTCATCCCCGGCACATAAAGAACATCTGACACCTTCAAGGGAGGTTTGGACTCCCTCTGAAATGTCAATGTTCCCACACCGACTGCTCTAACAACTCTGTCATCACCGAGTACTACCTCTACATCAGTGCCACTCTCCGAAAGCTCTGAGAAGTACTCACGGACTCCTGTCATGTGACGTGAAGCCCCACTGTCCACATACCAGATACCCGAAGATGCTCCGCTAATCGAGGGAAATGCATGCTCCCTCTGAACCTGTGTGGCAGGTACTCCTGCACTAGAAGACTCACACGTAATGAACCCAAACTCCCGGTCAAAGCGATCTGCAAAGTCCTCAACCTCTGCTGAAGCTGCCATGCTCTGGTTCTTCCCCTTCTTCTTCTTCTTCTCCGGACACACAACTGCATAGTGTCCCATCTTCTGGCAATTCCAACACTTCACTTTGAAATAGTCCTTCTGTGTGTTATCCTGTTTACCTTTACCTTTGCCTTTGCCCCCACCATTGCTTGTGGAAGCCTGCTTCTTCCCTTTGCCTTTCTTGCGTCCTGCCAACAGTGCTACATCCTCATCCTGCTCAACTGGCTTGGCTGCCCCAAGCTGACCTTTCCTGATCTCTGTCTGAATGCAATCATCCCAAACCCTCTCCCATGTGGGAAGGGTCTCACGTGCACAAACCCCATCAGCAAAGTTCATCCATGAACGGGGGAGGCCATTCACTGCAATCCGCACCAACTCAGTGGGTGGAATGGCCTCTCCAATCGCCGCCAACTCATCTCTCACATTAGTAATCTTTGTGAGATATCCAGCTGCACTATCATTACCCATCTTAATGGTCTTCAGCTTCTCCTTCAGGACCATTTTCCGGTTCTCATTGGTACTCTGGTAGAGATTGGACAATGTTGTCCACATCTCATGAGCATTTCTCTTCCCTCTCACATGAGGAATGAAATGGTCTTTGATTCCGTCTAGAATCAATCTCTTACCCTTGTTGTTCTTTTTATTATATGCTGCCAACTGAGTAGCATCAGTAGGCACATTCACAGGGTTCTGTGTGGTATGTACCATAATGTCCCAGACTTCTGCCTCCTCAAAGATACTCTGCATTCTCTCCTTCCAAATGCCGTAGTTGGAATGCCCATCCAACCTATCCTCCACCCTCAGTCCCAATGACATCCTGCTGTCCTAAAACTGAAAAATAACACTGCTGTAGTAAAGGTAAAAATCTGCTGTTTGTGAAAAATCAGCTTGCTGGAATTTTCTGAGTGAAAAATCAGCAGGCTGTAATTTTCTCCTTGCTGTCCCAAACTGCCCTTCAGCACTCAACCTCTGATACCATGTAGAAAATTCTATTTCCCACCCCGGTTTTCAGTTTTCGCCTTATTACTCCAAACTAGTTAAATGCCCTTTCCCATAACCATACATTCAACAACTGGAAAAATAAATTTTGCTGAAAACACAAATTCTGGAAATTTTTCAGAATGCTGTAAATGCAGAAATAAAATAACAACAGTAACAAACAGTCATTCAACACATCATAACTCAGTATTTTTGGTCAAGGTGACCCTGGAAAAACCCCCTACAACTCTTGGGGAAAACCAGTCTTGAGAGCTCCTTCTTATTTCTGAAAAATGCTTTTACAGAGAGGCAGAAATTACAGCAAAAATTTCAGCAACTAAACAACAGTACTTATTTCGATTTCCGTGCATTCACTCCGCCTTGGAAAACGTGCAAAACAGTAAAAACTCAAACAAATTCTTCTCAAGATTTATGATTTCGCATTAAATGTCGAATTAGCTTCGATTTTTTGTGCCCAACGTACTTGCCGTATCAACACGGACTGTACGGAAAACCCAGCTGCTTCTTCTCCTCAAAATCCGCGCTCCTTTGCCTCGAAATCTGTGCCGAAACTGACTGTACGGCTGCTGTACGGATTTCCAGAAATCTGTACCACCAAGCAGCAGTCTCTCTCCTCGATTTCTGTGCCCAGAATCTGCCCAGAATTAAATGCTGAAGCTGCTGTACGGTTCTCCTTGAAAATTGTGCCTCTCTCCCTCGAAAAATGTGCCCAACACTTGTTGTACGGATTTCTGCCTTGGAACCCGTGCCTCCTTGCTGCTGTACGGACTTTACTGAAGTTTCTATCAGCTGCTCTCTTTCTCCTCTCTGCTCAGAAATCTCCCTTGCTCTCCTTCTCTTCCTCTCTCAATCTGCTCATGAAAGAATGAATGACCTTTTCCTCCTTTTCCTCCTTTAACCTAACCCTAAGTGACTTTTGGGGAATCCCTAAATCCAATGGCTGAGATAGATTGAGATCTAGGGCTGAGATTAAATGCTCATTTAAATCTCACTTTTCATTTTTAATTCACCCCACTTTAATAAAGACCCACTTAGTCTTTTATTTCTAAAGTCACTTTTTCATTTCTAATTTTATATTGACTTTATTTAAAGTCACTTTAACTTTAGTAACTTTATCACTTAAAGTCACTTTAAAATTAGATTTGACTTTATAACTTTATAAAGTCACTTTAGTAACTTTATCACTTAAGTCACTTTAAAATTAGATTTAACTTTATAAAAAATTATAAAGTTACTTTAGGAGAAAAATTAAATTCTTTTGGACACTTTTCCCTAGGCCAAAGATCAAAGCCTTAGGGAACCACCTGTCCTCCGGTACCAAATTTCAACAGGGGGAAAGTGCAAACGTTGCGGCGAAAAGTGGGACCCTAAGCATAGGTGCGCTAAAGGAAAAGAGACAAAGAATCTGTATAACTGTGAAGCAACTAATGACTCTAACAATGATGAATCAGATGTAGACACCCCAGAGTTCTCTCCAGAATTAGATGATGAAAGCATTTCCCAGGTATCATTATCAGCTATGACAGGTATATCACAACCTCAGACACTAAAACTAAAAGGACATATTAAGAAGAACAACGTAATGGTTCTCCTCGACATCGGCAACACCCGTAATTTTTTAGATTCAACCATGGCCAAAAGACTCAACATCTTTACGTTTCCCATGCCCAATATGAAGGTAATGGTGGCCGATGGTAAGAAGATTGAGAAGGTAGGGAAATGCCATAAGGTCAAATTGCAAATTCAAGACTTTAATCTAGAATCTCCATTCTACATCGTACCATTAAGAGGAGTAGATGTGGTCTTAGGAATCCAATGGATACAAACCTTAGGTACTTATTCTGCCAACCATCAAAAGCAGTTTATAAGCTTTAAGTGGGAAGGACAGAAGCACAAGTTATATGGATTCCAAGCACCAAAAAATCAAATCGTGTCGTCATCCCAGATGATGAAAATGATTCGAAAAGGAAGGCCAGCCTATATAGTACAATGTCATTAGTTTGAAGTGTTATCTGCAAAAATGATCAATGAAAGGTCACCAGAAGTACAAGGGCTAATTCAGAAGCACGAAAAAGTATTCCAAGACCCACCCATGAAAATGCCTCGTAATAGGGAAATTGAACATACAATAGAAATCAAAGCAGGATCAAACCCTGTCAACATCAAGCCATATCACTATCTGCATCACCAAAAGACTGAAATTGAGAAGATAATCCAAGATCTTTTAAAATGTGGGGTCATCTCAAAAATCAAGAGCCCACCTCTTGGGAAACCAAAGCATTTTGTCAACAACATCCATCGTTCCATATGCTTTGAGGACAAAGCATCTTTTGAGAGAGAGGCAATGTTATGTATAATTTATTAATTATTATTAAATGTAATTGTCTTAGGTTTATTAAGCAAAAGGGCATGATCAAAGATCATGCCCCTTCACTAAGGGACACCATAAGGTCGTATTTAAAGCCTTGGTCATTCCCCATTGTAATCATATCATCTTTTATCAATAATAAATATATACATTTTCTGTTAATCTGAGTTTTTATACTCCATCTAATGTCATGACAAAGCTTTTGAAGAAAGAACAACGAGGCGTAATTGCAGAATTATCCTCACGAGAAGTTCCAACATCAAAATCATCTATTTCTCTAGATCTCCAAAAAGTCTTGGACAATCATTCCAAGGTGTTTGAAACTCGGGACTCCCACCTATTTGTGATCATGATCATGCTATTCATTTGATTCTAGGAAGTGTTCCTCCAAACGTCAAGCCTTACAGATATCCTTATCTCCAAAAGAGCGAAATTGAACGTATGATTGTAGAAATGCTAGAGGCTGGTATAATTCAACCCAGTCAAAGTTCTTTCTCTGCTCCAGTAGTATTGGTGCACAAGAAGGATGGATCATGGTGCATGTCTCTGGATTATAAGGAGCACAATAAGCTCACTATTAAAGATAAATTTCCCATTCCTGTGATTGATAAATTATTGGATGAATTACATGGAGCAATTTATTTCACCAAGTTGTATCTCCGCTCAGGATATCATCAAATTTGAATGAAGACTGAAGACATTCCGAAAACAACATTTCGAACTCATGAGGGTCATTATGAATTTTTGGTCATGCCTTTTGGCCTTACCAATGCACCTTCTACATTTCAAGGGTTGATGAATTCCATTTTCAAACCCTTCCTTAGAAAATTTATGTTGATATTTTTTTATGATATACTAATCTACAGCAGATCTTGGAAGGATCATGTTCAACATGTTGACAGGGTGCTCAAACTATTGGAGGAAAAACAATTATATGCAAAAACCTCCAAATGTTTCTTTTGAGTACAAGAGTTGGAATATCTGGCTCATATTGTATCTCAGGAGGGTGTTAAGGTAGACCCTAACAAAATTAAAGCCATTAAGGAATGGAAAGTCCACACAACCATAAAGCAGTTGCGAGGTTTTCTCGGGTTAATAGGCTATTATTGCAAGTTTGTTAAGAATTATTATTGTGCCCCATAGAAACCCACTATTTTTATTATAATGCCCCATAGAAGCCCACTATTTTTATTGTAGTGCCCGATAATGAAGGATGAACCAATCCCTGATATTGAAGGACTGATGGATCCTATAAATCCACCCTCTTCAAATAAAAGAAGGCCCTCATGGCTTAGGGACACTCTCGAAGATTCCGAGAGACATGCTGCTCCAAGGGGAACATTCCGCGAAAGTAAGAAGCCGAATAGGTACCAATGGTACCTAGCAGCCATGAGCACTATTGTACAATCTGAGTCTGGAATGCTTGAAGAAGTCGTGAAGCATCAAGTTTGGAAGGATGCTATGAACGAAGAATATGAGTCGATCATGAAAAATGATGTATGGGATGTGGTCCCTAGACCGAAGGACAAATCTGTTGTCACCTCGAAATGGATCTACAAAGTCAAGCATGGAGCTGATGGAAGTACTGCAAAATTCAAGGCAAGATTTGTTGCCCAAGGCTTCTCTCAAAAGGAAGGCACAGATTATGATGAAATATTTGCACCTGTTGCCCGCTACACCACCATCCATTCGATCAGTGCCCTTGCTGCATCACAGGATTGAGTCTACATCAGATGGATGTCAAGACTTCCTTCTTACATGGCTCAATCAAGGAAAAGGTCTATGTGGAACAACTTTTGGGGTTCGAAGTTCAAGATAGAGATACATATTTATGCAGGCTAAAGAAAGCCCTCTATGGGTTGAAGAAAGCCCCCAGGGCTTGGTATGAGAGGATCGATAGCTACTTGATGAAGTTGGGCTTTACACGAAGTGATGCTGATCCAAACCTTTATTTTAAGGTTGATAATGAGAAGCCTCTCATTCTGGTTCTCTATGTGGACGATCTCTTCCTGACAGGTGCTTACCCTCTTATTCATCAATGTAAGAGGGAGCTAGCTTCTGAGTTTGAGATGAAGGACCTAGGTCTGATGCACTATTTCCTAAGCTTGGAGGTCTAGAAAAAGCCAAGTGAGATTTTCCTTTCTCAAGGAAAATATATTGTGAAGCTGCTAGAGAGATTTGGGATGGTGGACTGCAAGTCCGTGACTACTCCGATGGAGCTCAACTTTAAGAAGTTGTGTGGAAGTGTTGATGGGCTTGATTTGGGAAATCCTACCGAGTATCGTCAATTCGTGGGGGCCCTGATGTTCTTAGTGAACTCACGTCCGGACATATGTTTTGCAATGAACATGTTAAGTCAATATATGGTCGAGCCTCATCACATTCACTGGATTGGTGCCAAGAATATCTTGAGATATCTTCGAGGCACAATCAACCATGGGTTGAGATACACTGTCCGTAGTATATGGCTCCATGCATATACCGATGTTGATTGGGCAAGCAATGTGGTGGATCGTAAGAGCACATCTGGATGTTGCTTCACCTTAGGTTCTGCTTCGATCTCCTGGATGAGTAGGAAGCAGAAATCGGTTGCTTTGAGCACCACCGAGGCTGAATACATTGCAGCAAGTATGGCCTATTGTGAAGCTGTTTGGTTGAGAAAGCTCTTCAGTGAACTGTTTGGGCATGTGTTGGATACCACTGTGATCCTTTGCGACAACAAAAGTGGGATTCGTCTTTCTGAGAATCTCGTGTTCCACGACCGATCCAAGCATATTGACATCAGGTACCACTTTGTCCGGGACATGGTACAGCGAGGCATCGTAAGGCTCCATCACAATGGGACTGATGAACAGGTCGCAAATATTCTCACGAAGCCCCTAAGGAAGGTCAAATTCTTAACCTTCTGTGAGAAGCATGGTATCGTGGACAGATCCTATTATGAGGGTCCCGTTTCAGTTGGACTATGAGCTCTGGGAGCTCCGGGGGGCTTGGGGATAGCTGCTTGGAGCTATAAGCAACCACAAGGCTAGGTTCACCTTTCCTTGTTGATGTGCTATTTCCCCACCATTGTGATATTGAGTTGGTTCACCCTCTCTTTGATCTATGCCCCACATACATCCTACCCATATAGTCTGGGACTCATGGGAAGTACCTCTCATTTGGCCAATGAGTTGGGAAATGAGGATAGAAACCATAGCATTATCGATGGACGCATCATGTATTGCCGTACTCTCTGTGTCTAGGATGGATGTGTCCAACAACTTGATCTGGGATCAAGTTTGGTTGAGGTTTTTACCTTCAGTGGAGAGTGGCAAGGTCTTTGTAACTCACTCTCGATCATATCTTCTTCATTATTTCTTCTATAGCAGAGAAAAGTCGGCGAAGTACAAAAACAGCAGGATGACACAGGATTGTAGAATGATATATGATAGTACATGATGGTACTGGATGACAAAATTGCACAGGTTGGCAAATGGATGGACAGGTGGAGTTCTCCCTAGTTGAGAGGGAGTGTTAAATTTGGCAACTAGGGCCAAACTCCATGTTACACTACTCATATGATGGAGATGATATTTTTGTTGGATTCCTCTTTCGGAGAGGTGCAAGATTGATCTAAAGATCATCTTGTTTGGATGAGCAGAAGTTGTATTTTGAATTTATTTTCCTCACATGAGCAATTTGTCAAGGTCGGCCAGATTTGTAATGTAGGCTCACAAGCCCCAAAAGATTTGTCACACACCCTAAGTGATGGATATAAAAAGGAGAGACTCAATCCTCATTTCATCATCATCTCAACACACCTCTCTCTCCTTTTGATTGGTCCGTACAAGCCTAAAAGGCTTTCTCTCTCCTCCGCGCGTGTGGAACAGCAACTGGAAATTTCGGACTGCTTTAGGGCTTTTCTGGACAGCACTGACTTTGGGTCAACATTTGTTGTTTGACTTCATTTTTTGGGACAGAATTTTGATCTTAAGAGGCCGCAGTTGGAGGCACAGGAACCGAGGAGAAACGTTGAATTTGACTAATGTTGACCACAGGTTTGACTCCTGATTTGACCGCAGACTTTGACCAGTGCGTTGATCGAATTTCAAGACTGTTTTGGGTTGATTTTGACTGTAATTGTTAGATCCCTATATTACTAGTTTAGTCACTTATTGTTGTTAGTGTAACCCCTTTATTGTTATTGTTGTACCCTTGTAGCCCCCATATTGTTATTATTGTGCCCCATAATAAGCCACTATTATTATTGTTATGCCCTTACCTTATTATTGTTAGGTCGGCTAGGATTATATTGTGACCCCATGGATTCCTATATATAGAAAGGAGGTTTTGTCATTTGTATTATCCAAACATCGTTCATTTATGTAATGTAAAGGAAGTTGCCCCCTCGAAGTGGCTGGTTTCTGTTGATCTCTCTTTCTTCTATTTTGGGAGCTGGTTTCATAACATTTGCTATCAGAGCTTTGGATTCTAGGGTTTCGCTGCTTCAAACAAGACATCGTGGCATTTTCGCTATAACTTTTTTTCTACGAAGGTTCAGATGCTAAAACAAAAACCCATTTGCAAAAAAATCTTGAGGAAGTTCGTGTAAAAATTTCAGATATTGGTTCACAATAGTTTCGGAGATATGATCCCTGGAAGTTAGGGTTTTTGCAGGCTCCCGAATATCATATCAAAGAGGTGACCTTGGGAAAATCGTCATAACTCTCTCTCTGAGCATCGGATTGGAACTCTGTAAAAAGTGGCTGAAAGTACACGGACAGGAGTTTTTAGTGTATCAATTTCAGAGCTGAAGAAAGAAACAATGACACATGGCACGCCGTACAAGTTCGCTCTACTAAACCTGTCCATAATTAGGTCATTGTGGGAGATTGGGCATAACTTTGTCTTGAAGAATCCAAGTCAGGTCAGACCTATGGCATTGGAAAGAAGACTCAAAGGGCTATTACAGGACCGAAGCTTAAATCTTGGGGATCTGAAATTACAAAGATACATCAGTTTCAATATCGAACTCCTCAAAAGCAAGAAAAAGGGGTGTATTTTTTCAAATTGCATAAGTCTTGTATGAAAAATCAGTTTGAAGTGATTCCAAGGGCATATTGAAACATAGATATCAGTATTGTGTTCTAAAATGCCCCTTAGAAAGAATTCAACACCCATTAAGCCTTCAGAAGGCTCTACTATGACTCATGAAGAGGAAGAAGTGCAACATGACATATCAAAATTACAAGAGCAAGTGCACCAAATTCGCTCTCGCAAAGAGCAACAAAAAATGAAATGGAAGTTTTGAAAAAAGGCGTGGAAGCTAAGATAGATGGTTTGAAGAATGGCACGGAAGCTAAGATGGATGACATCAACAAAAAAATGAAACACAACATGGAAGACATGAAGAATGATCTAAAAGCAGACATGAAAGGTTTGAAGGAAGGTTTGACAAAGTTGATACAAGAAATGATTCCTAATGGCGAAAAGATGGTAGATGAAACTCACGATGAGAACAAAGTAAACGTTAATCGTGATTTCATAAACTCTAATGTTGGATTGAAGACCCACCATATTCCAAAGATCGATATGAGGAAGTTTGATGACAAGGATCTCGTAACATGGATACTACAAATGGAGCAGTGTTTTGATCTCAATAATGTGCAAAACACAAAAAAGGTATGCATTGCAACTTTACATTTAGAACAAAATACATTTGTATGGTATCGATGGCTTTGCTCCCGTAAAAAAATTGTCACTTGGTTAATTTTTACGGAGGAAATGATAGCACATTATGAGGATACAAAGAGCAACACCTTTAGCCTATTGATAAATCTCAAACAAAAGGGTTCAGTGGTGGAGCACATCGAGGACTTCAAAACATTGAATATAAGGGTAGCTGATATTCCAAAGGAAAACAGGATTGATGTCTTCATAGGGACTTTAAAAGATAACATCCAACATGAGGTTCGCCTTTGGGAACCTAATTAATTGGAGAAGGCATTCAGGTTGGCAAGAAAAATTGAATGTAAAATTACGGCGACAAGGAAGCCTACCACTCACATCTATAAAGATGGAAGTGTTGCTACTCCTAGACTTCCACAACCTACAAGGTTGACACCACAACAATTGAAAGAAAAAAGAGCAAAAGGGATTTGTTATAGTTGTGATAGCAAATACACTAAAGGTCATAAGTGTGCTAAAAATAAATTATTTTACATAGATTGTGAAGAGGAAGAAAATGAACAAGAAACTTCAAAAGAATAGGATATACACCAAGAACCAACCCTAGAGAAAGAAGAAATGAGTCTAACCATATCCTGTAATGCATTGGCAGTGTTGAAATTTGGTTACCGGAGGACAAGTGGTTCCCTAAAGCTTTGATCTTTGGACTAGGGAAAAGTGTCCAAAAGAATTTAATTTTTCTCATATAGTGACTTTATAAAGTTATAAAGTCAAATCTAATTTAAAAGTGACTTTAAGTGATAAAGTTACTACAGTCTAATTTTAAAGTGACTTTAATAAAGTTAATGTGAAATTAGAAAGGAAAAGTGACTTTGGAAATAAATGACTAAGTGGGTCTTTATTAAAGTGGGGTGAATTAAAAAATAGAAAGTGAGATTTAAATGAGCATTTAATCTCAGCCCTAGATCTAAAACTATCTCAGCCATTAGATTTAGGGATTCCCCAAAAGTCACTTAGGGTTAGGTTAAAGGAGGAAAAGGAGGGAAAAGGTCATTCATTCTTTCATGAGCAGATTGATAGAGAAGGAGAGAAAGCTGAAGACAAATTTCTGAGAGGGAGAGCAACAAAAGGCACACAGCAAATCCGTACAGCAGGAGGGCACACTTCCCAAGGCTGAAAATCCATACAACAACATTTATTGGCACGGTTACCGAGGCAAAAAAATCCGTATAGCAATTTGCGCGCATTTTGAGGAAAGGACGGCACTATTTTTTAGGAGCAGAATCAACAACAAAGGAGCACGATTTTCGAGGCAAAATTTCTGGGCACGAAAATCGATGAAGGGGTTGTTGTCTTGTCCATACAGAATCCATACAGTCAGTACAGGCAGTTCTGACACGTTTTTCGAGGCAGCAAGGATAGCATTTAATGCTGTAAATTTTATGTTTGCTGTTTGGCACGATTTTGAAGGTGGAAGGTGGCCCGAAAATCGAGATAAGTGGTTTTTAGTGTTTGTTGTAATTTTTTATTGTGTATTGCTATTCACTGTAAAAGCATTTATCATAAATAAGAAGAAGCTTTCGAACTGGTTTTCCCCAAGAGTTGTAGAGGGTTTTTCCAAGGTCACATTGACCAAAAATCAACGTGTCTAAATTCTGTGTGTCACTGATTTATTTTTCTGGTTTTTATTTCTGCATTTTAGCATTGTGAAATTTCCAGAATTTGTGTTTTCAGAAAATAATTATTTTTCCAGCTTGTTAATGTATGGCTATGGGAATGGGCATTTAACTATATGGGAGAAATAAAGAGAAACTGAAAACCAGCGTTGGGTTATCAAATTTCTGCAGACAAGAATTACCACTCCTCAAACTCTCAAGATAGAAGGACATATCAAGAAGAAAAAGGTAATAGTTTTGACTGATTCGGGCAATACCCATAATTTTATTCATTGTAAGGTAGCCAAGGAATTTAATCGCTTCCTATACCCAGCACCAGAGTGTCAAGTGATGGTTGCAAATGGAGGAACTATAAATTGCTCTAGAAAATGCCATAATATCAAGCTAACCATGGGAGAATATGTATTGAATAGTCCAATGCTTTCCATTTCAATGGGAGGTGTTGATGTCGTACTAGGAGTTCAATGGTTACAATCTTTGGGGACGGTAGCTTTTAATTTTCAAGAAATTTTCTTGAAATTTTTTTCGGAAGGAAAGGAAGTTGAATTACGAGGTATCGCAGGGAAGTCGGAAAAGATAATAAGCTCTAATGTCATGACAAAACTTATGAAGAAAGAACAATGAGGCGTAATTGCACAATTATGCTCACTAGAAGTTCCAACATCAAAATCATCTATTTCTCCAGATCTCCAAAAAGTCTTGGACAATCATTCCAAGGTGTTTTGAAAGTCCCAAAGGACTCCCACCTATTCGTGATCATGATCATGCTATTCATTTGATTCAAGGAAGTGTTCCTCCAAACATCAAGCCTTATAGATATCCTTATCTCCAAAAGAGCGAAATTGAACATATGATTGCAGAAATGTTAGAGGCTGGTATAATTCAACCTAGTCAATGTTCTTTCTCTACTCCAGTAGTATTGGTACACAAGAAGGATGGATCATGGCACATGTGTCCAGATTATAGGGAGCTCAATAAGCTCACTATTAAAGATAAATTTCTCATTCCTATGATTGATGAATTACATGGAGCAATTTATTTTACCAAGTTGGATCTTCGTTCAGGATATCACCAAATTAGAATGAAGACTGAAGATATTCCGAAAACAACATTTCGAACTCATGAGGGTCATTATGAATTTTTGGTCATGCCTTTTGGCCTTACCAATGCACCTTCTACATTTCAAGGGTTGATGAATTCCATTTTCAAACTCTTCCTTAGAAAATTTGTGCTAGTATTTTTTGATGATATACTAATCTACAGCAGGTCTTGGAAGGATCATGTTGAACATGTTGACAGGGTGCTCAAACTATTGCAGGAGAAACAATTATATGCAAAAACGTCCAAATGTTTCTTTGGAGTACAAGAGGTGGAATATCTGGGTCATATTGTATCTCACGAGGGTGTTAAAGTAGACCCTAACAAAATTAAAACCATTAAGGAATGGAAAGTCCCCACAACCATAAAGCAGTTGCGAGGATTTCTTGGGTTAACAGGGTATTATCGCAAGTTTGTTAAGAATTATGGGAGAATAGCAGCACCTCTAACAACATTATTGAAGAAAGATGCATTTTCATGGACTCCTGAAGCAACTAAGGCCTTTGAACATCTGAAAGAGGCAATGTGCCTAGCACCGGTCTTAACTACGCCAGACTTCACAAAATCCTTTATTGTGGAATGTGATGCCTCGGGAAATGGAATTGGTGTTGTTTTAATGCAAGAAGGAAGACCCATTGCTTTTGAAAGTCGTCTAATCAAAGGAAAGTATTTACAAAAAGCTATTTATGAGAAAGAAATGTTGGCAATACTATATGCACTAAAAAAATGGTCACCTTACCTAACGGGAAGACACTTCAAGTTAAAATTTGATCATGATAGTCTTAAATACTTCTTGGAACAAAGACTATCTTCAAAAGAGCAGCTTAAATGGGTCACAAAGATGTTGGGTTATGACTTTGAAATCATCTATAAAAAAGGGAAGATAAAAGTTGATGCAGATGCACTCTCAAGAAAGAATGAAGAGGTGGGAGCATTGCTTTGTGCCATTTATATTATCCAACCAAATTGGATAACCGAAGCAAGGGATGAATGGAAGAATGACGAAAAAGTGTGGACACTCATTCAAAAGTTGCAAAAAGATCCTAGTACATCTGATACATTTAGTTGGAATAATTATTCCTTATGGTACAAAGATTGCTTATATCTTTGTAATAACTACCAACTAAAACAAAAGATTCTTTTGGAATTGCACACCTCTCCCTTAGGAAACTCGGGATTTTTAAAAACTTACCACAGGGTAAAGAAAAAGAAATTTTGGGATGGCCTTAAATCCTATATTCGAAAGTTTGTGGCGGAATGTTTGGTTTGCCAGCAAAATAAAGTTGAGACAATTAAGACCCCGAGTCTTCTATAGCCTTTATCCATTCCAAGTCAACGTTGGGAGGAGATCTCAATGGATTTTATCACAGGTTTACCTAAGTCCGAAAGAAAAGAGTGTCATCATGGTGGTAGTTGATAGACTTACCAAGTATGCACACTTTTGTGCATTATCTTATCCATTTAAAGCAAGTACATTTGCTACTGCATTTATGGAAACAATTCAAAAGCTACATGGAAACCCAAAGATTATTGTAAGTGACAGAGATCCCATTATTACTGGAAATTTTTGGATGAAATTATTTTCTTGTTTGGGTACTCAACTAGCTCATAGCTCATCTTATCATCCTCAATCCGATGAGCAAACTGAGATAGTGAACAAATGTTTGGAAGCATATCTTCGTTGTTTTGTATCTGATAAATAAACACAATGAGTCAAGTGGTTACCTCTGGCTGAAAGGTAGTATAATACTTCCATGTATACTGCAGCAAAAATGACCCCATTTATGGCACTGTATGGATATCATCCATCGTCCATCACAATCATCTTTAAGAGAAAATTCTAACGTTCAAGCAGTGGAAGATCACATCGAGCATCAACAACAAGTTCTCCAACTCTTAAAGGATAACCTAAGTGCAAAACTGAGTGAATGGCTTAATAGCGAGATCAACATCGCAACGAGAGAAGTTTTGATGTAGGAGACTGGGTATTTTTACAGCTACAACCATACAAACAAATGTCCCTCAAGCAAGCTAAGAAGGATAATAAATTATCACCAAAGTAAATGGTCCTTACAAGGTGTTGCAAAATATTGGTATTATGGCATAAAAAAAGTAGCTTCCTACTTCGTCTCGAGTGTACCCAATTTTCCATGTTTCATGTTTAAAGAAGGTTATAGGTGTCAAACTTTCAGTTCAAACAATATTGCCAGAACTTGATGAGGAAGGAAAAATCGTATTGGAACCTGAAGCAGTCACGGAAACAAGAACTCGACAACTACGAAATCAATCAATTTCAAAGTATCTCATCAAGTGGAAGAACTTACCCACTAAAAATTCTACATGGGAGGATGAGAATATTATACAGAAGCATCCAAAGCTACTCAAGCATTGAGGACAAAATTTTTTTGAAGGAGAGGGGCATGTTAGATCCCTATATCACTAGTGTAGTCCCTTATTGTTGTTATTGTTGTACCCTTGTAGCCCCCATATTGTTATTATTGTGCCCCATAAAAAGCCACTATTATTATTGTTGTGCCTTTACATTATTATTGTTAGGTCGGCTAGGATTATATTGTGACCCCATGGATTTCTATATATAGAAAGGAGGTTTTATCATTTGTATCACCCAAGAATTGTTCATTTATGTAATGTAAAGGAGGTTGCCCCCTCGAAGTGGCTGATTTCTAAGGCATTGATCTCTCTTTTCTTCTATTTTGGGAGTTGGTTTCATAACAGTGATTGGAGGCCGAGTTTGACTGGGTTTCACCGAGCTTCATTGGAGGTTGATTTGTTGGTTTGACCAGCGTTGACTTTGCTGGCTAGGGCATCCTGTTCACTGCTGTAAATTGTACTTTCGCTCTATGCTGAATTGAAGAACAATAAGAAGATTTTATCAAAAGGTTTCTCCGCATTGGGGTTTTTCCCTGGCATCCGCCAAATTATTGTGTCTCTTTTCTTGCCTTGTTTTTTGTCAATTTATTTATGTTCTATCAACATTTACTGTCAATGTTTGGCTAATAAGAAAGATTGAAGTAAATTGCTCTAAGCATAGAACATACCATGGTTAACTAAAATTAACACAAAGGAAATGAAGTATTTGGGACCAGGAATTGATATACCATTGCAAAATGAATTTGAACCACAGGTGTAACCGTGTATGATAAAGTGTAAAAGAGAAGCAAGCCTGGATTTGGCGAGTTGGAACAGTAATCTCATACATGTAGCAACATCGCACTCTATGGAGTACGTCTCTATGGAAGTTACCCTAAAGGGTCAACAAAGTGCATGTCATACCGAAAAAATATTGGAGTACAAGTCAAGTCAACATAAACCACTCACAATAGATAACATTTGTCAGTTACTTGCAAGGAAAGCAACCTCATCCTCTAAGAAATCTCTTAAGTGAGGAGTACCCCCCTTCTATTTAAATAAACAACATTGATCCACAAGCCAAGCACACTTCATCTAGGTCAAGACACAATATAAGATCAAGAAAACCACATGCTAGAATAAGAATACGGCACTCATATAGACTACAAAAAAATGACTACATTGAAAATATCAAATGTTGAAATTTGGTTACCGGAGGACAAGTGGTTCCCTAAGGCTTTGATCCTTTGGCCTAGGGAAAAGTGTCCAAAAGAATTTAATTTTTCTCCTAAAGTGACTTTATAATTTTTATAAAATCAAATCTAATTTGAAAGTGACTTTATGTGATAAAGTTACTAAAATCTAATTTTAAAGTGACTTTAATAAAGTCAATGTAAAATTAGAAAGGAAAAGTGACTTTGGAAATAAATGACTAAGTGGGTCTTTATTAAAGTGGGGTGAATTAAAAAATAGAAAGTGAGATTTAAATGAGCAGTTAATCTCAGCCCTAGATCTCAACCTATCTCAGCCATTGGATTTAGGGATTCCCCAAAAGTCACTTACGGTTAGGTTAAAGGATGGAAAGGAGGAAAAGATCATTAATTCTTTCATGAGCAGATTGAGAGAGGAGGAGAGGGAGCTGAAGAGTAATTTCTGAGCAGAGGGAGAGCAGCTAAAGTAGCACAGCAAGTCCGTACAGCAAGAGGGCACACTTCCCAAGGCTGAAAATTCATATAGCAGAGTTTCATTGGCACATTAACCAAGGCAGAAATCTCGTACAGCAGTTTGCACGGTTTTCAAGGAAGACGTGCTTGTTTTCGGTAGGAGCAACGACACCGAAACCTTGCAGTTTTCTAGATAGATTGCGAGCACGAATATCGAGAAAGAGGTACATTTAATACGGCTTGTCTGGAATCATACGATCGTCTCAGTCATTCTGACGGCATTTAATGCGTAGCGGCATTTAATGCGTAATGGCTCTGAAAAATTTACTTTGGTGTTTGTAGTTTTCAAGGTGGTGGGTGGCACGAAAGTCGAGATAAGTGATTTTTGTGTTTGCTGTAATTTTCTGTGTATTACTGCTATCTGTAAAAGAATTTTTCAGAAATAAAAGAGAAGCTTCTAGATTGGTTTTCCCTAAGAGTTGTAGGGGGTTTTTACAGGGTCACCTTGACCAAAAATCACTGTGTTTAAATGTGTTGAATGGCTGTTTGTATCTGCTGATATTTATTTCTGCATTTTCTAGCATTCTGTCATATTTCCAGAATTTGTGTTTTCAGCAAAATTTATTTTCCAGTTGTTGAATGTATGGACATGGGAATGGGCATTTAACTATTTGTGGAGAAATAAGGTGAAGCGAAAGCGCCCAGGGTGGAAATAGAAAATTTCTACATGGTATCGAGCTTGAGTCTTTGAAGTGTAGTTTGGGAAAACTGGGACGACGAGAGAAAAAATACGACTGCGATTTTTCAATCGAAAAAATTTCGGCAAGTGATTTTTACGAAAACGAAATTTTTACCTTTACTAGAAGCAATGCTATTTTTAAGTTTTAGGACAACGGATGTCATTGGGATTGAGGGTGGGAGGATAGGTTGGATGGGCATACCAATTACGGTGTTCGGAAGGAGAAGGTACGGAAGTATCGTTGAGGAGGCAGAAGTCTGGGACATAATGGTTCATACCGCACAGCAGCCTGTTAATGTGCCTACTGATGCTACTCAGTTGGCAGCATATAATAAGAAGAACAACAAGGGTAAGAGACTGATTCTAGACGGAATCAAAGACCACTGCATTCCTCATGTGAGAGGAAAGAGAAATGCTCATGAGATGTGGACAGCATTGTCCAATCTCTACCAAAGTACCAATGAGAACCGGAAAATGGTCCTGAAGGAGAAGCTGAAAACCATTAAGATGGGTAAGGCTGATAGTGCAGCTGGATATCTCACAAAGATTACTAATGTGAGAGATGAGTTGGCAGCAATTGGAGAGGTCATTCCACCCACTGAGTTGGTGCGGATAGCAGTGAATGGCCTCCCCAGTTCATGGATGAACTTTGCTGATGGGGTTTGTGTACGTGAGACCCTTCCCACATGGGAGAGGTTTTGGGATGATTGCATTCAGATAGAGATCAGGAAAGGTCAGCTTGGGGCAGCCAAGCCAGTTGAGCAGGATGAGGATGTAGCACTGTTGGCAAGAGGCAAGAAAGGCAAAGGCAAGAAGCAGGCTTCCACAAGCAATGGTGGGGGCAAAGGTAAAGGTAAAGGTAAACAGGGTAACACACAGAAGGACTATTTCAAGGTGAAGTGTTGGAATTGTCAGAAGATGGGACACTATGCAGTTGTGTGTCCGGAGAAGAAGAAGAAGAAGGGGAAGAACCAGAGCATGGCAGCTTCAGCAGAGGTTGAGGACTTTGCAGATCGTTTTGACCGAGAGTTTGGGTTCACTGTGTGTGAGTCCTCTAGTGCGGGATTATATGCCATAGAAGTTCAAAGGGAGCATGCATTTCCCTCGATTAGCGGAGCATCTTCGGGTATCTGGTATGTGGACGGTGGGGCTTCACGTCACATGACAAGAGTCCGTGAGTACTTGTCAGAGCTTTCAGAGAGTGGCACTGATGTAGAGGTAGTACTCGGTGATGAAAGAGTTGTTAGAGCAGTCGGTGTGGGAACATTGACATTTCAGAGGGAGTCCAAACCTCCCTTGAAGGTGTCAGATGTTCTTTATGTGCCAGGGATGAGGAAGAACCTCATATCAGTCTCTCGGCTTTGGAGGATAGAGGATATGAGGTGCGTTCGAGGGAGGACAGGTGTTGATATATCCCAGGGGCACTCCAGCTGATTCAGCTAGAGTGATAGGTGTATGCCATGCAAAGGTGTACAAGTTTGCATTTCAGCCCCTTTTGGCATTAAGTAGTAGTACCGACAACAGAGCTAGCAGTTTTGAGATGTGTGAGATTTGGCACCGCAGGATGGGGCATATGTATCATGGATCCTTGAGGACTTTGCGGGAGATCACTACAGGTGTGCCAGATTTTAGCACTGATCACTTTGATACTTGTAGAGGATGTGCGATGGGCAAGTTTGCCAAATCCCCTTTTCCCCGCAGTAACAACAGAGCGACTAGGATGCTTGATTTGATTCATTCCGATGTGAGTGGTCGGATGTCTCACGTTTCCTTGAGTGGATATGAATACTATGTTTTATTCATTGATGATCACTCCAGGAGGACCTGGATTTATTTCTTGAAGACCAAGAGTGAGGTTTTCAAGTGGTTTCAAGAGTTCAGAGCTCTTGTGGAGACTTAGATAGGTCGGAAGATCAAGTACCTGAGGTCGGAAAATGGAGGTGAGTACACCCTTGGAGAGTTTGTTGACTATTGTGTGGAGGCAGGCATTAGGAGGGGGTTCACTGTTCCTTACAACCCCCAACAGAACGGGGTTGTGGAGAGGAAGAACAGATCCATTGGAGGGGCTGCCAAAGCCATGTTACATGATCAGGGGTTTCCATTGTTTTACGTAGGCGAGAGGCACACCCTTACAAGTTGTTTATTTGCAAAGCAGAGTGCATCGTGCCTTGGGGCATATGACTCCGGAGGAGGCTTTTTCTGGGAAGAAGCCTAATATTGGTCATCTTCCTATCTTTGGGTGCATCACATACTCCTACATACCCAAGGAGAAGAGGACCAAACTAGAGCCCACCGCAGAGAAGGGTATCTTTGTGGGCTACAGTGAGACCTCAAAGGCCTTTCGGATTTACATTCCTGCACAGAGGAAAGTTGTTGTCAGGCGGGATGTGAAGTTCGAGGAGGACAGGGCCTTTAAGAGGTCACGGGAGTTAGAGTATCTGGATCAGCCAGACCCTCAGCAGCAGTTGAGTCAGTCGCAGGGATCCAGTGGGCAGGGATCAGGAGGATCCGGAGGTACATCTATGACGATGTCAGGTCCGTCAGTGGGGAGTGGCTCATCGAGTCAGAGAGGTGGTGCTACGGGCAGCATGCAGAGCAGTCTACAGAGCAGTTCACTGGGGATTCCATTGATGGACAGTTCACACGGTACCTCGGCTTCTACAGGTTTAGGTGCAGGCAGGAGGACAGCAGACAGATAGTCAGGAGTTCAGGCTCCTGATGATGATGAGGAGGAGGAGTTTCATTCTCCAATGGGAGAAGTATGCTCAGGGAAGAGGAAGCCCAAGTGGCTTCGGGACACCCTGAGAGATGCCACATCTGTTGCTGAGCCTAAGAGGCCGGTCAGAGAGAGCAGACCACCTGAGAGGTTTTGTAGCTATATGGCAATGGCTACCAGCATCCTTGACTCTGAGCCTTCTAGCTATGAGGAGGCAGCTAGCCAGCAGGTCTGGAGAGAGGCCATGCGGGAGGAGTATTCTTCTATCATGAAGAATGATGTTTGGGAGGTGGTGCCGAGGCCTGAGGGCAAATCCGTGGTTACTTCCAGATGGCTTTACAAGGTAAAGCATGCTGCAGATGGCAGCATTGAGAAATTCAAAGCAAGGTTTGTGGCTATAGGGTTCTCCCAGGTAGAGGGAGTTGATTATGAGGAGACCTTCGCTCCCGTGGCTCGATATACTTCGATCTGCTCCATTATATCGATAGCAGCAGAGATGGGTTGGAAGATACACCAGATGGACGTGAAGACCGCATTTCTCAATGGCTTCATACAGGAGGAGGTGTACATTGAGCAGCCACAGGGCTTTGAGGTGCATGGGAAGGAGTCCCATGTGTGCAGACTGAAGAAGGCCCTTTATGGCCTGAAGCAAGCTCCCAGAGCTTGGTACTCCGGGATAGATACATACTTGCAGGGGATGGGTTTCACAAAGAGTGAGGCAGATCCGAACCTTTACTATATTGTGATAGGTGAGGAGCCTCTCATTCTGGTGTTGTATGTGGATGACTTAGTCATTACAGGTGCAGAGAGACTCATAGAGCACTGCAAGAGAGATCTTGCGGTGGAGTTTGAGATGAAGGACATCGGCTTGATGCATTATTTTTTGGGTTTGGAGGTGTGGCAGGAGGAGGGGCATTTCTTCCTGGGGCAGGGGAAGTATATTGTGGATATCCTTGGCAGATTCCACATGGAGGATTGTAAACCCATGTCGACACTGATGATCACCAACTGGAAGAAGCTTCATGCTTCGGATTCCGAGTTGGTGGATCCCACATTATACAGACAGCTGATTGGTTCCTTGATGTATTTGGTCAACACTAGGCCAGATATTTGTTTTGCAGTCAACACGATGAGTCAGTTTATGTGTGAGCCTAGGAAGGTTCACTGGGTGGCTGCAAAACACAT
This sequence comes from Pinus albicaulis, assembly GCA_034641835.2. NCBI lineage: Eukaryota > Viridiplantae > Streptophyta > Pinopsida > Pinales > Pinaceae > Pinus > Pinus albicaulis. Next base: position 629,907,658 of record CM076581.1, on the reverse strand, counting down.
TTTGCGGTACTTGCAGGGGACAGTGGATTATGGTCTAGACTACAAGCAGGGGGATGGAGTGAGATTGACAGGTTACACTGATTCTGATTGGGCAGGTTGTGCTTCTGTTAGGAAGAGCACTTCAGGGTGTTGTTTTGGGTTGGGTTCGGCAGTGGTGTCATGGTTCAAATTTTACAAAGTAGTCAAGAGGCATTGAGTTCAAACAAGGCAGAAAGTATACGGCAGCCTACCTATTAGTTGAGCTATCCGCTTCGCAAGATGTTGTTTGGCTTATTTGTCACCACAGACCTTCAGTGATTTACTGTGATAATCAGAGTTGCATTAAACTCACAGAGAATCCAGTATTTCATGACAGGTCAAAGCATATCGGGATCAAATATCATTTCATCAGAGACTATGTTCAGAAAGGAGCTGTGAAGCTTGAGTATATTCCCACCGATGAGCAGGTTGCAGATATTCTTACCAAAGCCTTACCACGGGGCAAGCATGTCTACTTCAGAGACAAGATGGGTGTGGTGAGGAACACCTTCCTCGGTAAGAGGGAGTGTTGAAATTTGGTTACCGGAGGACAGGTGGTTCCCTAAGGCGTTGATCTTTGGCCTAGGGAAAAGTGTCCAAAAGAATTTAATTTTTTCTCCTAAAGTGACTTTATAATTTTTATAAAGTCAAATCTAATTTAAAAGTGACTTTATGTGATAAAGTTACTAAAGTCTAATTTTAAAGTGACTTTAATAAAGTCAATGTAAAATTAGAAAATAAAAGTGACTTTGGAAATAAATGAATAAGTGGGTCTTTATTAAAGTGGGGTGAATTAAAAAATAGAAAGTGAGATTTAAATGAGCATTTAATCTCAGCCCTAGATCTCAATCTATTTCAGCCATTGGATTTAGGGATTCCCCAAAAGTCACTTAGGGTTAGGTTAAAGGAGGAAAAGGAGGAAAAGGTCATTCTTTTTTTCATGAGCAGATTGAGAGAGGAGGAGAGGGAGCTGAAGAGTAATTTCTGAGCAGAGGGAGAGCAACAAAGGCAGCACAGCAAGTCTGTACAGCAAGAGGGCACACTTCCCAAGGCTGAAAATCCGTACAGCAGAGTTTCATTGGCACATTAACCAAGGCAGAAAGTCCGTATAGCAGTTTGCACGGTTTTCAAGAGAGGGGCAGCACTGTTTTCGAGGAGCTGGAGCAGTAGCAAGGAGCACGGTTTTCTAGACAGATTTTCTAGGCACGAAAATCGAGAAAAGAGGCTGCTGTCCTGACTGTACGAAATCTGTACAGTCCGTACGGTCATTCCTGGCACGTTTTTCGAGGCAGTAAAGGCAACATTTAATGCCGTAATTTCTCTAAAAAATTTCTGCTGGCTGTTTGGCACGGTTTTCAAGGTGGTGGGTGGCACGAAAGTTGAGATAAGTGATTTTTGTGTTTGCTGTAATTTTCTGTGTATTACTGCTCACTGTAAAAGCATTTTTCAGAAATAAAAGAGAAGCTTCCAGACTGGTTTTCCCCAAGAGTTGTAGGGGGTTTTTCCAGGATCACCTTGACCAAAAATCACTGTGTTTAAATGTGTTGAATGGCTATTTGTATCTGCTGATTTTTATTTCTACATTTTCCAGCATTCTGAAAATTTTCCAGAATTTGTGTTTTCAGCAATACTTATTTTCCAGCTTGTTGAAACTTGAATGTAAGGTTATGGGAAAGGGCATTTAACAAATCGGAGAAATAAGGTGAAACTGAAAACCGGGGTGGGAAATAGAAAATTTCTACATCAAAATGTTCAAAATCTTCAAAAAATTGGAACCTATCTACACTTTTGGAAGGGCAATACCAAGGTGCCTACTATTTTTAGAACTAGAAGAAACACTAGTTTTGACCTATATTTTAACTTTCTCCAAATCACTTAGCTTCTAGGATTCACTCTCCATGACCATATGAAACCGAAAATTTATAGATTTTCGAAAATAGAAACCCTACTTCTTTTGCCAATTATTCATGTTATCTGATCATCACCAAAATTGGCACACATGTTGTCCTTTCGTAAAGGGGAACCAAAATGGAAACCCTAATTTTTTGCACGATTTGTTTTACTTTCTTCAACCATCACCAAAATTGAACCATATGCACATCTTCATGAAGGGTGTCTAAAAACGTGATTAATTTCCAAAAATATGAACTTTATAAAAATTGAAAATTTTACAAAATAACACATCTTAGAAATTTGAAATTTCCCTTCTACAACTCTCTCCTTCCCATCCATGCACCAAGTATGGCATCCCACATGTAAGCATGGGAAACCTGTCAAACTCAAGAAATTTCAAACTTTGTACTAGAATGAGTGTCCATTGATCCGAGAAGAAAAGTGCTTTGAAGATCTCATACAAGAAACATGTTTAATCTTTAATTCCCATAATGAATATATAGGACCATGTGCAAGGTCTGGCTAAAGCACTCATAATTGTCCATGATAAATCAATCAAGACGTAACCGTGAATTGTCGATGCTAAATCCACCATGAATGTATCCACAAAATATCATGCTGAATCAACCAAAATGAACTTTTGAGCAGTTCATTCCAACTGATATCAAGAACTAACATGTATGATGACACAACCATACCTAGGATCTCACCAACAGTAGTGATAAGATACTTGATTAACAATGCCACAAAGAAACAGCAGATGACCAAAAGGTTACAAAGGTTGGAAGTTAAGTCACCTGATACGGGGATACGGGGATTCGAAGAATCGGATACGGGTATGTTGACCCCGAAACAGGATACGATACGTTATATATTATTTTATTAAAAAATATATATATTTTTAAAATATATATATATATATATATTAAAAATTAGATATTTTTTACACAAATTCATACTTAATTCACTGATTTAAACATAGATTTATCTATCATCTTAGATAGTCAAGGTTTTGTTTGATTGATGGGTACATTTTTAGTAGGGTCATGATAGAGGAGTTTGACAACCAATGTCACTAACATCAAGGTACATAGAGGGATTGGTGCTCTTGATTAAATACGAGTTCCATACCCTAATACATGACAAAATTCGATGGAAACATTGCAATAACCCAATCCTGAAATCCTGAAAAACTGATAAGTCTGCTAGATTTTGAATGAGATCTAAAATTCTACTTTCTCCATATGAAATCCAATGAGGTCGGAACCACTCTCAAACATCCTGAGTCATTTCATGGTAATGTTAAAAATTTAAGTACTTTTACTTTAAGAATTTAACATTACCATGAATCACATATAAATACTAGGGCCATAGGCTTGATGCCCTCTCCTGAAAAATCCTCCTCAATTGGTGAAAAACAATGAAATTGGTGAAAAACAATGAGCAAAAGCCCCCCTTTATAATTAAAAAACAACGCTTTTTTGAACCCGCGGGCCCGGCCGTATCCGGTTTTACGACATACGGCGTATCCGAACGGGGTACAGTCGGGATACGCCGTACCCCGTTCGGATACGTCGTATCCATTGAATTGGGGCAGAATCTCGTACGTATACGTACCCGATATGGGGATTCGGGATTCGTGGCCCCTTTTAGGCGAATCCGGTTACTTAGGTTGGAAGATGTCCAACAGTGATGTTGCAAAGACAAAGGTTACAATTGCAAATTGGATTCTATGTCATTCAACTTGGTGGAATGGACATAGTATTAGAAGTGGAATGATTAATGTTATTGGGTGACCATACAATCAATCTATAAAAGCAATGCATGATGTTCAAATGGAAAAATGTGTAAGTTGTATGGTGACCTTTAGTGGCCAAAACTACCTTGTCAAAAAGGAAGATGAACCCCCACAGAAGACCAAACTAATCTCTTAAGAGTCAAGACAGAAGACCATCTATACACTAGCATATAAGGATTGAGTGCAAGAGACCATTTGGTATAGTACCTAAAGACAAGGCATCTCCTGAAAGGGAACTCGGAGAAAGGATTGAAGCATGAAGAAGCAAATTTATGCAAAGTATAACCCAAAACACATATGCAAATGATCCAATCAAGTATAAAATAGAATAATAAGAGAGAATTCAGAATGAATTAATCAAATAGAAGAAGATAATACATAAATGGCAGTTAAAATTAATATTAATCTAGCCTGCATACTAGCCCTAGCAACAAACACTTATGTTTGTTAAAATATTCCCAGTTTCCAGATTCAAAAATAAATTCTTAATAACTGTCTTTGCAAAAATTTATATTATGAATAACTGCCTCTTGTTGAAAAAGATCTTGCCTCGTAAGAATTTTCTGGATAAAAATCTTAAGGGTTGTCATTGCCAAAACATGCCACTTCAAAAGCCAAGTAAAGAAAAGGTAACTTCCTATTTAGTTCTTAGAAATAAATAAACCAACAAAAAGTACCTTGATGGATTTTTACTTGATAAAGATCTCCATTACCCACATTCATTTACAATTGTTAAGGATTATCAATATGAGTATGCTCCATTAAGAATACGGAATTAAGTAAAGTTTCAATCCCAGCACAGGGATCATCATCGGGTGATGAGATATGATCCCTGCATTGGGATCGAAGCATCAGGTAATTCGTAACTCTTAACACAACATTCCAATAATGCCAATGTATCTCTGAACGAAATCACGTATAATCAATTTTTTATAGATATTAAAAGTGCACTAAGGGCTCACAGGTTGATCATGGTGAGCCAATGTGTTAAAATTGGACAACTAGGTCCAAACTCCATGTTGTGATGCTCTGATTAAGATACTGATATTTTTGTTGGATTCCTCTTTCGGAGAGGTGTAAGATCCATATAAAATTTATCTTAATCCGATGAGCAGAACATTTATTTTGAATTTATTATTTATAATAAATTATATGTGCAGGTCGGCCTTAAAGTTTTACACCCCCAGCAGATGTGTCACACACCTCAATGATGTATATAAATACAGTCAAAGTTGGAGAGCATTTCACACTCACTCATCACACATCTTCTTCTCTTCTCTGATTTAGTACGAACTCCTTGGAGGACGATTTCAACTCACATGTGGGAAGAAGGACGAGTTTGTACAGCCAAGAAGAAGGACGAAATTGCTGCAGCTAGGGTTTCCAAGGAAGTTTGACCAGCGTTGACTTTGGTCAACGCATGGTCCAAAAGGGCTGAAATTTATTGGAGACTTTGATTTTAGGAGGCCGTACACATTGGCACAAGAACCGAGGTCAAAAGGTTGACCGAAGTTGGAGCTGCGTTGACTTTTATGTTGCTGCCCTACGTTGACTTTTCTGGACAACGTTGACTTTTCTGGAGTTGACTTGTGTTGACTTGGTGACTAATTTGAGGATTGTTGTGACACATTCTGGGTTGGCTGATTAAGGAGACTTTGCTGGTTGAAGCATCCTGTTGACCGCCGTAACGCACCATCACATTCTTCTATTTCTGGTTTGTCTTCTATAGATCCACTGGTATGTTCTATCAGCATTTTACTTAACTGTTTGGGTGATTGCTGTAATAAAAGTAAAGTTGCATCAAGCATAGAACATCTACAAAAATTTACACAATGCAACATGACCCTTGAAGGCCTGCAAGGTGTTTTGTAATCTTGAAAATCAGTAGAAGGATTAATATGCATTAAATATTGCATCTTCTAATTACTTGACGCAACAATAAAGTGCATGTCTGAATGTCTATAATTACTGCAGCAAACAAGAAAATGTATTTAAATGTACTTGTAACAAATTGATTATAACAAACACATGGAACATCGCAGAAATAAAGTTCTTGAACTACATGGACAGATTTCAACTAACATTTCCACTGGTAAACTCTTTTATTTTTGTAGTTTCTGCTTGAAAGACAGGATCAGAAAATTTGTTGACGTTGTTCTTATCCAATATTTTTTTATCAGCACCCACTTCAGTTCCACAATATCCCAATCTAGGTTCATTGAAGTACTCTTCAGCTTCACGCAAAGTTGAGAATCCTTTGTACTCATTATTAGGAAATCCTAAAACCTGCATCATGTCACCATAGAACATTATTCACTCATGTTTGACCGTATTGACTGACAGTTAGAGGCATAATCGCATTAACTTATGTCAAGAACCATCTAAACCAACTTCCTTCGATATTCATGTATAAAAGATTTTAATAAAATTCATCAGTGACAAAAATAAGCTTGTTGGAACCTGACACTTAAACTTATTGCTAGTTTTACAAAATTAAATTATAAGTGGTACTTTAGAATACTTGCTTCTTTCCAGGCATTTATAGATTTGAAGCTAGAAGAAACAAAGCTATAGGATGCATTGAATCTTGAAAAGCTCACTTCCTTTAAGAACAAAAGGTCATGTTACAAGATCATCACCATGATAAACATGCATGGCATGCATATCTTTTACAATACCGCTGTCAAATTCTATTTTGTCTGTTGTGATGCAAGCTGAAACAACTTACAGCAGCTGCATTCCATTTTGTCAATTTTCCAGCAGCCAACATATACAATAAACTAATTAACAAATAATTGAACAAAGAGAACAGAAAAGAAAATCATTCTAACGTTGTCACACTGTCTACAAGTTACTTTCACATGCATCATCAAATGCTGGTTCAGCATGCATGTCTGTAAACTGCAGTGTTCCACGGGGACGCGCCCCCCAGGGTGGGGGACGCGCTTCCCCGCTCCCCCACGCCCCCGAGACGGGGAAACTCCTAGGGAAACGTTTCCCCCCGTCCCCTTTTTTGGGGAAACTCAGGGAAACTTTGGGGGGGACTTTTTCCTAGTGACGAAAAGCGTCCCCCCACGTCCCCGCAAATTTTTTTGCTAATAACAATTAAAAACATAAAATATTACAAATATTAACATAATTAAAAAAATGAAAATAAAAACTGAAGGATAAATTAAAACTTTAAAACATAATCATTCACATTTCTCATTAACCCTATGATTTTACCTTACCGCCTGACATTTTCCTTCTACTGTTGCTCAACATTTTACCTTGCCGCTCGACATTTTCCATCTGCAATTTGTTGTGTTTCGGATTTACCATCGACTGGGGACCTGAGACATTTGGAGATGTGATTTTCATTTTATAACTTGGAGTTGTCAGATTGGAGTTGCAATTTTCATTTTGTGACTTGGAGCCACCGAATTGGAGCTGCGATTTATTATTTAGTACTTTTAGAGAAATTTACTAGTATTTCACTGCTTTCTATGTTTACTTTTAGTTCAGTTTTGTAAGGCTATTTTAGACTTCAGCATAATGTCATTGGCATATGATGACTTTATTTTCGATGTGCATTGCGTAATTTCAATTGCCAAATGATTAATTTAATTTAGAAGTACCTTGCATAACATTAATTCCCATTGCCAAATGATGAATTTAGATGTCCAACATTTCATAATGTCAAATGATGGATTCAATTTAGTAATTTACTTTTAGATTTACAATTTTACACTGATGATTGCTAAAATGTCAAATGATAATTATGTTTCATAATAGTCTAATATGAAATGATGATCATATTTAGATGTCAATTTCATGACTATTAAGATTTATTATTTACTAACTTAGTTATTTACATTTTTTGGGACTTTATTTTTTATTTTTATATATTAAATTTTTTATAATTTTATAATTTTTATGAATCTGACGTCCCCCCGTTTCACCGAAATTTCTCTAAATTTTGTGGTTGCTTATATACGTCCCCCTTGTGCGTACCCCCGCTCCCGTGTTTCCCCGTCCCAGAAACTTGATGGACATTGGTAAACTGTTTTGGTTTTAGTCTATGTTGACAAAGGTTGAATGAAGCGGTGACGTTTTTTGGAAGCGAAGCATTGGAAGCATTATTTTCCAAAACCTGTCGAAAGCGAAGCATATATATATATATATATATAGTCTATTTATGCTTTCATTATTGAATATGAAAGCATAAATAGATTATATAGTAATACATTGATCCACACATAAAATTTAAATTCATAATTGAATTAAATAATGGCATATTGTAATATTCCTAATTAGCAGTGGCTAATTAGAATATTTGATTTTGCTCAATTTTTCCATCTATAGTATATTAATAAATAAAAAGGTGAGTGGAGAGGGTCTAACTCACTTAGTGGAATAAAACACACTCCCTAGTAGCACAATGTTGTGACTTAAAGGGAGCCAAGGGGGGCCAAGCACCACGTAGAGAGGGGGCCCACGTATACTCTAGAAGAGACTGCGCAGATGAGGATGAGGACGTGGCAAGAGGGAAGCTACGTTGAGGAGATAGGCCTTAGGGTTTTGGAGGAAGGCCAACGTTATAAAAGAGGGAGGAGTCTCCTCATTTCATTTTATTCGTTGTTGATGATATTGAGCTAGTCGTTTTGACTTCTTGAGCACGCTAGCTGTTTAGCCTGTCTGCAGCACTATTTAGTGCGTTGAGTGTCTCCGGTCGGAGATCTCGCCCTTAGCCCCGGGGGACTTCGAATGCCTACTCGGGCAAGGTATTTTCTTCAGCATTTTGCGGCAGGTTTTGGTGTTTGGTTTTGTTGCGGAGCTGAGCATTCAAAGACACTGCGCAGTCATTGAGAGGGAGGACACAGTCCATCTAGGAGGAGCTCCGGTTTGGGATTTTTGCAGGGGTTTGTGTCGGGAGATTGAACAGAGGGTCAGCCTTTGCCTTTGGGAGGATTTTGGTGGAGTTTGAGGCGGCATTTCATTCATTCCTATTCAGCCTCTGCGCAGAGCCTTGGTGGCCAGCGTAATTCCCCAAGGGGGTGTTTTTCGAGGGTCGGCCATTTCTGATATGGTTTCTGGGTTTTGCCGAGATTGGTGAGTAGAGGAGGATTCCAGATTTTTAGCTCATTCCGGCAAGGGGAACAACCCCTAGTCTTCAGTTCATTCCAGCAGTAGCAACTACACGGCAGTTTTCCAGCAGCGGGGACGCAGTTTAGAGAGCAGTCATTTCCTATGTATTCTGAGAGTATTTCTTCACTTGCCTTGAGCAAGTTTAGGTGCCATCACTCTGATCACCTATTGTACTTCATTATATTTCTCAGTTTAATAAAATGGCTTAGCATTCTCTCTCTATATTTCTGGATGATTTGTCGTATATTCTTTCTATGCTATTGTATGTCTACTGCACTGTTATCTTTATATTTCCGGGCATTCTAGTTCTATACCACTTGGTGTGTTCATCTCACACTCTTAGACAGAGTCTGGAAAGGGCCAGGTAGCCTCCGGATTCCGTCCTCTTTTCAGAGGCGGTATATCCAGTAAATGCCCTCCCAGTCCATCTCTGGTTGGAGTTTGTCGTGTTTTAGAGAAATATCCCCGAAACGGGATATTACAGTGGTATCAGAGCATAGTTCTGGCTCAGCCTGTGGAGCTAGTTGTCTATGACACCGGAAAAGAGGCCATATATTTGTTACAGAGGCAGGAAGTACAGAGATCGTGAGCGTAGGTTGGAGAACACCTACGGAGAGGGAGACTGTGTCCAGGTGGTGGACACAGAGCAGGAGGAGCCTGTGACAAACGCAGAGCAGGAGGAGCCTGTGTTAGATTCAGAGCAGAGAGAGCCGATGGTAGATGACACTGAGGCCAAAGAGTTTGGGGAGGCACTCCTCAAATCGGTGCAGGATTTAGCGAGGCAGATTGAGGTGATGGGTCAGAGCCTCAAAGGTTCAACACTGTAGAGGCTAGACAGCGTGAGACCCCACAGGTATTTCAGGTAGGTGAGGGATCAGGTACATCCCACGATTTGCCGGAGCATGGTGCTGCTCAGCGTGATACTACTCAGCCGATGGCTTCACGTGCACCTACACACTCTACCATGCCCACTTTCTTGGGAGCAGACACAGGGGCGAGAGCCCAGCAGGAGGCAGAGCCCGTACATATGGGCGAATATTTTGCAGAGTATCAGGCCTATGGGCAGGAGTTCAGGGATGCTCTCTCGTTTCGAGATTTTGTTCAGCTCCAGCGGGACAGTAGACCCCGCGACCATCATAGAGGGCACCGACATTATCATGAGGGAGATACCCACTGCACATCTAGCAGATTCCATTTGCCCACGTTTGATGGCTCATCAAACAGTTCGGCAAAGTCTTGGGTGGAGAAGCTGGACATCTATTTCCAGCTTAACCAGATGTCAGAGACGGAGGCCATCAAGGAGGCGACATTACATTTGGATGGTGAGGCCCAGGACTGGTGGTTCCATGGGATGGTTACACTCGGACATTCTACAGTGACGACATATGCCGAGTTTACCAGGAGGTTGATGGAGCGATTTGACCGGAGGGATCCAGAACAGCACTTTGTTGAGCTAGCGAGGCTCAAGCAGACTGGGAGCCCAGAGACATACATTGCAGATTTCTTGAGGGTTTTAGTGATGGTGCTAGATCTATCTGCGGCACAGATAATCTATATGTTTGTGGAGCGGTTAGCAGAGCCACTTCGGGGTCTAGTCAGATCCACTAGACCAGCTACACTCCAGGATGCTATTAGCAGGACCAGGGATTTACAGGATGCATTGCCCAGGACTCGGACACCTTACCCCCAGAGACAAGAGGATGACGAGGAGGCAGGAGATAGTTAGACAGCCCAGGATCATTTGCCACCTCCACCTCCAAGTATAGGAGGTGCAGCTTTTGCACCCACAGGAGGGACCCTTGCAGCATTGCGAGGAGTTCCCAAGTACTTGACGCTGCGCGTACGAGGGACAGTACGTGGCCAGCGAGTGTCAGTTCTAGTTGACAGTGGGGCAACCCACAACTTCATTGATGCACAGATGGTCAAGCGGAGAGGTATACCGACCGAGAACTTTGACGGATTTTCAGTTTTGGTCCCAGACGATGCAGTGTGCCCGGTATGTTCCAGAGTTGGCAGTGACGATGGGTACCTACACCATGACCAATCACTTTTTCGTGGTCAACATACCAGATACCAATGTGGTATTGGGTGTTCAGTGGTTGATTACTCTGGGGAAGGTCACCACAGATTGGGAGGCCTTAGAGATGGAGTGGGATGATAAGAAGACCGGGAAGCACGAGAAGATCCGAGGGATGCAAACTTACCCACCTCAGACGGTTTCGGCACACCAGATGGAGGCAGATTTCCGGAAGGGAGACATAGAGTGGGCGATTGAGTTGCGAGCATCAGAGGCAGGGACCACCAATCAGGCAGTTCATCCTGATATACAGGCCATCCTTGACAGGTATGATGCAGTGTTTGGGGATATACAACCAGGTCGGCCACCGGATCGAGGATTCGAGCACACAATTGAGCTTGAGCAGGGCATTCAGGCAGTGATTACTACCCCCTATAGGCATCCCAAAGCCTATCGGGATGAGATTGAGCGGGCCATCCAGGAGTTGCTGGCTCTTGGGCACATCAGACCGAGCACAAGTCTGTTTGCTTCTTCCGTGGTGTTGGTGAAGAAGAAGGACGGCACCTTGAGGATGTGTATTGACTACAGGGCCCTGAACAAAAAGACCCTAAAGAATAGGTATCCTATACCCAGGATCGATGAGTTGATGGATGAGCTGAGAGGAGCCAAGTTCTTCTCAAAGATTGATTTGAGATCAGGGTACCATCAGATTCGCGTGAGGGAACAGGACATTCCCAAGACCGCCTTCAGGTGTCATTATGGGCACTTCGAGTTTCTGGTTATGCCCTTCGGGCTAACCAATGCCCCAACTACTTTTCAGTCTTGCATGAACCATATCTTCCGCAGTCATCTGAGGAAGTTTGTATTGGTCTTTTTCGATGACATACTCATATATAGCAGGACTTGGGAGGAGCATCTCCAGCATATAGAGGCAGTATTACATATCTTGGAAGAGCAACAGTTTTATGCTAAGCTCTCCAAGTGTGAGTTTGGGATGACGGAGATGTTGTATTTGGGTCACATTATTGGAGTGGACGGAGTGAGAGTCCATGAGGAGAAAATTAGAGCCATCAGGGATTGGCCGGAGCCGATGAACGTGACGGAACTTCGAGGATTCATTGGCATATGTACTTATTACAGGAAGTTCGTCAAGGTTTTGTCACAGCTTGCTGCACCCCTTACAGATTTGACGAAAAAGGGGGCTTTCAGTTGGTCGGATACATCGCAGTGAGCCTTTGACAGGCTCAAGGAGGTGATGAGTAGCTACCCAGTGCTTGCATTGCCGGATTTTACGCAGCCATTTGTTTTGGAGTGTGATGCGTTGGGAGAGGGGATCAACGCAGTATTGATGCAGGGAGGACACCCTATAACCTTTGAGAGCCGGAAGCTCCTTCCACATGAGAGGTTGTATTCTATATACGACAAGGAGATGTTGGCCATTATGCATGCCTTGGCCAAATTCCGGCAATATTTGGTAGGGAACAGGTTCAGGGTGAGGACTGATCACAACAGCCTCAGGTTCTTTTTGGAGCAGAAGCAGCTACAGGAGAGGCAGTAGAAGTGGATCAATAAGATCCAAGCATATGATTTTGACATTGAGTATGTCAAGGGTAAGAATAACGTGGTAGCAGATGCACTTTCACGGAGACCGACCACGTTATCTCTTATGAGCTTGGATACAGATTGGAGGGCTCGACTTTTAGTGGAGTACTCCAAGGATAGATTTGCATGTAAGGTTCTGGATGGACAGGTGGCTGATGACAGGTACAGGGTGGTCGATGAGATCATCTACTACAGCAACAAGATCTTCTTGACTGAGGGATCTCAGCTCAAGAAGAAGATACTTTAGGCATTCCATGATTCACTATTGGCCGACCATCAGGGGTTTACTAAAACCTACAGGGCCATTAGAGAGAGGTTCTCATGGAAGGGCCTCAAGGAGGACGTGCTCCAGCACATCAGGGAGTGCGATATTTGCCAGAGGAACAAGGGGGAGATGAGCCATCCCGCAGGATTATTGCAGCCTCTTCCCATTCCGGAGGGGAAATTGGGGAGTATCTCGATGGACTTCATCACAGGGTTGCCCATGGTGTAGGGCAAGGATTGTATCTTTGTCGTCGTTGACCGACTAACAAAGTATGCGCATTTTTTCGCCATATCCGTGCACTACACAGCAGCACAGGTGGCCGAGCTGTTCTTTAGAGAGGTTTTCAGGCTACATGGTCTTCCTAAGACCATCATCAGTGACAGGGACAGCCGCTTCATGGGCGGATTTTGGCAGGAGCTTTTCCGGTTAGTGGGGACGGAGTTGACACCGAGTACCAGTTATCACCCACAGACGGATGGACAGACAGAGATAGTTAACAAGTGGCTGGAGGGCTACTTGCGTAACTATGTCAGTGGGCAGCAGCGAGCATGGCTGAAGTGGTTGCATCTGGGGGAGTACTGCTATAACACGACACATCACATGTCCATTGGTATGTCACCATTTTATGCTTTGTATGGGTATCATTCTTTATCTTTTGCTGATGTGATGTTCGGTGCTAGCAAGGCTCCTAGAGCCAAGATTTGGATCTAAGAGAGTCAGGACATTCTCCGAGCTCTCAAGGATAATATGGCTATAGCACAAAACCAACAGAAGTTGTATGCTGACAGAGGTCGGGTGGAGAGAAAGTTTGAGGTAGGGGACTTGGTCTACCTACAATTACAGCCATACCGACAGTCGTCACTAAAGCAAAAGGGAGCTGAAAAGCTCAAGCCCCGCTTTTACGGGCCATACAGGGTGATACGCAGGATTGGACAAGTTGCGTATGAGTTGGAGTTGCCCCAAGGCAGCAAGATCCATAACGTTTTTCATGTATCATGCCTGAAGAAGGCACTGGGGCAGCAGGTGACAGTGATAGATGAGCTACCGCCCACGGATGATGAGTGTAACGACCCATTCCCAAGTATATAAAAAACGATATTAGCATGTGGACGATATAAGCATTTGATAGCTACACTTGCCTATACCGCCCACATCGCACTAGTACACCTACCTACTAATATCAAGAATTCATAGATTGGGAACTTAATATTAAGATTTCAGATTTTATATTAAATTCAACTAAGTATAAAATTTTATGAAACAAGGTAATAAAAGAAATGAAATAATAAAGTTAAAATCTTTAAGTTAAAAATGAGTATGCAATATTAAAGATTTATATTAAAAAGTACTTAAATAAAATCCCACCTTTATAAGTGTGTATACGTACTCACATTAATGTGGATCACCCACCATAACAACATTTAATGTGAACATAAGGTTGGATAAGGCCTCGGGAGGTTAGAGGCAGTGGAGGAAGATTGTTTAGATTATATTCCTATCCAAACATAATAAAAAGTATACCACCATAAATACATAAAATATCACCATTAATAAGGATAAGACTTCGGGAAGTAAGAGGCGGTGGAGGGAGATTATTTAAAGGAGGTAATATGGAGGAGAAAGGGGGGGGATGTTTTGGAGGAAAAGAAATGATTTATGCTGAAGTCAGAAGGAAATGTTGGCTTGCAGTGTTTGGGGAGGAGTCTCTTGTTCTTGGAAATCTGGGCACGGGGGCAGAGGAGACATCCTCTGGGTTTGGGATTGGTCCCGGATTTGGCTGGGAGGATTTGATTGTCCCGGTAATCTGTTCTGTTCACGACATCACCAGGTGCTCAGCTAGTCTTCAGCTGGTTTGAAATTGTAAATTTGTCCTGATTTTCAGGTATTCCTCCACATATAGATTAATCATGCAAGCTGAAATTTCAATTTTAACTGTTATAATGTTTTATTAGATCTGTTTTACTTAAACATTAAACTTAAGTTCAGAGTAAAGTCAATCTTAGGAACTCGGGAACAGGGTTATTACAATGAGAGGCATTTTGATGTTTCAAATTTATGGTATAGTATTGATACCAGGGAGAGGCAACTACAGAGCAGGACAGTCCGGGAATTCTTGGTGAGGTGGAAGAATTTACCGGATGAGGATGCCACTTGGGAGAGTGAGAAGATTTTGCAGCATCCATCACTTCAGTTGCTTGAGGACAAGCAACATTTTTCCGGGGGAGACTGTAATATTCCTAATTAGCAGTGACTAATTGGAATATTCGATTTTGCTCAATTTTGCCATCTATAGTTTATTAATAAATAAAAAGGTGAGTGGAGAGGGTCTAACTCACTTAGTGGAATAAAACACACTCCCTAGTAGCACAACGTTGTGACTTAAAGGGAGCCAAGGGGGGCCAAGCACCACGTAGAGAGAGGGCCCACGTATGCTCTAGAAGAGACAGCGCAGATGAGGATGAGGACGTGGCAAGAGGGAAGCTACGTTGAGGAGATAGGCCTTAGGGTTTTGGAGGAAGGCCAACGTTATAAAAGAGGGAAGAGCCTCCTTATTTCATTTTATTTGTTGTTGATGATATTGAGCTGGTCGTTTTGACTTCTTGAGCACGCTGGCTATTTAGCCTGTCTGCAGCACTGTTTAGTGCGTTGAGTGTCTCCGGTCGGAGATCTCGCCCCTAGCCTCGGGGGACTTCGAGTGCCTACTCGGGCAAGGTATTTTCTTCAGCATTTTGCGGAAGGTTTTGGTGTTTGGTTTTGTTGCGAAGCTGAGCATTCAGAGAGACTGCGCAGTCATTGAGAGGGAGGACGCAGTCCATCTAGGAGGAGCTCCGATTTGGGATTTTTGCAGGGGTTTGTGTCAGGAGATTGAACAGAGGTCAGCCTTTGCCTTTGGGAGGATTTTGGTGGAGTTTGAGGCGGCATTTCATTCATTCTTATTCAGCCTCTGTGCAGAGCCTTGGAGGCCAGCGTAATTCCCCAAGGGGGTGTTTTTCGGGGGTCGGCCATTTCTGATATGGTTTCTGGGTTTTGCCGAGATTGGTGAGTAGAGGAGGATTCTAGATTTTCAGCTCATTCCGGCAAAGAGAACAGCCCCTAGTCTTCAGTTCATTCCAGCAGTAGCAGCTACACGGCAGTTTTCCAGCAGCGGGGACGCAGTTCAGAGAGCAGCCATTTCCTGTGTATTCTGAGAGTATTTCTTCACTTGCCTTGAGCAAGTTTAGGTGCCATCACTCTGATCACCTATTGTACTTCCTTATATTTCTCAGTTTAATAAAATGGCTTAGCATTCTCTCTCTATATTTCTGGATGATTTGTCGTATATTCTTTCTATGCTATTGTATGTCTGCTGCACTGTTATCTTTATATTTCCGGGCATTCTAGTTCTATACAACTTGGTGTGTTTATCTCACACTCTTAGACAGAGTCTGGAAAGGGCCAGGTAGCCTCCGGATTCCGTCCTCTTTTCAGAGGCGGTATATCCGGTAAATGCCCTCCCAGTCCATCTCTGGTTGGAGTTTGCCGTGTTTTAGAGAAATGTCCCCAAAACGGGATATTACACATACATTGATCCATCATCATCCTTCATATGACATACTCATAATTCATCCATACCATGAGATTCAATAATAAAATTCAATAATGAAATATTAAAATACATTGATCAATATCATTCATCATTCTATAATCTACATTGATTTAAAAATAAAATTGATCATTCATCATTCTAGAAGAGCTCGACCACGAGCAAGAGAGCAGAGCTCGACAGCGGGCAAAAGAATTTGGGAAATGAATAGGTAAGTTTTAACATTTTTATTTTTAGTTTTGTTTTTTTTTTTTTTTTTAAGTTTTTTAATACGTGAATTTTCAATTTTTTTTATATAAGTGTTATTAGACAAATTTGAGGGGAGACGCCCAGAAGCACCCCTTTTGGGAATTCACGTCCCCCACACTAGGGAAACGCACCCCCTTGCGTCTCCCACAACTCCCCAAAAGGGGTGAGTGGGGAAACGCACCCCCAGACGTCCCCCTATCCCGGGTGTGTGGGGTGCGAGGGGTGGGTGCTCCCAACCCTAAGGGACGTGTCCCCGTGGAACACTGGTTTAAATATGGTTGAAGAAACATGATAATGCTTACTATGGTCATACATTTTTTGGGCAACAAATTCCTTAGAGACTGTTTAGGCTAGAGACATGTTTTGGCATCTTTAAATATGTTATGAACATAAATATATCGATAAGTAAATAATAACAATAATAAGTAAGTATAATGAATAAAAGTGAAAGGGCATCTTAGTTAGTTGGTACATGACAACTAGTGAAAGGGCATCCTGACTAGTATTTATTTGGGGCCCTCATTTATAATGGAATCATATCAATTTTGTACTCAAAAATTTATATATTATACCATTTATCCTTATGGATATTTTCATATTTAGGTATTTATTTAGATATTTAGTGTAAGAATGAATTTTGTTCATCTCATTTGGTATTAGAGACTTGTTTTCTAATCATGGCCATTGGCCACACTTCGTTCAAGACTTTGTATGATCAAGCCTAACCAATCCCAATTTTATCGGAATTTACCTAGTCTTGGTCTTTGACCACCTCTGGCTTTGGGCCATTTAACAACGGAAATTCAACTTCAAAAAATTACAACTTTGCTGCAAATTCAAAAAGAAAAATACACACACATAGATAAATATATATATATATATATATATGTTGCATAAATTTTCTGAGCAGAACTATACAATCCAACCATATTATTCAAGCATTCAACAGCCATACTCAATACCCGAATTTTGCTACAGATTTGAAGAAAAAAGATCATTTGAAAAAAAAAATCAAGTTATTACCCTATCTGTACGATCCTCTCTATAATTTGTGCTAGCCATACAATATTGCCAACCATATACAATATACCATTGCCTTCCTGCCACCGTATAGTCTACCATCTGCTACAGTGAAATACTCCATCATATATTCATCCATACTTCCCTGGCAATTGTAGTCATACACCCCACCACTGCATACTAGCCATTTTTGGAATTCTGTTGACAAAAAGTGATTCTGTTGCTACAAGGAATTGACAATTCTCAAAAAAAATATTAGATAATTCAAAAAAAATATTTCCACTCAAATAATTTAGAGATCACATTTCAAATTCTAATGAAAATAATAATAAAATCGTTGGTTGTACATGTTTGCTTAATGAGGGATACAAAATTACAAATCAAATTATAGCCACCAGTTGTTGTATAGCCACTAAACTATTGGATACCGACCAGTACAAAAAAATTTAAAAATAGTATGTAAAGCCAATTAAATTAAGACCCAAGTGTTGTGACCTCCACCGTACAGGGAATTAATTCATAATACTGTAATTTTTGTACACCAAGTTAGGCGAGCTAGTCATCTCAGGACTCACATAAACTAGCAAACAAAAAAAAGTAAGAAGGATTATTTAATAAAGTACATGTTACCCACCAAAAAGTGGGCTAACCCTTAGGAGAAAACTTTTCTCCTCCTTGGACAGCCAGTCAGTACATCACATAATACTAAGACCCTCCACTTCTTGCTCCGATCAGATTTCTCTCTACCATTGAGCATGTTGAAATTTGATGACTAAAAATTTTCCTGCAATCTCAACCCGGTTTTAATTTCACCTTATCACTCCCATTCAGTTAAATGCCTTTTCCCATAAACTTACATTCAACATATAGAATTTTGGAAATGAAATTTTCAGATTAAAACACATGGGACTGTCAACACATGCTGAAAATAAATATGGACATAAGCATACCAGCAACACATAAAAATACACACAGAGTTTTGGTCAACTTAGACCCAGGCAAAACCCCTTCAATCTTCTCCGAGGAAAACCTATTAGAGAGCTCTTCAAATTTATTTATCTTTCAAGTTCAAGAAAAATACATTTGCAGACAAAAAAAAACAGCAAGATACAACTTATCTCTTCAACCCAAAACTCCTTGAAAATCGTGCCCACTTTGCCTCGATTTTTGTGCCCACTTGAAGCTGAAACAGTATTGTATGGACACGGACTGTATTGTACAAATTCTGTACAAACTGTATGGATTTCCGTACCGTTGTACTAGCTATATGGATTTTTTCTCCAATTTTTTTTTGCTCAAAACAGCACTCGAACCGCGTGCATCTCACAGCATTAAATGTTGTTCGAACTGTACATTTAGTTATCTTCTATGCCTTGATTTTCGTGCCCAACATTGCCCGTGTTAACCACTAGAGTGGCACCTGATGATAATGAGAAGACTCCATGCCTAAGGATGAACCAAAGGACACATGTACCATCAGATATCATCAGTTCAACAGAGTTTTTAAACTCTACTTCTACTTCTTATCATTTTCTCTTGAACCCAGATTCCACGCCCTACGGGGAATTGTAATAAGTGATGCTAGTAATGATGAATTTGAGTCAGTATTGAGTCTGTAACAAGCCTAGGTTGTTTGGGACCTTGCCAACAACTGAGTATTACTCTGGGAGGTTTTTTTTACTCGGTTAATTATCATCTTCCTACCAGAAGTTAATAATTAATTGAGTTTTTTCCTCCAATTTTACCCCAAAGCCGGAGTACAGCTTGATGGTGAGGCCTTGGGTGATTCTTAATGTCTAGAGTCAATGTATATTACCATACTAGATCACACAAAAAATTTCATGGAATTTGGTTAGGTCTAGGTAGTGATTTTTTAATTTTTTAGATTTCCCACAAGTCGAAAATTGCAATAAAAATTGTAATTGAATTGTAATAACTGTTGCCTAGAGAAGTTGTATGGGGTATAAGTAATCAAAATTACACCTCCCACGCTCAAATTTTTACTATGACACACTTTGAGGGGTTAAAAATGTGTTTTGAACCCTCAAACCCACTTTTCCTAACTTTAGTGGGAAATCTGGCAATTAATTAAGCCAGAAATTAAATAAATGGAGAAAAATAAATATCCACACATGCTAAATGAGGTGGAAATGAGATGAAAAATTATGGAGTTAAAGTGAAGTTCCAAGGTGATGTGGACTCCTAAAATCAAGGAAAAGACATGCTCAAATAAAATTGAATTTCCGGCATTAAATGAGTTGCTTACTTGGAAATTCGAATTTGTGAAGTTAGTGCATATTTAGGAGGATTTGGGAGAATATTTGGTGAAGATTTTTGCGGGAAATTGTCTCCACATGGGTTACCAACCATATACACATGTCATTCCATCATAAAATTCAAATTTGGCACATGAAGGAAGAAGAAAATGATGTCCACTTGCCAAAATTCGATTTTTACACTTCATTGGAGCTCCACGTACCAAATTCGAATTTGCCTTGAGATCTCCTCCCTCTCACCACTTGGCATATGGTTTTTCATTGGGATTTTCTCCCAACTTCCTATATAATGGAGCCATGGGCTCTCATATGGTATCATTGGATACGAACTATTGTGCTTGCGAAAGCGCTGCTACTTTGTACACTTTTCAAGAATATCAATAAAAAGACTTTGGGGGTCCATTCATGGGTGTTCTTCCTTTGGAGCATAGTGCATTGGGAGTTATTGGTATAATATTTTCTATGCTTTGAGTTATTTCATTTTCCATGTATTCTTGCGAATTTTCTAATGCACAGCAATCTTGTATTAGCATTTGATTTGAAAGTAGGCTCTAGAGGTTGAAAGTTGTAGTTTATTTTCAAATAAATTTCTAAAAGTTTCAATTCATTGTTTGCTTATCTAAATCTACATGGACTAATGTGTGACTTGAGTATTGTAGAAAAATTCTTTTGGATCAAGCGTGAGGGGGAAGTCTTTGGGAGACCAACCCACTCTTGAAGTACCTTCAAAGAAACTCTCATTTTTTATTTGGATTTTCATAGTTTATCTTACGAAAAAAGTGTCTTGCGGGGGTTCGTTTGGACATAGTTTGTATGCATGCAATCATTTAAAAATATTTTATTTTTCATTGTTCTTCATTGGATCATATTTTGCTATTTAAAGAGCTTAAGCATGGCTAGACAAAGAGGAGAGTTTACTCATCCTCTTTGGCTTAGCCCTTTGTAGATTATTGTGCAATATTTTGTGATTTTTTTTGTCTAACACTTGGTTGGTTTTTTGTAGTCTTCTTTTTCTAACTTGTTTTCTTGTAGCAACTTGTGGGATTCACCTTCAAGAAACTACTAACAAATTGTTACAAGACCTTTGAGCTCTAATGTCGAACGAGGAGGACTCTCTCTTTTTCCTTTGGTCGTGGGCAGTTAAGGAGCTTCCTTGAGGAAGGTCGAGTTCCTTTTGTGTCTTCTTCTCTCTCTCTTGGTTGTGAACATTGAGGAAGCTTAGCCTTTCTTCTTCACTTGTAAAAATCTGATTCTATTGGGTCTTTATATTGCAGAAATTTCTCATCAAGGATAAGTCTAAGACCTCAAGTTTCATTTGTAAAGGTTTTCCTTGAACTTGTAGGAGGCTTCATAGTCTCTTACCTCTAACAACCAATAAAATTTGTGATATTGGGAGTGTGGGTTTTACTCATTGGCATCCCAATCTCTCCATTTTTTGAGAGGACTTGTGGCATGATTTGTTGATCTTTTTAAATTGCATGCATATCATTTAATTGGTCAATTAACACAACCATGCATTTCATTCATTTCACTAGCTATTCACTTTGATTTACTGCAAGTTTTAAGAGCATTTACTTTCATAGCAAATTCAGATTTTTTTAATATGCAAGCATCTTTACTTGAACTTATTTAGCTTGAAATCATACTTCAAATTTGCTAATGCTTCACCATTGAGCATGCTCTACAATATTAAGTTTGATGCATCAAGTAAAACTACATTTTATTTCATGACAAGCAAATATATTTCAAGTTGAAGTTGAATTTTCATTTTCATGTTAATTTACTTTTAAATCTTACATGCCCCAAGCATCACTAAAATTTACCTCCAACTTAAGTTGGTTGAATAGACGTTTTAAGGACCCTCTACCTCTATGGACTCCTTACTATGAGATCCAAATATTTGGGCGAGGGTGAGGTCTGAGAATTAGAGTTCAATTGTAACCTTGCTTTAGAACTAATTAATAAAATAAACCAAAAACACTATCTCATCACATTTACTTGCAAATTTCTCAAATTTTTTGCTATCTTGATGGTTTATAGATTCATATGCAAATATTATCTCAAGAAGCACTTTGGATGCAAGCATTTAAATTCCTTAAATTTTACAACAAGTTTAATTCTATGGTACTTGGAAATTTGCTTACTTTTGCAACTTCATTGCATGTTGTCATTTTAATGATCATTATGCTTATGGATGATTGATATATCTTGTTTCAAATATCCTTATTTGGTGTTGCAAATTTAATTGCATGTTGTTATCCTGGTTTAACATTTGAGTTTTTCTATCATCTCATTTACATTCTCCAAAGTAGAACACTAATTGTTTGTTTTTGAGCAAAATAGTTTCTCATGCTTTGATTCATAAATCTATTTATCTTGAGAGCATTTCTGATATCTTGTGCTAACAGTCTTTTATTTCCATTTCAGGATTACTGTGCTCTCATCTCTTTGAGCATTTCTTTTACTTTTGAGCACGTTATTTGTAAAGGCACTGGTTAAATGGTTTGTCATTATTTCAAAGTTGTTCATAAATGTTCATGAATCTTCAGAAGTAATCTAATTTCACTCTAATATTCTCCTAGAAACTCAAATTTTTAACTTAGTTTTCTATTTAGGGAGCATCCCCCATAGCTAACCTAGGAGATAGCTTATAAACGGAGAGAGTTGGGATTAGTGTGACAGCCCCTTCTCTAAGTTCTTTGCCACCAGCCACACCTTGTGGGATTAAAGGCTTTTCCCGCTAACTGTAGGTAGGTGTAGGCAGCAAGCGATAACAGCCCGGAAATCACTCCTTCAGCCTGATGCAACAAATTTCTCTTTCAGAACTTTTCTCCAGCTCTCAGCCTCCTTTCTCCAATCTGCTCATGAAGAATGAATAAATGCAGTCTCATTTTTCTTTTCCCTCTTTTGTTTCCCTAAATGACTCTTGAGCAACCTTAAGATCTAATGGCTCAGATTCATTTTGATCAAGGGATGAGAATAAATGTGCATTTAATTCTCACTTTCTATTTTTTAACTCACCCATTAAAGAAAGTACCCACATTGTACTTTATGTCTACAGTCACTTTTCAATTTATAATTTAATATTGACTTTACCACTTATAAAGTCACTTTCACTTTATAATTTAATATTGACCTTACCAATTATAAAGTCACTTTCACTTTATAAAGTCACACTTACGAAAAGAATTATTTTGGACACTTTTCCCTAGGTAGAGACTAACCCATGAGAAACCACTTGTCCAAGGTACATTAAAAATCAACAGAGCATTCCTTCTTGAAGGAAGGTGGGTCGTCCATTGGTAGGCACTTTAACCATTTTGTAATCACGTGATTTCACAAAATGTTTTGGGCATACTAATATGGACCAAGGGTTAAGCTAGATGATTGATTGATCTTCACTGTATTCTTGTTCTCTCACTTCACCTAAGAGGTTAGTTTTTGACTCTAGTCCAAGTGGGCGTCCTCTGAGGCCTTAGGGTTTGACGAAGGACAGTGTTGGCGAGAATTTGATTGAAGTAGTGTGTCCATGATATTCAATACTTACCACTTTCCATCTTTCCTATTATTCTATCTCCATTCTTTGCACTGGTGGTCATTAGTCATGGGAATTGGCACCCTTTCATCTTCATCCTTAAGTTTGGGCCAAAAAACTTTTCCCTAGAGGTTGATGTAGCTAAAAGAAAGTTAAAAACATAATAAAGGCACACTAAAAGAAAATGATAAAATGCAAAAGATGGTTGGGACATTTGATTAGCGCGTTGACAAAAGCCTAACATGAGCTCTACCTCCCTCATTTGCCATTAGCTAGTTCCTCGAGCACGTGATGCTCCATCTATAAAAGGAACTCTTGCATTGTCCCAACCCTGATGAGAAAAAAACTAACTCGTCATTAAGGGGTATTAAATGTTAAATCTCAAAAAGCAAGATTGGGCTACTAGGCTATGCACCCAAATCAAAGCAAAACATGAAGTAAAAGGTGCACTAGAGGGGGGTGGAACCAATGTTACGAACATCGGCATCGGGATAAAATCGGCAAGGGTCTGGGAAACCAAAAAATCGTAAAAGTCGGGAAAATATCGGTAAGAAATCACCAAACATCAACAAAATTAATATACCATAAAAAAATATCTTTAAAAATCAGCAAACATCAGCTAGGCCAAAAAATCGTGATTTCGAGATAAAATTGGGATGTTATCAAGATGTTCGCAACACTGGGTGGAACAAAAAGGCCAAGCAAAGGGGTAACACGTGCTTCCACGATTGCTCCTTTCCTACATCTATACACTCAGTATGTTGGATCTCCATCATCTAGTCACTTGGCTATGGCACCTTGCCTTGATGTCATTCCCACTTTATTGCCATAATTTTCACACACATTTATGGATTGATGTGCTAACTTCGGACATGTCGCTTCCCCCGGGGTCAGAAACACTTAATAGAGTTATCCATCTAACCATCCCCAACATAAGGAGGTAACTTGTTTAGAAGACTAAGTCTAGTTAAATATTTGAAAGTGATCTTTGTGTGAAGTGTTATTGTGCCCCCAACATTAAGTATGGTCCACTATGATGCATCCATAGTTATTGTACCTAATGATTATTGATTTTCACTTGATTCTGAGAGTGTTTTTATACGTGCATAGTAATACTTCACACAAAGCTCATGGGACTTCATCTAGTTAGATATTTGAAGGTGAGCTTTGTGTGAAGTATTAATATAATTTATACCCCTAACATTAGGTATGGTCCACTTTGATGCATCTATGGTTATTGTACCTAATGATTGTTGATTTTCAATTGATTTTGAGAGGTTTCGTCAGATGATTTCATCACAGCCTCTTGAGATGATTGCCCTCCTTTTTCAACAGCATTGTAGAGGTTGTTTTTGTTGAAAAGTGTAACTAGGTCGGTCTTCATGATGGCTATGTAATTATGTATTTATGTATAGAAGATGTTAATGATATTAAAATGTATTTTTGGTATATTTGTCTCATGGGTTTCATGAGCAATATTTTATTATGTAGATAGACTTCTTCTTGATGTCTATTAGGTTTATGTCTTCTAGGAATAAATACTTCCAGGTGAAGGATTCAGTTTATACTCCAAAGACCTTGACAACCCTCATACAATGTTGGAATCAAGTGAAGACTCTCTGTTGAAGTAACACCGCTCGAAAAGTAAACACAAGTCATGTCGGCCTACATGATATAATGAAGTCGGCCTAATCCATATTTGATGGTCGGCCTAAAAGGTGAAGACTGCCCACTATATATAAGACAAGTCTACGGATCATTTGAAGATATAACTAACGGAGATAGAACACAATCGAATGTGGATTGAAGACTTACGATTACCACAGCAAAGACAGAAGATATATATAAAAAGACCTTGCGTACACCACAGCAGAGATTGCAGACACCACAGAGATTGCGTTAGTCGAATGCGTACATCACAACAATAAAAATTATACAAGAAGGATTGTGGTAAAAATTATACAAGAAGGTTTGCGGATACAGGTTAGTCTACAGTGCAGATTGTTTTATAAATGTAGATAAGCGAAAATCTCTAAGATTATAAAGCAGATAAAAGGGAAACAGTTTCAAGTATGATCTGAGACAGTAATCTTCAATATTACAGTGCGTATAAAGGATAACATATAGTGTGAATAAGGGACAGTTCAATGTGCAGCATTCAGTGCGGATATAAGTGAAAGATGTACAACTAAGAATTTGGCAGAAGTTCAAAAGAAGAAAAGTTGTTGTAAAGTAAGAGAAATTAAGGAAGGTAAATCTTAGATTTACCTTCCTAAACAGTGCATATTGGTGACGAATAAAAGATTCGAGTTTTTGCCCTGGCTCTAGGAGCCTAACCTTTGTCTTGCGCTTTTCGATAATTGACTTGATGAAAGATTAACTAAGAGAAGACATAACTAACACAAGTAAGTTCACAAGAAATTATTAAGAAGAGAATTTGTATTAATCACTAGCCCTTCAAATTCTCAACAGTTTTACCCATTCCAAAGAGAGAATATGACCTTGTTGACGAAGAGTTGCCTATCAAGTGCAAACCACTGGGCTACTTGATGACCCCACATGATGCTTGACACTTTGAGGTACCCCCAGATGCTTAAATGCTAATCCCAAGAAGCATGGTGTTGGAGATATTGATGATGTGCCCAGTGGACCCAAGATGCCTCCAAGCTAGCCTTAACACTATTTGATGGGCATTACTTGTTCTAAAGCCCAAATGTTGATGCTTATCCTTGTGATGATAGGGGAGGACTTGCTCATCACTTTTGAGCCCCCAATGTTCGAGTGAGAGTAACACATCACCCCTCTTTCCCTTTTGAGGGTGATGGTGGGCACCATGGAGATGATGTCTTGGTATGGACGCGTGCCTATGATCTAGGAGCTACATATTGGAATATGAAGCACTCATTATCCCACATGACACTTATCTGTGGCATCTATAGCTCATTTGAAGGGTGACATCATACTTGAAGAGGCCTTTCTCCCACATGCGTGGTATTTATGGCATTTTATGTTTATGTTTTTGAGCTATGAGGTTGGCTTGTAACTTCTATCTTGTGGAACACTTAAAGTAAACTTGTCAGTAGGGCTTCTTTACTTTTAGGGCTTCTCTTGATGAAGATGCTCCATGGAAAGCCTCATAAGCCTTAAAATCTTCCATGGAAATCACTCCAATAGAATTCAAGATCAAATTTCTCTATGTGACACTAATGGAAATCCTCAACACTTCAATATGATTTGTGCTTGAAAGCATCTGTGAAGCCTAAAATATGTGCCAAATTGGTTGTCTTAGGACTATACTAGTAGTAGAAGGGGTTGGAAATCAAGATCTCCTATTTTACCCTATCTAGGCCTAAAAGGTGCAAGGACAATACATTGCAAGGATTGCATGGTTCCGTGATAAGAGACTAAGAAATTTCCCTTAATGTAGTGAATCCAGGAAACTAAAACAATTTCTTTAGGAATGTTCCTTCACCCATCTTTGTTGGAAAGTAGTACAGCAGAAAATTGCCCTATTTAGGGGTTGGAAATCAAGGTCTCCTATTTTACCATATCTAGGCCTAAAAGGTGCAAGGACAATACATTGCAAGGGTTGCATGATTCTGTCAAAAGAGACTAAGATATTTCCCTTAGTGTAGTGAATCAAGGAAACTCAAACAATTTCTTTAGGAGTGTTCCTTCACCCATCTTTGTTGGAAAGTAGTACAGCAAAAAATTGGCTCTCTTCCTCGAGGAAGCATTTAATGACACATATCAGTACTTAGAGACAACAAGTCCTACTAGTCACCATAGTGAACTGTGCAGTGTATTCTTGCTTCTATTATGTACTCCTTTTAGGGAATGAAATCTAAGTATGCTTTTGAAGACGTCGGTTTTGTCTATAAGTTTCAATATTTGGTCTATGATGTGGTAAGTACTCAAACCAAAGCCATGGATTTCTACTCATTAAAGATGTCACAAATATCCCTATCAAAGCCAGGGTATTCCAAATAGTAGAGTCGTGAGGCCTCGGGTCTCCCCTCAGCCCCCCCCCCCTTTTGGGCGGTCAATTGGTACCCTCGAGAGTCGAGACCATTGCGAAGGTGTCAAACAACTAATAAGTTCACTCACACCTAGAGAATCAAAGGGTTTAGTCCCATTGACCTATTTATGGTCATTTGTCGAACATTAGTAAAGTTATCTTATTTGTTAATGCTTATTCAAACCTATGTTGCACGAAATGTCTAAGAACCCGGTATTTTGTGTCATACATGGTACTGGTACCCGAAATGCCCAAATCTGCCCTGTTGCGGCCAAATTTGTCTTGTTTCCGCGACTTTTTTGCTTTTGGGTACTCACTCAAGCACCCAAAAAGGGTGTGGGGCCCTTCTATGGCCAAAAAAGATTTAATATATCTTAATTTTGGACAACTAGGTCCAAACTCCATGTTGTGATGCTCAGATGAAGATGCCAATATTTTTATTGGATTCCTCTTTCGGAGAGGTGCAAGATCGATCTAAAGATCATCTTGATCCGATGAGCAGAACAATTACTTTGAATTTATTCAAAATATGTGCAGGTCGGCCTGAAATGAAATGTAGGCTTGAAGCCCCAGCAGTTGTGTCACACACCCTCACTGATGGATGTAAGTAGGTCAACGTTGGAGGTTATTTTCACTCATCCATCACATCACATTGTCTCTCCTCATCTGATTGGTGTGATCATCTATTGGAGTCTCTTCTTCACTCAAACGTGGGAAAAAGCAGCAGCTAGGGTTTCGGCCTATCTAGGGTTTCCAGCGCAGAAATTGACCAGCTTTGACTTTGGTCAACGCTTGGTCAAATTGACCCGAAACTCTCCCAAACTTTCGATTTCCTCAATCCACATTTTTTAGCACAAAAATCGAGGCTGGACGTTGAATTTGACTTTGTTGCGTTGACTTTCTTGCTGCCACTGTTTGTGTTGACCATTGACTGGGACTACGTTGACTTTCATTGACTTTAGGTTGACTGATCTGGCTGTCTGTGAGGATTGTGTGACACTTCTGGTTGGCTGACCATATTAAGACTTTGCTGGTTGAAGCATCCTGCTGAACACCGTAACGCACCAACACACATATATTTTTTGCTTGTCTTCTATCGATCTACTGGTATGTTCTATCTGCATTTTACTTTCTTGTTTATGTGATCGCTGACTGATATTGGGGATAAAAAGTAAAGTTGCATCAAGCATAGAACATCTACAAAAATTTACATGGTGTCAGAGCTGAGGTGAAGACAAAGCCCTAGTTTGTAGCAATCACCGAAGAAGAGCATGGGTTCCTCTAACTACAATGGCTTTAAGGCTGATCACAAATTGACTAGGAAGGATGACTTCCATGCCTGGAAGATGACATTGGATCTTATGTTGGAAGACCAAGATGTCATGGACTATGTGCAGGGTAAAATCCAAGAGCCTCCATCCACTGCAACTGTTACTGCCAAAACAAAGTACAAGAAGGGGGAAATCAAAGCTAACTTGATGATCAGGGAATCAATTCATAAGAGTCGGGTTGCCTACATCTCTGAGCTAGGCACATCCAAGGAGATGTATGATAAGTTTGTCAACATGTTCAAGGCCAACAATGCGAATCAAGTCCTATTCTTCAAGAACCAATTGAAGAATTTGAAGAAAGGCAGGGATGAGTCTGTTCAATCATATTTTCTAAAGCTAACCGAAATCAGGAATAATCTGCAGGCTATTGGGGAGACAATAGCTGACCGAGAGATGGTTCTCACCGCACTTGGAGGTCTCTCATCCGAATGGCATGTTTTCAACACTACCATTCTCAATAACAATGTCATACCTGATTTTGACGAAGTATTATCGAGATGCGTACAAGAAACAAGGATGAAGGAATATGAAAATGAGGGAAATGTTGCCTTCGTTTCTCATACTAAGAAGAAGAACTTTGCTGGTCCAAGGAACAAAGGAAGAGCAGGGGCCCAAGGAAAGAAAGGCAATTGTTACACTTGTCATAAGCCAGGTCACTATGCTAGAGAATGCCCTTTCAAGAAGGATTCTCCTGATGATTATGACAACAACAAAAAACAGGAGGAATGGCAACCAAAAGAACAAAAGGTTCAAGGGGAAGAGAAAGGCTCGCTCCGGCGAAAATGGGCAACCTTTCAAAAGGTCGAGGAATTCCAGGTATGAGGAATCAAATGTTGTTGATAAAAGAAATGACTTCGTTCTTGTATCTGCCCTCTCTGTTGCATCTCCACCCGACACTATGGATGTCTGGTTGATAGATAGTGGTGCCTCAAGGCACATTACTGGGTTCAAGGAAGCACTTTCTGATATGGTTGAGAAGGATACTAATTTGGAAATTATCCTTGGAGATAATGCCACATATCCCGTGAAAGGGACAGGGACTGTGACCCTCCACTTGTATCAACGTCAAGTCCTCCGTTTGCAAGATGTACTATACGTACCTGATTTGAAGAAGAACCTTGTGTCTATATCGGCCATGGAAGACAAAGGATTCAATGTGGCATTCATTGATGGGAAGGTACGCATCTGGAAGCTATCATGATTGGGTTTAGAATTGATACACACTACCAAGTTGGAGGAAGTCCACTGGGAGTGATGACATGTGATACTATCCGACAGACTGAACTATGGCACCGGAGGTTTGGACACCTTCACTACAAGGCCCTTCCCGAAGCAAGGAAGGTGGTGACGGGGATGCTCGAGTCCACAAATAATCATGAAGGTGTATGTCATGGTTGTGCCGATGGAAAGCACACAAGGGGACCTTTCCCCTCAAGCGTCACAAAGATATCCGATGTCTTGCAATTGATACATTCTAATCTGTCTCGTATGCTACCCGTGACATCCTTGGGAGGATGTTCTTATTATATGACATTCAGAGATGACTTCTCTCACAAAACCTGGATATACTTCTTGAAGAAGAAGGATGAGGCTTTCATATGGTTTCGTACTTTCAGAGCCTTGGTGGAAAATTTGACAGGGAAGAAGATCAAAATATTGAGGACCGATACCGGGGCTGAATATGAGATGAATGAGTTCAAGAACTTTTGAAGAGAAGCTGGCATCAAGAGGGAGACCACAACTATCTATACTCCTGAGCAAAATGACGTTGCTGAACAAAAGAATAGGACCATTGTGGGAGCTGCCCATGCCATGCTATGTGAACTAGGTCTACCGAAGTTTTTGTGGAGAGAAGCTACGAACACTGCTGTGTACATACAAAACCGATGCCCGCATTCCGCTCTGGACTCCAAAACTCCCGAAGAGGTTTTCTCTAGTAAGAAACCTGACATCTCACATTTTAGAGTTTTTGGATGTCTTGTTTATTTTCATGTACCGAAGGGGAAGAGGAGCAAGCTGGATGCTTCTGGAAAGAAGGGAATGTTTGTGGGCTATAGCAAAACTTCGAAGGCCTACAGAGTCTATGCGTCTGGTCAAAGGGAACTGGAGATATGCCACGATGTTACCGTTGACGAATATGCTTCCCTGAGGAAAGTAATCAATCTTCCGAGATCTGAGGAAGATCATGAAGCAAGGCCTGGAAATCAAGAAGAACTGAAGAATGAGATGATGCCCGATGTTGAAGGACCGATGGACCCTATTGACTTCGATGAGGAAGAGACCATCATGGCTCAGGGACACTCTCGAGGACACCGAGGGGCATATGGCCCCAAGGGGGCCATTCTGTGAAAGCAAGAAGCCGAATAGATACCAAGAGTATCTAGCAGCCATGAGTACTATCGTATAATTTCAGCCTGGATCTTTTGAGGAAGTCGTAAAGCATCAAGTCTGGAAGGATGCTATGCACGAAAAATATGAGTCCATAATGAAGAATGATGTCTGGAATGTGGTTCCAAGACCGAAGGAAAAAGCAATTGTCACCTCGAAATAGCTCTACAAAATCAAGCATGGATCTGATGGAAGTGCTGAAAAGTTCAGGGCAAGATTCGTTGCCCGTGGCTTCTCTCAAAAGGAAGGTGTAGACTATGATGATATATTTGCACTTGTGGACCAATATACCACCATCCGATCTATCATAGCCCTTGCTGCTACGCAAGGATGGAGTATTCATCAGATGGATGTGAACACCGCATTTCTGCATGGTGCGATAAAGGAAGAGGTGTATGTGGAGCAACCTCTGGGGTTCGAAGTCCAGGATTGGGACACCCATGTTTGTAGGTTGAAGAAAGCCCTCTATGAGTTGAAGCAAGCACCCAGAGCTTGGTACGAGAGGATAGATAGCTACCTGATGAAGTTGGGCTTCACTCGTAGTAATTTTGATCCGCACCTTTACTTCAAGGCTGATAGAGAGAAGCCTCTCATTCTGGTGCTGTATGTGGATGACCTCTTCCTAACAAGTGTTGACCCTCTCATTCATCAGTGCAAGAGGGAGCCCACTGCTAAGTTCGAGATGAAGGACCTAGGACTGATGCACTACTTGGACTGAGGTCTGGCAGAGACTTGGTGAGATTTTCCTTTCTCAAGGAAAATATATTGTGAAGCTTCTGGAAAGATTTGGAATGGTGGACTGTAAGTCTGTGTCGACACCGATGGAGCTCAACTTTAAGAAGTTGAGTGGCAGCGCTGTTGGGCCTGTGCTAGCAAATCCTACTGAGTATCGTCAACTCGTAGGGGCCCTGATGTTCTTAGTGAACACCCATCCAGACATATGTTTTGCAGTGAACACTTTGAGTCAACATATGGTTGAGCCTCATCACTTTCAACATTCACTAGTTGGTGCCAAGAATCGTTGAGATATCTTCTGGGGCACGATAAACCACGGGCCGAGATACACTGCCGTGAGTGTGACACTCTTAGATAATGAAACCGATTGGGTTACAAGTAGGTGGATTGTAAGAGCTCATCGGGATGTCAGCTTCACACTCGTTCGCTTCGATATCATGGATGAGCAGTAGCGTGTCGTGGCCTCGAGCACCGTGGAAGGCCGAATACATCGCACGAGTATGGCCTGTTAGAAGCGGGGGCTTTGGTTGCGAAAGCTCGTGAGTTGTTCGGCATGTGTTAGATACCACCGTGATACCGTGATAACCAAAGGGGATTCTACACCGAGAATCCCGTGTTCCACGATCGATCCAAGCATATTGATATCAGGTACCACTTTATCCGGGATATGGTACAGCGAGGCGCCGTAAGGCTCGATCATATAGGAACTGATGAGCAAGTCGCAGATATTCTCACAAATCCCTTGGGGAAGGTCAACTTCCTAACCTTCCGTGAGAATCTTGGTATCGTGGAATGACCCTATGCTAAGGGTCTTGTTGGACGATGAGCTCTTGGAGCTCTGGGGGGCTTTGGGGATAGCTTCTCTTAGCTATAAGCAACCACAGGGCTAGGCTTGCCGAACCTTGTTGGTGTGCTTCTGCCCCACCGTTATCATGATTGAGTTGGTTCACCTCTCATGATCTGTGCCCCGTATGCATCCTACCCATCGAGTCCCGAACTCATGGGAAGTACCTCTCATTTGGCCAGTGAGGTGGGAAAAGGTAGAGACTAGTAGCAAAGACTGATGGACGCATCAGAGATTGTCGTACTCTCTATCTAGGATGCATGGTCCAACCACTTGATCTAGGATCAAGTAGATCAAGTATAGTGAGGTTTCAGACCTCCTACTGACTTCGAGTTAGATAAACTAACTTCGGGTTGGTATGTGACTCTTTTGAGTCCTATAGAGGTTTCGCACCTCTGGGCTGAATCTGTCAGCCGGGGATGATGTCTTTGTGACTAACCCACCTTTGTTCTGAAATAAAGAAGCCAGCAAAGCAAGTTACGGTGGGATGACGCATGATGTTTGGATGGCACAGGTGGATGGAGTTCTCCCTATATGAGAGGGAGTGTTAACTTTGGACAACTAGGTCCAAACTCCATGTTGTGATGCTCAGATGAAGATGCCATTTTTTTTATTAGATTCCTCTTTCGAAGAGGTGCAAGATCAATATAAAGATCATCTTGATCCGATGAGCAGAACATTTATTTTGAATTTATTCAAAATATGTGCAGGTCGGCCTGAAATGAAATGTAGGCTTGAAGCCCGAGCAGTTGTGTCACACACCCTCACTGATGGATATAAATAGGTCAATGTTGGAGGTCATTTTCACTCATCCATCACATCACATTCTCTCTCCTCATCTTATTGGTTCGATCATCTATTGGAGTCTCTTCTTCACTCACACATGGGATAAAGCAGCAGCTAGGGTTTCGGACTGTCTAGGGTTTCCAGCGCAGAAATTGACCAGTGTTGACTTTGGTCAATGCTTGGTCAAACTAACCCGAAACTCTCCCAAACTTTCGATTCCTCAATCCACATTTTTTGGCACAAAAATCAAGGCTGGATGTTGACTTTGACTTGGCTGCAATGACTTTCTTGTTGCTGATGTTTGCGCTGATTGTTCACTGGAAAAGCGTTGACTTTCGTTGACTTTCGTTGACTGATCTGGCTGTCTGTGAGGATTGTGTGACACTTCTGATTGGCTGACCATATTAAGACTTTGCTAGTTGAAGCATCCTGCTGACCGCCATAACACACCAACACACATATATATTTTTGGCTTGTCTTCTATCGATCTACTGGTATGTTCTATCTGCATTTTACTTTCTTGTTTATGTGATTGCTGACTGATATTGGGGACAATAAGTAAAGTTGCATCAAGCATAAAACATCTACAAAAATTTACATGGTGTCAGAGTTGAGGTGAAGACAAAGCCCTAGTTTGTAGCAATCACCCAAGAAGAGCATGGATTCCTCTAACTACAATGGCTTTAAGGCTGATGACAAATTGACTAGGAAGGATGACTTCCATGCCTAGAAGATGACATTGGATCTTATGTTGGAAGACCAAGATGTCATGGACTATGTGTAGGGTAAAATCCAAGAGCCTCCATCCACTGCAACTGTTACTGCCAAAACAAAGTACAAGAAGGGGGAAATCAAAGCTAAGTTGATGATCAGGGACTCAATTCATAAGAGTCTAGTTGCCTACATCTCTGAGCTAGGCAGATCCAAGGAGATGTATGATAAACTGGTCAACATGTTCAAGGCCAACAATGCGAATCAAGTCCTATTCTTCAAGAACCAATTGAAGAATCTGAAGAAAGGCAGGGATGAGTCTGTTCAATCATATTTTCTAAATTTGACCGAAATCAGGAATAATCTGTAGGCTATTGGGGAGACAATAGCTGACCAAGAGATGGTTCTCACCGCACTTGGAGGTCTCTCATCCGAATGGCATGTATTCAACACTACCATTCTCAATAACAATGTCATACCTGATTTTGACGAAGTATTATCAAGATGCATACAAGAAACAAGGATGAAGGAATATGAAAATGAAGGAAATGCTGTGTTCGCTGCTCATACTAAGAAGAAAAACTTTGGTGGTCCAAGGAACAAAGGAAAAGCAGGGGCCCAAGGAAAGAAAGCCAAATGTTACACTTGTCACAAGCCAGGTCACTATGCTAGAGAATTCCCTTTCAAGAATGATTCTCCTGATGATGATGACCACAAAAACAATAGGAGGAATGGCAATCAAAAGAACAACAGGTTCAAGGGGAAGAGAAAGGCTCCCTCCTGCAGAAATGGGCAACATTTCAAAAGGTCGAGAAATTTCAGGTATGAGGAATCAAATGTTGTTGATAAATAAAATGACTTCATTCTTGTATTTGCCCTCTCTGCTGCATCCCCACCCGAAAAATGTCTGTCTGTTGTCCTCCTGCCTGAACCTAAACCTGTAGATGTTGAAGTACCGTGTGAACTGTCCATCAGTGGACTACCTAGTGAACTGCTCTGCGGACTGCTCTGCATGCTGCCCGAAGCACCACCACTCTGACTCTGCTAGCCACTGCTCACTGACGGACCTGTACTTGTTGTACTTGCTGCCTTGAAATGCATGTAAATTCTGCCTGTACGGAACTGTACGAACACGTATAGCAATCCCTCCTCGATTTCTGTGCCCTGAAAAGTTGCCTCGAAAATCGTGCCCTTGATTGTTGAATCTGCTCTTCGAAAACAACATTGTACCTTGCCTTGAAAAGCATGCAAACAGTGTTGTACCGATTTTGTCTTGGTAACCATGCCAAATAAATGTTGTTGTCCGAAAACACTGCCTTGGGAAATGTGTCAAGTTGTTATACGGATTTGTTGTGTATCTTTTCTGCTCTCCCTCCGCTTCAAAAAATTTTCCTTTGCTTTCTCTCCTCCTCTATCAATCTGCTCATGAAAAGAATGAATGATCTTTCCCCTCTTTTCCTCCTTTAACCTAACCCTAAGTGACTTTTGGGGAATCCCTAAATCCAATGGCTGAGATAGCTTTAGATCTAGGGCTGAGATTAAATGTTCATTTAAATCTCACTTTCTATTTTTTAATTCACCCCACTTTAATAAAGACCCTCTTAGTCATTTATTTCCAAAGTCACTTTTCACTTTCTAATTTCACATTGACTTTATTAAAGTCACTTTAAAATTAGACTTAGTAACTTTATCACTTAAAGTCACTTTTAAGTTAAATTTGACTTTATAACTTATAAAGTCACTTTAGGAGAAAAAATGAAATATATTTGGACACTTTTCCCTAGGCCAAAGATCAAAGCCTTAAGGAACCACCTGTCCTCCGGTAACCAAATTTCAACAACACTATGGATGTCTGGTTGATAGATAGTGGTGCCTCAAGGCACATTACTGGGTTCAAGGAAGCACTTTCTGATATGGTTGAGAAGGATACTAATTTGGAAATTATCCTTGGAGATAATGCCACATATCCCGTGAAAGGGACAGAGACTGTGACCCTCCACTTGTCTCATGATCAAGTCCTCCGTTTGCAAGATGTACTATACGTACCTGATTTGAAGAAGAACCTTGTGTCTATATCGGTCATGGAAGATAAAGGTTTCAATGTGGCATTCATTGATGGGAAGGTGCGCATCTGGAAGAATAATTTCAAGGAAGCTATCACGATTGGGTTTAGAATTGATACACTCTACCAGGTTGGAGGAAGTCCACTGGGAGCAATGACATGTGATACTATCCGACAGACTGAACTATGGCACCAGAGGTTTGGACACCTTCACTACAAGGCCCTTCCTGAAGCAAGGAAGGTGGTGACTGGGATGCTCGAGTTCACAAATAATCATGAAGGTGTATGTCAGGGTTGTGCTGAAGGAAAGCACACAAGGGGACCTTTCCCCTCAAGCGTCACAAAGATATCCGATGTCTTGCAATTGATACATTTTGATCTGTCTGGTATGCTGCCTGTGACATCCTTGGGAGGATGTTCTTATTATATGACATTCATAGATGACTTCTCTTGCAAAACCTGGATATACTTCTTGAAGAAGAAGGATGACGCTTTCATGTGGTTCCGTACTTTCAAAGCATTGGTGGAAAATCTGACAGGGAAGAAGATCAAGATATTGAGGACCGATAATGGCACTGAATATGAGATGAACGAGTTCAAGAACTTTTGTAGAGACGCTGGCATCAAGAGGGAGACCACAACTGTCTATACTCCTAAGCAGAACAGCGTTGCTGAATGAAAGAATAGGACCATTGTAGAAATTTCCCTTTCCATGCTATGTGACCAAGGTCTACCGAAGTTTCTATGGGGAGAAGCTGTGAACACTGCCGTGTACATACAAAAATGATGCCCGCATTCCGCTCTAGACTCTAAAACTCCCAAAGAAGTTTTCTCTGGTAAGAAACCTAACGTCTCACATTTTAGAGTTTTTGGATGTCCTGTTTATTTTCATGTACCAAAGGGGAATAGGAGCAAGCTGGATGCTACTGGAAAGAAGGGAATGTTTGTGGGCTATAGCGAAACTTCGAAGGCCTATAGAGTCTTGTAAAAATTTATAGTTTCCCACCCCGGTTTTCAGTTTTCACCTTATTACTCCAAAATAGTTAAATGCCCTTTCCCATATCCATACATTTAACAAACTGGAAAATAAATTTTGCTGAAAACACAAATTCTGGAAATTTTTCAGAATGCTGGAAAATGCAGAATTAAAAATCAGCAAGCATAAAAACAGACATTCACACATTTGACACGAATATTTTTGGTCAACATGACCCTGGAAAAACCCCCTACAACTCTTGGGGAAAACCAGTTCGAAAGCTCCTTCTTATTTCTGGAAAATGCTTTTACAGAGGGGTGAAATATACAGGAAAAATTCCAGCAAATTAATAACAGACTTATATGGTTTTCCGTGCTTGCCTCCGCCTTGGAAAACGTGCCAGAACAGCAAAATACTCAAAACAGAAATTTATTACAGCAAATGACAGTTCAGAAATTCGTGCCCAGAACTTAGCTGAACAGCCGTACGGACTGTACGGACTGTACGGAATTTTCCAGCAAGCTGTCTTTCTCGAAAACAGTGTTGGCTGCCTCGATAAACGTGCCCAGCCACCTAGAAAATCGAGCCCTCTTGCTGTTGTACTACTCCTCGAAAAACGTGCTGCCTTTCTCCTTGAAAATCGTGCCTCAATACCGTTGTACGGACTGTTGTACGTCCAAGCTGCCTCAGTATCCGTGCACTTTCTTACTGCCTCAAAAATCATGCCCTCCTTGTTGCTGTACGGACTTGCTGAGTTTTTCTTCTCCTTCACCCTCTCAAGCTCTCTTCAGAAAAAAAGTCTCCAGCTCTCCTTCTCCTCCTCTCTCAATCTGCTCATGAAATAATGAAATGATCTTTTCCTCCTTTAACCTAACCCTAAGTGACTTTTGGGGAATCCCTAAATCCAATGGCTGAAATAGATTGAGATCTAGGGCTGAGATTAAATGCTCATTTAAATCTCACTTTCTATTTTTTAATTCACCCCACTTTAA
Organism: Pinus albicaulis; assembly: GCA_034641835.2. Lineage (NCBI taxonomy): Eukaryota > Viridiplantae > Streptophyta > Pinopsida > Pinales > Pinaceae > Pinus > Pinus albicaulis. Next base: position 629,869,432 of record CM076581.1, on the reverse strand, counting down.
TAAAGACCCACTTAGTCATTTATTTCCAAAGTCACTTTTTCCTTCCTAATTTTACATTGACTTTATTAAAAGTCACTTTAAAATTAGACTTTAGTAACTTTATCACTTAAAGTCACTTTTAAATTAGATTTGACTTTATAACTTTATAAAGTCACTTTAGTAACTTTATCACTTAAAGTCACTTTAAAATTAGATTTGACTTTATAAAAATTATAAAGTCACTTTAGGAGAAAAATTCAATTCTTTTGGACACTTTTCCCTAGGCCAAAGATCAAAGCCTTAGGGAACCACCTCCGTTCCTCATTTCTATCACCTCAACACTCCCTCTAACAACATCTTGCGAAGCCAGATGGCCTCACAACTAGCTAGACTGGCTGCCATATACTCTGCTTCCGCTGAACTCAATGCTACTGACTGCTGCTTTCAGCTGAACCATGACACCACTGCCAAACCCAACCCAAAACAAAGACCAAGCACAACTCGCCCAATCATAATGGGTGGTAAATCGTCAACTCATCCCCCTGCATGTAGTCTAGACCATAATCCACTATCCCCTGCAAGTACCACAAAATGTGTTTTGCAGCCACCCAGTGAACCTTCCTAGGCTCACACATAAACTGACTCATCGTGTTGACTGCAAAACAAATATCTAGTCTAGTGTTGACCAAATACATCAAGGAACCAATCAGCTGTCTGTACAATGTGGGATCCACCAACTCGAAATCCGAAGCATGAAGCTTCTTCCAGTTGGTGATCATCGGTGTCGACATGGGTCTACAATCCTCCATGTGGAATCTTCCAAGGATGTCCACAATATACTTCCCCTGTCCCAGGAAGAAATGCCCCTCCTCCTGCCACACCTCCAAACCCAAAAAGTAATGCATCAAGCCGATGTCCTTCATCTCAAACTTCGCCGCAAGATCTCTCTTGCAGTGCTCTATGAGTCTCTTTGCACCTGTAATGACTAAGTCATCCACATACAGCACCAGAATGAGAGGCTCCTCACCTATCACAATATAGTAAAGGTTCGGATCTGCCTCACTCTTTGTGAAACCCATCTTCTGCAAGTAAGTATCTATCCCGGAGTACCAAGCTCTGGGAGCTTGCTTCAGGCCATAAAGGGCCTTCTTCAGTCTGCACACATGGGACTCCTTCCCATGCACCTCAAAGCCCTGTGGCTGCTCAATGTACACCTCCTCCCGTATGAAGCCATTGAGAAATGCGGTCTTCACATCCATCTGGTGGATCTTCCAACCCATCTCTGCTGCTATCGATATAATGGAGCGGATCGAAGTATATCGAGCCACGGGAGCGAAGGTCTCCTCATAATCAAGTCCCTCTACCTGGGAGAACCCTCTAGCCACAAACCTCGCTTTGAATTTCTCAATGTTGCCATCTACAGCATGCTTTACCTTGTAAATCCATCTAGAAGTAACCACGGATTTTCCCTCAGGCCTCGGCACCACCTCCTAAACATCATTCTTCATGATAGAAGAATCCATCAATGGACTCCCTATTGCACTGCTCTGCGGACTGCTCTGCATGCTGCTCGAAGCACCACCCCTCTGACTCTGTGAGCCACTGCTCAGTGATCGACCTGACACCGTAATCGATGTACCTCCAGATCCTCCTGATCCCTGCCCACTAGATCCCTGCGACTGACTCAGCTACTCCTGAGGGTTTGGCTGATCCAGATACTCTAACTCTCGTGACCTCCTGAAAGCCCTGTCCTCCTCGAGTTTCACATCCCGCCTGACAACAACTTTCCTCTGTGCGGGAATATAGATCCGAAAGGTCTTCCAGGTCTCACTGTAGCCCAACAAGACACCCTTCTCTGCAGTGGGCTCTAGCTTGGTCCTCTTCTCCTTGGGTACGTATGAGTATGCAATACACCCAAAGATATGAAGATGACCAACATCAGGCTTCTTCCCAGAAAAAGCCTCCTCCAGAGTCACATGCCCCAAGGCACGATGCAAACTCCTGTTCTGCAAATATACAATAGTATTGCAGGTCTCTGCCCACAAAAACAATGGCAACCCTTGATCATGTAGCATGGCTTTGGCAGCCCCTCCAATGGATATCTTCTTCCTCTCCACAACCCCGTTCTGTTGGGGGTTGTAAGGAACTGTGAACTCCCTCCTAATGCCTGCCTCTACACAATAATCAACAAACTCACCAAGGGTGTACTCTCCTCCATTGTCCAACTCGTGGACTTGATCTTCCTAATTGGGCCTCGAGTTCCCCCACAAGAGCTCGAATCATCGAAACCGACTAAGACCTCACTCTTGGTCTTCAAGAAATAAATCCAGGTCCTCTTGGAGTGATCATCAATGAATAATACATAATACTCATATCCACTCAAGGAAACATGAGACATCCGACCGCTCACATCGGAATGAATCAAATCAAGTATCCCAGTCGATCTGTTGTCATTGCTGGGAAAAGGGGATTTGGCAAACTTTCCCATCGCACATCCTCTGCATGTATCAAAGTGATCAGTGCTGAAATCTGTCACACCTGTAGTGATCTGCCGCAATGTCCTCAAGGTTCCATGGTATATGTGCCCCATCCTGCGTGTTGAGATTGCAACAAGATGATGAGCTTAGTGGAAAGAAGTCGCCTTCACTAAGTGGGCCCGCAGGCTATTTTTGGCGCAAAGTTTATTTTTAGACATATGGATCATGTTCTATGAGTTGCAGGATGCTATTTGTGGATGGTTGGTCAAGTCGGAAATAATAGATGGACTTCTATTTTTAGACATACTGGGCGGAATCTATTTTTAGATTGCCAGTCTAAAAATAGATATGTCGAATATTATTAGCTCTTAATAATATTTGGACTCTAAACATTATCTTATTCTTTTGGAGCACTTCAGTTAAGTGCACAGATGTGGCACAGGAGCTGATAGAAGGAATTACGTTATTCCTGAGGGTTAAGTGGAGCTATTGCATGGATACTTCAGTTAGAACTCATGTGACAGAGTTTGGTGGAGTTGATTGAGGAAGTTAGTGGAGTTGTATTCAGTTTAACTAATCTAAACATAGTTGAGCTATTTTTATCTAGTTTAACTGATTGATACAATTAGTGAGAGTGGTGTGAATTAATTATTAATTAATTCACTAATTATAAACTCATTAATCAACTAAATAATGCATCAGTTAACTTCAGTGCATGGACAATTTCAGTGGAGACCAGTGCAGAAATAGGTGAAAGAGCAGGTTAACTATCAATTGTGACTATACTGTTGCTATTTGCAACACACAGATAGGTGGAGAAGCCCATGAGGATTGCGCAGTACAAGCCAGGTGGTTTATCTATTTAATGAAGCCATCCCATAGCATTGAAAACGCAATAGAGGCTGGCTATCAAGTGGCAAAAAGATTGGAGCATGTGTTTTGCTAGATCTAGCTTGATAGTGTGTAGCAATTGAGGGTGTGCATGAGAGCTTGTGAGGAGCTTTTGTACTATGATTGTTACATGATCTCCATGACATATAATATACAGATAGTTGGGGTTTTCAGCTTTAAGCTTTTCCATTAAATACTGTGTTCATATGTGTGATTGTTTGTGGTTTTAATGTATGCATGCAATTGATTTTATTTCCGCATGTGATGATCAATGGTAGAAGAGATTCTGTATTATGCATGAAGCTAAAATAGTGTGTGATCAGGAGAATCTCAAACATAACAGACTACTTATTCAAAAATCAATTGCAAAGCAAACTCACATAGTTCGAATTGCTAGCTCGTTGTTTGGAGCCATTACCCAATAAAAGAGTTTGAATGCCAACCCAGTGCAATTTTGCATAGCATACACCAATCACTTAGCCGAATCACCAGAGCGCCCCTCGGGATATATCAAGACCCATCTCACCGAATATCTCTACATTCTCCGTCCTCCAATGCCGAGACGTATATGAGGTTCTTCCTCATGACCAGCACACAGAACATCCTATATCTTCAAGGAGGTTTGGGTTCCTCATCAAATGTCAATGTCTCCGTACCGACCGACGAACAACGCCCACATTCCGAGTACTACCTCTATATTAGTGCCACTCTCTGAAAGCATTGACAAGTACTCATGGACTCCTGTCATATGACGTGAAGCCCCACTGTCAACATACCAGATACTTGAAGATGCTCCGCTAGTGGAGGGAAATGCACACTCCCTCTCAACCTCCGTGGCAGGTGATCCTGCACTAGTGGACTCACAAGCAATGAACCTAAACTCCCGGTCAAAGTTATTCGTAAAGTCCTCTATCTTTGTTGATGCTGACATGCTCTGGTTTTTCCCCTTCTTCTTCTTCTCCGAACACACAACTGCATAGTGTCCCATCTTCTAACGATTCCAACACTTCACCTTGGAATAGTCCTTCTACGTGTTTCCCTGTTTACCTTTACCTTTGCCTTTGCCCCCACCACTGCTTGTAGAAGCTTGCTTCTTTCCCTTGCCTTTCTTGCCTCCTGCGAACAGTGCTACATCCTCATCCTGCTCAACTGGTTTGGCTGCCCCAAGCTGACTCTTTCTGATTTCTGTATGTATGCAATCATCGCAGAACCTCTCCCAAGAGGGAAGGGTCTCACGTGCATAAACCCCATCAGCAAAGTTCGGCCATGAACTAGGAAGGCCATTCACTGCAATCCGCACCAACTCAGTGGGTGGAATGACCTCTCCTGACCTCTCCAACTGCTGCCAATGCATCTCTCACATTAGTAATATTTGTGAGATATACAGCTGCACTATCAGTCCTACCCATCTTAATGGTCTTCAGCTTTTCCCTTAGGACCATTTTCATGTTCTCATTGGTACTCTGGTAGAGATTGGTCAACGTTGTCTACATCTCATGAGCATATCTCTTTCCTCTCACATGAGGAATGCAATGGTCTTTCATTCCATCTAGAATCAGTCTCTTACCCCTGTTATTCTTTTTATTAAAGGCTGTCAACTGAACAACATTATTAGGCACATTAACAGGGTTCTATGCGGTATGCACCATGATATCTCAGACTTCTGGCTCCTCAAAGATGCTCTGCATTTTCTCCTTCCATACACTATAGTTACTATGCCCATCCAACCTATCCTCCACCCTCAAGCCCAAAGACATGCTTGCTGTCCTAAATAAGCAGAAAATAACACTGTTGTAGTAAAGGTAATGATTTATGTATGAAAAATCAGCTTGCTGTAATTTCTGTGTGAAAAAATCAGCTTGTTGTAATTTTTCCTCTTGCTGTCCCAAACTGTCTTTTTCAACAAAATGCTCTGATACCATGTAGAAATTTTAAAACCAACCCCGGTTTTCAGTTTCTCCTTATTTCTCCCATGAAGTTAAATGCCCATTCCCATAGCCATACATTCAACAAGCTGGAAAAATAAATATTTTCTTAAAACACTAATTCTAGAAATTTCACAATGTTGAAATGCAGAAATAAAAACTCAGAAAAATAAATCAGCCACACACAGAAAATAGACACGCTGGTTTTTGGTCAATGTGACCCTGAAAAACCCCCTATAACTCTTGGGGAAAACCAGTTCGAAAGCTTCTTATTTCTAGAAAATTCTTTTACAGAGAAGTGAAATGTACAGGAAAAATTCCAGCGAACAAAGTATAGACTTATCTTGTTTTCCGTGCTTGCTTTCACCTTGGAAAGCGTGCCAAAACAGCAAAAAACTCAAAACAGAAATTTATTACAGCAAATGACAGTCTTGGAAAACATGCCCAGTACTTAGTTGTACGGCCGTATGGACTTTATGGAGAAAATAAAGCAAGCTACCTCCTCGAAATCCATGCTAATTTCCTCGAAAATCATGCACAGCCACCTTGGAATCTGTGCCTTTAGCTGATGTACCTTTGCCTCGATTTTTGTGTTGTCCCTCTCCTCTAAATATGTGCCTCAAGCTGCTATACAGACTGCTGCCCCGAAATCTGTGCTGTTGTGCAACCTTGCTACCTCGAAATTTGTGCAACCTCTTGCTGCCTCGAAAAACGTGCAGCCCCTTGCTGCTGTACGGACTGTTGACTCTGGCTCTCCTTCACCTTCTCAAGCTCAAACCAGAAAAATGTCTTTAGCTCTCTTCCTCCTCTCTCAATCTGCTCATGAAAGAATGAAAGACCTTTTCCCACCTTTTCCTCCTTTAACCTAACCCTATGTGACTTTTGGAGAATCCCTAAATCCAATGGCTGAGATAGCTTTAGATCTAGGGCTGAGATTAAATGCTCATTTAAATCTCACTTTCTATTTTTTAATTCACCCCACTTTAATAAAGACCCACTTAGTCATTTATTTCCAAAGTCACTTTTCCTTTCTAATTTCACATTGACTTTATTAAAGCCACTTTAAAATTAGACTTTAGTAACTTTATCACTTAAAGTCACTTTTAAATTAGATTTGACTTTATAATTTTGTAGTCACTTTAGGAGAAAAAATAAATTCTTTTAGACACTTTTCCCTAGGCCAAGGATCAAAGCTTTAGGGAACCACCTGTCCTCCGATAACCAAATTTCAACATTATCTTCCTTGATTCTTCGTTTACCAAACCACTCCTTCCTTGATATTCACTTGAGATATATCACTGTCTTTTGAGCACCGAGGATAGGAAGGTAAATCTCAAATTTACCTTCCTCTTATTTTCTCACTTTCTATCTTCGATATGAAATACATTAAACTTCACGCTATTAACTTCGCAATTCATATCACAATATATGATATTACTATTGTCTTAATTTCGGATATACAAACATTGTTGTAACCTTGACTTTGCATATAGATTTTTCCATGCTGTTATATCTGCACCTCAATCCGCACTATTCTCCTGTCCTTGGACTTCCGCACTTAATCCCAGACTAGACCGCAACTCCTTATATTAATCCGCATCTGCTACTTCAGGATGCTTCACAAGACAGATCCACATCCACTGCTTTAATACATATTTACTTCAATATTTTTTTGTCACGCTGTTTCTATCACAGATAAGTTTGTATGTCCTTGCTCATCTGCACTGTTATCTTTTCTGGGATCTGCAATCATCCTTTAAAATATCCACACGTGGTCAGAGGTGAATTCGCATTCCTGTACCCTTCAAACTTTTGCATGTGACCGCATTCCTGTACCCTTCAACCATTCGCACTTGTTAAGAGGTGACCACAAAACTGGCTTTCAATTATCTGCAAAACAATTTGCTCTTTATCACGCATTTTAATTACAGAGATGATAAAAACTCATCTTCAAGTTGTCCGCACTTCTTGCTCAAAGAGATCCGCAAAACTTGATTATAATGGACCGTAGAGATTGTATATATATAGTGGCAGTTTCCCCATTTGAAGGCTGACCATACATTAGCTTGTAGGCTGACTTGACTGTGAGTGTGAAGGTTGATTTTGTCAATTATTTCCAGCGTTGATTTAAGGGCTATTTCAAGCCATTCTTCCACAACTTCTGAACTTGGCCTTGGAGTATTACTAGGTCCTTCATATATGACACTTATTAGATTTATATCTAGAAGAAAAAACCCTAGATAAACATCAAGAAGAAGTCAATTTAACCTATAATAAAATCTTGCTCATGAAACCCATGAAGCAAGTACAAAATACATTTTATTATCTTTTTCTTCTTTACATAAAATACATAATTACATAGTCAATATGAAGACCGACCTAGTTACACTTTTCAACACTCCCTCTTAACTAGGGAGGTATTCATAGAGGTACATGGTTACTTTCAAACTGAAGAATCTCATAAGAAGAATCGGATTGGTAATCACATCTGTATAGCATCATATCAACCAGCATTATCCTAGTGCAAGGCCTTGATTAACAAACCCATCTCTCAACGAGACAATGGGCTACAATGCTGGCGAGACACATGACTAATAGACACTATAGTCATTGTCTCTCCAAGGTACATACCCCACCTAGGTGTTCCCAGAGTATGACCTTCTTGAACTATTCTTCTCTTGGGTAGCCAGCCCTCAAAAAATATTGGTCCACGACTACTCTTATCTTGAATGCCCTATCTCATTCTCAAAGAGTATCGAATGCCAGATGATTACCCAATCCTCCATTCTGTCTTCCAGGTGAAGACCAGAATGATGTGTCTATCCATTCTCTTCACATGGCCTTCACTAAGACTTACGGCTGTTAGTCCTGGTCTAGTGCATGACACATGTAATAGATAATCACATATGTCACTCCCTCTTAACACAGGAAGGACATACTTCAAGTTTCTTCCAAGTAAGAAACTTACCACCAGGCTCCCTCTCAACCAGGGTCCTGTAGCAGCAATCCAACTACTCATGAAGAATTCCTCCTCTTGATGACATGGATTTCGATATTGAGGAATCTTCAACTTTTGGCTTCATAGGGCATATAGATCATCCATCACTTTTAGTCATGAGTCATGTCCACAATCAGAAAGTGATTCATCAGTCCTTCTCATCTGGTCCACCGTTATGCCATGCTGCTTTCCTTCGAATCATCTCCAAGGATCATATATCCTTTCTCATGATTAGCAACCCTACACAAATTCATCCAGATAAACATATACATATGAACTTTTAAAACAAAAGTTCCTCAGTGATGATCTTTCACCATGACATCTTCCTGTAGGCATCGACATCCTTTATTCATATTGACACATCTCCTAATGGTATGTTTTGTTAATGGTCTTCTTATTTACCAGACTTCTGTCAGAGTCTACATATCCTCCCAGGAGATCTCCTAGTCACATCTTCTTCGCTTCCGGATGATAATTGCCTCTTGACATGGTTGCATTTCATGATCTCTTCCTTTCTACACATCCTCCATTCCCAAGAACTTACAATTTTTTTAGTTTCTCGTTCACATACAACCACCTCATATTCCATGAGGACATATTATGTTGATTTCATTTGTCAGTGTACCAAGAGATACTCCTCCATAGATCATACTTCTAAATACAGAAGTCCATTACCTGCAACCATATGACATGACTTCCCAGCATCCAGTATCAGCATATAAATATATACATACCTCGTACCTTTTTCTCTTGAGTCATCTTGTAGCAATTTCTCTAGAATGAAGAGCTTCATTCCCTTGGCCTGCTCCATCAATATGTCATCACATCCTAGAAATCTGTTTCCATGATGACCTTTGCTTTTGATGACTGCTTTCCATTAGTAATGTTATCAGAAAATTTTTCCCGAAGCTGATTCACCAGGAGCTCCTACCATGGTTCGATCAGGATGCTACACTGCTTCCTATCATACAACCAACAGAAATCACTTAAAGGAGAAGATGATCTCGATCATAGTGGAGATCCCTCGCTTCCTCTTTCTTAGATTTCTTTGCATTAGGTTCTTCTCCCATTTCTAAGATATGGTCTTCTTCCCTTATAATCCTGAAGTGAAGTTTCCCCATTCATCTGGTAGAGCTTCCAACACCACTTCAGTCATCTCAGTGTCAGACATTACTTTTCCCACTTCCCGCAGACGATCTCAGAGAGATTGCTTCTCTTGAGTAGATGCTTTTCTCCTTCTATCAGCTTGATTACTTTGGAGATGGTTGAAGCTGCCTTTGAATGATTTTCTTCCAAATGAAAAGTCCTTGAATGAAGGAGAATTCTCCTTTTATGATGCAAAGCTTTTAGATCTGGCTTCCCTTTTGATGGTGATTGATGAGGATATTCTGCTGCTTCCTTGAAAGATCAAGGATGATAGGTAACCTGCCTTGAAGCTTTTGATGGCAATGAACTGTTGGCACATTTAAGATGGTACTATAATACTGTCTTATTTCTTTCACTGTGGAAAAACTGACCTTTCTTCTACTCAAATCCTTGCTTTGTATACTGTGATCCATTTAATACAAAGATCTTAACTGCTGTGTAGATTTCCTTCTTTGGTTTTGATTCTTCAATCTTTCACCTTGCTTTGATATCTTCCATGAAATCTGATCCTAAGTGTCACTATGCCTTTTCTAGCATCTTTGCTCTGAAACCATGTTGGGAATTTATAGGGCTGGAGATTAATTCAAATTCTCTTCTTGATAATTGCTTGCGAGCTTACTTGAGTTACTGATGTCTTATCTTTGTTATCTGATTTAGTCTTTCATCAAGTCAATTACCAAAATAAACAGGACACGAAATTAGGCACTTAGAGCCAGGGAAAAACCTCTCCCTCTTGGAGAGGAAAAACTGCAAAGAATTCTTCTTATAGATCTTCAAATGGCAAGTACCATGACCAAGACTTAGACCCTCGACCTAGAGATGCTTCCAAGACCTTGTCAACACTTCTTTGTATATTCACGACGGTGATCCTTCTCCATTGCTACAACTTGAACTGACCTGCACCAACATTAGAGAACTCGATCTCTAATTTTTTCTTCCTTGATTCTTCATTTATCAAACCACTCCTTCCTTGATATTCACTTGAGATATAGTATTGTCTTTTGAGCACTGAGGATAGGTAGGTAAATCTCATATTTACCTTCCTCTTATTTTCTCACTTTCTATCTTCGATATGCAACACATTAAACTTCACGCTATTAACTTCGCAATTCATATCACAGTATATGATATTACTATTGTCTTAATTTCGGATATACAAACATTGTTGTAACCTTGACTTTGCATATAGATTTTTCCACGTTGTGATATATGCACCTCAATCCGCACTAACCTCCTGTCCTTGGACTTCCGCACTTAATCCCAGACTAGACCGCAACTCCTTATATTAATCTGCATCTTCTGCTTCAGGATGCTTCACAAGACAGATCCGCACCCACTGCTCTAATACATATTTACTTCAATATTTTTTTGTCACGTTGTTTCTATCACAGCTAATTTTGTATGTCCTTGCTCATCCACACTATTGTCTTTTCTGGGATCTGCAATCATCCTTTAAAATATCTGCACTTGATTAGAGGTGAATCCGCATTCCTGTACTCTCCAAACTTTTGCACGTGACCACATTCTTGTACCCTTCAACCATTCGCACTTGTTCAGAGGTGACCATAAAACTGGCTTTCACTTATCCACAGAACAATCCGCTCTTTATCACACATTTTAATTACAGAGATGACAAAAACTCATCTTCAAGTTGTCTGCACTTCTTGCTCAGAGAGATCCGCAAAACTTGATTTATAATGGACTGTAGAGATTGGATATATATAGTGACAGTTTCCCCATTTGAAGGTCGACCATACATTAACTTGTAAGCCGACTTGACTGTGAGTGTGAAGGCTGATTTTATCAATTATTTCCAACGTTGAATTAAGGGCTATCTCAAGCCATTCTTCCACAGCTTCTGAACTTGGTCTTGGAGTATTACTAGGTCCTTCATATATGACACTTATTACATTTATATCTAGAAGACAAAACCCTAGATGGACATCAAGAAGAAGTCTATTTAACCTATAATAAAATCTTGCTCATGAAACCCATGAAGAAAGTACAAAATACATTTTATTATCGTTGTCTTCTTCTTTACATAAAATACATAATTACATAGTCAATATGAAGACCAACCTAGATACACTTTTCAACATTGAGAGCCACCCTTCTTTCCCTTATTCTTGAAGCGGATTGCTAATGCTTGAGAAGCCTCTTCCTTCCTATCTCTCGATATAATCATTGATTCTTCCTGAGCACAAGAGGCCCACAATTCTTCAAATGTAGGTGTTTCCTTCTTTTTGCAAATGCATCCCATGATCTAGGGAGACCAATGAGTGTTGTCGTTACGAGTTCACTTTTAGGAATAGTTTCTCCAATCACTGCAATTTGACCCTTTATATGAGAAATCCTTACAAAATATGAAACAAAAGTGCCATTACTGATCATCGTCACATCACAAAGTTCATTCTTTAAACTCATGACTTGACCAACATTATTGATAGTATAGAGGTTTGTGAGGGCATCATGCATCTTCTTAGAAGTATCCAACTTTGCAAAGTAGGGGATAAGATGATCTCTAATGGAGTCTACAATGATGCTCAGGGCATTGAGATCATCTTCCTTAAACTTCTCTTTTCCTACAGCATCAGTTGGCTCCACAACATTCCCTGTTACAATATCCAATACCTTGTTCTTTACAAGAATACTATCAACTCTAAGTTTCCAAGCCCTAAAGTTTGAGGCTCCCTCTAACTTGTTTTCAGATTTCATAGATGCCATGGATGCGAATCGAGGACTTCAACACCGATGATCTCAAATTAGGGTTTCTTCAGAAGCGATCTCAAGGTTCCTTTCTTCACCAATTTCGACCCCTACAGTTTCCCAAAATTTTGGCCCCCTGCAACAGAATCCCCCGAAAAACCGTGAACCAAGAGAGAGAGACTATGTCTACACATGCGAGTTGATGAGAGGGAGAAAGAGAGCCAATTTTTCTTTATCCTTGTCACATTCGTCCTTTTTGTCCTTCGCTTGCTTGCCCGGAAAGTGTCTTGTGATAAAGATGTGAATCTCCAAAGTAGACGAGGTCAAACTCCCTTTATACAGTGATCTGTCTTGGTCGAAGGGGTGTGTCTTTTGCCAGGGCCAACTTGACTTGGAGGGAGGCCGACTTGACAACTTTTCGAGCCAAAAATTACAATTCAAAAATTCAAATTTTCTTCTCTTAAAAGTCGCAATGGGATTTTGACTCAAAATAATTTTTTCTTTTGACTCTAGCATTTAAAATATGTTTTACTTATAAATACAAGTACATCAAGTGACCAAATATACATTATGAAGAAAAAACATAGTTACAAATTCAACAAAGGCTTTGCTTGTAAAATTTTGAAAAGGTTACTTGGTTACCCTCATATAAATAGAAGGGAGTCACTTTTCATTTTCATCATCATTGTTCATCACACTTATTCTTCCCTAGAAGTTTGCACTAGTTCTTGTCTTCTCTTCTAGTTGGATACAATGTAATTTCATGGTGTGAATTGTCTTTGGAGAAGGATTTTTGCAAGAGGTTTCTATAGGATAGATTGAAGATATTCTTGTGGAAAGTTTGTAAGTTGACTAGTTATCTTTTAAATTTTGCATGCTAACTTATGTGAGTTAGGTTTTCTATGTGTGCCTTGTTTAAATTGCCATATTTATCATTAAATCTTGATTCCTTATTCCATGTGAAGTTGTTTCCTTGAATCCTACAAGAGAACTTTGATATGTACATCCTTGAACTTAAAATCTCCCATTTAAGGAAGTTGCTCAAGTTCGTAAAAGGAGACTATTGCCCTCTCACCCTCTTCATCAAGGTCGTCTTCACTAAATTTGCCGTAAAAGACTCCAAATGTCCATTTAGATCAAGGCATGAGCCTAGGAGGTGTTGATCAATCATTCCTCTATAACTATTTTCTCTTGCTTCTCGCTAAATTCTAGGTATCTAGAAGTAGGGTTAGGATTATCTTGAAATTGTGCTAAATAATAATTTCATTTGATCTACCATTTCCCTTTAGTAGGAATTGCATTTAATAATTGGAAAAAATCAAGATCTAGTATTAATTTCATAATAAACCCTAATACTAGCGCTGACACCATCTCTATTATTGTTGTTTTATGCATATTTCAGCCATAAAAACTCAATTGCATACCCTAAACCTTGTATGCTAATTGATAGCCTTGTTGATGCATCATTGTAAGGATATTTCATCTAGTTTTTATATGGCATTGTATTCCATATCATTGAAAATATATCAAACCCTAACTTATAACAGCATGATAATCCATTTAAGTGGTCTAAGAATAAAGTACTTGAATTTTGGTAAAGAGTATCTTATCCTTCTTGGTTTTAGCAATACCTTGTCCCAATCATTAGACCTTTCCATCACCTTAAACCCTTCCAGTTGAATATCCCTTTTGTGATCTTTGTATTGGGAAGCCTCCCTTGTGGTGAAATTTACCACTAAACTGTTGGAGAAAGGTCGTTGAGGTCAAAGTGGTGGACGAGCTCTTGCTTCCACGAGGTCTAGATCTGCCTTGTGGGGCATTGCGCTAGGCCTATACTAGATTTTGTGGCAACAAGCTCAATTTTGGTTTGTTGCAGAACCTCCAATCTCGGGTTAGTAAAGGGTATGGTTCCCTGGCCCTCATTAAGAGACAATGCTTCTAGGGGCAATTTTAGGACATCTCGACCAAACCCTATATCATGGGGGAAATTATAAAAGCCACAGTTCTCTATGGCTCCGAGATCTGGGGACCAAGCTTATTGCAGAAAGATTGAACTAGACTGTGTTGACTTTTGTAGCATCGGGAGGTATTTCCCCATGCAAAGGAGCCTTCGAAAATCAGCAAAAAAATTTATGAATATTAAAAGAAAATTAAATTCTTTATATTAATTTATGTAGGCTCAAAGAAGCCAAAGTAATCCCCACCATTAGTGGTGACCCTTGGTCGAAAGGGCACCCATTTGATCATTATCTATACACCAGCGTTTTAAAAATTAGTTGGTCTAACTCGGAATCGACCGAGCTGACCGAGCCAACCCCTTGGTCGGACCGGTTTGGTATAAAAACCAGTCCGATGACCAATTTGTGACCGAACCGACTGAGGCCAAGTCGGTGACCGACTCGACCGAGTGTGAGTTAGACCGGTCGACCCAGTGCCAGTCGGTCGCGGACCCCACAAACGGCCAATTTCAGACTCCAAACCAGTTTATAGCTTGTTGTTAGGGTTTTGGTATGCCCTCTAACACCTCCCAATCCTATAAAAGCTACCCAACCCCTCTCATTTCCTCACAGCTATCTCATTGCATTTGAGTGAGCATTTGTGAGGAATTTGTGAAGAGTTGTGGAGTTGGTTTTTGGAACAGCTTTGAGGAGTCTCTTGGGCAAGCTTTGGAGGAGCAGTGAGGAGTTTCTTGGGCAGTCATTGGAGCAGCATTGAGGAGGCTAGAGCCTAGAGGTATTTTTTTTCTCACTTCTAAAATCTTCCTTTGCTTGTTTTTTTTTTTGTAAATCTGGAAATCGAAACATAAATTTTTGTGAAAGAAATGAACATAGAATGAGTAGTTTTTTTTGTTTTCATTTTCAGATTTAAACCTTTCATTTCCAAGTCAAAAAATCAGTCCAAAATGGCTCCTAGAATGAAAAACGTTGCTTGGGCATATCTTGAGATGGTTGATGATCAAATGCATTATAAATTTTGCAAGTGAAAAATTAAGTGGGGTAGAGGATAAATTCATATGCTGAAACTACACTTGGCTGGTCTTAGAGACCAAATTACTCCATGTGAAGCACCAATAGAAGAAATTGGGGAAATTAGGAAGGAGTTGAGAGATCAATTTCAAGAGTTTGAGGAAGACAAAGCTAGGCAAAAGGATATAGAGGCTGAAATTGGGAGGAAGAGGAATATGAAACACATGATGGCTGCCAACCCGAATTTTGATTATGAGGGCTCTTCATCTATCCCTTGCATTGATTCATGAAACCTCTTTCGCTATGTTCCTCTCCCTTTGGAGTCTATTCAAGAAAAGGGTAAGGGTACAATGAAAAATAAGGGTACTATCAAAAGTTTTTACACATCCTCATCTCCTTCTAATAGTGCACATGGTCTTAAAGCTACTAGAGGTCAAGTGCAACCCACTTTAGATCAACATTGGAAGAAATAATTCAGAGAAACTGCTTGTGATTACATAGCTAGATGGTGGTATGACGCTGATATCCCCTTCAATGCTTCTCGTTCACCATATTTTGAACCTATGTTTGATGCCATTTATGTTGTTGGAAAGGGCTTCAAAGGCCCTACTATGCATGAGTTAAGGGGGGATCTCTTTTGCAAAAAGTGATTGTGTCCATTCATGAATATTTGAGAGATTTCAAAAACTCATAGACAAAAAAAGGATGTACCATCAGGATGATGATATCTTCTGGAATCCTGTGTATTCCTATCGAAGGGCTCGACATTTCGGGTGAACACTTCACCCATCTTCAAGAGAAAAAGCTTGATATGTGATAGGAAGAGTGCTAGACCATATTATATAGGCTGGAGGAAAGAACTAGCTGTTAGCCAGGGGAAGAGTAAACGCAAGATAAAGAGATTAGCCAATTGGGGAAATTAAATAGTTTAATTAGTCAAAGTGAAGGAAATTAGTTAAGTGAGAATATAAAATTAAATTAATTGAATTAATTAAAAAAAAAAAAATTATTAAATTAATAAAAAAAATTTAATTAAAATTATTAAATTAAAAATTGAAATTAATAAATTAATCAATTTTTTTTATTAAGATTGTTAAATTAAAATAAATTCAAAGTAATTTAACTAAATAAATCAACTTATTTAATAATTTAAGCATTTAAATGAAACTAGCCATTAGTGGCAATAATTTATAGAAATAAATGTGAAATTGAATTAGAGAATAATGAGAAATGTGAAATTGAAATGTAGAGTAATTGAAATTATTAAGTTAAAATTGAAACTAATGAATTAAGATGTGAGTTTCCACAGTCAAGAACATGATGATGAGATCTTCTGGAATCCTGTGTATTCTTATCGAGGGGCCTGACGTTTCGGGTGAATGGTTCACCCATCTTCAGGAGCAAAAGCTTGATATGTGATAGGAAGAGTGTTAGACCATATTATATAGGCTGGAGGAAAGAACTAGCCATTAGCTAGGGGAAGAGTAAACACAAGATAAAGAGATTAGCCGATTGGGGAAACTGAATAGTTTAATTAGTCGAAATGAAGGAAATTAGTTAAGTGAGAATATAAAATTAAATTAATTGAATTAATAAAAATAATTGAAAATATTAAATTAATCAAAAAAAATTAATTAAAATTATTAATAAAAAATTGAAATTATTAAATTAATCAATTTTTTATTAAGATTGTTAAATTAAAATAAATTCAAAGTAATTTAACTAAATAAATCAACTATATTTAATAATTTAAGCGTTTAAATGAAACTAGCCGTTAGTCGCAAGAAATTATAGAAATAAATGTGAAATTGAATTGGAGAATAATGAGAAATGTGAAATTGAAATGTAGAGCAATTGTAATTATTAAGTTAAAATTGAAACTAATGAATTAAGATGTGAGAATATTGAAATTATTAAATTAATAAAATTGATACTATTTGGATTAAAATAAATGTGAAATAATTGGAAATATTAAGTAAATAAAATTATTAAAATTAACGTTAAATAATTGAAATTATTAAATTGAAATAAATTAAATGAATTAAACCAAATAAATAAGGTGAATCAAATAAAATTTAATTATTTAAATGAAACTAGCCAGTTGGCTAGCAAAAATGAAATGAAATAGATTTTGGTTAGTTTAAAACCAACGAAGAGTAATAAATTAATAAATTATTTTCACCAAGATTAATAGAGATAGGACGGAGCATGTAAATAGGAAGTTAGGGAGAGATTATGATGGAGAAATTAAGAATAAAGTTATAGAAGGAGAATACAAGTTAAAACTTAACAAGGTAAATAAATCTAGAACCTAATGATGGATAGATTAAATTAAGGAATTGCTAAGGATTTGCCAGAATCTGATTTAGAGGATAAACGCTTCGAAGAAAGAAAATGGATGGTTGGTTTCCACGATTGACTTAGATGGTAACCATCATCACGGTTAAAATTGTTAGGATGTTTTTCAATCTCAAGGGCTTCCCGAATGACCCAACTAGAATGGAATGGGACAGGGGCCAAGATTTTGGATTTGTCAACGCAGATGAGGTGTTTGGTAGAATGGGAGTGCTCAGCGATGGCAGATTTAGAAACGCGGTTATGGATGTTGTCAGCCATGTGTTCTTTTAGCCGAGTTTTGAAGGACCTTCCGGTTTATCCTATGTAAGACTTCCCACATGAGCAGGGAATCTCGTAGACTCTAGAACTCAACATGGAGTCATTTCGGTCCTAAGTTGATCTGAAGAGCTCGCTGAGGGTTCTTTGAGGTTTAAAGAAGTTTTTTATGTTCTTCTTAGCAAGGATCCTGGATAATTGGTCAATAACCCCTTGAATGTAAGGAAGGGGCACTTTGGCTAAGGGGGAAAGGGAATTGGAAATGTTTTTGGGTGTGGGATGGAGGTACGAGGAGAAGGCTTTATTGATTTGGGACGAGGAGTAACCATTAGATTTAAGGGCGACGTAGAGATGGGATTTTTCAGAAGGAAAGGATTAGGAAGAGGAGATTCGAATGGCACAGGAAACAAGAGTTTTGAGAACGACAGATTTATGAGACAGATGGTGGTGGGAATTGGCATGAAGGTACCTGTCCGTATGAGTCTTCTTTCGATAGACTTGGTGGGTGAGAGAATCGTTAGAGAGGCGGGTTACAAGAACATCAAGAAAGGGTAGGGATTGATTTTGCTCCAGTTCCATAGTAAATAGGCTGTGGGGTGAACTGCTATTGAGATGGGATAGGAATTTGCAGAGGACGGGGATACCATGCGACCAAATGACAAAGGTATCATCAACGAAACGCTTCCAAAATTATGGTTTGAGGTGGAAGGTTTCAATGGCCTTTGTTTCAAAGTGCTCCATGAAAATGTTAGCAACAACTGGGGAAAGGGACAATCCCATGGTCGTGCACTCAATTTGTTCGTAGCAAACCCCATCGAAGGTGAAAAAGGTGGAGGACAGACAAAGCTTAATTAAATTAAGAGTTTCAGAATCTACTAAACTAGAGATAAGGTCAATGGCTTCAGGGACAGGGATTTTGGTGAAAATTGAAACGACATCAAAGCTGACCATAATGTCGTTCTTGTCAAGCTTAAGGGACTTAATGTTTTGAATGAAATCTGCGGCGTCTCTGGTATAGGAGGAGGAAAGGCCAGAATGAGGACAGAGCTTCTTTGCAAGGAATTTGGATAGGGCATGGGTAGGACCACCAATAGCGATGACTATAGGTCTAAAGGGAATATCAGGTTTGTGAATTTTTGGTTGACCATAGATCCTCGGGATAATGGGGTTGAGGGGGATGAGGAGTTTCTGGATGGCAGGGTCAAGGTGATAGAGAAGAGGCTTTGAGAGCTTTAGTGACCTGGATGGATGCACTGATCAGAGGAACTGTACCATCATAAACTTTCTTATCTTTTTCCCACAGGAAACCATGTTTCTAAGATCAGTTGATGCATCTGATAGGGTGAAAGATACACAATCGTTGTTTCAGCTTTTGGATGAGGTTGTTGAAGAGGTGGGGGTGGCTAATATTGTTCAAATCATCACAGATAATTTCTCTAACTATGTTCTTGTTGGTAAAATGTTTGAGGAAAAACACAAAACCATCTTTGGACTGTAGGTTTTAACCCTGAACAGAAATTATCTACACACGAATCTTATAACAGAAAATAAACAATAGCGAAAGCATAAAACATAAAACAGAGAAACACAGAGATTTTCCCCTGGATCCCAAATTGGGACGACCAGCTTGATTTTTCATTATATTCCTTTTAGTGTTACAACACATACATATACATGCCGAACCATACATAAACCCCAATCCATTAACCCTGGATTAGAATATAACCGTAGTTCCCTTGACCGGATCTACAAAATACCATAGGCCGAAAACCATCGTACCCCAAAACCATGTGCAAAATCATGCACAAAACATGGGTGGGTCCGCCTATGAGTGGGTCCGCACACCAAACAAATTTTTGCTGGGGCGCTACCCCGGACCCCAACAGTGGGGGCTGCCTCCCCTCTTGTGACCCCCCCTGCTGCGCCTGGCACAACGTACAGCACGTGGGGCTAGTCGTGGAAAGAATATAACACATACCCAACATTCTCCCACTTGTTGTTTTCTTTCCACAGGGGGCCACTGGGGAGCTTAGTCATTGGGCCAATTCTTCAACACCCATTGTTTCTCTACACCAAGAGAACTTCTGAGTGCTCACAGACTTCGTCAATGCATCTGCAACATTCTTCAAAGTGTCCACCTTTACTAGCAACACCCTTTTACCCTCAACCATATCTCTAACAAAGTGATATTGAACATCAATGTGCTTTGTCTTTGAATGATAAGCAGGGTTCTTAGCCAAGAAAATTGCACTTTGGCTATCACAGTCTATCCTTATAGCTTGTTGTACCAACCCCATACTTGAACACAATCTTTGCAACCAAACTACTTCTTTGCTTGCATGAGTGGCTGCTATGTATTCTGCCTCTGTAGTTGAAAGAGCCACTACAGACTGTCTTTTACTCATCCAACTGACTACGCCTCCAAATAGGCTAAACACATACCCACTTGTAGATCTTCTTTGGTCCAGATCTCCAGCCCAGTCTGCATCAACAAAACCACAAATGTCCAACATTCTTTCCAATCCTAGTCTTCCCTGGTAGCACAAGCCATAATCACTAGTGCCACGTAAATATCTGAAAACCCGCTTCACTGCTGTCCAATGCTCCTTCCCTGGGTTTGACATAAACCCGCTCAATACTCCCACTGCATGTGCAATGTCTGGTCTAGTACAGACCATTGCATACATCAAGCTACCCACTGCACTTGCATATGGAACACGGGACATATACTCCTCTTCTTCTTGTGTCTTGGGACACTGTTCAGCAGACAGCTTTACACCTATAGGAATAGGAACATTCACCGGTTTAATATCCTGCATATTGAACCTCTGCAATATAGTCTCGACATACTTCCTCTGGTTTAACCAGAGCTTCCTCTTTGCCCGATCTCTCTTAATTTCCATGCCCAAAATATAGTTTGCAGCACCAAGATCCTTCATGTCGAATTTGGAGAACAGTTGGGTCTTCAAATCTTGGATAATTTCTTTGTCACTTCCAATCAACAACATATCATCCACATACAAGACCAAATAAATAACACGGTCACCAATTAATTTAAAATAAACACAGTGATCCTCCTTGCTTCTAGTGAAGCCAAGTCCCCGTATATAGGTATCAAATTTCTGATACCACATCCTTGGTGACTGTTTTAACCCATACAGAGACTTCTTCAACCTGCATACCAGTTCTTTCTTACCCTTCACCATAAAGCCTTCAGGTTGCTTCATGTAGATCTCCTCTTCTAGATCCCCGTGAAGAAAAGCTGTCTTTACATCCATATGTTCTATCTCAAAATCAAATGCAGCAGCAACAGATAAAAGTAATCTAATAGAAGTAACCTTGGCAACAGGAGAAAAAATATCACCAAAATCAATTCCCGGCACCTGGGAATAACCTTTTGCTACCAACCGAGCTTTGTATTTTTCCACCTTGCCTTCTACATTCATCTTCTTCTTAAACACCCATTTGCTCCCGATGGGCTTCCTTCCCGCCGGCAACTCTACCAGATCCCATGCCTCATTTTTGTGCAAGGATGCCATCTCATCAACCATGGCCTCCTTCCAGAGTTTTCCATCCTCTGAATCTACTGCCTCCCTGACAGTTCTGGGATCATCATCAGTTATAGTTAAGGCAAAACCTGAAAAAAAAATAAAATGGACTATACCTTTCTGGTTGCCTTCTTTCCTGAGTTGATCTCCTCACAGCTGGAGTTTGTGGCTCTTCCTCTTCTGAGTCTTCTTCTGTTGTAGAGTCTGATTCATCCTCCTTTAGCTCAAACTCTATCTTCTCAGGTTCCTTTGGTAAGACTTCATGTGTAACAACATATTTCACCTCTCTAAACACCACATCTCGGCTGTACACAACCTTCCTTGTTTCTGGGTTCCAAAGCTTGTAACCCTTTAAACCATCCTTATACCCAATAAAGATGCACCTTTCAGATTTATTATCCAACTTGGTCCTTTTCTCTTTTGGAACATGTACATATGCATCACATCCAAATACCCTTAGACGTGAAAGAGAGGGTTTCTTACCAGTCCATACCTCATGTGGAGTCTTATCCTCCAACGCTGATGAAGGTGATCTGTTAACTAAGTAACATGCAGTCTCCACTGGCTCTGCTCAGAATTCTTGTCCTAACTCGGTACCACTGAGCATGCTTCTTGCCTTTTCCATCAGCGTTCTGTTCATTCTTTCTGCAACTCCATTTTGCTGAGGTGTGTATGGAGTAGTCTTCTACCGTGTTATACCACACTTCTTACAGAACTCTTCAAATTCCTTCTTGCAGAACTCCCCACCATTATCTGTCCTCAATGCCTTTATCTTCTTCAACCTACCAGAGCCTTAAATTCTTTAAATCTGTCAAAGACTTCAGATTTCTTCCTCAAGAAATATATCCATGTATTCCTTAAAAAGTCATCTATGAATGAAACATAGTACACAGACTTTCCCATTGATGGAACTGACACAGGTCCAAACACATCACTGTGCAAAATCATGATCTACATGTGTATTTGAAGAAGAAGCCAAATACACACCCCACCTTCATCCGAGGTGGTTTTTGCCTCTGCAGAAGGAGCATCATCAGATCCCTTTCCTTTCTCAGGAGCTTTAGATCTGCAGTCCTTTTTGTAGTGCCCCTCCTTTCCGCATTTCCAGCATACCTTTACAAACTTTCCAGGAGATTTAGATCTCCCTCTAGATTTGGATCTCCCACTCGAAACCTTATTCTTGTTTCTGTTTTGGGACCTTCCTCGTACAGATAAGGCATCTCCATTCTGACCCTCCATATTTCTCCATCTCATTTCCTCCGACAGCAAGGCCGAGACAATGTCATCAAAATTCAAGGTAGTTGTATTGCTACCTATTGCAATAACCAGACTGTCCCACGAGTCTGGTAGAGAACACAACAAACTGATGCACTTATCTTCATCAGATATTTTAATATCAACAGATGACAGATGACTTACCACAGTATTGAAGGCATTCAGATGCTCTGTCACCGAGTCTCCATCCTTCATCCTCAGGTTATACAACTTTTTCTGCAGGAACAATTTATTCACCAGAGACTTAGACTAGTACAAAGTCCCAAGTTTGTCCCACAAATTCTTCGCCGTAGCTTCCCCAGATACATTCAACAATACCGAATCCGAGACACACAACCGTATTGTGCTCTTTGCCTTCCGATCTAGCTTCTTCTAGTCTTCATCTGACATTGTCGTTGGTTTAGTACCTGGATCAACCGCGATCCACTGATCTTTATCCACCAGCACATCCTCCATCTTGAGCTTCCACAACTCAAAAATCTGACCATTAAATTTCTCAATCTCTATCTTTCCGCCGCTCACCATCTTCTTTCATTGCAAGAATCGATCCCTACAGATCTCCCACTGAATGAGTCTACCTCGTGCTCCAGCAAAACCTCACAGCGCGTTGTCGTCCCTCAGCTTCTAAAAATAGCTCGATACCAAATGTAGGTTTTAACCTTAACGTAAATTATCTACACAATAAATAATCTTATACGTAAAAATAAACAATAGCGAGATCATAAAACATAAAAAAGATAAACACAGAGATTTTCCCCTGGATCCCAAATCAGGATGACCAGCTTGATTTTTCATTATATTCCTTTTAGTGCTACAATACATATATATACATGCCGAAGCATACATAAACCCCAATCCATTAACCCCGGATTAGAACATAATCGTATTTCCCTTGACTGGATCTACAAAATACCAGGGGTCGAAAACCATCGTACCCCAAAAAGCCATGTGAAAACTCATGCAAAAAACATGGGTGGGTCCGCCTATGAGTGGGTAACTAGGTCTAAACTCCTAGGTTGTGTTGCTCGATGACGATTGCAATATTTTATTATTGGATTCCTCTTTTCGGGATAGGTGTAAGATTGATCTAAAGATCATCTCGATCCGATGAGCAGTAACATGTACTTGGAATTTATTCCACTTTATGTGCTAGGTCGGTTCGGAATAAAATATATAGACTTAAATGTCTTAAAGGACGTGTCACACCCCCAAAGATTCCTATATATTGGAGAGACTTAGAGTTCATTTGACACACATTGGTGTGGAGGAATTCTCTCTCTCTGGATAGCGTTGGAGCTGTGATATATATGGATTGTTCTTTGTTTGGGTTGTTCTGGGTGATGTGTGACACGCTTGGCTGAATGACCTATTGAAGACTTTGCTGGTAGAAGCATCCTGCTGATCGCCGTAACGCCACCATCTATCATCTCTGTTTTGGCTTGTCTTCTATCGATCTATTAGTATGTTCTATCTTCTTCAGTATTGTGCCCTAATCCTGAAATGGCATAGAACATAAGCAGAAATTAACATGGTATCGGAGCCTAAGGGGAAGACAATGCCCAAATCTGTGGTGAAGTAGAATTTCTCTTGTGCCCTAGATGCAGCTACCACAGTAAGGAGGAGTTCCGTTTGGGTTTATTAATGGCTGTAATGAAGGCCGAATGTTAGGCCGAGCCCTTAAGTACTAAACGCTGCACTGTTTGGGCACTATATTTTTGAAGGACCGAAGGCTCTAGGCTGCCTTGTGCTAGGCCGCAGGCCATAGCACCACAGCTGGGCCTGCTTAATTGCAATATCAGAAGCTACAAGCCTTGAGGCTTCACTAAAATCCTGCCGCAGCAAAAGAAGTCGACCAACATGTAGAAATAGAGTTGTCTGAAGCCTATTTCAGGAGGCCAAAGATGCTGTTAGAAGGCCGATTTTAATTCAAACTTCTAGACGCCAAGTGTAGGCATCAATGATCGCGTTCAACCCGTGGACTGTTCCATGCGACGGTCATTTTTTTTGCCGGCTAAGACAGTTGAGCCCTCACGACAGTCATTGTCGGACTGTGATGGGCGGTGGCGAATAAATCTACAAATTGGTCGAACTGTAATGGAAAATGGCGACGCGGCGGTCATCATCCATCTGCGGAGGGCCAGATTGCGGAAGAATTATTGAAGACGACCATTGCGCAGCCTCAAGGCTCCGCAAAGACAGATTCTTGGTCGTTGCGCGGGCATGGTCTTGGTCGTCACACGGAGGAGCATTGGTTGGACAGACATCATCACAAAGCCAATTTTTTTTTAAATCCTGAAAATTGTAGGATGGGCAAGAAAGGAGTTGTCGTCATTTACAAGACGGTTGTCCGAATTTATCCCTCGCGCGGAAAACCTTCATTTTTTTTGGCTACCGGAAAATTCAATCATGATGCCGATATCGTGGTCCTAAATTCAGGACATTTCCGTGTCCAATTGACATTGATCATTTCGTTGTCCTGACTGGAATAATATTCTTTTTTTCTGGAATTTATTGTTTCACTCAAACAGCCTCGTCTAGATTGAAATACATTAAACGGCGGAATTGTCAAGCGCGATATATGGGTTAGCAGTCTCTCATTTACATCTTTGTTACAAATGGTACGATGGTCTTGGCTGAATACACCCAATTCACGAGAAATTTACAACATTACAGAGGCATCGCTCATACTCTGTGGCATCATGGCATCGTGGCGTCACCATATTCTGAGACAGTGGCATCGCTATACCCTATAGTCTGTACCGCTATACTCTGTGGCATGTATTTGTTACTACAATGTTCTATGGCTCGAATTCATATGGTTGTGACTTTTGGTTTAGCAGTGACATCAATATATATAAATGACAGTGACCCTAATGCATGACGAGTAAACTTGATATGACAGTGCCTTATATGGAAATGGCCTTGACAATACAGTGAATTTGTTCCATAACATTGACCTTGATGTAAGAACTGTGATATATATATAACAGTGAGTTATATGATAGTGACCTTGATATGTCTGTGCACTTGGTTGGTGCTAGACTCGATGTTTTTTTTTTTCTGCAGAGGTTCTCTTTTTAAAGGAGACCTCTATAATGCATGAGTGCACAGATCATGAAGTAGATTTTGTCTCTAAAAGTGAAGCTGGAAAAACTAAACCGAGGAATCTTCACAGGACAGGTCGAGAACTCTTTAATTTTTAAGGAGATCATGGAGACAAGGAAAATCCTCAGCAAATTTCTTTCAGGCTGGTGGTTGTGACCTATACATAGGTGTCTTCAAATCATTTGAAACTCTATGCATATACTTGGAAAGTGATCAAATCCTGATAAGAATTTATGGGTCTGATATTAGATGGCAGTAGTGAATCAAATCATTCTGAGAAAACTGTCTGGAAGGAGTCATCTTTATGTACAAAGACTTGGAATAATTCACTACAATTCATGAAAGCCTCGGACTTGCTGTGATAGTTGTGTTTCTTTGCAAGATTCTGCATTATTTTCCCTGGTTTGAGTTTTTTGATCTTGAGTTCGAGCTCCTTGGAGGCTCATACGTGGGTAAGAATGGTCAAAGATCCTATAGGTGGTGAATAAGAACAACGTTGTAGATTGCAGCCGCAGATCCAAGTTGAAGTTGGTCACAAACACAATGATTCTTAGATCTGTGCATAAGCAAGACCACAATGATATTTAGAAGATGGCATACTGTGTCATTTACCACATGTTCAAGAGCTGGAAGTTTTAAGAGTTGACTGTAGAAGTCCTTGGGGCAATTCCAGTAGTGGTCAGATTGTTGACGAGATGGGCATAGATGTAAGTCATTGAGCTAGGTAAAATTTTTGATAGCCCTAGGAGCAAATAACCAGAAATGGGCAAATCTGGAAGCAAATCAGGGTGCAATGCCTCAAGTGCAGGATAAACCAAGGCAGATTGGATCCCTAGTTTTGTAAGCTGCAGTCTTAGAAGGCTGTTTGAAGAAGCTACCCACAGAATAACAGGTAGTGGCTGTAAGGACTTCTAACACAAGCTGAGGCTTGTTGATATGTTCCCCTTGTATGACAGTGACATAGATAGACACCTATGTAGCAGCAAGCATGTGATTGTATCAGTCTTACATTGGAGCGTTATGGTAAACTTAAAATGTGAACTGAGAAGTTTTTGCAGCTTTTGGTCACA
This sequence comes from Pinus albicaulis, assembly GCA_034641835.2. Taxonomy (NCBI): domain Eukaryota; kingdom Viridiplantae; phylum Streptophyta; class Pinopsida; order Pinales; family Pinaceae; genus Pinus; species Pinus albicaulis. The sequence continues at coordinate 629,842,733 of CM076581.1, read as the reverse complement.
TTATTGGAATCTTGAATCATGATCAACAAAGTCTATTGGATGGCTTTGACTGTGGGAGATTAAGTCCCCTTTCCAAGTTGGTGTCTGGGATGCCCTCATTTAAAATAGATGTCTTGTCTCGAGCAAGAAGCAAGCATTAAGAGGGAGAATACAATTGTATAAACTCCTGAGCGGATACCCTTGCTGAACGAAAGAAGATCCTCATGGCTCAGAGACATATGGCTTTAGAGGGGGAAATTTCGGAGGAAAACCGAGAAGCCATATAAATATAAGGGTATCTAGCTGCCATGAGTACAATATGAGCCTGGATCATTTGCAGAAACTGGAAAGCATCAAAGTCTGGAAGGATGTCAGGATGATGTCTGGGATATGGTCCCTAGACCACATGACAAAGCTGTTGTCACCTCGTTATAAGATCAAGCATGGAGCTGATGGAGGTGATGAAAATTCCAAGGCAAGATTCGTTGCCCGTGAAAGGTAGAGACTATGATGACATATTTGCACCTGTGGCCCGATATACCACCATTCGATCTAGTATAATCTTTGCTGCTACGCAAGGATGGGATCATCATCAGAAGGATGTAAAGACTGCCTTTTGGTATGATGCGATAAAGGAAGAGGTGTATGTAGAGCAACCTCTGGGGTTTGAAGTCCAGGATCGGGACACCCATGTCTGCAGGTTGAAGAAAGCCCTCTATGGGTTGAAGCAAGCACCCAGAGCTTGGTATAAGAGGATAGGTAGCTACCTGATGAAGCTGGGCTTCACTCGTAGTAATGCTGATTCGAACCTTTACATCAAAGTTGATAGAAAGTAGCCTCTCATTCTGGTGCTGTATGTGGACAACCTCTTCCTGATAGATGCTGACCCTCTCATTCATCGGTGCAAGAGGGAGCTCGTTGCTGAACTCGAGATGAAGGACCTAGGACTGATGCATTACTTCCTAGGCCTGGAGGTCTGGCAGAGACCTAGCGAGATTTTCCTTTCTCAAGGAAAATACATTGTGAAGCTTCTGGTATGGTGGACTGTAAGTCCGTGTCGACACCGATGGAGCTTAACTTTAATAAATTAAGTAGCAGCGCTGCTGGGCCCATGTTAACAAATCCTACTGAGTATCATCAACTCGTAGGGGCTCTGATGTTCTTAGTGAACACCTGTCCGGACGTATGTTGTGCAGTGAACACCTTGAGTCAACACATGGTTGATCATAACATTCACTGGGTTGGTGCCAAGAAACTCTTGAGATATCTCTGAGGCACAATAGACCATGGGCTGAGATACACTACCGGGAGTATGACACTTCATGGATATACTGATGCTGATTGGGCTAGCAGTGTGGTGGATCATAAGAGCACATCTGGATGCTACTTCACAAATAGATCTGCTTCAGGCAAGAAACGAAAGACGGTAGCCTTGAGCACCGCTAAGGTCGAATACATTGCAGCATGTATGGCCCGTTGTGAAGTCACTTGGTTGCAAAAGCTATTCTGTGAGTTGTTCGAGCATGTGCTAGATGCCACCGTTATCCTTTGTGATAACCAAAGGGGGATTCATTTGTCATAGAATCTCGTGTTCCACGATCGATCCAAGCATGTTGATGGCTGGTACCACTTTATCCGGGATATGGTACAGCAAGGCGCCGTAAGGCTCGATCATAGGAACTGATGAGCAGGTTGCGGATATTCTCACTATGCCCTTGGGAAAGGTCATGTTCCTAACCTTCCGTGAGAATCTTGGTATCGTGGAACGACCCTATGATGTGGGTCTTGTTGGACGATGAGCTCGAGGAGCTCTGGGGGGCTTTGGGGACAGCTTCTCGGAGCTATGAGCAACCACAAGGCTAGGCTTGCCAAACCTTGTTGGTGTGCTTGGACCCCACCGTTGTGATTATTGAGTTGGTTCACCTCTCATTATCCGTGCCCCGTATGCATCCTACCCATTGAGTTCAGGGCTCATGGGAAGTACCTCTCATTTGGCCAATGAGGTGGGAAAAGCTAGAGACTATTAGCAAAGACTGATGGACGCATCAAAGATTGTCGTACTCTCTATCTAGGATGGCACGGTCCAACCACTTGATCTGGGCCACTTGATCTGGGATCAAGTTTTGTGAGGTCTGGGACCTCTGCCTGACTTCGGGTCAGATGAACCAACTTTGGGTTGGTTGGATACTCTTCATGAGTTTGATAGAGGTTTGGAACCTCTGGACTGATTATGTCAGTCGGGGGATGATGTCTTTGTGACTGACCCACTTCTGTTCTGAAATAAAGAGGCCAGCAAAGCAAGTTACGGCGGGATGACGCACAATGTTTGGATTGCACTAGTGGACGGAGTTCTCCCTAGTTGAGAGGGAGTGTTAAAATTGGACAACTAGGTCCAAACTCCGGGTTGTGCTGCTCAGATGACGATCGAAATATTTTTATTGGATTCCTCTTTCGGAGAGGTGTAAGATTGATCTAAAGATCATCTCAATCGGATGAGTAGAACATGTACTTTGAATTTATTCCACTTATGTGCTAGGTCGGCCTGGAATAAAATATAGACTTAAATGTCTTAAAGGACGTGTCACACACCCCCAAAGATTCCTATATATTGGAGAGACTTAGAATTCATTTGACACACATTGTTGTATGTTCTCTCCGGATTGTTGGTCGGGGAGACATGGACTGCTCTTTTTTTGTTTGGTTGTCTGCAGAGGAAAGACACGCTATCGAATGACCTATTAGAGACTTTGCTGGTAGAAGCATCTTGCTGATCGTCGTAACGCCACCATCTATCATCTCTGTTTTGGCTTGTCTTCTATCGATCTATTAGTATGTTCTATCTTCTTCAGTATTGTGCCCTAATCTAAAATGGCATAGAACAAAAGCATAAATTAACAGTCCGCCTATGAGTGGGTCCGCACACCAAACAAATTTTCGCCGAACAATGGGGGCTGCCTCCCCCCTTGTGACCCCCCCTGCTACGCCCGGCGCAACGTACAGCGCGTGGGGCTAGTCGTGGAAAGAATATAACACATACCCAACATGGACCCCATGTGCTGCACATTGCATAGACCTCATGCTTGAGGATATTGGTAAAATAGATAGAATCAAGAACATTGTAGAGCATGCCAAAATCATAACAAAATATATTTACAATCACTCATGGATTTTGAACCTGATGAGAAAACACACAAGGAGCAAGAATATTATTAGGCCTGCCATCACTAGATTTGCAACACATTTTTTGACATTGCAATCTATGCTTTCCCAACATAGAAACTTGCAAAAATTGTTTTCCAGTTATGAATGGAATAAATGTTAATGGGCTCGCAAACAGGATGACAAAGATGTGAAAAAGAAAGTTATGAAAAAATATTTTGGAAAAAGGCAACAGAGATTGTGAAGGTTGCTGAGCCACTGGTTAAGGTGTTGCAGATGGTGGATGGGGAAAGATTGGCTATGGGCTTCATTTATGAGGCTATGGATCAAGCAAAGGAGCAAATAAAGACATCATACAAGAAAAGAGTGGCCAAGTATGGGCCCATTTGGGCAATCATTAATCAAATATGGAACACTCAACTCCATCGCACTATACATGCAGCTGGGTATTTTCTGAACCCAAGGTATCATTATAAAGCTCTGGAAGAAGGAGCTTTGACTAGGGAGGTTAGAGATGGATTGATTGACTACATTGATCGCATGATCCCAGGGAGAGTGACCAGTTGTTGATACACAATCATATCACTATCTTCAGCAAAGCCACAGGTACCTTTAGCAAGAACCTTGCAAGGATTGCAAGGGAATCAAATGAGCCAGGTAAACAAAGAAATTAAATTTTCAAATTCATAAAATTGTTTATAATTTCAAAGTTGGATATCATTTGTTGAGCTAATTGAAACTCATTACACAACTATGTTTTTTGCAGCACAGTGGTGGGAGGCATTTGGTAGCCATTGTCCTGATTTGCAAAAGTTTGCAATCCGCATTTTGAGTCAAACTTGCAGTACTTCTGGGTGTGAGCGCAATTGGTCTGTCATTGAGAGGATTCACACAAAGAAGAGAAATCGTTTGGAGAAAAAATGGTTAAATGATCTAGTCTATGTCCAGTACAACCTCTAACTAAGACGCAACCAATTGCTGAACAAAATACCTAATTCAAATCCCATTGTGTTGGATGATATTGATCCAACATCAGATTGGGTAGTAGAGACTCATCCACCAGAGTTTGACTCTAATCAGGATATTGATGTGGGGTTAGACTTCGATTTACAAGTAGAGGCTCATCTAAATGCAGATCCACCAGTAGAAGGCCCGAGCCCATGTCCTCTAGTTGCAACCGCAGGCACTTCCTTTAGTCAACCACGACGCAAGCGCATAGCTCATCTATCTCATGTTGAATCTTTTGTTAAACTGAGAGGGCGGGGTGAATCAGTTTAATGAATTCATGGTCTTGTAAAACTTTCATTTACACTTATTTACATCTTCATTTCATGATTAACTTAATGTACAGTGAAACCACAATCTTAGTTAGTGAGCAGCAGGTATTAAGCAGATTAAATACAGAGTATCAACACATAATCATCATGTACATAGACACCAGATATAAGTGGAAACCCATAAGCGAGAAAACCACATCTTATTATTGTTGTGATGCAAAGGCAAGCTCCAACTCCCTCTCACCACTGATTTTCTCGAGGCTGCAACCTACAGGAGGCTGCAACCTCAATTCTGCACGCTACAACTTGCAAGGAAGCTCCAACTCCCATCTATTTTCTACAGGCTACAACCTACAGGAGGCTCCTACCTCAGCCAACTAAAACTGACATCTATCAAGCGACAACTTGATATGGAAGCACCCACTTCCTCACTCTTTTAAAAAAATGCTGATTTACTTGGATATCAGCTCTGTTCTGTTCCTTCTTCACTGTTGTCCACCAGTCTTCATATCTGCCTTATATCATCTTTGAACCTTCACAACGTCTTTATCTGCTCCTCCTCCTTCTTACCCTCTCTGCCTCATTTCTCCATTCTCTCTCCTCTCTATGCATATGTTGGTAACTTATTTATGGAGATCACCTCATAACTGTTTGCATTCCACAGGGAATTCGAAATGAACAGCCATGACTCTTTGCCTTCCCCCCATTTGTTTCCTCATTCTACAGTTCAAGTTATTCATGAGAGATAATCATTACAACACTCATGGAGTTTTTCCTATGCCTACGGAGACTTTCCTTTGCATCACAAACAATATAAAATTAATTAAAACATTTAAATTTACATTTGCAACAGATATATCTCATTCAACCCTTTCAATTCTTGGCTCATTGTGTGTTTGTCTTTTCTGCTACTGTAGTGTAACAGTTCTGCATACTCTCCTGCTTTTTATGCATGTACAATGCATTTCCCAAATTATGTTCTAAATCTGGCAGCTTTATTAATGCTGAAGCTTTTCCATCAAAGGTTAAAATCTCTGTTATAACTCAATTAATGCAATTTCATTTAATTGGAAATGCTCAAATTAGCAAACTCAGTTTCGGAAGCCCACCTTTAATACACTCTGAAAAAGCAATCAACACAATTTCAACCCAGCAACTCTAATGCGGAAGTAGCTCTTCATCTTATGCGCTATGGTCAAAAATCCACTTTTGTAACTTCATATGCAAAGGTTACCTTTTAAAACTTATGGTTTGAAACCATATTAAAACCCATTGCATGCATATTCAAATTAACATTCGAATAGCCCAAAGCAATAACCTTCGTTCTCAGCTTATAATTCTTGAATGCATATGTTGCTCACGGCTTTATCATCTTATACAAAAATCGACTTTGGATTAAAACATTGATCAAATGCATCAACGCATATATGAATAATATTTATATGCGCGCCCATTCAAATAACTTCGGCTACCATTCCAAAAACCTCAATTGTCAACATAATACAAGTTCGGGTCCCACATATCCAGACTTCAACATTAATAAAGTTTTATTAATAAAACTTTAGTTCATACCTCACTTAACAACCCAGCAGCTTCACGATGCGAATGCCATTCGATCACGAGGTTCGATCATCCAACGAATATCGCATTACAAAGGCGCACAGGGGTTAATTCCTCCAACTCATGCGATAAAAGCTGCGTTAACAAACCGACAACTTTCCCGTGCGAATGCCCTTGAATCTTCTGCCCTCGAGATGGGACGGAAATCGCATTTTTTTTAGAACAGAACTTTAACGCTCAAAAAAAATGCGAAATAGTCGGTTTTAGAATACCACCTTATGCCACGTGTAGACCGATGAATCTTATCGCGTTTTTTTCAGACATTCCGCTTACCAGTTAAAAATTTTGCGAATACCATAAGTGGTTTCTTAAGGCCGCTTTTCATGTTCATGCTTTACGGTTCCATCTGCCCGCTTGTTCAAGGTTCCGTTCATTCTTCGCTTCTTCTCCCAGTTCTTCACGTTCAACACTAACGCCTCATATCCTCAGGCTTTCACGTGCTAGGGTTCCGCCCTTGTTCCAAAGCACATCTGTCGCATCTTAACTTCACGATTTTGCTTATATTAATCGGTATCTCTGCTATTCTTGTGCGCCTTCTCTCATTCTATTCCAGGGCCCTGTGTTACGGTGTCTCCGCAATTTCCAAGTTACAATACCTCTCGGTATCTCTTGGTTTAATACGCCGAGGCTTCAATCACACAGTTCCATGGAACCCACTTCCACTACGCTGCTTCTACACATTCAAAATCCCACTAAGGTTTCACCAAACCTTCTAGCATTCCCGAACTTGGGGATCACTCCTTATTTCGGAACCTCTCTGCGTACTCACTTCTCACCCATCGATTTTCATTTCAAGAAACAACTGACTGTGATTTCAATTCCAATTCTTCCCTCACTGTGTACACACAATAAGTTGTGTAACAACTTTTTCATCGGATACTGTATGCGAATAATATTATGCCCCTGTACTGTGCAAAATTTCATCAATAAGAATCAGATTGTGAAATCGATCATTCTATGATCGATTCACACCCTTCTACACACAAATTGATAATTCAATTTCATTGCACACAATAAATACACAGAACTCAATTCAGAAATTGGGTTTCTGTATTAAAACCAGTAATTACATAGGAAATCTTCCTCGGCCTGATATTCTGTCTCAGTGACCTCTTTCTACAACCTGCCCGAAGGCTTACAAGAAAAAACACCCCTGCTTTTACTCTAATCAACCTCTTGAATAGCTCTGCTACTTCTGCTTCTTTGCTCCTTTGAATGATAGTCCAGGTGTTGCTCATGTCTTCTCCTTTGCCATCAATGACAAGATTTCCAACAATCTCCCCCTTTGGCATTGATGGCAATACTCCAATGCTTCCTCCAGGACTTCCTCTGCTTGTCTTTTAGAAGACCCTTTCTTCTTTTGCTTGCTTTTCCTCCCCCTTTGACATCAATGGCAAAGGGTTGAACTTTTCCCAGTGTAGTTTCTATCTTTTCATAATACTTTGATCTTGAGGACCAGTTCCATGCACTGCTCCATTGCTCTAGCTCTTTTGTGACAAGAGCTTGACTACTCTCCCCCTGGAATGATGCTTTCTTTTCTGATCTCCCCCTGGAATGTTGATTTCTTTTCATGTCAGAGAGTAACATCTGCAGACACTACCCCTAGTTTGTCTCTTAGATATTCGAATGGTTCTTTAGCAAGAGGTTTTTTGAATATATCTGTTGTTTGTTCCTTTGTTGGTACATATTCCAACTTCACTACTTTCTGTGCTACTTGTTCTCTGAGGAAATGGTACTTAATCGGGATGTGCTTTGTTTTTGAATGAAAAACTGGATTTTTTGATATACTTATTGCACTTGTATTGTCACATTTGATTGAAATGGGATCATCCATGCTTACCTTCATGTCTTGGAGAGTTTGTTTTATCCACACCACTTGTGTGCAACATGCTGCTACTGCAATGTATTCCACTTCTGTTGTAGATAGAGAGATGGAAGTTTGCTTCTTGCTTAGCCATGACACCAGACTTTTTCCCAGATAAAATGCACCTCCACTTGTGCTTTTCCTGTCATCCATGCAGCTAGCCCAATCTGCATCTGTATATGCTGTCAAAGTGAAGCTTTTGCTTTTTGGATACCATAGCCCATAATGTGCAGTTCCTTGTAGATATCTGAATATTCTCTTGATTGCTAGTAAGTGATTTTGTTTTGGCGCTGCTTGATATCTTGCCACAAGTCCTACTGCCAACACAATGTCTGGTCTAGAGGCAGTTAGGTATAGCAGACTTCCTACCATGGATCTGTAAAGTCTTTGATCTATATCTGCAGATCCATCATTAGCACATAGCTTGCATCCAGTGATCATAGGAGTTGACACAGGTTTGCAGTCTTCCATTCGGAACCTTTTTAGCATCTCTCTTAAGTATTTTTCTTGTGAAATGAATGTTCCTGTGTTCTTTTGTTGAATTTGAAGTCCTAAATAGAAGGTGAGCTCTCCAATCATAGACATCTCAAACTCTAATTTCATTTCTTCAGCAAATTCTTTTGTTGACTTCTCTTTGTTGCAACCAAACATGATGTCATCTACATATACTACTACAATCAGGAGTTCATTTTCATTAGCCTTTATGTACAAATTGTTGTCTACTCCTCCTTTCTTAAAACCTTGTTTTTACAAGTATTTGTCCAGCCTTGAATACCATGCACGAGGAGCTTGTTTCAGCCCATATAAGGCTTTCTTTAATCTGCACACATAGTATTGTTTATCTGTTAAGGAGAATCCTTCGAGTTGTTCCATGCAGAATTCTTCCTCTAAATCTCCATTCAAGAAGGCAGACTTCACATCCATTTGATATACCTTGAAATCATGGTAGCATGCAAAGGCCAAAAACATTATGATTGCTTCCATTCTGGCTACAAGGGCAAATGTTTCATCATAATCAAGACCTTCGATTTGAGTGTACCCCTTGCATACAAGTCTGGCTTTATTTCTGATTACCTGTCCTTGTTCATTCATCTTATTCTTGTATATCCATTTTGTGCCAATGACATTTTTCCCAATGGGTCTTGGCATTAACTCACAGGTATTATTCTTCTTAATCTGGTCTAGTTCTTCATTCATAGCTTTTACCCACCATTTGTCTTTATTGGCTTCTTCGAACTTCTTTGGCTCTCTTTGAGATAACATGGCTAGGTATGCTTCTTCTTTCTGTTCAGCCCGCTGTCTTCTAGTCTGGACTCCCACACTTTTGTCCCCAATTATTTGGTCTTTTGGATGATTCTTTTGAGTGTGTCTTGAGGGACCTTTTGAGTTTAGTTCAGTATCTTCTGTTGTCTTGCTCAGTTCATCATTATCTTGGTTCTCTTCTTCATGATCTCCTGGAGGATTGCTGCATCTTGTACTTCTTGTTCTGTTTGGTAGATCTTTATCAAATCTTACATCAATGCTTTCCACAATTTTGTGTAGTGTTTTGTTGTAGCCCCTGTAACCCTTACTCTTGGATGCATATCCTAAAAATATTCCTTCATCAGCTCTTGCATCAAACTTCCCCAGTTTTTCATCATTATTTTTTATGAAACACTTGCTTCCAAAGACTCTAAAGTGCTTGATTGATGTTGGTTTACCATGCCATAATTCGTAAGGAGTCTTGTCACAGTTTGGTCTTAAATGAGCTTTGTTAAGAATGTGAACAGCTGTGTGTACTGCTTCTGCCTAGAAAGTTTGGGGAATGTTACTTTCTTGCATCATTGCTCTGGTAATCTGTTGTACTGACCTGTTTTGTCTCTCTGCCACTCCATTTTGTTGAGGTGTGCCTGCAATTGTAAACTGTTGTTTTATCCCATGCTCATTGCATAGGTCTGCAAAATCATAGTCTGTGAATTCACCTCCTCTGTCTGATCTGATGCACTTTAGCTTGCATCCTGTTTGATTTTCTGCCAATGCCTTGAATATCTTGAATTTCTCAAGTGCTTCAGATTTATATTTGAGAAATGCTACCCACGTCATTCTAGAAAAATCATCTATTATCAGCATGAAATAATATTCTCTGCTTGGTGCTTTAGTTCTTGAAGGTCTACACAGGTCCATGTGTACAAGCTGAAGTGGCCTACTTGTTGATAGTTCATCTTTGGTCTTGAAAGATGTGCGGGTATGTTTGCCCAATTGGCAAGATTTACATATGGTATTTGAAGGATTCTTTATTTCTGGCATATCTTTGACTGCATTCTTCTTGCTCAGACTAATGATGTGGTCAAATTTTAGGTGTCCCACTCTTCTATGCCATAACCATGATTCATCAAGTTTGCTTATGTGGCATGCTTCATTCTCTTCTTCCACTATATAGACATTAACACCGTTTGAATACATGCAGTGGTCTTTCTGTAGGTACTTGATCTTGCCTATGATCTTGTATAAAAAGAGCCTCTGTTCTTACGTACACATTTGACTAACATAGCGATTATTTCGGCCATCCACAAATATTTTTATCTTGAGCCTTTCTCTTCCATTACAACACTTATGGAGTTTCCTACCTATGGATACTATGGAGACTTTCCTTGCATCCAGCGATATAAAGTGAGTAAAACATTTAAATTTTATGTTGGATATCATTCATACCTAGAAAAACAATTCTTGACTCTTTTGTGTGTTTGTCTTTTACACTACGTAGTGCCATGATTTTGCATACTCCCTCACTGCTTTTATGCATGTACAATGCATTTCCCAAATTATGTTCTAATCATGACGGCTTTATTAATGTTAAAAGGTTAAAATCTCTGTTATAACTCAATAATGCAATTTCATTTAATTGGAAATGCTCAAATTAGCAAACTCAGTTTCGGAAGCCCACCTTTAATACACTCTGAAAAATCAATCAACACAATTTCAACCCAGCAACTCTAATGCGGAAGTAGCTCTTCATCTTATGCGCTATGGTCAAAAATCCACTTTTGTAACTTCATATGCGAAGGTTACCTTTTAAAACTTATGGTTTGAAACCATATTAAAACCCATTGCATGCATATTCGAATTAACATTCGAATAGCCCAAAGCAATAACCTTCGTTCTCAGCTTATAATTCTTGAATGCATATGTTGCTCACGGCTTTATCATCTTATACAAAAATCGGCTTTGGATTAAAACATTGATCAAATGCATCAACGCATATATGAATAATATTTATATGCGCGCCTATTCAAATAACTTCGACTACCATTCCAAAAACCTCAATTGTCAACATAATACAAGTTCGGGTCCCACATATCCAGACTTCAACATTAATAAAGTTTTATTAATAAAACTTTAGTTCATACCTCACTTAACAACCCAGCAGCTTCACGATGCGAATGCCATTCGATCACAAGGTTCGATCATCCAACGAATATCACATTACAAAGGCACACAAGGGTTAATTTCTCCAACTCATGCGATAAAAGTTGCGTTAACAAACTGACAACTTTCCCGTGCGAATGCCCTTGGATCTTCTGCCCTCAAGATCGGACAGAAATCGCATTTTTTTAAGAACATAACTTTAATGCTCAAAAAAAATGCAAAATAGCCGGTTTTAGAATACCACCTTATGCCACGTGTAGACCGATGAACCTTATCGCATTTTTTTCAGACATTCCGCTTACCAATTAAAATTTTTGCGAATACCATAAGTGGTTTCTTAAGGCTGCTTTTCCTATTCATGCTTTACGGTTCCATCTGCCCCCTTGTTCAAGGTTCCGTTCATTCTTCACTTCTTCTCCCAGTTCTTCACGTTCAACACTAACGCCTCATATCCTCAAGCTTTCATGTGCTAGGGTTCCACCCTTGTTCCAAAGCACATCTGTCGCATCTTAACTTCACGATTCTGCTTATATTAATCGGTATCTCTGCTATTCTTGTGCGCCTTCTCTCATTCTATTCCAGGGTCCTGTGTTATGGTGTCTCCGCAATTTCCAAGCTACAATACCTCTCGGTATCTCTTGGTTTAATACACTAAGGCTTCAATCACACAGTTCCATAGAACCCACTTCCACTACGCTGCTTCTACACATTCAAAATCCCACTAAGGTTTCACCAAACCTTGTAGCATTCCCGAACTTAGGGATCACTCCTCATTTCGGAACCTCTCTGCATACTCACTTCTCACCCATCGATTTTCATTTTAGGAAACAACCGACTGTGATTTCAATTCCAATTCTTCCCTCACTATGTACACACAATAAGTTGTGTAACAACTCTTTCATCGGATATTGTATGTGAATAATATTATGCCCCTGTACTGTTCAAAATTTCATCAATAAGAATCAGATTGTGAAATCGATCATTCTATGATCGATTCACACCCTTCTACACACAAATTGATAATTCAATTTCATTGCACACAATATATACACAGAACTCAATTCAGAAATTGGGTTTCTGTATTAAAACCAGTAATTACGTAGGAAATCTTCCTCGGCCTGATATTATGTCTCAGTGGCCTCTTTTTACAACCTGCCCGAAGGCTTACAAGTAAAAAAATCCCTGCTTTTACTCTAATCAACCTCTTGAATAGCTCTGCTACTTCTGCTTCTTTGCTCCTTTGAATGATAGTCCAGGTGTTGCTCATGTCTTCTCCTTTGCCATCAATGATAAGATCTCCAACATCTCAGGCTCAACGTGCTAGTGCTATAGTTCCATTTGAGGATCTTGATGAGGAGGAGCCATGGGTTTCCCCCTCTAATTCAAAGTCAGAGCCAGAGGATATTGCCTTGACTAGCAGTAGTGACTAGTCATGTTTTGTTGTAGAGGCCATTTAGAGCCTCCTTGGTTATGTTTTTTGTTCTGATCTCTATATCATGTATGTATTGGACAGTGCATTGGGTGCCATTTTGATATAATGGATATATTCGTGATCCTACTTTGATCATATGTTGTCCTTTGTCTATTTTCTAATGCTTTTTGTTTGGAAACCTGAATGAAAATCTTTAAAATTATGTTCTTTTATAAAAAAAATTAATATTTAATGTATTTTTTAGAAAGACCGAGTCATTGAAACTGAACCGGCTGAGTTGATACTGAGTCAGAGTCGGAGTCATAGTCGAACCTTGGCTGGTTCCGAACCCGAGTTGGAGTTTTAAAACACTGCTATACACAAAAAGGACATCAAATTCGACCGTCTAATCAATAATTGACACATCATCTGAAGAAGCCACATAACAGGAAAAGAAGGACGAAGTTGACTGCAACTTGAAGAAGGGTGAAGTTTGACTCAGTTTGACCATTTCTACATTTGTTTGACCGGTGTTGACTTTCATCTTTCTGATCTGCATTGACTTGGAATTGTTGACTGGATGTTTGACTGAAATTTCAGGCTACATTCTGGGCATTGACTGAATCTATTTAACCTAAGTTGATCGCAGGTCAACTGAAGAAGTTTTACCGAATCGACTAAGGAAATTGCAGGGCCGAAATTCGCCCTATTTTGACCACTATTAACCAGGAATTAAAGGGGTCAAAAATAGGTCTGTTGACCAGATTTGATCAGCTAAAACGAAGACTGATATTCTCCCTCTTTTGACCAGGTTTGACTGGTATTCAAGCTTAGAAAATTGGCACAGATTTCTAGACAATATTTATTGTAAAATTTTGCTGAAGATTGAATTCTCCTTGTAAGAAAAGTTAAAACTTTGCTGGGTTTTTTCCAAGGTTGGGTTTTCCCAAGGTAAATTTGTGTCTCTTGTGTTTGTCTGTCTCTTTATGATCCTATTGTTATCATTGTTGAAGATTTTCTACGTATAACTGCTTAACGATAAGATAATTTCATTAGAAGTAACTTGTAAGTATCAAGATTGGGAAATCAGTTTCTATTATATGAAAAATCAACATGGTATCAGAGCCTAGGTGAATGAGCACCCACTTAATACCTTAAAGAAGCCCTAATTCTGTAACCCTAGTTCAAAATCTCAGACCAGCAAGAGAGGACAAAGTTAATGATGGTTTGATTCTTTCTTGAAGAAGGATATTGTCTACTAGATAAAGGAAAAGACTACTCATAATATCTGTCGGCTGAGAGAATTATGATAAAAGAGAACTGCTACCCACCATTCAGCAAGGAACTAAATAAGGGATAGTCATGGCAGATTTTACACAAAGGAGTTGCAATCTTGTAGATTGGACAGGCTAGTGGGGAAATATATATTTGCTGGTGTGTTTGTTCAGTTGCTCTCCAAGTTATACTTCTAATGGTATGGCAATCATTCGTTGGGTCAAATATTCTTGCAACTTCTGACAAGCATAATGAAATTTGAAAGCATGCAGAGTTGGGACGATAAAACTCATTATGGGCATGTTGTATTCATGGCTGATGAAAGACTGCCAGATCTTGGGTTTGACACACTCTCATTGTCTGAGATTGCAGAAGTAAGTGATGATGATGATGATGATGATGATAAAGTAGCACATGACCTTGCTCTAAGAGGTTATCAAAGCTTGGGCAATGAATATACCCAAGCAAAGGAGGATCTATGAAGGAAAGGAGGAAATGATTAGCAATCAAACATTCAATCTGAATCAGGTTTCCTTCGCGACAGAGGGCATCAAGGATGTTCAAATACAATGGAAGTCTTGAAATCTGCCCACAAAGAACTGAAAGGGTCACTCAAGACAATGAAAATTCAAGAAAATGATAGTATACCTGATGATATTGACAAGCATGAACTAATGAGTGAGCTGGATGCATGGAAGCTGACATCGGTTCAGAGATCCAAACTGATGGAGTGTGTGCTTATTTACAAGCTGATAGAGATTCTGATTTAGATTCCTAAGTGAACTCTCTTTCAACACCTTGTGGTCACGCCACAGTTCCACAAGCCAATCCGCAGACTATGGATGAAGTTGTTACAGGTGGAAGATCCATTGTTGTTAAAATTTGGGTACCAAAGGACAAGTGGTTCCCTAAGGCTTTGATCTTTGGCCTAGGGAAAAGTGTCCAAATGTATTTATCTTTTTCTCCTAAAGTGACTTTATAAGTGATAAAGTTACTAAGTCTAATTTTAAAGTGACTTTAATAAAGTCAATGTGAAATTAGAAAGTGAAAAGTGGGGTGAATTAAAAAATAGAAAGTGAGAATTAAATGCACATTTAATCTCAGCCCCAAATCTAAAGCTATCTTAGCCATTGGATTTAGGGATTCCCAAAAGTCACTTGGGGTTAGGCTAAAGGAGGAAAAGAGGAGAAAAGGTCATTCAATCTTTCATGTGCAGATTGAGAGAGCAAGGAGAAGAGAGCAAGGAGATTTCCGAGCAGAGAAGTTGAAAGAGAGCAGAATCTTGGCACACATACCGAGGCAACATTCAGCAAATCCGTACAGTAGGGTTGGCACACAGTTCAAGGCAGTTTTTCGGCATGGTTTTCAAGGCAGAACCATACAGCAGCTTCAACACGCATTTCTAGGCAGTCGTATAGCAGTGCTGGCATAGATTTCGAGGTGCATTTATTGCTAGCTTTGAGGCACAGTTTTCGAGGCAGTCTGTATAGTGTACTACTGTCCTTGTGCACAGAAACCGAGGCAGAAATCGTACAACATTTATTATTGTCCCTCTACACGCAAATCGAGGAGGCCGTACAACAACATTTATTGTTGTCCTGCATGCAAATCGAGGAGTTTGTACAACATCATTTATTGTTGTGTTTTATGGGCACGAAAATCAAGGAGTCCGTACAACATTTATTGTTGTTCCTATTTTACTATTTGCACAATTTTCGAGGTGGTGGTTAAGCACGGAAAATGAGATAAGTTGTAATTGTTTGGTTGCTAGAATTTTCTATATATTTCTATTTCACTGTAAAAGCAAAATTATCAGAAATAAAGAAGAGCTCTCGAACTGGTTTTCTCCAAGAGTTGTAGGGGGGTTTCCCAGGATCATATTGACCAAAAATCAGCATGTCATTTTCTGTGTGTGTGGCTGAAATAATTTCCGAGTTTTATTTCTACATTTTCCAGCACTTTCAAATTTCCAGAATTTGTGTTTTCAAAAATATTTATTATTTCCAGCTTGTTGAATGTATGTTTATGGGAATGGGCATTTAACTAAATGGAATTAATAAGGAGAAACTGATAACTGGGGTTGGGCTCAAAATTTCTACATGGTATCAGAGCTTGGGAGGCTAAAAAATGCAGTTTGCGACAGCAAGTGAAAAATTACAGCAAGCTTATTTTTCACACAGAAAATTGAACCTTCACCACAGCGTTGAAATTTTCAGTTTGTTAGGACAGCAAGCATTTCTTTCGGCTTGAGGGTGGAGGATAGGTTGGATGGGCAGAGCAACTATAGTGCATGGAGAGAGAGAATCCAGAGCATTTTTGAGGACGCAGAAGTTTGGGACATCATGGTTCACACTGCACAGCGCCTATTAGCAGTGCCTGCTAACCCTGTTCAGCTGGTAGATTTTAATAAGAAGAATGCCAAGTGAAAGACACTGATTCTGGATGGTGTGAAATACCATGTCATTCCTCATGTGAGAGGAAAGACATATGCACATGAGATGTGGGAAACCTTGACCAATCTCTACCAGAGTACCAATGAAAACAGAAAAATGGTCCTAAGGAAGAAGCTGAAGGCCATTAAGATGGCTAAGATTGATATTGTTACAACATACCTCACAAAGATCACTACTGTGAGAGACGAGTTGGTTGTTGTTGGAGAGACCATTCCACCCACTGACTTGGTGCGGACGACATTGAATGGTCTTCCCAAGACATGGGAGAGTTTTGTGGATGGGATTGTTGCACGAGAAAACCTTCCTACTTGGGAGAGGTCGTGGGATGATTGCATTCAGAATGAAATCAGAAAGAACCAGCTTGGGACAGCCAAACCAGTTGAGGAGGATGATAATGTAGCATTGTTAGCAAGGGGCAAGAAGGGCAAGGGAAAGAAGCAAGCTTCCACAAGTGCAGGTGGGGGCAAAGGCAAAGGAAAAGGTAAAGGTAAGCAGCAGGTGAAGAAGGAGAAAGACTTTTCCAAAGTCAAGTGTTGGAATTGACAGAAGTTGGGACACTATGCAGTTGTGTGTCCGGAGAAGAAAAAGGGAAAGGACCAGACCATGGCAGCATCAACAAAGATAGGGGACTACTCGGAGAGCTTTGACTGGGAGTTTCAGTTCATTGCTTTTGACTCCACTAGTGCAGGATCATCTGCCACACAGGTTGAGAGGGAGTGTGCACTTCCCTCCACTAGCGGAGCATCTTCAGGTATTTGCTATGTTGACAGTGGGGCTTCCCGTCATATGACAGGAGTCCGTGAGTACTTCTCGAAGCTTTCAGAGCTTTCAGAGAGTGGCACTGATATAGAGGTAATACTCGGAGACGACATCATTGTTAGGACAGAGGGTATGAGGTATTTTTCAGGAGAGGATAGGTGCTTATATATCCCAGGGGCGCTCCAGCTGATTCAGCTAGAGTGATTGGTGTATGCCATGCCAAGGTGTACAAGTTTCCATTTCAGTCCCTTATGGTATTGAGCAAAGTACTGGCAGTAGAGCTCGCAGTTCAGAGCTGTGCGAGATTTGGCAGCGCAGGATGGGGCACATGAATCATGGAGCCTTGAGGACATTGGGAGAGATCACTACAGAGGATCACCTAGATACACGCAGAGGATGTGCTATGGGGAAGTTTTCCAAATCCCCTTTTCCCACCAGTGACAGCAGATCGACTAGGATTCTTGATTTGATTCATACCGATGTGAGTGGTCGGATGTCTCATGTTTTCTTGAGTGAATATGAGTACTATGTTTTATTCATTGATGATCACTCCAAGAAGACCTAGATTTATTTCTTGAATACCAAAAGTGAGGTCTTCAAGCGATTTCAGGAGTTCAAAGCTCTTGTGGAGACTCGAAAAGGTCGGAAGATCAAGTCCCTCAGGTCGGACAATGTAAGGGAGTACACCCTTGGTGAGTTTGTTGATTATTGTGTGGAGGCAGGCATCAGGAGGGAGTTCACAGTTCCTTACAACCCCCAGCAGAACGGGGTTGCGGAGAGGAAGAACAGATCCATCGTTGGGGCTGCCAAAGCCATGTTACATGATCAAGGGTTACCATTGTTTTTGTGGGCAGAGGCCTGCAACACTATTGTGTATTTGCAGAACAGGTGTCCACGTCGTGCCTTGGGGCATGTGACTCCGGAGGAGCCTTTTTCTGGGAAGAAGCCTGATGTTGGTCATTTTCGTATCTTTGGGTGTATTGCATACTCTTACGTACCCAAGGAGAAGAGAACCAAGCTAGAGCCCACTACAGAGAAGGGCATCTTTGTGGGCTACAGTGAGACCTCGAAAGCCTTTCGGATTTATATTCCTGCATGGAGGAGAGTTGTTGTCAGGCGGGATGTGAAGTTCGAGGAGGACAGGGCTTTTAGGAGGTCACAGGAGTTAGAGTATCTAGATTCACCAAACCTTCAGGAGCAATTGAGTCAGTCACAGGGATCCAATGGGCAGGGATCAAGAGGTACATCGATTACGGTGTCAGGTCCATTTGTGAGCATAAGCTCGCAGAGTCAGAAGGGTGGTGCTTCGAGTAGCATGCAGAGCAATCCGCAGACCAGTTCACTAGGTAGTCCACTGATGGAAAGTTCACACGGTACTTCAGCATCTACAAGCACAGATTCAGACAAGAGGACAGAAGACAGTCATTCAAGAGTTCAGGCTTCTAATGAGGATGAGGATTCTCCCTCTCCGGTGGGAGAAGTATACTCGAGGAAGAGGAAGCCTAAGTGGCTTCAGGACACCTTGAGAGAGGCCACATCTGTTGCTGAGCCGAAGAGACAGGTCAGAGAGAGCAGACCACCTGAGTGGTTCTGTAGCTATATGGCAATGGTTGCAAGCATCGTTGACTCTGAGCCTTCTAACTATGAGGAGGCAGCTAGCCACCAGGTCTGGAGAAAGGCCATGCAGGAAGAGTATTCTTCTATCATGAAGAATGATGTTTGGGAGGTGGTGCTGAGGCCTGAGGGAAAATCCGTGGTTACTTCCAGATGGCTTTACAAGATAAAGCACGTTGCAGATGGCAGCATCGAGAAGTTTAAGGCTAGATTTGTGGCTAGAGGGTTCTCCCAAGTAGAGGGAGTTGATTATGAGGAGACCTTCGCTCCCGTGGCTTGATATACTTCCATTCGCTCCATTATATCGATAGCAGCAAAGATGGGTTGAAAGATCAACCAGATGGATGTGAAGATCGCATTTCTCAATGGCTTCATACAGGAGGACGTGTACATTGAGCAGCCGCAGGGCTTTGAGGTGCATGGGAAGAAGTCCCATGTATGCAGACTGAAGAAGACACTTTATGGCCTAAAGCAAGCTCCTAGAGCTTGGTACTCCAGGATTGATACGTACTTGCAGGAGATGGGTTTCACAAAGAGTGATGCAGATCTGAACCTATACTTTATTGTGATAGGTGAGGAGCCTCTCATTCTAGTGTTGTATGTGGATGACTTGGTCATTACGGGTGCAGAGGGACTCATAGAGGGCGGCAAGAGAGATCTTGCTTCGGAGTTCGAGATGCAAGACATTGGCTTGATGCATTACTTTTTGGGTTTGGAGGTGTGGTAGGAGGAGGGGCATTTCTTCCTGGGACAGAGGAAACATATTGTGGACATTCTTAGCAGATTTCACATGGAGGGTTACAAACCCATGTCGACACCTATGATCACTAACTAGAAGAAGCTTCACACTTCTGATTCCGAGTTGGTGGACCCCACATTGTATAGACAATTGATTGGTTCCTTGATGTATTTCGCTAACACTCAACCAGATATATGTTTTGCAGTCAGCACAATGAGCCAGTTCATGTGTGAGCCCAGGAGAGCGCACTAGGTTGCTGCAAAACACATTTTGTGGTACTTGCAGGGGACAGTGGATTATGGTCTGGATTATAGACAGGGAAATGGAGTGAGATTGGTAGGGTACACTGATTCTGATTGGGCAGGTTGTGCTTCTGATAGGAAGAGCACTTCAAGGTCAGAGCGTGGGCTCGGGTTCAACAAATTATTTCGTGGGTTCAACCGGAAGCGCAATCAAAAGAGTACTGAGTTCAATGAAGTAGAGTACATGCTAAATGAAGAAGGTGAGGCCATATATTTGCAAGATGCTGTCACATGGTTGACCGCGAGACCTTCATGATCTACCGTGATAATCGTAGTTGCATTAAACTCACTGAGAATCCAAAGATTTACAATGTGTCAAAGCATACCAGATCAAATATCATTTCATCGAGATTATGTTCAAGGGAATTGTGAAGCTTGAGTATATTCCACATGAGCAAAATGATATCTCCACTCAAAGCCTTACCACGGGGCAAGCATGTCTACTTCAAGGACAAGATGGGGGTGATGAGGAACACTTTTCTCGGTAAGAGGGAGTGTTAAAAATTGGGTACCACAGGACAAGTGGTTCCCTAAGGCTTTGATCTTTGGCCTAGGGAAAAGTGTCCAAATGTATTTATCTTTTTCTCCTAAAGTGACTTTATAAATGGTAAAGTCAAATCTAATTTAAAAATGACTTTATAAGTGATAAAGTTACTAAGTCTAATTTTAAAGTGACTTTAATAAAGTCAATGTGAAATTAGAAAGTGAAAAGTGACTTTGGAAATAAAAGGCTTAGTGGGTCTTTATTAAAGTGGGGTGAATCAAAAAATAGAAAGTGAGAATTAAATGCACATTTAATCTCAGCCCTAGATCTAAAGCTATCTCAGCCATTGGATTTAGGGATTCCCCAAAAGTCACTTAGGGTTAGGTTAAAGGATGAAAATCAGAGAAAAGGTCATTCAGTCTTTCATGAGCAGATTGAGAGAGAAGGAGAAGAGAGCAAGGAGATTTCTGAGCAGAGAAGTTGAAGGAGAGCAGAACCTTGGCACACATACCGAGGCAACATTCAGCAAATTCGTACAATAAGGTTGGCACCCAGTTCAAGGCAGTTTTAGGCACAGTTTTGAAGGCAGAACCATATAGCAGCTTCAACACGCATTTCTAGGCAACCGTACAGTAGTTTTGGCATAGATTTCGAGGTTTATTTATTACTGGTTTTGAGGCACAGCTTTCGAGGCAGTCTGTACAGCATACTTCTGTCCCTGTGCACAGAAACCGAGGCAAAAATCGCACAACATTTATTGTTGTCCCTCTGCACGCAAATCAAGGAGGTCATACAACAACATTTATTGTTGTTCTGCTTGCAAATCGAGGAGGCCGTACAACATCATTTATTGCTATGTTTTATGGGCACGAAAATCAAGGAGTTTGTACATTAATTGTTGTTCCTGTTTCACTGTTTGCACAATTTCCGAGGCGATGGTTAAGCACAGAAAACAAGATAAGTTGTATTTGTTTGGTTGCTGGAATTTTCTGTGTATTTCTATCTCACTGTAAAAGCAAAATTATCAGAAATAAAGAAGAGCTCTCGAATTGGTTTTCCCCAAGAATTGTAGGGAGTTTTTCCAGGGTGATATTGACCAAAAATCAGCATGTCATTTTCTGTGTGTGGGTGAAATAATTTCTAAGTTTTATTTCTGCATTTTCCAGCACTTTGAAATTTCTAGAATTTGTGTTTTCAGAAATATTTATTATTTCCAGCTTGTTGAATGTATGTTTATGGGAATGGGCATTTAACTAAATGGGAGTAATAAGGAGAAACGGATAACCGGGGTTGAGCTCAAAATTTCTACAAATGTCAGAAGCATGACAAATCTGGTCGAGAGACACACCGCAGTGCAGGGAAAATAAGTGAGATCAACAGTCAAAGCACTGTTTGAAACAATCTCCTAGTTTGAGAAGGATGCATAAATAAGTTAATAACCTCGGAATTTTCTAGATCTGTCATGGAAGTTTAAGCAAGCCAACAGTACCTCATTTTTTAGAAGTCAAAGTCAAAATGACTCAGGCCATAGAAGACTTGTTAAATCTTGCAAGCATTCAGGCCAGCAATGCACCATATGACATCAAGTTTAAGTGTTGGTTTTAGTGTTGAGTTAAGACAGAGTACCTGGTTTTGATGAAGTTACTCCAAAATCAAAGGCAACTAATCTTTTTTTTAGATCGACACTCACCATTGTTTGAAGAAGTGAATCTTGAAGAATTGAACAATGAAGAAGAGACCGAGTTCCTCATAAATTATGGAGACTAAAATCCTCTTATAAAGTCCAAGTCAATATTCAGATCTGAAGGACAAATTGTTGCTACAATGTTTTGAAGAGGCTGAACTATTTGAAGAGCCGAGAATAATCATTTAAGATCTGCTAAATATTTTGTTTTGTGCCAACACCTCTAACTCTATGACAAAAATTGCAGATGACTCCTCTATAAAAGAAGTATGGCATCTGGACTCTGGACCATGCTCGTGCCACTTAAGGATTGTTGATGGACCAATTCCTCTTGGAAGATACTATAGAGGACATTGGAATGCCAGTCTTTGAAAACACCTTACTTCCATGAAGTATTCCTTGGAAATTTAGGCATGGGAACTCTATGTTTGTTGGACTTCCAAAAGGTGTCAATGAAATTTGGAAGTCTTAGGGTATGTAAACCCTAGAAGACTAGAAATATTGGATGAGAAAGCCCTAGGGTGTGTGGATAAAACCCTAGAGCTAGAACTAGATCAATGACCCTAACTCTTGCAAGAAAGGAAAGGAAAGAAGCATACACTAGCAGCTAATGTCGAGAATAAAGCCACCTCAAAAGAAGTCAAAGGATTCTTTCAATCAAGAGATAAGTGTTCTTCGTTCTATTCAAGTTTCTTGTTCTTTAAAAATTTTATGCTTATCTTTTATACTTTCTTTATATTATCCTTCCTATAAAGGAAGACCTTTGTAAAGACTACTATTACAATGACTTATGGCAGCATTAGAAAGTACAAATCTATATAGTAGGAAGGAGGATTTTCCTACAAAACGGAGAGAACAATAACTATATTGTTCCACTCAAAAATAGAATGATAATTACCCAAGGTCATGACATGGGTTGAGATCATCAATGTCATTGGAGGCAAAGGACAACCTATTGTAAATCCTAGGGTTTGAAGGAGAAAACCATAGTGCAAGATTTGAAATACTGAATGCCAGTAGAAGATCTAGGGGTTGTAATGTCCTTGATTTTTGGATTTCTATGTGATATGGTTAAGGGAGATCTCCAAAGCCCGTGTCAGACAAAACCAAGGCTACTTGGGAGAGGGAGCGAAAACGGGGAGTGGGAGCGACATTTTCAGAGGCTCTCGGTCTGGGAATGAATCGGGGAGCAAATATATATATATATATATATATATATTTTGATGCATATATGTCAACAAAAGCATGTAGAATAATTGATTAGATATAAAAAAACATAAAAACATAGATTGAACCATATAACATCAATCATCTAGAAGTTATAATCTTCATCAACCACGTCCACAAGTTAGTGACATACAACATATTGGGTCTCATGATTCATCAATCTTAAAGTTTCAAACTTTTAAAATTCAATATATAACATTTATCATCATTGATCACCAAAGTTGTACTTGTAAGCTAAGTGTAACCATTACAACAAAGAATATCTAACATGAAATGAAATGAAATGAAACGACTTTCAACTTTCACGAAGCATCATATTCATAATTCATTACCAATGAGTTGTAATTGCCAACTTCAAACTTAAATTGTCATATATTGTTTACAAAAAATATCATAATAAATATGAAAGAGTCAACAGTTATAAAAACTACCAGAAACTAGAAAAGACAAGTAAATCTATTATCTATCGTTTCCTCTTGCCACCAGGAGAAATGTCTAATTTCTGAGCAGGTCTTGGTACTGGTGGTCTTCTAGGAGTCTCCTCCCGCATAGTCGCACGACCAAAACCAGAAGGCATGTGCCCTCCACATGAGGATGTAGATGGAGGCAGCACAAACAAAGGAACAATAGTTGGAACTCGAGCACTGGCACTGCTACTGGATGGTGGGGGTGGCAGTGGCATGCCTTTTATTGCTTCATCATCATCTCTCAAAAGTTCTGCTTCCAATTCTTGTAGGTGTATAGTGATGTCCTCCAAATTATCGTCCTAAGGGTTGTCCCAAATTTTATATGATGTATCCTAATAAGCCCGATCACAATAATGACTCAACAATCTCAAGTTGTAGTCCACATAAACCAAGCTTTCTGCCTGGTTTTCATTGAGTCTGTTTCTTCTCACATTATGGATGAAGTTGTAGGTGGTCGAACACCTCCCTGCGAAAGAAGTATTTACAACCTCTGACAGAAAGTACCATGCCGCCATATGCTTCCCACCATGTGAGAGTATCAAATTTGTCTCTATCTTCCATTGCATGCAAAGAACCAAACAAACCAGTGCAACTGAAGTATCTTCCTAATTCAAGACACAAATTAGAACACTCCTCCTTGTCAGGGACCAACTTGTCTAATGCTTCCATATATCCTTTAAATACCTCTTGATCTGTATGGGGTTTGATCCTAAACCCACCTCTAGGTGCCGGTTGGCCTAACCAAGATGGAGAGTAGTATTTTGGCATAAGGATACACGCCAAGGCATGTAGTGGAACATTAAGTTTATTCCATCGTGCACACACACAATTGTGAATCATTGTAAACAAGTTGGGATCTTCCAAACAAAAATGAGAGCTACTCTTCCATAGGTTCTGGACTTGGTCTTGGAGCATTTCTAGATCCTTCATAGATGACATTAATTACATTTTAATCTAGAATACAAAAACCCTAGAGAGACATCAAGAAGAAGTCTATTCAACCTATAATAAAATATTTCTCATGAAACCCATGAGGCAAGTACAAAATATATTTTATTATCTTTGACTTCTTTACATAAAAACACATAATTACATAGTCAATATGAAGACCGACCTAGTTACACTTTTCAACACTCCCTCTTAACTAGGGAGGTATTCATACAGGTACATGGTTACTTTCAAACTGAAGAATTGGATTAGTAATCGCATCTGTATAGCGTCATATCAACCAACATTGTCCTAGTGCAAGGACTTGACTAACAGCCCCATCTCTCAACGAGACAATGGGTTGCAATGCTAGTGAGATACATGACTTATAGACACCATCGTCATTGTCTCTCCAAGGTACATACTCCACCCGGGTGTTCCCAAAGTATGACCTTCTTGGACTATTCTTCTCTTGTGTAGCTAGCCCTCAAAGAATATCGGTCCCCCGACTACTCTTATCTTGAATGCCCTAATACATTCTCAAAGAGTATCTAATGTCATATGATTACCCAATCCTCAATTCTGTCTTCCCAAGTGAAGACCAGAATGATGTGTCTATCTCTCCCTCTCAACCAAGGAGGAACTATTCCACAAGGGAATGTACTCATTCCTATACAAGGAATGTACCTAAGCTCATTCTTAGGAATTACCAAGTTTCTTCTAAGTAAGAAACTTATCATCATGCTCCCTCTTAATCAGGGACCTCCAGCAGCAATGGTGAGACACCCAGCTGCTCATGAAGAATTCTTATCCTCGATGTCATGGATTTCGATATTGAGGAATCTTCAACTTTTAGCTTCATAGGGCACAGATCATTCATCACTTTCATCATGTGTCATGTCAGCTATCAGAAATTGATTCATCAGACTTCCTTATCTTGTCCACTATTGTGCCATGTTGCTTTCCTTTGAATCATCTCCCAGGATCATACATCCTTTCTCGTGATTAGCAGCCCTGCATAAATAAACATTTACATATGAAATTTTAAAACAAAATTTACCTCAAAGATTATCTTTCACCATGGTATATTCCTGTAAGCATCGGCATCCTTCATACAGATTGACACATCTCCTAATGATATGTTTTTCCAAGGGTCTTCTTCTTTACCAGACTTCCATCAGAGTCTACATATCTTTCCAGGAGATCTCCTAGTCACATCTTTTTGGCCTCCGGATTATAATTGCCTCTTGACATGGTTCCATTTCATGATCTCTTCCTCTCTGCGCATTCTTGATTCCCAAGAACTTACACATTTTCCAGTTCCTAGTTCATATACAGCCACATCATATTTCATGAGGACATATTATGTTGATTTCATATGTCCGTGCATCGAGAGATACTCCTCCATAGATCATACTTCTAAATACAGAAGTCCATTACCTACAACCATATGACATGACTTCACAGCATCCAATGTCAGTATATAAATATATACATACCTCATACCTTGAGTCATCCTGTAGCAATTTATCAAGAATGAAGAGCTTCACTCCCTTGCCCTGCTTCATCAATATGTCATCACATACCAGAAATATGTTTCCATGATGACCGTTGCTCTTGATGATTGCTTTCCATTATTAAATTTTTTCAAAGATGTTTTCCCGGATTTGATTCTCCAGGAGCTCCTACTATGCTTCAGTCAGGATGCTACATTGCCTCCCATCATACAATCAACATAAATCACTTAAAGGAGAACATGATCTCAATCGTAGTGGATATCCCTTGCTTCTTATTTCTTAGATTTCTTTGTATTAGGTTCTTTTTCAGAGACATGGGCTTCTTTCCTATTTCTCTTGTCCTTTTTCAAATTAAGTACAATTTCTATTATAATACCCATTTTCATCTCATCCAAAGCATCGTGCTTTGTTCATACTATTTTGAGGGTCAATATTACTGAATATTCCTTTCTTTCTCGACGTGACTGCAAAGGCTTGATTCCCTTCACTTGATCCTGTAATACCTTCAGATTTTCAATCTTGTTTCCTCTATTTTACATAGAGACCCTAAATCATGGAATGGTGTGGCTTCCTTCTTCCTGTTTAATTTTGAAGTGAAGTTTCCCCCTTCATCTCGCAGATGATTCTCCCTCTTCTTGCAGATGATCTCAGAGAAATTACTTCTCCTACAGTACTCTCAGAGAATAGCTTCACCAATTTCTCATATATTCCTTTTGATGATTATATATTTGATACATCAGCGATGAGAGTCTTTTATGGATTCTGTAAGAATCTTTTGGGCTCTTATATCTCCCTTCATGTATGACTTCATTTTCCTTGCCTTCCATGCAAGAAATTTTTGAAACCCTAACCAGTATGTTGCTTTATTTTGCAAAGAAGACATTTTGATAGATTTAGATAAATTCATAGATACTTACTTGATAGAGTGAATTTTTTCTTCAGCAAATTCCTTGATGATGGAGTATATCTTCAAAAATTGAAGTCCTCCTTCTAAAAATTTCTTGAATGTGAATCTTTGATAACAGAAGATTACTTTCTTGATTGAGTTGATCATTTAAATGAGATAGGAGATCTTGAAGTAGTTAGAGAGTCTTCCTTTTCAAATTGATTTTATTTTCCAACCCAAACTTTTGATCTTCACTTTCTGGATTGTCTCCTTTGTCTATCAGCACTTGATTTTAGCACCTTAGCTCTGATACCATGTTGAGAATTTATAGGGCTGGGGTTTAATTCAAATTCTCTTCTTGATAATTACTTGTGAGCTTACTTGAGTTACTTGTCTTCTCTTCGTTATATTATTTAGTCTTTCATCAGGTAAATTATAAAAATACACGGGACACAAAATTAGGCTCCTAGAGCCAAAGAAAAACCTCTCCCTCTTGGAGAGGAAAACCCGCATATAATTCTTCTTATATATATTCAAATGACAAGTACCATGACCAAGGCTCAGACCTTTGACCTAGGTATGCTTCCAAGACCTTGTCACTTCTTCTATGTCTTCCTCCAATGCTGATCTTTCTTTATTCATCAATGTGTACTAATCAACATAGAGAACTCGATCTCTAATCCTTCATATATAATGGAGATGAAGAAGCTTTGAGTAGGTAAATCATAGATTTACCTTCCTCCTTTTTCCATACTTCTTTATAACATAATAAAATTCTTTCACAGCTTCATAATGCTTCACAACAAATATTTGCTTGAACCAGACCTTTTATTACGCTATGCTTATCTTGTACTTATTCGAATTTATGTCACTATTGTATATAACACCAATTTATAAATATATATATATATATATATATATATATATATATATATCTTTTAACCTGATTCGAATACATAAATACCAGATATGTTCTATTCACAGAGAATACTAGACTTCTCTACCATCCATATTAACAACAAAATAATTCGCATTTTCTTCAAAGTAATCTGTACATTCAGTTGTGATTTATTCGCACGAGACACCCTGTTCTTGTCCGCATCTCTGGCACATAGTAATTCACATCCTTTTCAAACCAATCCGCATTGAAAAACCTTGAACGACTCTCCCAAAAATCTACACTGTATATTTTGTCTTAAGTCCGCACTTCTAGTTAGAGAAATTTGAATTTCTGTCTCTCACTGAAATTTTCAATACTATCTAGAGCCTTCCGAAAGGTTATCCCTTTAAATCATCTGCATTGTTCTTGTCATTAACCCGCACCGTTATCTCGAATATTCGCAATTGATCAGAGCTGAACCACAATTTTTGCTTATTATAAATGATCTGCAGCTTATGTGTATATATATGGAGAACGTTCACTTAATTTAGTCTGACCTGTCATGTTGTACGGAGACCGACTTGATACACTTTATATAACAATTCTTCCAGCGTAAATGAGAGCTACTCTTCCATAGGTTCTGGACTTGGTCTTGGAGCATTTATAGATCCTTCATATATGACACTAATTACATTTTTATCTAGAATACAAAAACCTAGTTAGACATCAAGAAGAATTATATTCAACCTATAATAAAATATTGCTCATGAAACCCATGAGGCAAGTACAAAATAAATTTTATTATCTTTGACTTCTTCTTTACATAAAAACCCATGAGGCAAGTACAAAATAAATTTTATTATCTTTGACTTCTTCTTTACACTTTTCAACAGGGCCATAGGAATTACTTCTTTGTACCTGCAACCATATTTCCAGACAGAGAGAGAGTAAAGCGGCCTCACCTTCCAGCTAGGTTTTCTCCCGAAAGGGTTTTCCAGAGAGCATATCTTGTTTCTTATGTGTGTGTGAGCTTATTTTCCGTTATCTACTTTTCTGCATAATTTCCATTCGCATGCATGCACTAATTACGTTAAAATCTACTTATCTAGAAATTTAATAAAATTGTAATAGTGTTAAAATACGGTATTTTAATCTATTATTATTAGATCCATTATGACGAGTTGTACAATGGAATATCCACAGCATTTTACGAACCACGATTTCACTTGAATTCCCTACAATGCAATCTAGGATGATAATAAGAACCCTTTTATTTTCAATGAAAATATATCTACACGAGGAAAGAAACAAAGAGTAATGCATCACACAAAATGCAGCAAACAAAGCTTCCTAAGTAGATTTTCTAATGCAATTGTTCCAATTTAAATTCAAAACCCTATATGATGCAAATAATTATTTTTTTCTTTTCTTTCCTCTTAATCTTCAATTTCAATTAAAGCTAAGATGCATCTAGATCATTGATAAGAGAAATCACATAGAATATTATTGCAATACAAATTTATTCAAGCCAATCAATGATCAAGAAAAATGGTCGCAAAAGACCTAATTGATAAGAATAAAGAAAAATTCAAAGAAATTATCATCAAAGACTAATAAAATCAAAAGAAAACATAACAAATGCTTTTAAGAGATAGAGACAAACTCACAGACACAAGGAAAACTTTTTGGACCAAAGCAAAATGAATATCAAGGCAAAGGAGTGCAAATTTTTGCATCCTACAAGATCAACGTAGGTGCAAAACAGGAACAAGTGCACTACAGTGCAGGCATAGAGAATAAATAGTTGCAATAGGGCGCTCTGTCTCATAACAGAGAAAGTGTTGGGGCAAATGCGACACAATGAACTCGGCCAAGCTCAAAAATATGTTTTCCTAAGGTCAATCACTGTCTAAATAAGTCGATTAAGGTTTCTTTGAGAGGTGAAATATGTTAAGGTAAAGGAAACCACTAAGGGAAATTATTGTTCCCCAGTATGGTCGCCAATTTGTTATATAGAATTTCATTTATGCAGACAAAAATGAATTCCCTATATCTAGTGGTCTGATCTAGAACAACAGAGTATAAAAAGAATAATTTTTTTCCTTAGAGATATTTGAATATGGAAAAGGAACCTATCTAGAATTCGTAGAAAGTCCTTCTCTCTTCTTCACTTGTAAGCTCCAATCCTAGCTCCGCCCGTTATAAATGGAACCTACAACAATGATTGAAACAAGGAAAGAAACTACAACATCCACATAGCATAATCCAATATCTTAATTCAATGATTCAACATGGCATTGAAATACAAGAGCATAAGCATAACACAAGTATAGGAAAACAATATGATTTTTGTATTAATAAATAAAAGAGAGAGTTACAACCATATATAGAATTTGACTTTGTAGATGTCTCCTCCCAATTTACTTGTCCTTCCTTGTCACAAAGTAAACCTTCACACTCAACCCTAATGAAAATTGAAGATGATTCCTTAAGCTCAAAGCAGTAGCATGAGGGTGCTAGAAATCTTCAAAATCCAACCTAGTAATCTCCAAAAGCCAACCTGTTAATCTCCAAAAACCAACCTAGACTCCATGGGAGGCAGTAAATTCATAGAATAAACATGGTAGTTTAGCATTTACCAATCTAGGCTTGAGATCCACTTATGAGGGAGGAGAAGATCAAGGGATAAGAGATAATATCACTAGAGTAGGATCAGATAGGAATTCAAGATCTGTATCCATGGTAAATGGTTAAAACCACCTTAAAAGCTTTTGGAAGGAGAAGGTTCGAAAATATTTTTATTTTTCCTGAATTTATAGAATCAACACACCTGTAGAATGGAATAACCTGCATTTTTATTAGTGTTGATTCTCAAGTATCCAACTTGCACCCAACGCAGAAGGACAAGCATACAAGGTGTGTTAGACATAAAAACATGGTTTTTGAGCATATAGACCCAGAAACTCAGACTTTTTAGAGAAATGGTGCTTAGTAATTTGTAAAGGGATTATGAAAAAATATTCATGGATGTTGATTGATCTGGTTTACAGGCCTTTTGGGATGATGTGAAAAAATGGCATGTAACACTACCAACTTAAATTATCAACCCAGGGTTCGTACAAACTTAAGAGGAGTCGACATTGTATGTGCAGCAAACACCTTCCCCTTCCTAGTCTAACTCCCTTTGATGCAAGTGAAAGAATGAAATGAAACAACTTCAAATGAGAAAATATATAGGTAAACCACCAATCCTAAGTTGAAAAATGGAAATAAACATAAGGACACATATTCTACTTTTGTTGGAAACTAAATGACATAAAGGAAATATATTATATTTCCAAAAATATAAACTCATTAATGACCAAGAAAATCTAATCTATCTTTCTGGAAAGGAAATTGAATTAAAGGAAATTTATTCCATTTTGCAGGAAAGAAATCACACTTTGCTTAAAGTAATTTACGGAAAGGAAATCTAAACTAATTGCATAAATAAACACTCAAGAAGCAAGATGTGTAAAATATAAATGGTGATCTAACCAAGCCTCAACTCAACCAAAGTGGTCTCATAGCATTCATAGCCTATAAATCTAATTCCACCATGAATTTGGAGTGAATTTGGGTAAGGAAGATCTCAAAAATAAATAGCTACGGAATTGCTACAGGATGTTTGTTTCTCGAGTTAACATCTCCAATTACCAATAAAATCAAATGCAAATGAGATGGGGTGAATTTTGTTATTAATTAGGATGTCATAGGACTTCGTTCCAAGTGGAATCACTCAAAAATACCTTTTTTAACATTTTCTAAAAACTAACATAAATTTACTACTCTAAAAACGATAAATTTTGGAACAATGAGCTAGTAAGATTATCTAAGTACCCAAATGCCTAAGTTAAAAAAGTGAAAATTATATGGGGTTAATTTTTTTATTAATTTGGATGCTTTTATGCTTCAATCCAAGTCGAATCAACTTGAAAGAAGCTCATTAACACTTGCTAAAATTCAACAGAAATTTATTACTATTTTTCTACATGATACTTCGAGAAATTCCAGAATTGTGAACTAGTAAACCAATACAAGGAGCTTAATAATGAATATGACTTTAAAAATATGTCATAAGGATTCCTCATAATTATAGTTGTATAAATGACCTGAAAACCCACTTATTTCAATCATTTAACCAATCAAACCTATAGCAAATGAAGCATGAAGCATGAATATTAAGTGCAGAAATAGGAAATGCAAGTGAGCAAAACATTCAAAAAATATAAAGAAACTATACAGCAGGGATTTGAGGTTCCTCAGATGGACAAACCTAAGGATACTCAGAGTATTATGAAGGAAAGCAAGCCTTAGAAGCTAAAAATGACATCAAACTTCATTATTATAGTCAATCCAAGTACATCCCTACTAGAAATGAAAGTAGAGTTGTTAAATAACAAATTTTCTTCACAAGAAGACTAAGAAACAAATGCCCCTAGAGGAAAATTCAAAGATTTATTTACACAAAATGATGGGGAACCAACATTTTTTAAAGGGTGCATCTTTCCCATCAAAAAGTGGATATGGTTCCCAACAATAGGAGTCTTCATTAAATGATAGGGAGAACATTCCTAGATTTTATTTAGCATTGGATCTCCAAAATTTGTTCATTTATTATCCAATCTTGGTCCATCTTCTAGCATGGAGAAAGTCCCTAGATTATTTCATCTTCGAAATCTTCCTAATATTCTCACAATATTCTACAAAAATAAATAATATTAGGCACATACTATGCAATTATCTTTAAACCTTCCTAAGAACATATTAAAGTTATAAAAAAAAAAAAATATTAGGTGTAGAAGGAGAGATTTAATAAGGCCTTTATGTGCCTAAGAAAGGTTAGATGGGGCTTAATTTGTATTTAATTTGGAGGCCCATCACTAATAATGTTGTATATGCATATGGATTACTACAAGGGCTCCTGCTGACCAAAAAAGCAAACATTGAAGATTTGGTGGTGTTTGGAGATTCGTAGTAAGTTATCCATCACCTTTTTCATGGATCTTTGCCAAAGCATTGCAAATTGTGAAGCATTATTGATCGAATCGAGAACATGAAACAAGTGTTCTCTACTATTAAATTCTTTCATGTAATTAGAATGAAAAATTGTGGTGTAGATTATCTCACTAATAAAGGTGTAAACTTGGACGCACGAGTCCTAATGTGAAATGGCATTCCTTCCTTCGCAACTATTCCTTAAAAATGGGTCTGCTATGTAGCGTAAATTTTGTCTATATCTACAAGATTTTTGGAGAATATAAACATTGAAAGTCCATGTGTTCTTTAGGATGGTAAAAAGGCTAATATATATTGAGAATAAAAATTGTCATAAGGTTACAGGTATAGCTGGCCTCGAAGGATTTTCATTGTACTCAGATGTTTTACTTGTCGCAATCTAGGCATGGATTTTGATTTAATATAATATTATCATCATGGTTAGAAAAAAAGATAATTGTTTGGATTAAGAAAAATATCAAGTGTTTCATCCCATCTTCCATTTATACCTAAATATAAGGAAATATTTGAGCAAAATAAATTTTATCTTCATCACAAATTCCTCTAAAATATACAAAGGACTTTGAAATCCTTCAACTTGTCCATATCCCTTATTAATCCATCACTCAAAATCAAAATATAATCAATAAATAGCATGTGCATAAGGCAAAGGGAGTTTCCATTTTTTTTATCTTAAAGGCCCTAGTCCCTTTTGCCTCCATTATAACTCTACTCAAATTTGTTTGCATCAATTAGGAAGAGAAGGGGGAAGAAAGGAAACTCTTGCAACAATAGATTTATAGTCTAAAGAACTTGGTAGCAGCTTCATTAATCAAGATTGAAAAGTGATTGTAGTTACAAGTTAAAACCCAATTAACAAAAGGAACATATAAACTTGAATGGGTGAGAATTAAATCTCAAATAATGCCAACTAACCCTATCAAATTATTAGGATAATTCTATCTTAACCACCATGATTTTACAACACTTGTCTAGACTTTACAACACTTGTCTTGATTGAGTGAAGACCTTCCTAAGCCATTCCAATAGCTTCATGAATCTACCTCCCCTCCAAAAAGCCAAACTTTCATTGGAGATTGTAAAGGACAACAACCTTTTTACCCTTCTCGCAATCACTTTTGCAATTGTCACATAGATACAAATGCATAGTGATATGAGTCTATATTCCTTAAAAGTGTTGGAATTTGTTGTCGCCAATTTGACCCTAATTAATACTTGGCACCTTTTATCAATTTCGCTTTGTGCCTCCTCTCATATTCTTATGATCAGAAATCGGTTCCTTAAATTTTCTTGAGAAATTGAAATTTTAATCTTGAATTTTTTTTTTTTTCATAAAAGATACTCTAACTCAAGTTATAATTATTATTATAATAATTTTATAAAATAAATTGTTAAAAATAAATCAAATACAAAATTATTATTACAAAAAATTTAAAATTACAAATTAATCATAATAATTTTTCAAATATCTTTCGGTTGTCATCACATTAGACTAACATTTTTCTATCTAATATAAAGACAATCAAAAGATATCTGAAAAATTACTATGATGACAAAAACATAAATTCACAAAATAATCATAATAATTAAAAAACATAAATTATAAATTAAATAAATGTTAATTAAAAAAATTAATTAATTAAAATACAAAATACATTAAATTAAATTAAATTAATTAAAATTAATAAAAATAATAATTAAATAAATTATTAATTTCTAATTGAACCAACACACAATGCACATAAATTATATTAATTAACTAAAAAATTAAATAATAACAAACTTACCCAACCATTACCTCCTAACTTCCCCAAATGTACTATACCCAAGGCATAGCATATGGAACGTTTTATTCCAGGAACAAGAAGCGATGGTGGTAGTGGTAGCCCTTGCCGGAGATGAATGGATAAAATATTTCCATTTGTATTTGATGGTGGTCTGAAGAAATGGTATTTTTTATGAAAAGTGAAAAGATAACAATTAATGAAAAATTGTATTTCTATGAAAATATTTGTCAATATGGAAATTCTTTCTGGAATAACTATTTCTGAAATAACTGTATTTCGAGCCAAAACCATACATGCGGCACTAGCAGTGAATAAGCAATAATGAGGAAGATAACCATTCATTCGACGCTAGTTCGCAAGGAAGTGATTGCGGAAATTTTCATAGTGTCAGGGTTCATCAGCGTGGAGATTTGAAAGCTGCTTGCCAACACTTATTCATTTGCCTGCTTGCCAACACTTATTCATTTGCCTACCCACTATTAAGTATAGCTACCATGATTAATAACCATTTTAACGTGATGTTGCAACCATGAATAATTAAATGATGGGTAATATTCTCATTAACTTCATGTCCCGATAACATAAAAGATGTCTTATGACTCTCTTTCGAGTTCATGTATAAGGGATTCGATTAAACTTGTCGAGTTAGGATGCTAGCTCTCGGGGTTAGCTTGGCCAGGTTTTTTCTTTCTTCATACGAACCCGACATAAATATTAAATGTGATTAAGAAGAAAAATCAAAATTATATATATATATATATATATATATATATATATAAAAGAGTATATATTTAATCTTATGTTAAACTCAAATTTATACTATATATGTTATTGAGATTTTATAAGAAACTATATTGTATAAATTGTTTAGAAAATTATTTGAAATCTATATCAAAATAGAAGTGTAGAATTTATACTTAAAATTTAATAGATTTCAAATTTTATTTATTTAAATTAAGTTTTTTTATTTTTTATATATGGGGAAAATTACATTAAATATAATATTTTGGATTATATATTGCATTTTTAGAAATTTGTTCACGTTAAATACATAATTTATGACCTAATGTTTTATATAATGGAAAAATTTTACTAAATCTTACAAAAGGTAAAAAAAAAAAAAATCATTAATAATGTACCGTGAGATAATATTATGAGGAGAACCTGAGATAATATTATGAGGAGAACATTATGAAAGGGTGAGTAATATTATGAGAGGAACATGAGATAATATTATGAGGAGAACGTGAGATAATACTATGAGGAGAACATTATGAAAGGGTGAGTAATATTATGAGGAGAACATTATGAAAGGGTGAGTTATGGTTTAATTTCATTTATTATGATGTTTTATATTAGAGAATTACTTTATATTTTTCTTTTAATGCAGGAATATTATTCAAATGATTTTTTAATGTAGTGGATTTGAGTGGGGATTTATTTAAATTTTTTTTTTAATGCAGGAATATTATTCAAATGATTTTTTAATATGGTGGATTTGAGTAGGGATTTATTTAGATGACGAAATTTGTATTTCATTTAGTTACAATAATAATTATTAATGTAATTTACTTGGAAGTTACGAAAACTAAACCAGAAATGAATTCAGAGAAATATAAAAGAACGTGCAAGGGTTTATTTCGAAAGGCTTTTTGGGCAAGAGAGATTTTTGGAAGGTTGGAGGATGGTAGTTTATGAGGAAGAAGACTTTAATTATTACAACCATCTTGTACATGCTGCAAATGGTTTCCTTCATTGTGAAATGAAAGTTTTGTTAATCATATTATAATTTTTTATTTTTTTTCCTTCCATTTTTTTTCATTGTGCTCTATTTTAATTTCAATTTGATGCACTAGTTCATTGTTCCAGAATGACGGCTTAAATTTATTATGCATTATTCTTGAATATTTTTAAATACTTTGGAATACTTGATATCCATGAATAACTGATATTTAGGGTTATGTGCACCATAAATTCAAATGTCATAAAAACCATTTCTTTAAATTTTATTTCGTTTTTAATTTTATTCACTGGAAGATGTAAAATTATTAGTCATTATTTGACTTGTTACATTTAATTTAATTTTCTATAATATTTATTAATGGAAATTATTATATCGAATTATTCTAATTGTTATCCAGGTTAAATAATAATAATGTTTGATGTTATTATTTCTGCCGTTGTAGGTATTATGCATCAAGTTATACTTGATAGCGACATTAATTTAACCCTGTTTCAAAAAATTTAAGTTTTTGCCATAGTTAAACTTTAAGTTTTATTATTGTTTATTTATTTTATTTATTTTAATTTATTTTTCTAACATTCTATTGGTTTAGAGCTTTAACATGTTATTGCAAAGGTTATTATTTTTTGTGCTAGTTTTACTTCCGTGCCTCGTCAATCTCCGATACGAAGGCTTGGCATCTCAGATAACGTGAACTGGGTCCCCAGAAATTCCATGGCATTTAATTCAAGTGCACCCAAGCTTTCATTATTTGGTACTAAGATTTTGCCGTTGACATTGAACCATTCAAACAAGGATATGCATGTTTCTATGAATGGGCCCTAAACTCAAGTCCAAATGGGGTATTTCCAATGTACCCAACATCATTAATTTTCACTGATTTTTAATGGGTCCATAGATTAGATTAAGTTTAGCCCTGGATTTAGGTAATAATTACATTTTATTGTTAATTATTATTTGTATTTTTAATAATTATTATAATAATTTAATTTTAAGATTATTATTATTAACATTTTATTAATCTTTTGATATTTTTTTTTAATCTATTTGTTTCAATTTATTTAAGAATGAAATTTGTTTACAATAATACACCTATGTTTTTGGAGTATAGTTTGTAAAATGGGTTTTTAGTTAGTAGAGTTTATTTATATGTTTAAAAATAAATTTGAAAAAATTAAAATTAAAATAAAAAAATTTATAAAATACAAGTAAACCAAAAATCTATTAATTTTTAATCTTCCATATATTGAAATTGATAATATTATGTTTTTTTATATATTTAATAACACATTTTCTAAACAATAGACTAAGTGAAGACAATTATATTAAAAAAACATTGGCATTGCCATCATCATGACTCTTATTTCATTTACTAACATCACATAAACATTAAGGAACAAAAAAAAGATAATAAATAATAAATGTATTTTCTTTTCCTAAATGCAATTTATCGTTGAGATATATACCATTGTAACTTTTTATTGCTTTTTATTTAAAATTAACTATATTTCAGATTGCAACATCTCTATAATTACATTAAGTAGCAGGTAATAGCTACCCATAGACATTTTCAAGATCACATTGCAACATTGCTTTATTTAGCAATTAACTGATGCGAAAAAGTTGTAATTATTATATTATTAATATATGTGTTTTGTAAAAAAAATAACATTTTATTGTTAATTATGATTTACATTTTTAATAATAATTATAATAATTTAATTTTAAGATTATTATTATTAACATTTCTTAATTTTTAATATCTATTATTGTCATTTTTATTAATATTTTGATCTATTTGTTTCAATTTATTTAAGAATGAATTTTTTTTTAAATAATACACCTAAGTTTTAGGAGTATAATTTGTAAAATGGTTTTTTAATTAGTTGAGTTTATTTATATATTTAAAAATAAATTTGAAAAAAATTAATATATATATAATACAAGTAAACCAAAAATCTATTAATTTTTAATCTTCCATACATTGAAATTGATAATAATATGTTTTTTTATATATTGAATAACACATTTTCTAAACAATAAACTAAGTGAAGACAATTATATTAAAAAAACATTGGCATTGCCATCATCATAACTCTTATTTCATTTACTGACATCACATAAACATAAAGGAACAAAACAAAGATAATAAATAATAAATGTATTTTTTTTTCCTAAATGCAATTTATTGTTGAGATATATACCATTGTAACTTTTTATTGCTTTTTATTTAAAATTAACTATATTTCAGATTGCAACATCTCTATAATTACATTAAGCAGCAGGTAATAACTACCCATAGACATTTTCAAGATCACATTGCAACATTACTATATTTAAATTAAGCGGTGCAAATCTTCATAAATATGCAAAAACTCAAATTGCAACATCTCTATAATTACATTAAACGACACGTAATAGCTACCCATAGACATTTTCAAGATCACATTGCAACATTACTATATTTAAACTAAGCAGCACGCAGTAGCTACCTTGTAGCCTTGTTTTATTTAACATCATTGTGGGTAAATATCCTTTTTGCATTAATTTTAATTTTAGTTCTCACTAAATTTTGTCAATTACTATATATATTAATTTACCTCATTTTTCATTAATGAAGTTTTGATTTAACAAATTTTCTTTTGTTATGTACCTACCACTTCTCTTTTTCCCAAAAAGCTTATTTTATTTAAAACACTCTTTATTCAATAATTTTACCTATTTATTTGTTTAATTAGAAAATATACTTAATTCACACTATTTTACAACAACTATTAAATTTTGATTATTTCCAGGGAATACCCAGTGTAGGATCCTCAGCGATGTGGTCTCAGGTTGTCCTCAATTACCAGGAAAATTTGAGCACCAACAAAATTATTAGTTTTTGGGATTTGAGCTATGAATATAACATTGAAGGCACCTAACATCCTCCTAGATAATCTACACTCATCTAACACCAAAATTAGGCCTCCATCAAAAATAAGAATCAAGCATAAGAAGAATTCTACTAGCTAGCTATCAAGTTTAGGGAAATTATCATTTTGAAAACTATGAAGGGTTGCTAGTATTTCTTCTTTAGGTGACTTCTTCCCTTATCAAGACATTTTCTCCATTTCCTACAAATATAGGGAAAAAGGTGGTAACTTTTACAACTTCCACAATAGAGGCTCTTATATTAGCTTTATAAATCCTTTCAAAGAAATTCACCCATGACTTGGAAATGTCTTCAAAGCTTCTAGCATTTAAACCATCAACCCTCTAAACAATCCATGTGATAAACTTTTAGAATTATAATTAGAATTCTAATGATAAACTTTTGAGTTCTCATTCCCACTAGAGAACATACAAGTTAGTTTTTTAACTTACATGCCTCTTCCCTTTCAACTAGAAGCTTTCCCTTCCTTGCCATCATCAAATTCATGTCCAAACTTTGAATCTTCAGTTATGGTAACCAAAATATTTTTTATGCCATTAATCAAACTTTTCCTCAACATACATTATAGGGACTTCTCATCTATAGCTTATTTTCATGTGCCTAACCTATAGTGGCTTATTTGATCATGTTCAAATTGTACTCAAATTGTAATGCAAAATACGCTCATGAATCCTCCTCAAAATGTGTCCAAAGTTTTTTACCAAATTATTATAGGAGAATTTCACCTAATAAGAGTAGGATACTTTTAACCCAGTAAACTCCTTAGAACTTACCCAGAACTGGCGTATGCAATGATCAAAAGAAAAATCAAATTAGATCCCTATCCAAGCATCATGTCCATGTCATTCATACATAACATTCTCATGCAAAATAGTTCAAACAATACCTAATCCCTCGTAGGTCGTTGAAGGGTGTTGGGATTGATGTCAAGAATCCAACATCTACTCAAATATCTCGCTCCCAACTATCATGATCTAAAGGCATACACACTTACACCAATAAATAAATAACACAAGCCTTCTGCAGAGGAATAATCAACATAAAAACAGCATGTATAAATGAATTTCATAGACACAACATATATGGGAATTAACCATTAGCTTCTATTAATCACAAGCAATAATTACAAAGGAATTATATCCAAGAGATGGAAGCCTACTTTTCAACTTTCAACGTGGCCTTCTTCTCCCAATGTAGCAGATCTCTCGTGCCATAATATGGATACTAGACCTAGCCCCATTCCACTTGATAAGGTGAGATTATATTGGCTCATTCCATCCTTCGAGAGAATTTATCTAGAAACCAAGGGGCTTGAGAATTTAGAAAACTTTTACAATAATGGACCCCTAACCAACTCATGCACAAGTGGGTCAAGTTGATCTCCTTAAGAATGACAAACTCTAGAACCATTTTTCTCAATTATGATTTTTTGATCAATTGTCTCAATTATGAAATAATTATTATCTCATAATTATAAAATTGTGACAAAATAATTAGTAGAAGTTACTCAATTATGTAATTTCACCTATTTAACACAAAATAACTCCCTTATAAAACAAATATAATAAAAAAGCAAGGGTGAAATGGGATGCATTCTAACCAACAATTGAGGTAAATTGAACTTGGGCTCTCTCAATATAATGGAGTGGAAAGGTTATTACAAAAATTAATGCAATCCACCTCATCCAACCACCCATGACTAAATTTGAATCATTATGTGGCCTTATCCCTACTAAATCTCATTCCAAAACCATGATAAAATTATTAGTCTCCTCTAGAATTCACTCATTTCCTAACTCAAATATATCCATCAAGTTGGAAACATTATTAGGACCAGTTGTTGCATTTCTCCAAGTTAGTTTCAACATAATTGGAGAAACATCATAAATCCATACATATTTAAACCTCCTAAAAAATGTTTGAGTGAATCTGGTTGTGTAGTAGGTCCCTATATGTATGAGATTTCTAATGAGAATTTAAAATCCTAATGCCCCTCCCCACCAAAAAAAAAAAATCTTTAAACCCATCAATCTCGCCTATAAATTATCCCGATACTCTAATTTGTTCTAATACATCCCATAAATGTTTAATTTTTTATATCCTAAGAGTAAATTTAAATCCCCATACTAAATTAAAAAGACTAAAAATTTGTTATATGGAAAGATCTAACATTCCATCTAGTTATAATCCCCCTAGACCTACCTCTAGAGTTAATATAAGTAAATTCCAAATGCCTAAAGAACTTCTCTAGCTCAGTAGTTACCCTCCTACCCTTATTGAATAGTTCATATAGCATGAAAATATCAATAATATATACCTCCAAAACTCTCTTAAGGGCTTAATTCTTTGCAAGTGACCCCAACCCATGATAATTAAAGGAAATATATATCATTAATCCCTATGCTAAGAATCCAAACTAATGAAAGTTATCTCTTAATGTTAAATTCAATTGCATCTCTCTCATAGGCCATAGAAATAAAACATTTTCTATCCCATCCCCCACAATTAGAAACCTTCCCTTCATTCTAGCCAAGGCCCCCTAAAGTCCCCACAATAGAGTTGTAAGAATATTCCTTCTTAGGCCTTAACTTGTACCTACTAGATATTTCTCCTCATTAGTAAACATGTTTGCCTCCTTCAAGAGTTCACAAAATTCTCAATTAAAACCCCCTCCACCCAGCCCCTAAGAGTATCTATACAAAAAATGGTAAATTGTGGGTTCACATTCAATCCAGGAAATCTATCGAGAAACTATGTTACCCCCCCCCCCCTATCACATTCAAATGTTATATTCACAATGGGTAGAGAACCAAACACTAATGAGCTATGAAGAAGATTCAATGAATGTAAATGGGGGACATGATCCAAGACCTTACTCAAAGTGACATTAGTGGCTTTGAGAAGGTCATTCTTTCAATGTCCACCTCTTGAGGAAAAACTAGTTGTTCCATATCTATTGTAGTTGCAACCTCTTTCTCGAACATAGATGCCTCCAACCTCAAATCTTCATTAGGGAAAAAGACCAAATCAACCTCCATTGGAGGTTTAGAATTCAAACTTTAGATCACCAGAGATGGACATTGCAATAAATTCACATGCGTCAGCATTTTTATTATCCCACTTTGTTTTCCTTAATGGTCGAGTAGGGACAACTTATGTTCTCAATGTAAGTTGATAAAGTCCTCTCATTTGTATTAAATCCTCCATACGATATTTCCATTAGAAATAGATTGAATTAGAAATCAATAGATCACTAGGACTAA
The DNA here is from genome assembly GCA_034641835.2 of Pinus albicaulis. Classification (NCBI taxonomy): domain Eukaryota; kingdom Viridiplantae; phylum Streptophyta; class Pinopsida; order Pinales; family Pinaceae; genus Pinus; species Pinus albicaulis. The sequence goes on along the minus strand of CM076581.1, from coordinate 629,800,017 downwards.
CCATAATATGTAGATAATCTAGCCTCAAAAAAAAAAATTTAACTTTCCAGATGGAAATTTCCAAAAAAAAAACAAAAATGCCAATGAAAACAAATTGTGGATTTCAAATTTATATCTCAAACTCTAAAATAAAAAATAAAAAATTATGTATATTATATCTTTATAAAGAAACAAAATAAAAGTAATTTATAATAATCCTTCTCAATTAAGTAGTGGTGAATGTGATATTTTTGTTGAAGACATCATGGTGGTCGCCCCAAGGGGGGATTCTCCTCGTCCTCGGGATGATGCGATGGAATTTCAAGCAATAGTGGCCTCTCTTAGAAAGAAATCGTGGATGAAGGAAATGCAATCAAGATTTGTTAAGAAATTTGACAACATACCCTTAGTTTCCCTACCCACGAGATTTTTTCGAACATCTCTAGCATTTATGGAGTTAGCCCTGGTGAGAAAGTTCACAGGAATGTGGTTGTTCCCTAAATCGATGGCGTAGAGGATAGATAAAATATGGAAACAAATTATGAAAGGAAACATTGGTATTTATGCATGTAGTAATGGTTTTCTTCCCTTTCTTTTTTATTTTAATGAAGATCGAGATGTCATTTTCAGGAATGGCCCATATTTCTTTGGGGCTAGAGGAATGTATCTAAACAAGTGGTCAATGGATTTAGACCTAGATGAAGACATCTCTAATCTAGTGTCGATATGGGAAAAGCTGACACGACTACCCCTTTCGTGTTGGAGTGATGATTGCTTGAAGGCTATAGGAAACAGTCTAGGTAGGTATTTGGATCGGGATGAACCCTAGAGTAGTCAATTTTTCTGTGCAAAAATATATCTTGAGGTTTATTTAGAAAAAGGGTTTCCCTCATAAATTAATTTGACACAAGGGTAATGGAGCCATAGCCAGGTTTTAGATTATGAACGATTTCCCTTCAAATGCCAGATATGTCACAATTATGGGCACTTTTTCAGGGATTGTAAGAAGGTGAAAACTAGAAAAAGGGAAAGAAGTAAATGAAAATACATAAGATCAGTGGAAACCCTAGTAGAAAGGGGGGACCAAAGGAAAGGTGGTGGTTAATAGAATCCCTACAATCCCAAATAGAAATGAAGCCACAACCTCAGCGAACCCATTTGAGATCCTTCAATCGCATGAAGAAATTGGATCAGAAGCACCATAGAATAATAAGCGAAAAGAAGCTCCAAAGGAGGAAGAAGTAACTCCAAAAGAGGAAAAGGGGTAAATCCATGAAAAAACACATGTCGAAGAAATCATTCCAACGGAAAAGGAGCAACCTATATCCAGGGCCTAAATCAATAATAAAAACTCTCTGGCTCTAGAAAAAATGGACAATTCCTTAGGGAATAAGGGGTAGGAAATACGAAACACCTAAAATCCCAAAGGAATCAGAGGTGGGAATTGGGAAAGTATTGACTAAACAAACAAGAAAAAATTGAATTCGGGAGATGAAAAAAGTATCCAAGAAATGGGAAATACCGAAAGAGGACAAGGGAGGCACTCTAAGAAGGAAGACATAGAAGCAAAAGCATAACTAAAAGAGAACTTGGAACTTAACCTACAATCATTGAGGTCTTCAATTATGTGTATAAACCCCTTTGGTAATTAAAATATGACCTATTTTTTTGTTTAATTAGAAAATATATTTAATTTACACTATTTTACAACAACTATTAAATTTTGATTATCGCCAGGGAATACCCCTTGTAGTGAAAGGGATGTCAGCCCTTGTCACCTAGAGCAGGAGGATCTAGGATCCTTATTGATGTGGTCTCAGGTTGCCCTCGGTTACCAGGAAAATTTGAGCACAAACAAAATTAATAGTTTTTGGGATTTGAGCTATGAATATAAAATTGAAGGCACCTAACATCCTCCTAGATAATTTACACTCATCTAACACCAAAATTAGGCCACCATCAAAAATATGAATCAAGCATAAGAATAATTCTACCGGTCAGCTATCAATATTAGGGAAATTATCATTTTGAAAACTATAAAGGATTGCTAGTGTTTCTTCTTTAGGTGACTTCTTCCATTATCAAGACATTTTCTCCATTTTCTACAAATCTAGGGGAAAAGGAGGTAACTTTTACAACTTCCAAAATAGAGGCTTTTATATTAGCTTTATAAATCCTTTCAGACCAATCCACCCATGACTTGGCAATGTCTTCAAAGATTCTATAATTTAAACCATCAACCCTCTTAAATGTCCACGTGATATTATTGTTTTTCCTAAAATTATAATTCTAATGATAAACTTTTGAGTTATCATTCCCACTAAAGAACATACAAGTTAGTTTTTTAACTTCCATGCCTCTTACCTTTCAACTAGAAGCTTTCTCTTGCTTTCCATCATCAAATTCATGTCCAAAATTTGAACCTTCAGTTATGGTAACCAAAATATTTTTTATGCCATTAATCAAACTTTGCCTCAACATACATTATAGGGAATTTTCATCTATAGATTTTTTTCATGTGCCTAACCTATAGTGGCTTATTTGATCCTGTTCAAATTGTACTCAAATTGTAATGCAAATATGCCCATGAATCCTCCTCAAAATGTATCGAAAGTTTTTTTACCAAATTATTATAGGATAATTTCACCTAATAAGAGTAGTTTACTTTAACCCAGTAAGCTCCTTAGAACGTACCCAGAACTGGTGTATGCAACGATCAAAAGAAAAAGCAAATTAGATCCTTATCCAAGCATCATGTCCATGTCATTCATACATAACACTCTCATGCAAAACGGTTCAAACAATACCTAATCCCTGGCAGGTCATTGAAGGGTGTTGGGATTGATGTTAGGAATCCCACTTCTACTCAAAGATCTCGCTCCCGGCTATCACGATCCAAAGGCATACATGCTTACACTAACAAACAAAGAACACAATCCTTCTACAGAGGACTAATCAGCATAAAAACAACATGTATAAATGAAAATAATAGACACAACATATATGGGAATGAACCATTAGCTTCTATTAATCATAAGAAATAATTACAAAGGAATTATACCCGAGAAATGGAAGCCTACTCTACAACTTTCAACATGGCATTATTCTCCCAATGTATCAGAGCTCTCGTGCCATAATATGGATATTAGACCTAGCCCCATTCCACTTGATAAGGTGAGATTATGTAGGCTCATTCTATCCTTCAAGAGAATTTATCTAGAAACCAATGGGCTTGAGAATTTAGAAAAATTTTACAATAATAGACCCCTAACCAACTCATGCACAAGCAGGTCAAGTTGATATCCTTAAGAATGACAAACTCTAGAACGATTTTTCTCTATTATGAGTTTTTTATCAATTGTCTCAATTAGCAGAAGTTACTCAATTATGTAATTTCACCTTTTTAACATGAAACAACTCCCTTGTAAAACAAATATAAGAAAAATAAAGGGTGAAATGGCATGCATTCTAACCAGAAATTGAGGTAAATTGAACTTGGGCTCTCTCACTATAATGGAGTGGCAAGGTTATAACACAAATTAATGCAATCCACCTCATCCAACCACCCATGAATAAATTTGAATCATTATGTGGCCTTATCCCTACTAAAGCTCATTCCAAAACCATGATAAAATTATTAAAGTCTCCTCTAGAATTCACTCATTTCCTAACTCAGAGATAGAAATCAAGATGGAAACGTTATTAGGACCAGTTGTTGTATTTCTCCAAGTTAGTTTCAACATAATTGGAGAAACATCATAAATCCATACATCTTTAAACCTCCAAAAAAATGTTTGAGTGAATTTGGTTGTGTAGTAGGTCCCTATACGTATTAGTAAACATGTTTTCCTTCTTCAAGGAGTTCAAAAAATTCTCAAGTAAAACCCCTCCACACAACCCTAAATGTATCTATACAAACTATGGTAAATTGTGGGTTCAGGTTCAATCCAAGAAATCCATCGCGAAATTATGTTACCCCCCCTATCACATTAAAATGTGATATTCACAATGGGCCAAGAACCAAACACTAATGAGATATGAAGAAGATTCAATGAATGTAAAGGGGGGACATGATCCAAGACCCTACTCAAAGTGGCATCAGTGGCTTTGAGAAGTTCATCCTTTCAATGTCCACCTCTTGAGGAAAAAATATTAGTTCCATATCTATTGTAGTAGCAACCTCTTTCTCGAACATAGATGCCTCCAACCTCAAATCTTCATTAGGGCAAAAGACCAAATCAACCTCCATTGGAGGTTTAGAATTCAAACTTTAGATCACCAGAGATGGACATTGCAATAAATTCACATGTGTCAACATTTTTACTATCCCACTTTGTTTTCCTTAATGGTTGAGTAGGGACAACTTATGTTCTCAATATAAGCTGATAAAGTCCTCTAATTTGTATTAAATCCTCCATACGATATTTCCATTAGAAATAGATTGAATTAGAAAGCAATAGATCACTAGGACTAACCATAATATGTAGATAATCTAGCCTCAAAAACAAAATTTATTTTTCCTAATGGAAATTTCCAAAAAAAAAACAAAAATGCCAATGAAAACAAATTATGGATTTCAAATTTATATCTCAAACTCTAAAATAAAAAATAAAAAATTATGTATATTATACCTTTATAAAATAAAATAAAAAAATAAAAAAAAATAAAAAAAATTTTAAAAAAAAAATTGATAATAATCCTTCTCAATTAAGTAGTGGCGAATGTGATATTTTTGTTGAAGACATCATGATGGTCACCCCAAGTGGGGATTCTCCTCCTCCTCAGGATGATGCGATGGAATTTCAAGCATTAGTGGCCTCTCTTAGGAAGAAATCATGGGTGAAGGAAATGCAATCAAGATTTATTAAGAAGGTTGACAGCATACCCTTAGTTTCCCTACCCACGAGATTTCGTCGAACATCTTTGGCATTTATGGAGGTAGCCTTGGTGAGAAAGTTCATAGGAATGTGGTTTTCCCCTAAATCGATGGTGTAGAGGAAAGATAAAATATGGAAACAATTTATGAAAGGAAACATTGGTCTTTATGCATGTAGTAATGGTTTTCTTCCCTTTCTTTTTGAGTTTAATGAAGATCGAGATGTCATTTTCAGGGATGGTCCATATTTCTTTGGGGCTAGAGGAATGTATCTAAACAAGTGGTCATTGGATTTCGACCTAGATTAAGACATATCTAATGCGATGTCTATCTGGGTAATGCTAACAAGACCGCCCCTTTCATTTTGCAATGATGATTGTTTGAAGGTTATAGGAAACGATCTAGGCAGGTGTTTGGATCGGGATGAACCCAAGAGTTGTCAATTTTTCTATGCAAAAATCTGTCTGGAGGTTGATTTAGAAAAAGGGTTTCCCTCGGAAATTAATTTGACACAAGGGTAATGGAGCCATAGCTGGGTTTTAGATTATGAACAATTTCCCTTCAAATGCCAGATATGTCACAATTATGAGCACTTTGTCAGGGATTGTAAGAAGGTGAAAACTAGAAAAAGGGAAAGAAGTAAATGAAAATACATAAGATCAATGGATAACCCAGTAGAAAGGGGGTTCAAAGGAAAGGTGGTGGTTAATAGAATCCATACAATCCCAAATAGAAATGAAGCCACAACCTCAGCGAACCCATTTGAGATCCTTCAATCGCATGAATAAATTGGATCAGAAGAACCGTATAATAATAGGCGAAAAGAGGCTCCAGAGGAGGAAGAAGTAACTCCAAAAGAGGAAAAGGGGGAAATACATGAAAAAACACATGTCGAAGAAACGATTCCAACGACAAAGGAGCAACCTATATCTAGGGCCTAAATCAATAATAAAAACTCTTTGGCTCTAGAACAAGTGGACAATTCCTTAGGGAATAAGGGGTAGTAAATACGAAACAACTATAATCCCAAAGGAATCAAAGGCAGGAATTGGGAAAGTATTGACTAAACAAGCAAGAAAAAATTGAATTGGGGAGATGAAAAAATCATCCAAGAAATGGGAAATACCGAAAGAGGACAAGGGATGCACTCTAAGAAGGAAGCCATAGAAGCAAAAGCATGTCTAAAAAAAGAACTTGGAACTTAACCTAAAATCATTGAGGTCTTCAATTCTGTTTATAAACCCCTTTGGTAATTAAATCAAAAAGTAGTGAAAATGGAATGTAAATGTATTTAGATCTTGGGAGTATTGTAGAAATATTTTAGCTGGAACTGGATTGAAATTTTTGTACCATGGAAAAATCGCTTGAGAGATTAGATTGAGCCTCCATGCATAATCTCAATCGTATAAGGAATATTAGTAATTTTGAAGAAATGTAACGATTCTAAGTCTAACCCCAACTTTCTTTTTTAATAAAACTCTCATACTAGTTCCTTTAAAAGAAAAAAAATGCATGAAAAGTAAATAAGGTACAATGTGGTAGGTGGAGGTTGATAAATGTGGTAATTGGCACACTATGATGTTTCCAACTTGTACATAGTTAAAAAAATTGCACTTAACTAACTTTGTAGGCTCATTTTTACAATAAAATAAGTTATAATTTATATTATAAAATTGGATACTAACTTTGTAGACTCATTTTTACAATAAAATAAATTATAACTTATATTATAAAATTGGAGTTGTTGTACCTTAAGAGACAATTCCTTAGCTGTGATAAGGAATCAGTGCTTAAGACATTATCTGATTATGTCACAAATGAATATATATATGTCTTTGTCTTATAAACCCTTAAACATTGATTATGTAACCCTTAAATATCAAATCCATGCATTTTCTGCAATGCTATATTTCACTTATGCTGAAATGAATGAACGGAAGAAAAAGAGAAGAGGATTTCAATCTGATATGTTGTTTCAAACAGAATCTATCATTTTAAAACCCTGAAGAATTAAGTAAAGATAAATTTAAAACAGAGGAGCGCACATTAAGGTTTGTTTAACTCTTAAATACATATGTATAAAGAGACCTGCTGCTCTTTACTCTATTTTATTCACAGATAAGAAAACATTGTGTAAACTGGATAAATTTTCAGCATAAACAGAATGATAGAAACTTTCATACTCATTCATTAATTTTCCATTCTTGAGTACAAAAATTTGGCTTCAAGGTTCAAAACTCGGAACCTTTTCCTTTCTTGGAATCTTCTTTAAATACAAAATAACAAAACAGTTTCCAGCGATGAAACTAATTCTAACTACTTTAACTACTTATAGTTACGGAGGTACATGCCTCAAAAAGGTCCTATTACAATTTACATGATTTTGAGAAAATAACATAACGTGAAATTGAAAATTCCTAATCTATAAGAACAGCGGCTTCTGATACAGTTGCTGAGTCAACGGCTACTTTTTGTTGAGATGCTAGGCTTCCTTTTGCTGAGTCCATTGAGAATGTTTTGCACTTTTTCCATATCTCACTTTGGGTTGTTGATGAATTCTTGAAAATGAGCTTTTGGGATGCATGCAGACAGGACACCGGATTTCCTCATGGCAGAAAAAACTGGGGAATTCTCGGCATTTAGGGTTACTTGATGATAAAAGAGGGGATGATTTACGGAAGACACAGTATCTTGGATGTCTCTCTCATTGTCCATGAGGGAAATGTGGCTAGACGAACCAGGTAGTGAAAATCGCTTGGCTATGGCTGAAATGACGTGTAAAAAGTTGTTGACAAGGTTTATCGTGGATTACAACTGTCTTCCACTTTGCCGCATGATGTCATTGCAGAGGCTCCTGGAGTACGGCGGCAAAATTTGGCTAGTTCCCCCACAATGAATCTACACCGTTGATCATCGTTTACCCCACGGTCAAACAGGTCAACTGCGGGGACACTTGATTCAATAACTCACGAGCTCTTTGCGCCTCCGCATTTTATCATTCGGTTGTAATCTTCAATACTTGCTACTTTCGCTCGGAGACTTGCTCAACGTTTAAACATGAAACTATATAATATACATCCAAATAAAGTTTAACAATAAACTTAATTTGCATCGAGATTTTAGAAACACTTCTTTTTTTTATGTTACAGTATAAAAACAGTATACTATAGCATATACTTTTTCTGAATTTCAGATTTTTTATTTTTTTTTTCTTGATTTTCAAAATAAAATAGAAAAGGATATGCAAATGATCCACAACATCTGGCTCCACCTGGGGATAGTGTTTTTGCCACGAAACTCTAAGAACCTGCAGATCAATGCCTTCACTTCGGGCATGGAGTCAAAAATTGCTAAATGAAAAATGTACAATGATAAAACCAGATATATACAATGATGGTCAAACAGCTCTTAGTGTTGGAAATAATGTTTTAGATATTTCCCATTCATAGGCATATCTATTACTTCTCCTTCAAGACTTTCCAGCACGAAGGTATTATTCATCCTGGCCTCACTAATTTTGAACGGACCGTACCACAAAGGATCAAATTTGCCATGTTTCCCTTTGTCTTCCCTCCGGGTATCCCATCTTAATACCAGATCTCCATTCTGAAACATGATTTCTTTTGCTTTCTTGTCAAATATTGTCTTCATTTTTTGCTGGTAAGTAAGAAAATTTTCTCAAACTTTATTTTTGCTTTCACTTAACTCCATTACATTATTCATTCTTCTAATCATGGCATTAGGTTCTTCTTGAGCATCTTGAAGGAAAGAAATCACAGGTTTCACCAACTGGGTGGGAAACAATGCCTGAGTACCATATACTAGTTCATAAGGTGACTTACCAGTGGATCTCCTAGTGGTCATCCTTGTTGCCCATAGAGCAAAAACTAGCTTTGAATCTCAATTCTTCTGGTTTTCATTTATTGTCTTCTTCAAAATCTTTACTAATGTTTTGTTAGAAGATTATGCCAATCCATTTCCTTGTGGATGATAAGCTGTAGAATGAGACAATATCACATTATAAGTATGACAGAAATTAATAAACCTGATTGAGTTGAAAACTTGGGCATTATCTGTCACAATATTTACTGGACATCCAAATCTGCTAAAGATATTTTCTTCTAAAAACTTCATAACAACCAAATCATTTTCCTTCCTGGTAGGGATTGCCTCTACCCATTTTTTAAAATAATCTGTAGCAGTAAGGATCCACTTAAATTGCCCACTAGATGGTGGATTGATTTCTCCAATGAAATGCAATCCCCATTGTCTGAAAGGTTCTTCAACAAAAACAGGGAGAAGAGGTAAAGGGGCTAACCTTTTCTTTTCTGCGAACACCTGGCATATTTGACAACTTCTGACTGTTTTAAGTACATCAGCAAATACAGAGGGCCAATAAAAACCTGATTTGAGAACTTTATGAGCAGTTACCTTCCAACTGTAGTGACCCCCCCACAAACATTCATGATATTCTTTAATTACTTCTGAAACTTCCTCCTCTGTCAAACATAACAATAACACACCAGCAGGATCTTTCCAATATAGCTTTGCTTCAATTATGACATAAGGTTGAGCCTTGAGTTTTAAAGCTCTATATTTAGCTCTATTTATTGAAGGAGGACAAGAAAGAAATCATAAATAGTGAATAATATCCTTGTACCAATCTGAGCAGAGGAATTTATATTTAATTGCTGACTTTGACTGAATATTACCTGTTTCTCAATTGACTTCCTCTACAGGTGCCAATAAATTAATTCCCAGTGCTTGGAAATTTGACTCTGTTAATAATTTGGCCAGTCCCAATCCTTTGATCAATTTTGTTGGTTTAACATCCAGGTCTTATTCTTGGATTTTAGCAATCCATTTGCCTCTTTTCCTGTCTACATCGCTCTGTACTAAAACATCCTTTACAACAGAATTAGGAACATATGCTAAAATTTGGGAATGAAGAATATAGGTTCTGAATGCTTTCAATGCTTTCACCAGAGCATAGACTTGTTTCTCCAATATATTATATTTTAATTCTGCATCTCGGAGCACCTTACTGAAATATGCTACAGGTTGTTCACACTTTTCTTCATTTCTAAATAAATAAATAAAAAAAGGCAAAAAAATCTGAAATTCAAAAAAAGTATATGCTATAGTATAATGTTTTTTATACTGTAACATAAAAAAGAAATGTTTCTAAAAGCTCGATGCAAATTAAGTTTATTGTTAAACTTTATTTGGATGTATATTATAGTTTCATGTTTAAACGTCGAGCAAGTCTCCGAGCGGAAGTAGCGAGTATTGAAGATTATAACCGAATGATGAATTGCGGAGGCGCCAAGAGTTCGTGAGTTATTGAATCAAGTGCCCCCGTAGTTGACATGTTTGACCGCAGAGTAAACAACGATCAATAGTGTAGATTCATTGCGGGGGGACTAGCCAAAGTTTGTCGCCGTACTCCAGGAGCCTCCGCAATGACGTCATGAGGCAAAGTGGAAGACAGCTGTAATCCATGACAAACCTTGTCGACGGATTTTTACACGTCATTTCAGGCATTTATTACGGGTTTGCGCGGCTTTTAAATTGATCTTTATCACATTTTCAAAGAATTCATCAACAACCCAAAGTGAGATATGGAAAAAGTGCAAAACATTCTCAATGGACTCAGCAAAAGGAATCCCAGCATCTAAAAAAAAAGTAGTCGTTGACTCAGCAACTGTATCAGAAGCGGCTGTTCTTATAGATTAGGAATTTTCAATTTCACGTTATATTATTTTCTCAAAATCATGTAAATTGTAATAGGACCTTTTTGAGGCATGTACCTCCGTAACTGTAAGTAGTTAAAGCAGCTAGAATTAGTTTCCTCGCTGGAAATTGTTTTGTTATTTTGTATTTAAAGAAGATTCCAAGAAAGGAAAAGGTTCCGAGTTTTGAACCTTGAAGCCAAATTTTTGTACTCAAGAATGGAAAATTAATGAATGAGTATGCAAGTTTCTATCATTCTGTTTATGCTGAAAAGTTATCCAATTTACACAATGTTTTCTTATCTGTGAATAAAATAGAGTAACGAGCAGCAGGTCTCTTTATACATATGTATTTAAGAGTTAAACAAACCTTAATGTGCGCTCCTCTGTTTTAACTTTATCTTTACTTAATTCTTCAGGGTTTTAAAATGATAGATTTTGTTTGAAACAGCATATCAGATTGAAATCCTCTTCTCTTTTTCTTCTGTTCATTCATTTCAGCATAAGTGGAATATAGCACTGCAGAACATGCATGGATTTGATATTTAAGGGTTATATAATAAATGTTTAAGGGTTTATAAGACAGAGACAGATATATATTCATTTGTGACATAATCAGATAATGTCTTAAGCATTGATTCCTTATCACAGCTAAGGAATTGTCTCTTAAGGTACAACATAAATTGGCGTCGTTGTCGGGGACGAACATTCGAAGGTTTTCCCTGGGTTTTATTTTACATTTCCTCTGGTTGTTCAGAGAGGAGGAAATAATAAGCCGTGTTTGTTTTAAAATAGCTCTGGCTCCTAAGAAACCTCACACGAGGTAGGATACTTCTCAGCAAAAAGTTCCTGTTTTGTTTGATCTTCAGAAGCTTGTTTCAAAGAAGGGCCAGAAACCAAAAATATTTGATACACCAGACGTTACACTACTTGCACCAGGCAGCAATTCACGCACTTTCTCATCCAAGGATATTTCCAAGAAACTCATTTTCTCATAAAAAGAATCCTCACCATCACCCATTCATTTTCAAGAACCTGCATTAGAAGAGCAATCTTTTGAGTTTGTGTCTTTCCCTCTTACAGAAACTCAACCTCATATAGTTGCCATCTCTTCTACAATCGTTCATACACCAATCCCTATATCAGTTGTTCCACCTCATTCACCCCCACCTACAACTGGTATTCATTTTACCCCCACTAAAGGAGCAGTTAACCAGGGCATAAACATGGTGGCCCCTGCTTTCTTGACGAATAGATATGCACCATTAAATCTACCCTAACCAATGAATGCAATTCCTCAGGAGTATCTCAAGTTACACCCTAGATTTACTGGTGAAGATGAAATAACTGTAGAACAGCACTTGCCCTTGTTTTTCACATTTGCTGAGAATTTCAATGTTGAGCATTTAGATGTTGTAATGAGACTTTTTGTTCAGTCTCTAAGTGGAGAGGCAAGGAAATGGTTTAAAGGATTGCCTAATGGTTCAATAAATGATTGGGATGCACTAGAAAGACGTTTCACCGAGAGATGGGGTGAAAAAAGGGACCATGGTTATTCTTTGACAGAATTCAATGCAATAAAGAAAAAATATAATGAAAATATGAATGATTTTGTGAAAATATTTAACAAATTGTATAATAGTTTGCCTTTGGAAATGAAACCTCCTCCTATTGGAGCAAGGGTCGTTTTTGCTGGTGCATTTGAACCACATTTCCGTTTCACATTGAGAGACAGAAGGTCCCCCACTTTGGATCAGATTCAAACTGATGCTCTGGAGATTGAGGCCAATATGTCCGCTGCTGGTAAAGTTCAAGAAAAAGGAAAAGCTAAAGAAGAAGCCTTATCTCAAGATCAGAGAATTGACGATATGACTAAAGTCATAAAAAAATTGTCTAATAAACTGGTGAAGTTGAGAATAGATAATAATAAGCCTGCAAGACAAAGTAGAGGGGTTTTTAATCCCCAATTTAAAAAACAGCCCCTGCAGATTCTACAAAGAGAAAGGAAAGATCAAGATCAGGTGCAAGCACCTTTGTATATAGAGGCAGCTCCATCCCGCTCAGCAGATGATGATGATGAAAAAGAAGATGATGCTCAAATGTATGTTGTCTACATGGAAGATGATGAAACAGAAGAAGAAACTGAGGAAGAAAGAGTGGAAGAAAATGAAGAAACTGATCTTTCATTCGATCAAGAAGAGATGGATTATTATTGCAAACAGTTTACGGACTTCATGCAATCAGAATTACATAAAAAATATGATTTGAGGTCAAAGAAGAGGTTAAGAACTCAAGATGATGAGAAAAAAGAATCAGAATCAGTACCTACTCCAATGGCGACTCCATTACAGAGAAACCAGATTAAGAAATCAAATAAGGGGAAGCAGCCCATGAATGAAGAAAAAGAGAAGGAAAAACAGCAAGTTGAGGCTTCTCAAACAAAGATTAAAGATCCTAATATTTTGGAGAAAGTTGTTACTGTTTATATTCAAAGTCTAAATTCCAATAAAAATCAAGAAGAACCTGAAAAGTTGACAAAACAAAATCAAACTTTCATTTTGTCGAAAGAGTTGGAAAAAGTGAAAATTCAAATCCCTCTTCTTGAGTTAATCAAAACACCTGGTTATAAGAAGGAGATTGCAGAATTTATCAATTTATCTCAGTCTGATGAAGTAGGCGATATAGTAAATCTGCAAGAAGAAAAACCAGTGGTTGCTTTTGGGCCTCATGTTGAAGAGGTAGATTCGTCTGTCCCTCCTTTTTATATATAACTTCTGTTACATGATTTTGTTTTACATAATTGTATGCTAGATTCTGGTGCATCCCATAATCTGATGCCATTGTGTGTGATGAAAGAGTTAAATTTACAAATCACTAAGCCATACAGAGACCTTTATTCTTTTGATTCAAAAAGGGTGAAGTGTGTGGGTCTTATTAAGGATATGGTTGTTTCATTGGCTCAAATCCCAACCAAGGGCATTATGATGGATGTGGTAGTGGTAGATATTCCAGCCAGATTTGGTATGTTATTATCTAGATCTTGGGGGGCAAAGCTTGGAGGAGTTTTGAAGTTAGATTTTACATATGCCATCATTCATGTTTTTAATGGGGAAGAAAGGAGGTTGTATAGAGAAACTAGATTTCAAAAAACTGCTACCAAGAAAGATGCAGGTAATTCACCTATTTATGGCCAAAAGAAGGAGGACCTCTCTTGCTTCATGCTGCAAGAAGATGCAGAATTTGCTAAAGAGTCACAAGGGCAGCTCCCTTCAGCCATTGTACATAAGGAGCTGCATTCAAACAAGCTTTGGAAGTGCTATTTTGATGGTGTGTTTTCTAAAGAAGACACTGGAGCTAGTTTCATTTTTGTATCTCCGGAAGGTAACCTTGTACCTTTCTCTTTCAAATTGGAGTTTGAATCCACCAATAATGTAGCTGAATATGAAGCATTAATCATTAGTCTGCAAACAGCTAAGAAAATGGGAATTCAGTCTAGGACTGTGTTTGGTGATTCTGAATTAATCATAAGACAAATTAAGAATTTTTGTCAAACTAAACATCCCAGGTTAAGAACATATAGGAATGAGGTATGGGATTTAATTGAAAACTAATTTGAAGCTTTCAACCTACAGTTTATCCCAAGAGAAGAGAAGAGAATGGTTGATTCTTTAGCAGTTGCAGCCAGTACATTCAAACCTCTGATCAATCCAAGACTAAGATATGAAATTGAGATGAGACACAGACCTTCGATCCCTAAAAATATCAAACATTGGCAGGTTTTTGAGGATGATGAACAGATTAAGCAATTTTTGTTGATGATTGAATATTTTGAAGATCATCAGATTGATTTGGAAACTGATGAAAATGACTTGGCTGATATGTCTAAGATTCTGAAAAAGAATATTGGTGATCAGTAGATTGTTCAGTTGAAAGACAATATTTTACCAAGAGGTTTGGTACCTCTCGAAAGACTGTTTGATGCTAATGATGTGGCAGTGAATCAGAAGAAAGCACATCAAGATGAGAATGTGGAAGATTGTAATTTAGGAACTCAATATGAGCCTAAAATGATCAAATTGTTCAAAGGCGTTCCGAAGGACTATAAACAAAGGTACATAGATCTGTTCAAACAATTTGAGGATGTATTTGCTTGGTCATATGATGATTTGAAGACTTATGATAAGAATATTATTCAACATAAAATCCCATTGAAAGATGGAGTCAAACCACATAGACAGAAACTCAGACAAATCAATCCATTGTTGTTGGCCCCGATTGAAAAGGAGGTAAAGAAATTGTTGCAGGCTAAAATAATTGTTCCTCTCAGATATTCAAATTGGGTTTCCAATCTTGTACCAGTCAGAAAGAAAAATGGAGAGATAAGGTTGTGTTTAGATTTCAGGAACTTGAATAGGGCTTCATTGAAAGATAATTATCCTTTGCCAAAAATGGATTTTGTCTTGCAAAAAGTGACTGGAGCTTACATATTATCTATGGTAGATGGTTTTTCAGGGTATAACCAGGTTGTTGTGGAGAAGGAAGATCAAAAGAAAATTGCTTTCACTACACCCTAGGGAACATTCATGTATGCCAGGATGCCGTTTGGCCTAATGAATGCAGGGGCCACATTCCAAAGAGCAATGGATATTGCATTTGTAGGAGATAAGTTTGTGGTTATTTATCTGGATGATGTCACAATTTTTTCAAACTCTGATGAGGAACATCTACAGCATTTTCAAAAATCCTTCTTGAAGTGTAGGAAATATGGATTATCGTTGAATCCTAAAAAATCTTTGTTTGCTCTGGAGGAGGGTAAACTGCTGGGCCATATTGTTTCCAAACAAGGAGTGAAGATTGATCCAGCAAGGGTCGAAGCAATACAGTTAATTCCACTACCCCGAAATAAGAAAGATATTCAGAGGTTTCTTGGAAAAATTAATTTTCTAAGAATATTTGTTCCTAATTACACAGAGATTGTCAAGAAAATAACAGACATGTTGAAAAAGGATGCTGAGGTGAAGTGGGACAAAGAAGCAATGGAATATTTTCAAAGGATTAAAGAAGCTCTACAGGAAGCACCTATTCTAATTAGTCCAATTTATTGGAAGCCATTTCAAATTTTTTCACTTGCGTCTTCCTCAACAATTGCTGTTGTGTTATTACAGAGAAATGAAGAAAAGTGTGAACAACCTATAGCATATTTCATTAAGGTGCTCCGAGATGCAGAATTAAAATATAATATATTGGAGAAACAAGTATATGCTCTGGTGAAAGCATTGAAAGCATTCAGAACCTATATTCTTCATTCCCAAATTTTAGCATATGTTCTTAATTCTGTTGTAAAGGATTTTTTAGTACAGAGCGATGTAGACGGGAAAAGAGGCAAATGGATTGCTAACATCCAAGAATATGACCTGGATGTTAAATCAACAAAATTGATCAAAGGATTGGGACTGGCCAAATTACTAACAGAGTCAAATTTCCAAGCACTGGGAATTAATTTATTGGCACCTGTAGAGGAAGTCAATGGAGAAACAGGTAATATTCAGTCAAAGTCAGCAATTAAATATAAATTCCTCTACTCAGATTGGTACAAGGATATTATTCACTATTTATGCTTTCTTTCTTGTCCTCCTTCAATAAATAGAGCTAAATATAGAGCTTTAAAACTCAAGGCTCAACCTTATGTCATAATTGAAGCAAAGCTATATTGGAAAGATCCTGCTTGTGTGTTATTGTTATGTTTGACCTAGGAGGAAGTTTCAGAAGTAATTAAAGAATATCATGAATGTTTGTGCAGGGGTCACTACAGTTGGAAGGTAACTGCTCATAAAGTTCTCAAATCAGGTTTTTATTGGCCCTCTGTAATTGTTGATGTATATAAAACAGTCAGAAGTTGTCAAAAATTCTAGGTGTTCGCAGAAAAGAAAAGGTTAGCCCCTTTACTTCTTCTCCCTATTTTTGTTGAAGAACCTTTCAGACAATGGGGATTGGATTTCATTGGAGAAATCAATCCACCATCTAGTGGGCAATTTAAGTGGATCCTTACTGCTACAGATTATTTTACAAAATGGGTAGAGGCAATCCCTACCAGGAAGGCAAATGATTTGGTTGTTATGAAGTTTTTAGAAGAAAATATCTTTAGCGGATTTGGATGTCCAGTAAAGATTGTGACAGATAATTCCCAAGTTTTCAACTCAATCAGGTTTATTAATTTCTGTCATACTTATAATGTGATATTGTCTCATTCTACAACTTATCATCCACAAGGAAATGGATTGGCATAATCTTCTAACAAAACATTAGTAAAGATTTTGAAGAAGACAATAAATGAAAACCAGAAGAATTGGGATTCAAAGCTAGTTTTTGCTCTATGGGCAACAAGGATGACCACTAGGAGATCCACTGGTAAGTCACCTTATGGACTAGTATATGGTACTCAGGCATTGTTTCCCACCCAGTTGGTGAAACCTGTGATTTATTTCCTTCAAGATGCTCAAGAAGAACCTAATGCCATGATTAGAAGAATGAATAATGTAATGGAGTTAAGTGAAAGCAGAAATAAAGTTCGAGAAAATTTGCTTACGTACCAGCAAAAAATGAAGACAATTTTTGACAAGAAAACAAAATAAATCATGTTTCAGAATGGAGATTTGGTATTAAGATGGGATACCCGGAGGGAAGACAAAGGGAAACATGGCAAATTTGATCCTTTGTGGTACGGTCTGTTCAAAATTAGTGAGGCCAGGATGAATAATACCTTCATGTTGGACAGTCTTGAAGGAGAAGTAATAGATATGCCTGTGAATGGGTAATATCTAAAACATTATTTCCAACACTAAGAGTTGTTTGACCATCATTGTATATATCCGGTTTTATCATTGTACATTTTTCATTTAGCAATTTTTGACTCCATGCCAGAAGTGAAGGCACTAATCTGCAGGTTCTTAGTGTTTCGTGGCAAAAACACTATCCCCAGGTGGAGCCAGATGTTGTGGATCATCTGCATATCCTTTTCTATTTTATTTTGAAAATCAAAAAAAAAAAAAAATCTGAAATTCAGAAAAAGTATATGCTATAGTATAATGTTTTTTATACTGTAACATAAAAAAGAAATGTTTCTAAAAGCTTGATGCAAATTAATTTTATTGTTAAACTTTATTTGGATGTATATTATAGTTTCATGTTTAAACGTCGAGCAAGTCTCCGAGCGGAAGTAGCAAGTATTGAAGATTATAACCGAATGATGAAGTGCGGAGGCGCCAGGAGTTCGTGAGTTATTGAATCAAGTGCCCCCGCAGTTGACCTATTTGACCGCGGGGTAAACAACGATCAACGGTGTAGATTCATTGCGGGGGGACTAGCCAAATTTTGCCGCCGTACTCCAGGAGCCTCCGCAATGACATCATGAGGAAAAGTGGAAGACAGCTGTAATCCATGATAAACCTTGTCAATGGCTTTTTACACGTCATTTCAGGCATTTATTATGGGTTTGCGCGGCTTTTAAATTGATCTTTATCACATTTTCAAAGAATTCATCAACAACCCAAAGTGAGATATGGAAAAAGTGCAAAACATTCTCAATGGACTCAGCAAAAGGAATCCCAGCATCTCAACAAAAAGTAGCCGTTGACTCAGCAACTGTATCAGAAGCGGCTGTTCTTATAGATTAGGAATTTTCAATTTCACGTTATGTTATTTTCTCAAAATCATGTAAATTGTAATAGGACCTTTTTGAGGCATGTACCTCCGTAGCTGTAAGTAATTAAAGCAGTTAGAATTAGTTTCATCGTTGGAAACTGTTTTGTTATTTTGTATTTAAAGAAGATTCCAAGAAAGGAAAAGGTTCCGAGTTTTGAACCTTGAAGCCGAATTTTTGTACTCAAGAATGGAAAATTAATGAATGAGTATGCAAGTTTCTATCATTATGTTTATGCTGAAAAGTTTTCCAGTTTACACAATGTTTTCTTATCTGTGAATAAAATAGAGTAACGAGCAGTAGGTCTCTTTATACATATGTATTTAAGAGTTAAACAAACCTTAATGTGCGCTCCTCTGTTTTAACTTTATCTTTACCTAATTCTTCAAGGTTTTAAAATGATAGATTCTGTTTGAAATAGCATATCAGATTGAAATCCCCTTCTCTTTTTCTTTCGTTCATTCATTTCAGCATAAGTGGAATATAGCATTGCAAAACATGCATGGATTTGATATTTAAGGGTTACATAATCAATGTTTAAGGGTTTATAAGACAGAGACAGATATATATTCATTTGTGACATAATCAGATAATGTCTTAAGCACTGATTCCTTATCACAGCTAAGGAATTGTCTCTTAAGGTACAACAGGAGTCATGGCCAAAACCATTTACATCTTTCTATGATTTTAGAGACTTAGATATTCCAATACATCCACAACAAAAATTTCTTGCCTCCATAAGATCTTTTGACTATGATTCTACACTAACCATTTACATCTTTCTCTGATTTCAAAGACTTATATATTCCAATACATCCACACAAAAATTTCTTGCCTCCATAATATGTTTTGACTATGATTCTACATTGAAATCTTCCATAAATTTTGCAAAACAAAAAGCCCAAAACAGAGCATACTTGTAATTTGACTATAACATTCAAAATTTAAAAAAAAAACAAAAAAACAAAAAAAAAAAACGGAGGACACAACTTCTCCAACAACATCCAAATTCGTTTTTGTCCCACAATGTGCCATTTCTCCATGCCCCACTGCAACTTGTAGATCAGGAGACAAGATATTTTCGCCAGCTTCCACTTTTTCCAGCTCCATCCCACTTACTTTTACTTTCAGAAGTAGGAGCTCAGCTTCCATCATGGCCAACTTCGTGTCCAGCTTAGTTTGCTTCCACTCACAACACTTTTCCAGCATCTAGAACCTTACATATTTTTCTTTATCCACCAATTCCAAATGTTTGTTGGAGATCTCCATTTTTATGAGGAATTATGGATTACAGAAAAAACATTCTTCCCAAGACAGATGCTTATCTAGAACAAGAGATTAAAGACTTTGAAACTACTTTTCCTAACTGTAAATAGACACACAAAACAGATCAAAGAACTTACTTGGAGTCCAAGTGCTTCCTATTCTCCTTATGTCGCTCTTGTTGTAGCTTCAAATCCAAGCTAGATGTCCGAAAATATTTCATGCAAAGATGAACACTAAACATAAAAAGATACCAATAATACAGATGTTTATTCAAGTTATTTAGTTAAATCAATGAAACATAAACCATATACATCAGATAAGAATTCATATTATGGAAAACATGAGCTTATACAGATACATATGTGGGAAAGCAAGCAGCAATCTTTATTAATGGATAGAAGGGGAGGTTACAACCCAGTGATTGATTTGAAGTGACCATCTCCAGCAGCATCCCAACCTCATCATAATGTAGATCTCTCCAGCATCATGTTATACAAATCAACACCTCAATTGAAAATCCACCAACATTTCTCTACTCAAATTCTTCCCTTTCAAACACTAAGATCTGTGCTCAATTTATAGAGGAACTGAAGGTAGTTTTAAAATCAATGACTTTCTAATAATAGGCAAGGCATGTTCCCAATATTGTAGAGGTCAAATGGACACATGGATTCGAAATTTGACATATGTGAACTCTTCTAGAAGGCACTGACCAAGTGGAGATTCTGGAACAATGATATTTTCGCTCCCAATGTGACCAACGCACCTATGAGTGTCGGGAAGTGCTTTGTAGAGCAGCCTTGAGTGGGGATACTTGCATATGCAACGCACTTAGTCCCTTTAGAGGTAGCGTTGGTGAGCTCTCATATGATATATATTAATCTTCAAATCTTGGAAACCTTTGCAGATGAAAGTCATGGATGATTTTTCTTGTTCTTTTTCTTAGGGCATGTAGCAACTGAAATGATAGGGGATGATAGACCCTATTCATTTGTCCTGGAGATGATGCCCAATTAACTAGGTCATTGGGAATGATGCCCAAATTGACCTATAACAAATTTCCCCCTAATGCATGAAGTCAGAATAATAATAACAATATTTTGATTGAGATGCTTTACATTGTGATGGGTTGGAGATGAAGCGGAGTGGCAACCTGAATCAACCATACAATACATTACATCATGATATATCCTCTTGATCATAATTTCTGAGGGTAGGCATTCCCATGTTCATCACATAAACAATCTAATAACATGTACATGATTCAGAAAGTCGTCTACATTGGAATGTTGCCCAATACAGACATGCCTATAGATATAGGCCCATATTTGGATGACGATATGTATGTAAGATCATCGTACAGATGATGTGTACAAAAATCCTAAAATCACAGCCCAGATGGCTGAAACTAGATCTAGGGTCTTCTTATCTCGTTCACTCGATCATTTGGGTACAAGTCTATCCATGCAAATATATGATTTGTAGTCGAACATGGAAAGACATCGTTTGATTACCTGCCAATGATGTGAGCTGTTAACAAACGCGAGAGAACCACCATTGATGTCAATGGCCCTCAAGGTACTGCAATACATTTCATAAGGTGTGAATAGATGATTTGATGTCGAACGCCAAACAAAATCTTTCGGTCAAAAGTCCGGAAGTGAGGATCTTGTCGATGTTGTAACAAGCCTCACGGTACTAGAACATAATGTTTCTAAGTGAACTTCCTGGATAATGATTTGTTGTCAATGGGAAGCCACCTTATTGCGAAACGGGAGTTACTGATTTCAGAGACAAAAGTATGACTTGATATAGCAATTTTCAGGGATGACGGTCATGAGTATGAAGGCTTATGAGTATTGCAAAAGGATGAGTATTCACTGAATGACTTCTCTTGAACATATCGGTGACACTGAGATGAGTTGGAAATATTGACCCAAAACCGAACTGAAGGTATGATGAACCATAGGTATGAATGAACCGTTAAGAATATTACCCAACCCAAAAAGTCATTGTGATGGACTGAAGTGTCATGTTCAAGAGCGACCTGCTACCGTAAAAAGTTATGTTCACTTTCCCAAAATTTTCCCTGGTCATTTATCGACCAATACCTCTTTATTTTTTAACAAGCTTGAGTAGGATAACATTTTCTTTATCTATAATTCAACCCTTCGGGTGAATAATGTATCGCTATTTAATCATTTAACGAGTCTAGTGATGAATGAAACTCAATTCTTTCCATGATCGACAAGCACGTCGCTATATTATGTTTTAACAAGCTTAATGACAGTGATATACCAGTCCTTTTTCATATTTAGAGAGTTTGAAAACAAGGACGAAATAAAACTCCATAAGTACTTTTTCGAAAAGTTGTCACTCAAATCCGAAAAAATGTAAAATAACTGAGAGAACCTCTTTAGTCATTTTTGACCAAGGTGTTCCTTTTTCATAAATAATCTATCTCAGTCCGGAAAAGGGTTAAACTTATACTGAGTAGATATTAATTCATTTACTTTTACGAGCTCGAAAAGACAAGTGCTCGGAAATATTTTCACTTTATCGAAGTCTGAAAAGAGCTAAAAGAAGACTCCAGTGGTTCCTTTTTCACTGTTATCGAAGCTCGAAAAAGAGATAAAAGTGCGCTTCAAATCCTTTTTCATTTATAACAAAGCTCGAAAAATAAGGATAAAAACTATGCTTTGTGGTCAAAACATTCTTGAAATTAATATGCACGAAAAATATTTTCATCAGTTGTAAAACTTGTTCAGAACAACATAAAATGGATTAAAAAAACCTGTTTCATGATAAAAACATCATAAAACCATAGTCATAGCAATAAATATTCATTGCAAACACTTAAATGACTAAAATAAAAAGAGTTTTACTCTTCATTTTTACCATTTGAAAGTTACCATTTGCATTTTTGGAGCTCTGAACCTGTTTTTGCCCGCGAACTTCAACTGTTGATTGCATGCAATTGGTAAGAATGTTTTGAATTCCCCATGCAAGAGCACATGTTGAATGCGCCCTGCAAGAGAAGATGCCCCCCAAGCTTCATTTCATTCACCTAAGTAAATTACTGGTTACTAATAGCTGGATGGAATGAAGGTTCATTATAGGGGAGGATTTGTTTCATTTTTTAACGAGCCTGACACAGGAAAAGAACTATGCTCATTTCCTGTTTCATTTTTTAACGAGGTTGACATAGTAAAATAATTATTCTCAAAGGCATTTGTTTCATCTTTTAACGAGGTTGACACAAGAAAAAAGAACTACCCTCAAAACCCGATTCATTTTTTTAGGAGGTTGACATAGGAAAAGAACCATCCTCATTATGCAGTTGGACCATTGAGTGTGTGCTGGAAAAGACGTAGTCTAATGGAGTCATCATTTAAGGATTTTGATGAGCACCACAAATGATAAGTTATAACATGCGTTGATGGGTCTTCTCCAAGGTTTTCGTTGAATTTTGGAATTTTAGAGGGTAATTTCTATGAAACCACTGGCCACCAAAGGGAATAACTGGTGGGACCAACTTTATATTGCACTAAAGATGTGAATAAAGGATCAAGTCGTTCAATACTCATAAGGGAGGAACCAGATAGGATTCCAGATGCTAACATGGGTGAATTCAATGGACAAAACATCGAAGATGAAGCAACAATAGATGTTGTCGCAGCTGAAATAGATGGTTCAGTCTGGGATGTTATCTCAGCCATGGTCAAATGACCCAATGTATACCCTATATAATCTACGGGAATTCGAAGTGAAACAGGATCAACAAAAGCAAAGGTGATTGAGGAAAAGACTCATACAGGTAAAGCTCCTACCGAAAATGAGTTGGAGTTAAAGGTGTCTCGTCTTGTGGTATTTCTTCAATCAAAATTAAACCAGGTGGAAGAACTTTATTGTCAGGCCCAAAGCATATTTTAGCTGGTTGACTGTGTGATATGGGAGACTCAATGGCTACAATAGATTGTGGAGTGACCAATACATAAACAATTTTTAGTTGTTCGACTTCGAGATCAATATTTTCTGGAAAATAAGAGACAGGATCTGGATCAACTTTTGGTTGAACAACGTCGGGTCCAGGAGGTATGGTCTCACTGATTGGATTGATCGTGACCACGGGTAGCTGTGAAGACTCCATCTCGACAACAGTAGATGAACCAGGATGTGTAGAAACAACTTGAGCTAACTCTGGTATATGGGAAGATGATGTTTCATCAAAGGTATGAATTGTAGTTGATTCGATAGAGTGTGATCGCCTTTGCCGACCAGGAGTAAATTTTGGTGGTAAAGGTGGTTTCAATACTAATCTACGCGAATGACAGGGGAAAGGATTTTTTTCTTCCATAATTACTGATTTATTTTAACCAAAAACAAATAAACAAAATAAAAGGGTAATGTTAGGCAAAAGGTTTACCAAGAAATTGTGAACTGCAGAATACCTCCTGGCGAACCAAGAAGTATGGGCAGGCAATCTCCCCGAATGTTGTGTTCGGTGTATTACAATTTACAAGGCGGCCAGCTCAGTTCACTATGGATGGATAGCACCTAAAATTTTTCCTCCCAAATATACCCGAAGGTACCTGGAGGCCCAAGTCCGTATTAGTGATGTCTGATGCGAAACTGCACAGCGAGAGCACCCCTTTATACTTTTCGTATTGTAACACCACCCGATACACCCAAAAGTACATTGACGAGCTACAATATACTTACATACGTGGAGTGAGTTATCACACTCAGAATGCATCGCAGAAAATTAACGACAACTCTATGTTTTACGACGCCGAAACACGTCTCTAGCCTCGACCTTCTAAATGTTACCGTTATGGTTCCAATGCTTTATTAGGTAAATTGAGACAAATTTTAAGTTGATCTTGTTTATCAATTTTCCTTTCAAGGTTCACCGCAATGATGTATTGGAAATTCCTAAAATGCAAACTAAGAATGATAAGCAATCTTTCACTTTTAGTTTTTCAATGAAAATCCTAGCTACTAGAGAGAAAGAAAGATCAATTTTAGAGCAAACAAATCAAAGAGCACAAACTAAATGCAACTTTTCTAATTGTTCCTTTTGCAAAACACATAATCCACTACATGAAAATGCAGGTTTTTCTTTTCAGTTCCTTTAATGTTATGAATGCAAAAAAGAAACTAAGTACATCAAATCAATAAAACAAATGCCTTTTAATTTTGAGAAATGAAGAATTAAAAAACATTTTCTCTTTTGAAGGAAAAATGAGGAATTAAACAACAATTTCTCCTATCAGGAAATGAAGAATTTACGACAATTTCCTTTTCAAAAGAAAATGGATCTAATGCGACAATGAAAATACTTTGAAATTAATTCGTCAATGATAAAGAAAAATGCTTTAAACAAACATTGAACAAACTATTCTTTCAAAGGAAGAAGAGGTAGATAAGTTCACTGGTCAATATGAGGCTTCAAGCTTTTCAAAACACAGCAGAGACCAAACTGAAAACAAAATGCATTGAAAAATTCAATGGAATTTGGATGGTATTTGGGGTCAACGCAGTCTCTAAGGGGAGACAGTGCATTGCAAAGCACCCCTGAAAGGGAGAAGTGCGTTGCAAAGCATTGTGTCTTGTCTAATAGTGTGTTGGGCACAGTGTACAATGAAAAACACAGTTGTTTAACACACTTCTAATGAAAATTTGGATTTCAAAAAACCTAATCTTTCTGAGTAAATGCTACTGGGTGAATAAATAGAGAAAATCAAAGGCAAATACACCTAGGATGAAGGGTAAATTCCCCAGTGGAGTCGCCAATTTGTTTTGAGGAATTATGGATTACGAATAAAACATTCTTCCCTAGACAGGTGCTTATCTAGAACAACAGATTAAATACTTTATGACTACTTTTCCTAACTATAAATAGACACACATAATAGATCAAAGAACTTACTTGGAGTCCAATAGCTTCCTATTCTCCTTCTCTCGCTCTTGTTGTAGCTTCTAGATGTCCGAAAATATTTCCTGCAAAGATGAACACTAAACAGCAAAAGATAGCAATAATACAGATGTCTATTCAAGTTATTTAGTTAAATCAATGAAACATAAACCATATACATCAGATAAGAATTCATAATATGGAAAACATGAGCTTATACAGATACATATGTGGGAAAGTAAGCAGTAATATTTATTAATGGATAGAAGGGGAGGTTACAACCCAGTGATTGATTTGAAGTGACCATCTCCAGTAGCATCCCAACCTCATCACAATGCAGATCTCTCCAGCATGTTACACAAATCAATTAGTCAATTGAAAATCCACCAGCATTTCTCTACTCAAATTCTTCCCTTTCAAACACTAAGATCTGTGCTCAATTTATAGAGGAGCTGAAGGTAGTTTTATGATAAATGACTTTATAATAATAGGCAAGGCATGTTCCCAATATTGCAGAGGTCAAATGGACACATGGATTCAAAGTTTGACATATGTGAACTCTTCTAGAAGGCACTGGTCAAGTGGAGATTCTGGAACAATGAGAACTTCACTCCCAATGTGACCAACGCACCTATGAGTGTCGGGAAGTGCTTTGCAGAGCAGCCTTGAATGGGGCTACCTGCATATGCAACACACTTAGTCCCTTTAGAGGCAGCGTTGGTGAGCTCTCATATGATATATTATAATCTTCAAATCTTGGAAACCTTTGCAAATGAAATCCATGGATGATTTGTCTTGTTCTTTGTCTTAAGGCATGTAGCAACTGAAATGATAGGGGATGATAGACCCTATTAATTGGTCTTGGAGATGATTTCCAATTAACCGGGTCATTGGGAATGATGCCCAAATTGGCCTATAACATCCATCATTCCAAAGACAACCTGTGACAAATTTTCTACAGACTGGTGCAAGTACGTCTAATCATTATCCTCTGCTTGCTCTGCAGATGTTTCCAGGTCCTTCCGTTTCAGACCCATCTTTCATACCCACTATTGAAGCTTCTGAGAAAATGGAATTGGCTAAACATTCTCAGAATATCACTCAAAATATAGCGACGAGACATGAGGTCGAATGTTTCGACACTCGAGAGGAGAATTAAAGTCCAAATCTACCCAAATCATAAACCTGGAGGGATGATCTAGTTTGGCTATTGAATAATTGTCTCGGCCTTGGCTGAAGTGCAGAACATTTATAACCACATTACAGAAGCCTTGGAGCTCTAATTGACAGATCCCAAATAAACCTTGCATTTTTCCTTTGCCATCTGTAGATTTGGCACGCACTAGGACTCTTGTCGTTATGAGTGCAGCATGAAGATCCTCCATGCATTTTTTATTGTACACAGAAATATCCAACTGTGATTTGCTCAGGACCATCATCACCTTCTATGGCAATGCCTTCAAGAACATTAAAACGTTCGTTATTCCATAATTGAAGGCCAAATTAACCTAATACTTTTCGAATTATTAATTATGGGACTCATGGTATTGGGAAAAAATACTTTGACTATTGTTTGATTCCAATTCTCCTTGCCTTTATCTAGCTCCTATAGTGGCATAATTGTCAGCCTTCTAATTCAATTGCTTGTATATGTGGAAGAATGATATCTCTAATTTTCTCTGCAGCCAAATGATCCTTTTCAGGTTTGTGGTGTTAAGATTTCCTTTTTCTTTTTTTAATTTGGAAACTTGTTTATAACAAAGCCACCTAAAATTATCATTCTCTTTACTAGCCGCAACTCTAATCCTTTCCAAAAAGCCAAAAATCTAACCTAATTATTTGTTAGTGTATCCAACCCCTAATCGAAGCTTATTTCATTTTTTTCGTCGAGGCAATAGATCACCCCGCTCTTGTCTCCCCTGAATTTCCCTTTATTATTTCTCTTGGCCAGAGGAGAGTGAATTTGAGACCTTGGGATTTTGTTTGTCCGTAAGACAAACATTTCGTGCCAATTTCCTAGAATCAAATCCACATAATGCACTTCCCCACAAATCGTTTGCTAAGAATCCAACGAAAAGAGACACCGTTGAAACAAATGAGAAATTGTTTCCTTCATAAGAGGTTCTCAACAATGATTATTTTAATAATTGTTTCCTTTACTAGAAGATATTGAGTATTTTAATAATACACATACTTTTACAAAATAAGTGAGAATGATTTTTACAATTAAGTTACTTTATAATTAAAAGAAGTTGTGTGTAAAAAAATAAATTAAACAAAAGAACAATAAAAATAGTGTATAAATAATAAATTTATAATTCAAATAAAACAAGTGTCTTGTGTTTACAAAATAAGCGAAAATCATTTTTATAATCACGTTAATAGGTGAGTTATTTTTATAAAATAAGAGAAAATCATTTTTGCAATTAAGTTATTTGATAATTTAAAATTTATATAAAAGAACAATAAAGTTAATATGTAAGTGATAATTTTATAATTTAAGATGTAAATTAAGTAATTTTCAAAGAAATGAAATATAAGAAAAGACAATAAATATTAAGAAGCTTAGAAAAGACTTTTCACGTTGTGTCCTATTTGTCAAGATTGTGTATAGTGCATGACTAAGAGCATACCAGAATTGAAAAGGGAGAAACCAAAAATAAAAATCAAAATTAAATAAAACAAAATTGTATACCTTCCAATATAATATAAATGGTTATATCTTAGTATACAAAAACCTTTTTTATTTTTGGCTAAAATGAAAAGGGTTTCTAACTAAAAATCTATCTTCTACCAGTTCATTGTAAAAAAAAAAAATTAATAACAATATAATATAGAAATCTTTTAATGTATACAATGGCATAAGTTTAGTGTTTTGGTAACAATGGAAGTGGATCTTCACAGGAGCTCTATAACATGTTTGATAAACAAGGCATGTCTACATAGGTTCAACCCCATAAGGCAATTGCTCACACAAAGAGATCAAAGATAAGTACATCAGTCTATTATGTGGTTTAAAACTTCAAAAAGGGAAGTAATCCACAACCCTAGTCAACACAACCGTTTGAGGTAATATATTATTGCAAAATAAAAAAAATACTAATAAATATCATATAAGTAAAATAAGAGATTGTGCATCAACCAAATGTTAAACTGAGGTTTAATACTTGTTTGTATCAAAGAAAGGATGAACAGTTAGATCACTTTATGCCAAGAACATAATTGTGTACCATCATATTAGATCATTACAATTGCACAATAAAGAATCGCACTTTACCTAAAGAAAAAATATACCAAGTTGATTTTAACCAACTCCTACATATCTAAATATTCTTACACTTCGTAGTGATGATTACAAGTTTGAAGAGTAGGTACAACAAGTTAGTCATGAAGATCTAAATCATTATGATAATTTGTTTCCCTTTCATATGAAGATGTTGATTCAAGATGAGCATCCCAAAAAAAAAAATATTATTGTAGCAAGAACTCTTAATTATAGTCGTTGAATTCTCTGGGTAGAAGTCTTAGTCACGATCCCGTAGTTGATTTCATTTATGCACTTAATTCTTAGTGTAGCCTTTACGTAAATATCAGAAGTTATGTTAACCTAGTTAGGCAATTGATGAGGATATATTTTTTAAAGTTAACACAGTGAAGTCTTGGAACTTTCTTCTTTTCTAATTTGTAATAAATGATGTTATGAGATGAAAATAGTGAAATGTTTAGTTATAGGTTCATCTCTAATTTTGAGCACTTTAGCCAAAAACAAGGTAAACTATCAAACGAGAATTGTACTGAGTACCCGTTTTTTTGAGGTAGCAAAATATCATCTGATTTTGAAGAGTGTTGATTCAAAATACACATTTTTTTTGGAGCATATTTTTGACACTTTAAATTTTCTTATGTATCAAGTATGAACATTTTTCTAGAAATGTTAGTAATTTTCATGTTGATTTTGAAATTCGTTGATGTAGTATCAACGCCTTTTTTTAGAGGGATTATTTTTTACATTCTAAATTTTCTAATATATTAAGTGTGGATAATTTTTTTTAATGTTGGTGATTTTCATATGGATTTTAAAAAACATCAACATTTTTTTAAGACATATTTTGACACTTTAAATTTTCTTGTATCCTAAGCATGCACAATTGTTTTTTAATATTGACTATTTAACTATTTTGAAGTTATTTTATTCCTCCTCTTGTATTTTGTCCTAAGATATTTGTTTTTAAGGGCTTTCCAAACATGTGTTTTTTTTCTTTTTCTTTGCAATGTTGTTTTATAATGAAATTTTTTATTCTTTAACACTGTTACCGATAAAATAGGTAATCTGACCTCAAAACGGGTACTCTAGCCCAAAAAGCCTCAAAAAACATGAAAAAATACCCCAAAAACAAAAATT